>CM072527.1:11304746-11414746 GCA_036898135.1 Oncomelania hupensis
TGAAAACTCTTCCAGGACAAAATTCCTCATTTGTGTGTGAGGTCAGTTGGATCAGCTTGGGAATAGTGGACGCTTTCTGCCAGTTGGTCACTGGGGCTTCCTATGATGTTATCATTTGGCAATGTAGGCATGTTATATGTATGTGTTTTGTTGATATTTTATAATAATGTTTATATTCTATTTTGTTTTTGTAAACGGGGGTTCAATAAATTAGAGTATAGCCTCAGCGTCCCCTGCGTGGGATGTCTTTATTGTAAAGTGACCGGATGGTGGAGTGCATTCACTAGGGTTGTTTCGGCAGATCTTTTTTGCGGATCAGGGGCGAGTCTTCTTTCAGCAAAGTTGTGGTCTTGATTTGGTGGTCCTGAGTCGGCTCTTTCCAGTCCGCTGGACCCTGTAAGCAATGAATAACTAAGTACTTCACACAAATGTGCATCACATACATACATAGATATGCATACACATACATACATACATACATATATACATGCATACATACATACATACATATATTCATACATACAAACATACATACATATATACATACATACATACATACGGATTCCTACGCCAACATGGCGTCTATCAGTTGAACCTGAACTTTCAGCGATAAGGAAAACACCAAAATGACTAGACTAACAAGAAGCCAGAAAGGTTCTAGGAAGGATAAGGAAAGGTTGGAAGTTGCTTCTCCTCAACTAAATGTCAACAAGCAGTTCAACATCGGCAATAGACTTTCCAATGAAGAGAAGAAACCCGAGTTGGAAGGAAAGGATGAGGCCCGAGCAACTGGAGAGGTCTTTGCAACGGTGCAGTGTAAACCCTGTTGTAGCTGCAGCAGAGAAACCCTGGAAGAAATTTGCCACCTAAAAGAACTTGTAATTCAACTGTCCAGGAAAATCGAAGGACTGGAATCAAGTTTGTCCACTGAGCTGCTGCAGCGACACAGAGCAAAGACCTCGTCTGAGACGGTGCAGCAGACGACAATCAGTGCAAGTAGCTGTGAAGCTGTGGGGACCCAAACGGATGAAATTCGCAGGCCCTTGTACTCACAGGTTGCGGCATCGATCCCCGCAGTGCCAGTGAATATCAATAACTCCTTAAAGCCCGAAAAACAATTGGGAAAGGCGGCAAAAGGATTGAAAAATAAAAAAGGAGAAAATGACGTCACTGTCGTCAACTTACCTGACGTCAAAACATCCGATGACTCAACACTCAAGTCAATTCCAGGGGGGTGTGGCAGACCACACAAGAAAGAGCAGCACGATAGAAATCGGGAATTGCCAGACGTGGTTTTTATCCACGATTCCATTATGAAGGGAGTGAATGGAAAACGTCTGGGACGCTCTTACGGGTTCAACGCAAACTGCAAGACGTCCTACTCTATTGACGACATGACCCGAACGCTGGAGACAACCATGAATGACAAAGAGAGGCCAGTGGAAGCAGTCGTCGTTCACTGAGGTGTCAACGATCTCAAGCGTGAAGACCCGAAGTCGGCCGGAAGAAAACTGTGTTCTGTGATCAAGAACATTTCAGCACAACATCCTAAGCTTAAAATTGTTGTTAGCAAGGTAGCGCCGACACGCCCACAAGAATTGCAAAAGAAGAGGACAATATTCAATGCCGTGATAACAGCTGAACTGTTTGAACAAAAGAACATATCTCTAATTCAGCATGAAAACCTGTCAGTGCAGCATCTACATGATGGTCTACACCCCAGTTCTCGAGGCAGCAGCATCCTTGCCCGCAATCTTGGCAGAACTGTGAGAAATCTTTTCTGGGAAATTCCACGACAAACTCAGAGAAGGTGGCGGCGCAATTGGTGGCACAATAACTGGCTCTATGTTTGAAACATCAGATACACCAATTCTAAAATGAAAAGGACAAGAAAAACAAACACAAATATGAAGAAAGAAAAACATTTGTTTAGTATATTTATTTAAATGCAAGACAATAAAAGTAATAAAAATCTCAGTATTTTGCAATGGAACTGCAGACCAATCAACAAGAACTTATTATCATTCAAGGGTTTTATTGAAAGACAAAATTTTTGTATTTTAGCTCTACAATCACTTGATGTTGTGAAAGAAAAACTACCTAAGATTGATAATTATTATTATCCACCAGTATGTAATTATGATAAGGAAAGTTTAAAGATACAATCTGCTCTGTATATTCGTTGTGATCTATCTTATTCTTTTATTAACCCATTTCCAGTTTCAACTATTTATAATGATGTTCATACGGCAGGTGCATGCATAAAGATCAATGAGAAATGTGTAATAAATATTATATCTGTATATTACCCTACTGGGCCCAAAGGTGACAACACAGATTGGTTGAAGAATTTTGATTTTTCTAAAAACAAATGGGTAATTCTAGGTGATTTTAATTCTCATTCACCTTTATGGGAACGGGACTGCAAGACAGTTACCTGTAATCGCTTTGTAGAAAATGTTGTTGATTCGCACTTGGTATTGTTAAATAATGGTGATATAACACGATTACCTGATGTTGCTACTCACAGACCGACAGCCATAGACTTATCGCTTGTATCATCAAATCTGGCTGTTGATAGTAACTGGAGGGTTGAGGAAGATTGTTTAGGCAGTGACCATTTGCCTATTTTAATAACTTTTAATGAATCTGTTCATGATAGTGAGACAGATGTTGAAGATAAAATTCCAAAATTTTTGTATAATCGGGCAGATTGGGAAACGTTTTATAATTATTTGATATTATATTCTAATGTAAATATTGAAAATAATAACGTGAATATTTTTTATGAAAATTTTCGTGACACTATTTTAAAAGCTGCACATTTGTCTATTCCTAAACTTCAATCAAGAAACTTAAACAATCGACGTGGTAATGCTTGGTGGACTGAAGATTGCAAAGCAGCAGTTCAATTTAAGAAAGAACAGTATAAACAGTGGATTAAAAACAAAACAGACGAAAACTTTATTAACATGAAAAGAGCTAAATTTCAGTGTAACAAAATTATTGCTAAAGCAAAGAAAAGTCACTGGATAGAATTTTGCAAAAAAGAGGTTCTAGAATCTAAAGATATTTATAAAGTATGGAAAAAAGTCAAGGATATAAAGAAGGTTTACAAGTTACAGAGTTATCCTGTTAAACTAGAAAATAATTTGTTTCCTTCTTCTTTAGATAAAGCTGAGGAATTTACTAGATATTTTTCTGAAAATAACTTGTCTAGTAATTTAAGTCTAAGTAATTTAAAATATAGATTAGACAACCAAAGCAAAGAACAGTATGAAGACCCAATTCCAGATGCAAATTTATATATTAATAGTCCTATCACTTTTGATGAAATGATAGACGCTTTGAATTCTTTTAAAACTAATAATTCAACAGTTGGGATTGACGGTATCTCTTATCAGATGTTAAGTCACTTACCCTTAAATTGGAAGAAGCTATTGCACTCACTTATCCAAAATTGTTGGGAAAGTGGAGCTGTACCAGTAGTCTGGAAGCAGTCTGTAATAATTCCTATCCTCAAACAGGGTAAACCTTCTACATCTGTTAACAGTTATAGACCTATTGCTTTAACTTCACATGTGGGTAAACTTATGGAAAAAATAATTAATCAGAGACTTTTATTTTATTGTGATAAAAATAATGTAATTCCTGTTAATCAAGCAGGATTTCGCAAGGGCCGAAGCACTGCTGATCATCTTGTTAAAATTTCTAGTCATATTAAAAAGCAGTTTGCCAAAAGAAAAAGTTTGCTTGCTACATTTTTTGATGTAAAGAAAGCATACGATACTGTGTGGCATTCTAGACTACTGTATAAACTAAAATCAGTAGGGCTTAGTGGACATATTTATATGTATATAAAAGGTTTCTTACATGATAGATCTATATGTACACGAATTGGTAAAACATATTCTTCATTTCAAAATGTTAATACCGGTATTCCACAAGGTTCTATAATTGCACCTCTTTTATTTACTTTATTAATACATGACCTACCTAAGGTTTTATCGAGAAATACCCATGTGGTGCAATATGCTGACGACATAGCAATGTGGATGAATGTTAAATTAAGAAAGCATACAAATAAAAGAAGTACTATTTATGTTGAAAAAATATATCAAACTGAACTAAATAATTTATCTACATATATGACAGAAAATGGTCTGGAATTATCCGGGGAAAAACTAGTTTAATGTTATTTAACAACGGAGAAAATCCAAAATGTTTACCAGCATTAAAACTTGACAACGAAAGGCTTGCTTATAAACAAATTATAAAATTTTTGGGTGTCTATTTCACACCAAAATTAAATTGGAGATATCATATAGAATATTTAATCAATAAAGCAAGATAAAGATTAAATTTATTGAAAATAATAAATGTACAAGCTTGGAGTCAGGATACGAAGACTTTATTACATTTAGCAACTTCTCTAGTTCGATCGAAATTGATATATGGACAAGAGGTGTATTTTTCAGCGCCAAAATCACTCTTAAATAAATTGCAGAGTATAGATAGTAAAGCAATAAAATTGGCTCTTGGCGTACCAGTGCATACGAATACGCAACGTTGTTATAATGAAGCAGGCATACTTTCTTTATCAGATCAACGTAAATCAGCTGCTTCAAAATATGTTCTTAGAACTTTATGTATTGACAATTCTGTAACCGATGAAGTGTTATTATCTTCTAAAAACGAATTCCCCAAAAGATCAAAATATATTCCATACATTCAGACTATTCATGACTATACAGAAGCAGTGATGATAAATTGTGATATTAGTATTAGTAATGTAAAATCTGTTCCTGTTTCACCCAAAATACCCCCTTGGGAACACTTACGGGCTCAGTTCGATATAGATTACACAGATTTAAATAAAAATGAAGAAATAAATATGTTAGCTAATAGTGTAAAGAAACGTTTAAATTCTATTTATTTCAATAAATTAAAAATTTATACAGATGGTTCACTGCTTGAAACTTCTGATGCCGGTGCTGCATATGTTATTCCTGATCTTAATATTGAAAAGTCTTTTTATTTAGGGAGAAAATTTTCAATCTTTACTGCAGAATTGTATGCTATTATTATGGCTTTGAATTGTGTTCTTACATTAACATTAGATTTGTTCGGCATAGTGTTATGTGTAGACTCAAAGTCTGTTTTGTATGCGCTACAAAACTGGAATTGTTCAGTTAGAAGAGAAATGATTTTTGAAATCTATTATCTTTTACACTGTTTATTAATTAAAAATATTACAGTTGATTTTCTGTGGGTTCCCTCTCATTGTGGAATAAAAGGTAATGAATTAGCTGATAAACTAGCTAAAGATGGTGCAAGTAAGCCTACTGACGTTAATCATAACATGAGCCTCTCCTACTATGAATTGATATCAATAGTGGACAATTATTTTCTTAAAAATGTACACAATAATATTTTGTCTAACTCCAGACTTTTAACAAAAATTGTCTACAAGTTAAAATTGAATTCATGGAAAACTAAATTTTCTAAAGATGTCAAATGTGTATGCTCAAATGCTCTGACTGTTGAACATTTGATATTACATTGCCCATGTCTAAACAAATTATTCATAGAAAATAATATTAATACTGTTATCACACAGTACAATGATGTAAAAAAAATATTAGCTGATAATGAATTGATGCTGACAATCGCATCTATTATATCGTGTACACAGATAGAAAATTTTTTATAATTATTTTATTCGATGTATTTTAGATGTTAAGATGATGGTGCTTCATTAGGTTACATTGTTTAATCAGTATAAGTTCTTTTGGGTTTGATGTTGCTGCTTTATTTTTTTTCTTCAATTTTGTTTTCTTTTTATCAGTATTATTTATGATTTATTTATTTATTGGTTTTCCCTTTTTTCACCTTATCATTTATATTATTTTGTTTCTTTGTTTTATAGTCTAAAATCACATAATTTGTGAACAGACTTTAAATAAATTGATTGAATTGAATTGAATTGAATACATACATACTTAGAAATACCTAATTATATTAACTTAGCCACATTATAAGTAAATAAGAGAGGAAGGAAATAAGGAAATAAATAAGTAAAAAAGTAAATAAGGAAGTAGGTCTAAATAAAAAGGACGTAAATAAGGAAGTGAATAAGGAGAAAGTTTATAAGAAGAAAGCAAACCAGCAAGTAACTAAGGAGAAAGTTTATAAGAAGAAAACAAACCAGCAAGTAACTAAGGAGAAAGTTTATAAGAAGAAAGCAAACCAGCAAGTAACTAAGGAGAAAGTTTATAAGAAGAAAACAAACCAGCAAGTAAATAAGGAGAAAGTTCATAAGAAGAAAGCAAATAAGTAAGTAACTAAGGAGAAAGTTTATAAGAAGAAAGCAAATAAGCAAGTAAATAAGGAAGTAAATAAGGAGAAAGTTTATAAGAAGAAAGCAAACCAGGAAGTAAATAAGGAGAAAGTTCATAAGAAGAAAGCAAATAAGCAAGTAACTAAGGAGAAAGTTTAAAAGAAGAAAGCAAATAAGCAAGTAAATAAGGAGAAAGTTTATAAGAAGAAAGCAAATAAGCAAGTAAATAAGGAGAAAGTTTATAAGAAGAAAGCAAATAAGCTATTAAATCCTATCCTATCCTATCCCATAACTAGGAGGTCGTAGGGGCACCACAGATGATCGTTTAACCAGCGTACTCCATCTTTTCCTGTCCTCAGCAACCCTGATTGTTTCGCTCAGTGCCAAACCAGTCCATTCTCGAATGTTGTCCTCCCACCTATTTTTTGGTCTCCCTCTTCTTCTACCTCCTTGCACTGTGCCTTGCAGGATGGTCTTTGCAAGACCTGATGATCTGGTGACGTTAAAATAATACTCAACAGGTTGAAACCCCAAGCTGAAGAAATCATACCTGAGGAGCAAGCAGGATTCAGGGCAGGGCGAAGTACCACTGAACAGATTTGTAACCTCAGAATAATCTGCGAGAAATACATACAGCACCAACAACATCTATATTATGTGTTTGTAGACTTCAAGAAAGCGTTTGACCGAGTGTGGCATGCAGCTCTGTGGGCAACCTTGAGAGTGTATAACATCAGCCCTAAAATTTTCGAAGTTATCAAAAGCCTGGATGACAAGGCTATCAGTGCAGTCCTCCACAACAGCACCATCGGAAACTGGTTAGGAAACAACACTCGTTGTGCGTCAAGGATGCCTACTCTCTCCAACACTCTTCAATATCTTCCTAGAGCGCACCATGTCAGATGCCCTTGCAGATCACGAAGGCACAGTCAGCATAGAGGTTAAAGCAATCTCCAACCTCCGTTTTGCGGATGACATTGATGGATTGGCTGGAGAGGAACAAGAACTTGAACAGCTGGTACAGAAGCTGACACCACCTCCAGAGACTTTGGAATGGAAAGAAGTGCAGAGAAGACCGAAATGATGACCAACAAAAACAATGGCATCAACATGGACATCAAAGTCCAAGGCCAATCCCTTAACACAGTGCATAGTTATTTAGGAGCCATTCTATTAGACATGTGTCCCGACAGGAAGTCCTCTCCAGGATTGCACAAACAACTGCTGCCCTAACAAGGTTGAAGCCTATTTGGAAAGACCGGAACATCAGTCTACATTCCAAGGTAAGGCTGCTGCGCTCCCTTGTCATCTCCATCTTTCTATATGCTTGCCAAACATAGACCCTCACAACAGATCTACAACGAAGAATACAAAGCATGGAGATGAGGTGCTACAGAAGACTTCTGGGCATTTCCTATACCCAGCACATCACCAACGACCAAGTCCGACAGACCATCACACAAGCCATTGGACAATATGATGACCTGCTCACATTAGTGAAGAAACGGGAACTCCGATGGTATGGCCAGCCGCCACATCAGTAGAACATCAGGCCTTGCAAAGACCATCATGCAATGCACGGTGCAAGGAGGCAGAAGAAGGGGAAGACAGAAAAAGAGGCGGGAGGACAACATTCTAGAATGTACTGGTTTGACACTGAGCGAAGCCATGAGGGTTGCTGAGGACAGAGGAAGACGGAGTACGTTGGTTAAACGATCATCTGTTGTGCCCCTACGACCTTCTAGTTACGGGATAGGGTAGGATAGGATTACATTACAAAATGACGAAATATGGCTTTCCTTGTTCAAACCAACCACTTAATTTTGAAGTTTCCATTTGGGTTCTGACAGGGAGAGATTTTTGCCCCTTGTTTTAAAGGGACCCACTTCGATTTGAACACGCCCCCTCCACAGATCCTGTTATCATTCACAGTGAGTGTTGTTCCACTGAAAAACAAATAACTTACAACAACAGCAAAAACTCTTTCCAAAGTTGTTTTTTTTAATTGAATAAAACTGAATTAGGTACCTTGTGTGCCTGTTAATAGTAAGAGCAAGCCAACATTCTTGAGCTAAAAATAGCATCTACCGAGCTGGTAAGAGAATCCATAATAGCAATCGTTCGGTAAGGTTTTTCCCTATCCTATCCTATCCTGTCCCATAACCCGAAGGTCGTAGGGGCACCACAGATGATCGCTTAACCAGCATACTCCATCTTTCTCTGTCCTCAGCAGCCCTCATGGCTTCGCTCAGTGTCAAACCAGTCCATTCTCGAATGTTGTCCTCCCACCTCTTTTTCGGTCTCCCCCTTCTTCTACCTCCTTGCACTGTGCCTTGCAGAATGGTCTTTGCAAGGCCTGATGATCTGGTGACGTGGCCATACCATCGGAGTTTCCGTTTCTTCACCACTGTGAGCAGGTCATCGTGTTGTCCAATGGCTTGTGTGATGGTCTGTCGGACTTCAACGTTGCTGATGTGTTGGGTATAGGAAATGCACAGAAGTCTTCTGTAGCACCTCATCTCCATGCTTTGTATTCTTCGTTGGAGATCTGCTGTGAGGGTCCATGCTTCGCAAGCATATAGGAAGATGGAGATGACCAGAGATCGCAGCAGTCTTACTTTGGAATGTAGACTGATGGTTCTGTCTTTCCAAATGGGCTTCAACCTTGTCAGGGCAGCAGTTGTTTGTGCGATCCTGGAGAGGACTTCCTGTCGAGACCCATTGTCTGACACAATGGCTCCTAAATATTTGAAGCTGTGCACTGTGTTGAGGGATTGGCCTTGTACTTTGATGTCCGTGTTGATGCCATTGGTGTTGTTGGTCATCATTTTGGTCTTCTCTGCACTTATTTCCATTCCATAAGCTCTGGAGGTGGTGTCAAGCCTCTGTACAAGCTGTTCAAGTTCTTGTTCCTCTCCAGCCAATCCATCAATATCATCCGCAAAACGAAGATTGGAGATTGCTCTGCCCCCTATGCTGACTGTGCCTTCGTGATCTGCAAGAGCATCTGACATGATGCGCTCTAGGAAGATGTTGAAGAGTGTTGGAGAGAGTAGGCATCCTTGACGCACACCGATTGTTGTTCTGAACCAGTTCCCGATGACGCTGTTATGGAGGACTGCACTGGTAGCCTTGTCATACAGGCTTTTGATGACTTCTATGATTTTAGGGCTGATGTTGTACACTTTCATGGTTGCCCATAGAGCTGCATGCCAGACTCGGTCAAATGCCTTCTTGAAGTCTATGAACACATGATATAGATGTTGTTGGTGCTGTAGGTATTTCTCACAGATTATTCTGAGGTTGAAAATCTGTTCAGTGGTACTTCGCCCTGCCATGAATCCTGCTTGTTCTTCAGCTATGATTTGTTCAGCTTGTGGTTTCAACCTGTTGAGTATTATTTTCAGGAGGACCTTGCTGGGATGGCTGATGAGGCTGATGGTGCGGTAATTTTCACACTCCTGAAGGTTACCTTTTTTAGGAAGAGTGATGACAAGCGACTGGGTCCATGGTGTAGGCCATTCCCCACTCTGCCAGATCTTGTTACAGATAGTGGTGAGAGCATCAGTCATCGCTTCTCCTCCTGCTTGTAGCAGTTCCGCTGGTATGTTGTCCACTCCCGCTGACTTCCCTTTCTTCAGCGATTGCACTGCTGCCTCAACTTCTTCCCGGAGAATTGGGAGGATTTCTTCTTCTTCTCTGCTCTCGGGACATGCTAGAACTGATGGGTCTCCATTTGGTGTATGGTTGTAAAGGTCAGAGCAGTACTCTGTCCATCTGTCCAAGACTTCTTGTTCTTCTGTAAGGCAAATGCCAGACTTGCTTTGGATAGTGGAGACTTTGGGCTGTTTAACACTTGTCAGCCGCTTCACAGTCTGGTAGGCCTTCTTGCTGTTGTTCTTGTTCAGATTGTTCTCTATTTCCTGGCATTGATCTTCTATCCAGTTCTCCTTTGCTGTGCGCATGCCTTTTCGGATGTCATTGTTGATTTTTCGGTAGACATCAGCTCCCTGTGAGGTGTTCTTTTTCTTTTTTAACTCTCTTCGTTTATCACACAGATCCAAAAGTTCAGGTGTGATCCACGGCTTCTTCTTTGGTCGGTGCTTGCCAAGGATCTCAGTGGCGGCATCTGTTACAGCTGAGTTGAAGGTATTGGTCATGGTGTTGACATCTACTTCGCCTGCCCCCAAAATAAGCAGTGGTGCAAATTTCCCTCCAATTGTGGCCTGAAATATTTTTGCCACCTCCGGGTCTTGCAGTTTGTCCAGGTCGAACTTCAGCCTAGTGCACTTTGCTGTATTTACTCTCTTCAAATGGAGCCGGAAAGACATCATCACGAGATCGTGGTCACTTCCAATGTCTGCTCCTGGAAAAGTGCGTGTCCTGCCAATGTTGATGCTTGATCTGAAGCGTTTCTTGACCATGATGTAGTCGATCTGGTTGTGATGTTCCCCGCCGGGACTGTGCCATGTCCATCGTCTGGATTTTTTGTGGAGACCAAGCGTGTTTGCCAGTACCAGATTGTTTTATCTGGCAAACTCCAATAGCCTCAGACCCCTGTCATTTGTCTCGTTGTTGCAGTGGGGTCCGCATGTGTCTCCCCAGTTGCGGTGCGCATCTTGGCCAACCTTGGCATTCCAGTCGCCTTGCACTATGACTATGTCCTTCTTCGGCACTTGGTCAAGGACCGCCTGTATATTTTCATAAAAATCCTCCACTTCGCTGTCTTCATAGTCTGATGTTGGGGCATAGGCCTGGATGATGGTAATGTTGAAAGGGGTTGCTCTCAGACGGATGGTAATGAGTCTACTGGAGACTGGGCGGCAACCCATGACAGTGGCTAGAATGTTCTTGTGGACCAAGAATCCAACGCCGTGTTCGTGCCTGTCATCTCTACCGCTGAAATAGAGCTTGTGGCCTTTGTCAGTCGTTGTTTCACCTAGGCCTTTCCAGCGCAGTTCGCTGATACCTAGAACGTTCCATCGATAGTGGTCCAGCTCGTGGGCCAGTTCTTCTAATTTTCCTTCCGCAGTTAGGGTTCTGACGTTCCAGGTTCCTATGACGATGTTGTTTCTCGTGCGGATCTTGCTATATTGTCCATCAGTAGCATACTTAACACCTCCGTCCTGGTGGCCAACGGAAGGCGCGGTCCTTGTGCCGGGTGACGGCCCGGGCGACGACCGATCCGGTATGGAATTAGTGGATTGTGTCATCATGTAGTGTGTCTTGGGCAAAAAAGACCTGGCAGGGCCCAATCCTCTCCAGGCTGTTGGCCACAGCCGAAATCCACGAATACAGTGTGGCTCGCCTTAGCCCTGAGCACGTGGTCGTTGAACCTGTAGTAACGTGAGGTTCCTCCGCCCTGGCCGGTGACTTCTGTGTAGAAGACTTTCGCCCAGTGATGCCGTGCTAACATCACCCCTGTTAGTCGCCTCTTACGACACGCCGGGAAACGTAAGGTTTTTAGGTTGATAAAATAGATTCTACCCTACCCCAGACATCAAAGACGCACTCTTCAAACCGCGTGATTCTCTCAGGAATAGGGTCAAAGGTCACACTACTGTAGGACTGATGTACCGTTAAAACAGGGGAAATCACTCTCTGTCAGATCTGAAATTGAGAAATTCATTGGTTTGAGCAAGGAAATCCCACTGTATCATTGTGTAATGCAATAACAATGCCAATGTTTAGGTTAAACCCGGTGATGCCAAACGTAAACAAAAGCCTTGGAAATAGGGCCTGTTAAACTTCTGTGTAGAGCTGGCACGTGCGACACATGCTGCGTCTTATTTAAACAGCGTTGTCTTGAGTAGAAGTCTCCTCTCTGAAAATCCTTATCGGGAAGAGAGGGGACTATAAACTGATACACACACAGAGTTGGGCAATTGTCATCATATGAGTATCTGGAGGAGAAATCATTCCCTCTTGTCCTCGATCTGTCCGCCTCAGCTGTCACCGCGTCTTGGTGCACGCTAAGCAGCCTGTCATATAACGCTGCATTTCTCCCCCATCCCTCGCCCTCCCCACTTACCCTTACACACTCACCCACACCCACTTCAGTCATGGCCCTCTCCTGCCTCTTGCTAAGTCTCTTGGTGTTTTCTCTCTCTCTCTCTCTCTCTCTCTCTCTCTCTCTCTCTCTCTCTCTCTCTCTGGTCGACGCTGGTCAACATAGCGACCTAGCCGGCACCTACCAGCATCAAAAGGGCCTGCCACTGTCTCATCCATACAATGGACCTGCACACCTCCCTCTTCCACATTCTCGATAACAATATATGAATTGTGAACTGTAACTGTAAGCAGACTTTAATCAGATCATGCACAGTAGTTTGTGTCATGCGTGTGTGTTGTATGTATGTGACAATTTGGCCTAGCGTATTATTAGCGAATGTTTCCTTTTATAACTGTATTTCAAACTTGAAAACTCATCTCAAAATAATAATTAAACTGAATTTTTCTGTTGTATTGCCACCTAAATTTGTATAATTTACGTACGAATCATTTCCGCGTCTCGATTATTGAAGCGCACCTTTAAAAGCTTGGACTTAAACGATATGTACTTAATAATTGTTATTGTATCTTGTTGGTTCTCATTATCAGGGTTCTTGCGCTCCTTACAATTCCTTGTGCGTAAGAGCGTTGTGTTGGCAAAGAACCTACGTTTCGTGTGACTATAAAGTATAAGCTGTGTGTGTCATTAACAGTATACTCATTATTGTGGACGCTGCTCGGACCTTCTAGGCCGCACAGACTCTCATTTCCGCGTTTCGTTGTGAGTTTCTTCCTGAACACTCTAGTTGTCAGTAAAACTGTGACTCTGGCACTCTGTAAATTGAATTTCGTGCTCCGAACTCTGCCCTAAACTTAGTGGCCTTCTTTGGTTATATCTCTTGTTTTAACATTTTGCCGTTTTTCATGTACTTGTGTTCTTTAGTTTGTTTAAATAAGGTGCTCCTTATTTTATCTGTTTTCGTTGTTGTTTTTCTGTAACTATCGGTACCGTACATTTTAAGTATGTTTCGTGTTGGTCATTTAAACATTTTTCATCTCTATAGCAAAACTGCGGACCTGTGTACATTCTTAACCAAAGCCGCGCCGTGCTATCATATGTATGGCATTACTGAATCCCGCTTAACCTCTAACATGTTGGATACATCCATCTCCATTCCAAATTATTCTATAATACGACGTGATAAATGCACTCAAGGTCAAACAGGTATTGCTGTCTACATTCATAACTCGGTGTACAACTTTGTGTCTCGGCGCCAAGACTTAGAACCCCCCTCAATAGAGTGTATATGGTTAGAATATAAACCTAATAATAAGGCGTCTACATTTATATGCTTTGTCTACCGCAACCCTGATGAAGGTCGGGATTGGTTTAGCTCTTTCGGTGACATGATGGATACTTTTTATAACACTAATACCGATGCCGAAGTGCTGTTGCTCGGTGACTTTAACATTAACCTGCTAGTTCAGCAACCACACTGGGAATATTTGTGCGAATCACTTGGACTTTCACAACTTATCGAATCACCAACCAGAGTTACTGCGTCTTCATCAACACTGATTGATCATATCTATACAAACAACCCTAAATCAATTTCAAAGTCATATGTCGCTGATCTCGGCGTCAGTGACCACTCTCCCATTGGCTGTATCAGGTATCATAATGTATCTACAGGCACCCATAGCACTAATTTTTGCATACATTTTCGTTCCTTTAAACACTTTGACCCCATTGCGTTCTGCAGTGAACTTCATGCTGCACCATTCTCTAAAGTGTATGATTTCACAGACCCAGACATGGCTTTGTGTGTGTGGTACAGGACTCTCCTCTCTATCATCAACAGACACGCCCCTCTGAGAACTAAACGCGTAAAGCACCAACAACTTCCTCCATGGCTAAATAAAACTATCATAGAAGCCATGGCCAAGAGGGATAAGTTAAAAAAGCAAAAACGTTTCGAAGAGTTCAAAACGTCCAGAAATCGCGTGAAAAACCTTGTAAGAAATGCTAAAAAGGACTATTTTAATAGGTTAGTGGAAAACACAAATACTTCCCAGTTATGGCGAGCTATTAATGCTCTGACAAAGGGCCCTAAATCAACTAAAGCGAAAATTATTCCACAAACTTTGACAGCGGAATTGTTTAACGATTACTTTGTATCTATCAGTTCCAGTTTGTCCAATAAACAAGACCCTCTTCCAGCAAGTGACTTATACAGATGCTCCGATGAGCTGAAGATATTCTGTCAAAAGCGCACTGGAGGTACTGCGCCCTTCACTATTCCATTTATTGCTACTTTTGAGGTCGCTCAGTACATAGCGCAATTACAAAATAAGAAATCAACAGGCTGTGACAATATTAGTAGTAAATTACTAAAATTAGCACTACCATACATAAGTGATACCTTAACTCACATTTTTAATCTTTGCATTGAGCGAAATCATTTCCCACACTTGTTTAAAACCGCTAAGGTTATCCCATTACCTAAAAGCAAAGACACGTCTTTACCCGCCAATTACAGACCTATTTCTCTCTTGCCAGTCATCTCCAAGGTCCTTGAAAGGCACATTCATAAGCACCTGACTCAGTATCTTGAAGAGCGATCTCTCTTTCATGAACTACAGTCCGGTTTCAGAAGCAAACTTTCTTGTAGCACTGCACTTGCCAAAATGACAGACTGCTGGCTATCCGCCATTAATAAATCAAAAATGTCTGGAGTTGTATTCATAGACTTAATGAAAGCCTTTGATGTGGTAGATCATAACATCCTTCTCGCAAAATTGTCCTTGTACTTGAACGCCTCACGCTCACTCCCGTTCTTTATATCCTATCTTTCTTGTAGAAAGCAGTATACACATGTACATGGATTATCTTCAGCTGAGAGGTGCGTTAAGTTTGGCGTCCCTCAAGGGTCTGTATTGGGTCCCCTGTTATTTTGTATATTTATAAATGACCTACCACTCTCTCTTACATATAAATCCATTGAGTGCCATATGTTAGCCGATGATACCTCTATATCCTCATCTAATAAGACCGTACCTCACATTCAACATTCACTCCAGAAAGGTCTTGATGATATAGTTAGCTGGTGTCGCTCCAATCACATGCACATCAACACATCAAAGACAAAGAGTATGATACTTACCACCCGCCAACACCACCAGTTAACACATCCTAAATTACATCTACGCCTAGCTGATGCCACTATAGAGCACGTCACGGCACATAAGATACTTGGTGTCATTATAGATGAATCCCTACGTTGGCACGTCCATGTTGACAATGTGAGCAAAAAAGTAAGCCGTAATATATATTTACTTTCACGCCTTCAGAATATTCTGACCTTGGATGCAAAGAAGTTATTTTACTATGCTCATATTCTGTAACATATTAATTACGCTTCTGTGGTGTGGGACGGGTGCAGCGATAATATCCTGAAGAGTTTGAACAGCCTACAACGTCGAGCTGCAAAACTTATTCTCCAAGACCCTTCTCTAACCACCGATCAAAAGATTTAAAAAAATAGGAATATTACCACTGAGCCAACAGCTCTTGTTCAACAAATATGTGTTTTTGTTTAAAACGTTAACCATTGGCGGACCCATATACTTAAAATCTCTTTTTGTGCCTTCACACTCACCTTATAGCAACTCAAGGAATAGCTTTGTATGTATCACACCCAGGTTAGATCTGTTTAAAACTAGCATTTCCTACTCTGGCGCATCGCTTTGGAACTCCTTGTCACAACATTTAAAATATGCAAACTCCCTGTCCTCGTTTAAGGCTGGTCTGTCTGCCCTAATTCAGAACTAGCTTTAAAGTAAAAAGCCTAAACAAAATTTCGAAGACACGATTATGTATTCTTTCTTTCTCACATGCGTGAGTATGTATGCCGCATATCTCATGTATATGTGCATTTGTATTGAGATACGTTGTACATTGTATATATATATATATAGTACTTTTATTTCAATTTTGTGAGTATGATTGCTTGTGTGTATGCGTATGTTATCCTGATAGTATTCATGCTACTTATTTGTAGTTCATGTATGTTGTTACAATGTACTCACATCTATTATATATTTGCATGTGTTAAGGACTAGCTGGAAGAAAGGACCTCTGGACCTAAAGCTACTATCCTTATGTAATAAACGTTTTTCAGTTTCAGTTTCAGTTTTCAGTTTCTCTCTCTCTCTCTCTCTCTCTCTCTCTCTCTCTCTCTCTCTCTCTCTCTCTCTCTCTCTCTCTCTCTCTCTCTCTCTCTCTCTCTCTCTCTCTCTTGTATAGTTGTCCAGGCTATGAACAGCTACGACCGAACTTTCTTCAAAATGTACAACAGCATAACCATAGTTGGCAGTTTGCATGTACAATGTCAACTACAAATGCCAACAAAGTAAGACAATTATCATGGTTCCTGTTCACTATTTCGGTGCACTATTTTGACGTCAACATAACGGGGCCGTCAAAAAAAGTCAAAATAAACCATGTAGAGTTTCATGTGTGTGTCAGAGTAACGTCGTTTCTACATGCGCACCCACACCCCCTCCCCTCCCCCCCCACACACACATTTTTGTCGAAACGACGTTGTGATGACTGTCGTAAAACTCTACATACATTATTTTGACATACTTCACATTATTTTGACATTATTTTGACATTTTTCATTTGTTGAAGCTATCCCTAACCCTAACCCAAACCTTAACCTAACCCTAAGCCTAACAAAGCCCTAACCCTAACACAACACTGTTTTGACGTCAAAATAACGGGGCCGTCAAAAGAAAGTACGTAGAGTTTCAAGTGTATGTCAAAGTAACGTCGTTTCTACCTAGCCACACACACACACACACACACACGCACACGCACACACACACACACACCCAAAACAAACTCCACAAAAACAAAACCAACCTGATGCCTTGATTTCGTCACCCTGAGCCCTTGCTGTTATCATTGCTTGCCTTGTTGTTTCGTTACTGGTGTCTTGCTGCTTGGCCTCTCTGTTTGACACATGATGCTAGCCATGATCCCCCAATGCATATTTTCTGCTTAATTGACCGCTGTGAAGCGTTGTCTGTTTGTTAGCCTGTCTTTTCGCTTTGTTGAGCTATTAAGTCCACTCACTCGGAAATAATAAATCGGCCGGCGCAACCGGAACGTTGTGCCCTGGGTGCTGATCGCAAATTCGACCATTATTCATGTGAAAAAGAGTAATATTACACTTTATTATCATTGTAGTCGTTGAGGTCATCATCATCATCATCATCATCATCATCATCATCATCATCATCATCATCATCATCATCATCATCATCATCATCATCATCATCTTCATCATCATGCGGGCGTTGTGGCCGAGTGGGCTAAGGCAGGACTAAATTGCCTTGTCTACAGGCTAGAAACCAGTTGTGCTTGACAGGTGTGGGATCGATCCAGCACCTGGGCGTTATGTTTCTCCGAATATTATTTACTTTCGACTCGGGCAACCTCACGGGGGTTTTCTCAGGGTACTCCGGTTTGCTCTCCCAGCAAAATTTAAAAAAATATATATTAGGTAGGTTGGGTTTGGGCGCGCCACAGGCTGCGACTACGGCTTCCCCAAGGGAGGCGGCCCAGAATTTCCTGATGAAAAGGAACAATAAAGTGTCAAGAAATCAACACAAAATTACATGTAAAAAATGATCGTCGTCGTCATCATCATCATCATCATCATCATCATCATCATCATCATCATCAGGGTATTTAGATAGCGCTTTTTTTCTAATGACATCAGTTCAAAGCGCATATCTAACGCATTTATAATGAATCTTAACATCGAAATACATACGAAAAGAAGTTAAACAAAAACGAGTTACTAATAAATTATGCAAAGACATAATACAAACATGAAAAAGAATATTTACAAGTAAACTATAATAAAAGACGAGGGAGGGAGGGGGAGGAGGAGAGAAGCTAAGGAGTGAGGTGGCTGGGGGCGTGCGGTGTGACGGCGGTGGTCTGATTCAGGAAAGAAGGAATGATGATGGTGATGGCAGGCGAGATCAGACATTTTAAAAGGAGTAGATGAGTTTTCAAGTTGGACTTCAAAGTGGCTATATTTGGAGAACCGAGAAGAGAGAGAAGAAGAGAGTTCCAAGTTGAAGGACCAAGCACTGAGAAGGAACGACAGCCTGCAGAGGAGAGTTTGTAGCGGGATATTTGTAGCATGAGGGTGTCAGAGGACGAACGAAGATTTCTAGATGGCTTGTAGAAGTGAATGCTCTGGGTGAGATAGGAAGGGACTAATCAATGGACGCATTTGTAACAGAAAGTACAGATGTTGTAGCTAATCCTATGACATACAGAAAGCCAGTGGAGAAACTGTAGGAGGGGTGTAATATGATCAGATTTTTTATTTCATTTGAGAAAAAGACGAGCAGTTGAGTTCTGAACACGTTGGAGCAAATGAACAGCTGTAGAAAGTCCAGTCATAAGAGAGTTACAGTAGTCTAAGCGTGACAGGACAAAAGAGAAAATGAGTTTGGCTGTAGCGTCAGTGTTCAGATGCTTGCGGATAAGGTCTATTCTACGGTGCTGAAAGCTGCATGTTTGACAGGTTTTATGGATGAATTCTGACAAGGATGACAACAAGGTTTTTGACAGAAGATGACATATGGAGAGTGGTTGGTCCAAGGGTGACAGTGTATGCAGAGGAAGAAAACAGGTTGTGTTTAGTACCTGTGAGCATAACTTCAGTTTTGTTTGCATTAAGCTGGAACTTGTTCGCAGTCGCCCAGTTACAAATTTTTTCAAAGCAGTCAGAAGTTTTGGTCAGAATAGATGGAAGATTTTGAGGAGTGTCATTTTTTTTAGCTTGGTATCGGCTGTGTAGAAATAGTGAAAAATGTCATGGTTTTGGATGATCTGAGATAGAGGAGATGTGTAAATAGAACAGGGCCTAGAACTGGCCCCTGAGGAGCACCAAAGACAAGTCTGGACGCTTCAGAAAGGTAGTTGTTGATGCAGACGGAAATGTTCAGAAATGTAAGAATGGGACCAGCTTAAGGCAGTCATTTATTCCAAAAGAGTTCTCAAGTAACTGAAGTAGGATGGAATGATCGATAGTGTCAAAAGCGGCTGAGAGATCAAGAAGGATCAACTAAGAGATTTTACCACAGTCAGTGGCAGAGAGGAGGTCGTTCACGAAGTGAGGAAGAACTGATTCAGTACAGTGGTCAGAGCGGTAGGCAGGCTGGAATGGACAAAACAAGTTGTTGGGTGAAAGATGATGGTTGAGCTGTTTGAGGACAACCTTCTCCAGGAGTTTGGATAAGAAAGGGAGTTTAGAAACATGGCGGTAGTCAAGTCTTGGTTTGATTATTTTTAGTAGTGGCCGTATCATCATATTCTTCGCCGTCATTGCCATCTCCACCACCGCTACTACCACCATCCTCATCTTCATCATCATCATCATCATCATCATCGTCGTCGTATCATCATCGTCGTCAACGTCGCGTTCGTCGTCAGTTTTATATTAACGGCAAAAGTATACAGGATTATGACTGTCATCATCATCCCTGTCTTCGTCATTACCATCTTATTGCTATCTCCAATACCACCAACATCACGTCACTATCCTCCTCCTCTTCTTCATCGTCATCATCATCATCATCACCACCCCAACAACCCCACCGTCATCACCATTGAATAATTGAATAATTTAATTTAATTTAAATATTTATTATTATTATTATTATTATTATTATTATTATTATTATTATTATTATTATTATTATTATTATTATTATTATTATTATTATTATTATTATGAAATAACTGATGAGCGGAGCAATAGAGCATTGGCGCTGTAATGTGGTTATCCATACCTTGTTAGTTCTTCCGATCATTCTCCTTTCATCTTTTGCTACATTTAAAGTCTTTTCTGCTTTTCCCAACAAGCGATGAGAGATGGATTAGAAATAGAAAGCAAGAAAGAATGACAAAGAAAAAAAGGATATGACAAAGAAACAAAGGATGACAAAGAAACAAAGGATGACACAGAAACAAAGGAAATGACAAAGAAACAAAGGATGACAAAGAAAGAGAGGATGACAAAGAAACAAAGGATATGACAAAGAAACAAAGGATGACAAAGAAACACAGGATATGACAAAGAAACAAAGGATGACAAAGAAACACAGGATATGACAAAGAAAAAAAAGGATGACAAAGAAACAAAGGATGACAAAGAAACAAAGGATGACAAAGGATGACAAAGAAACAAAGGATATGACAAAGAAACAAAGGATGAAAAAGAAAGGATGACAAAGAAACAAAGGATGACAAAGAAACAAAGGATATGACAAAAAAACAAAGGATATACAATACAATACAATACAACTTTATTCATCCCAAAGGGCAATTACATTATAAGTTTATGAGGCAGCATAAAGAAACTCAAAAAATGTATCATAAACCAATTTTTGAAGGGAAAAAAAAAACAAACAAAAAACCCAAGAAATACATAAATTTAAAAAACATCACACAAGCACACACACGCGAATCAAGATCACAAGTGATATCACAAAAGTCAACAAAATTCAACAAGTTGATTAAAAAGTTCAGCCAGTACACATAGACACTAAAGGGAGACTCTCACTATATAACAAATAAGATCCCCAAAGTGCAGAAAACTAAAAGCGGTTAGTACTATTAAGCAGTCGGATTGCACTGGGAATAAAAGATTTAGAACGCCGATTTCCCTTACAGATGGGCATAGCATATCGGCGTCTGGATGGCAACAGTGTGAACTCGACAAAGAAACAAAGGATATGACAAAGAAACAAAGGATGACAAAGAAACAAAGGATGACAAAGAAACAAAGGATATGAGAAAGAAACAAAGGATGACAAAGAAACACAGGATATGACAAAGAAACAAAGGATGACAAAGAAACACAGTTACATCACAACTGGGTTTATTTAAGATATGTAGGAATCGGAAGAAAGTGGTTTTTTTGTACGGAAAAGAACGCATGTTCTTCTAAATAATGTAAGAAACTAATGCAAATTGGACTCTTTCTCCGTTCTAGAAAGTTGACCTAGGTCGTCTCCTATAGGCGACGAAATAGATCGAATTTTCTTCATAATGTCTCCGAAAATAGACTCTGTATTTTCTCCGTCCGCTGTTATAGAGCACTTCTGTGTACTTTAAAACACTATCATTGCACTACAACTGCATCCCGATGCACTAAAAGATCACTCCCGCGCACTTAGAAAAAAGTTGGGGTCCTGGAAAAAAAAAAGTGGGTTCAAGGCAAAATAAACCCTTCGTTACTAGAAGACAAAGTGTCTGAAACCATTTGTGCGCTTTTTCACGTGCACACACATACACACACAAATTTTTGTAGAAACGACGTTGTGATGACTGTTGTGAAAAAAGCAGGGATTATTTTGACACACTTTTCATTTCTTTGACATTATTTTGACATTTTCCCATTTTTGAAGCTAACCCTAACCCTAACCCCTAACCCAAACCCTAACTCTTAACCTAACCCTAATCCTAAAACAGCTCTAACTCAACGGAGCACTATTTTGACGTCAAAATAGTACGGCCTTCCAAAAAAGTCAGAAGAAACCATGTGGAGTTTCATGTGTGTGTCATCAGAACGTCGTTTCTACATGCCCACATACACACGGGGATGCTAACAAGATGTGTTATCACTGAAACGTAAAATGCCGTGAAAAGGTCTAAAGCACTCCAAACCTCCAAACATAACAAATCCCCTTTTCTATTGACCTCACACTTTAAATCAACTAATCGAGCTTAGTTTTTTTCGTTCTTCTTGTGGTTTCCATCGCACCAACGCTTTGAAGCAGAATGTTGGCCTACTGGTGTCCAAAACGATCTCAAAACATGTTCTTATACGGCCTACATCTTCCTGGCATGACCGACATCCTATCCCCATTAGGCTAATCTATGATTCATTCCTCAGGCTCGCGGTTGCCTCAGACAGACCTTGTTGGCTCCATCCCGCTGTTTAAAAAAATGGACCTGATTCTGATTAGGTTTTGATTGGAATCGTTAGCAGAGTGCGCGGCAAGAAACAGAACATTAACTAGCGTCTCCTCGGCTGACACGTCGGCTCTCACGTCTTTTCCTGCTCTGTTTCGCCAAGTGTTGGGTTGACCACACAACTACGAAAGGTGGTTTGCTGGATCGACCTTCAGCCTGAATCTTCTCTAAATATACTACTCAAAATAATTGAAGGGCCAGTCTCATATTTCATATAGTTTAATTATTTTTTGCTGCTATCAATAATATCGCTTATATTCCTTATTTCAAAACTTATCTTGTACAGTAACATTGAAGACAATCTTATTCTGACAAGTAATCACATGTGTGAGTTTTGAACTTTCAGCACTGAGTTGAAAAACATACCCAATGTTTACGAAACATTGACCCTAATTTACTGTTGTCTTGCTAATAAAGCAAAATTTTCAACATTAAAAAGTGATTTGCACGCGAAAGGCTTGCATTTTCTGAGTTCAGTTCAACAATCGGCGCTTTTTTCTGGGTATAAATGGCAGCGCTTTTGCTGCTTTTCTAACCATGCATCTGATTTAAAGAGAGACCCATATGTCCAAGTGGCCCTTGTATTATTTTGAGTAGTATAATACCACAGGCTGAAAAGAACAATTTAAAAGGCACTAAAATCAAGACTGTAATCTGACTTTCCCTTCAACTCTGGTTCGGATTATTTTGTTAGCGATTGATAGAGAATGATAGCACACAGAGAGGATATATGTCATCGTTTTATCTATGTAATCCCTCAGCCGTTCGGGTCGTTGGGGAGACACGAGGGATGCTGTCGGTCTGTCTGTTGCTGTAGTCAGGAGGTGTGACAGGATCATCGGTATCGATGTTCGTCCCCATTAATATGTTTTTCTTTTCTCCAAGTAAGTCAAGTTGTGTGCTGGCAAGATTCGCTATTGAGCGAGGGTGTGTGTGAGGGGTGAGGTGGGGTGGGGTGGGGCGGGGGAGTCTCCTATAATGACCACACACAGGGCGGTGGAGAAAGAGATTCACAGATTCTCACTAACACAGGCAAACACCAACGCAAATATAAGTTCAACGCTCTCAATACTTTATATCTAAATAATAATAATTCACACAAATCTTTCACATCACATATATCCATCTAATTTATTGACCCTCATTAACAAAAACAAAATAGAATATAAATGTCAGTATAATGTGGCGTAATGGGAGGCGACTGGTTAACGCTTGGGAGAGATTGTCTACATTACATTTGTTTGTTAGTCTAGCCTTGGGTGGCTCACGCTGTGCAGAATCCTTTGGTGTGGCCATTGTGTTATGCAGGACAAGGCGATACGACGTATATTCTCCCAGCCTGACCATTCATCTTCGGCTTTGGCGATGAGCAGGACTACATCGTCGGCAGGCATTTTATGCATTTTAGTGGCAGTGACCTACAGAGAGTGTCGTGGCACATTTTTTTAACGTCTCTCGTACGAGGGATAAAAATGAATGAACAGTTCGGGTTGGGTCGTGTTCTCAAGGCGGTGACCGAGAGGCTGGAGTCAATTACTACGCTCGGTTACAATAAAATATTACCAAAACACATACAAATAAAATGCCTACATTGATAAATAATGATACCCTAGAGACGGTCCCAACCCAAATTAGCCAACTCAAATGGGTTTCCCGTCAGACATTGTTCTGAGCGTAGGCGTTGCCTGCAATGATAGTTGCTACCATCGATGCTAATCACAGACGTTGTTCAAAGACAGATACGTCGTTTGCATTCTCCACTTTGTGTCAGTTTTTATAATTATAGTGTCTTGATGTAGATACTCCATTTCTGTGAGTGGCTTCCATCGCAAATCAAGATGAGGTGGTTTGTTAAATTAAATAGATTTTCCATTTCTGTGGCTTCCTTTTCATATCAAATAAACTTTGATGCCTTCCGTGTGGATATCTTTGTCCCTCTCATCCTTCCTGTCTCTCTCTCTCTGTATCTCTCTCTGTATCTCTGTCTCTCTCTCTGTCTCTGTCTCTCTCTGTCTCTGTATCTCTCTCTGTATCTCTGTCTCTGTCTCTCTCTGTATCTCTGTCTCTCTCTGTCTCTGTATCTCTCTCTGTATCTCTGTCTCTCTCTGTCTCTGTATCTCTCTCTGTATCTCTCTCTGTATCCCTGTCTCTGTCTCTCTCTGTATCTTTGTCTCTCTCTCTGTATCTCTCTCTGTATCTCTGTCTCTCTCTCTGTATCTCTCTCTGTATCTTTGTCTCTCTCTCTGTATCTCTCTCTGTATCTCTGTCTATCTCTCTCTGTATCTCTCTGTATCTCTGTCTCTCTCTGTATCTCTCTCTGTATCTCTGTCTATCTCTCTCTGTATCTCTCTCTGTATCTCTGTCTCTCTCTCTCTCTGTATCTCTGTCTCTCTTTCTCTGTCTCTCTGTCTCTGTATCTCTCTCTGTATCTCTGTCTCTCTCTGTCTCTGTATCTCTCTCTGTATCTCTGTCTCTCTCTCTCTGTATCTCTGTCTCTCTCTTTGTATCTCTCTCTGTATCTCTGTCTCTTTCTCTGCATCTCTTTCTGTATCTCTGTCTCTCTCTCTGTATCTCTCTCTGTATCTCTGTCTCTCTCTGTTTTTTTCTCTGTATCTCTATCTCTCTCTCTGTATCTCTGTCTCTCTCTCTCTCTTTATCTCCGTCTCTCTCTGTACCTCTCTCTGTATCTCTGTCTCTGTCTCTCTCTCTCTTTGTATCTATTTCTGTATCTCTGTATCTCTCTGTCTCTGTCTCTCTCTGTCTCTCTCTCTCTGTATCTCTGTCTCTCTCTGTATCTCTCTCTGTCTCTGTCTCTCTCTCTTTAATTCAAGAAGAGGTGATTTGTTAATTTAACTAGATTTTCCATTTCTGTGGACTCCTTTTCATATCAAATGACCCTTGAGTAGTTCAGTTTAGAGTTCTCTCTGATCACAAACTAATGTGTGTTGATTTACTTTAAAGATGTGTACTCTCTCTCTCTCTCTCTCTCTCTCTCTCTCTCTCTCTCTCTCTCTCTCTCTCTCTCTCTCTCTCCCCCTCTCTCTTACTCTGTAGGTGGATGAGAGTCTGTAGCCTTGAAGGTATAATATAAACCAAGTCTGCCGTGGGAGTTCAGACCTAATTTAATTCCGGGATAGAAGCAAATTGCTGTATAGCTCTTTTAATGTGGCTACTTTGCGATTGTTTCCTAAACGACACCTTTCTTGTCCTCCTCCCTCTCCCTCTTCCCACTCTCAAGCCCACCCACCTCCTCACACGCCCACCCACCTCCACACACGCCCAACCACCTGCACACACGCCCACGCCCCTTTCCAAATGTAGGGGTTTTGTGGTCTGAGTACAGAACGGATATACATAACCTTAATAAATCTACAGGGGTGTACGTGTCTGTGTGTGTGTCTGTGTGCATGTGAAAGTGTTTGTGTGTGTGGGTGCGTGTGTATGTGTGTATGAATGTATGGGTGTGTCTAAGTGTGTGTGCGTAAATGCGCGCGCGCGCGCGCGTGTGTGTGTGTGTGTGTGTGTGTGTGTGTGTGTTGATGTGTGTTATGTGTTGATGTTGATTGTGTGTGTAGTAGGTGCGTATGTGTGGGAGTGTGTGTGTGTGTGTTTACGGGGAAGGGACCGTTTCAATATCCATTTCTTCCTTAACGCTGTGTTTCCAAGATCTATCAGACCTCAACATTCTACTGTAGCCAGTGTGTGTTTTGTTTAAATTTAAAAACTGATTCACACCTATCATCATTTTTTTTTCAAGAATCAGCAGTAAGCAGCCACTTGAACGTTGAAGCTATACAACTGTTACCCAAATAGATGAGCGTTATATTTCCTTTCAACACTTCTACAGCTTCGGACGCGTCATTTATCGTTGATCATCCATTTACACACCCATTGAAAGGTTTTCGATGATGGGTCGTTGAGAGGTGTAAATCACACTTTAGCTTGTAGGCGTTTGGACAGGATTTTATAGTTTCATTCCATCAACATTGACGTTACAGAGATATCATTTCTCCCACGCGGAAAGTTTACAAAGATGCAAGATGATTTATCGTCACCACTTTTACCCTAAGGCTATTTGACCAGGTTTACAACGGATATTAACTTTCTATTCATCAGAAACACTCCTAATGCGCTAACGCATATTATGTCTGCCGCATTGCGCAAAGGGTGGGTATGGACACCAAACCTCAATGCTCATTCCTTGACGCTAACTCAGTTTGTTGGCCAAAGGAAAATGTGACAGACGCGAGCTCAAAAGAAGAGGACAAGCAAGACTGCAAACAAAGAGATCAACCTCCGATATATCTTCATGAGATAGCGATGGAGGTTCCTTCACAGTCCTGTTTTCCTTGTCAGATGTGGTAAACATCGCCCTTACATTCCTCAGTGGGCTCCCTCCCTCTCTCTCTCTTCCCCTTTCTCTCTCCCTCTCCCTCTCTCCCTTTCTTTCTTTCTCCTCACGCCAGTGCAACCGCACCCGAATGAGAATAAGGCCAACAGGAGTGTTCTGCTCTATCCTGGAGTTAAAAGTGAGGGTAACCCCTATAGAAAGACGGAATTCATTCTGCGCAGCTGTAACTGTAGATTATAGTCACACGACACCGAAGCGTATAGGCGACTACTGGTCACATTATTCTGACACCAGCGAACCAGTTGATGGTAAGGGGAAAATAATATGGTCACACATTGGCCAGTCCGGGATTCGAACCAGGTACCGTTCGGTTACTAGTAAGACGCTCTACCAACTGAGCTACCCGGCCCCTCTCCCTGCGCAGCTGAAACTTGCCAAGGCTTATGTACCCCGGCTGCAGGATCTCGCACAAGCCGCCCAAGAAAGCAACTTTCTGAGTCAAGTGCGCTGTCAAGCGCCCAGGCCCTGTCAACCGTGGTTCTCTGATCAACTTAGATCTCCGTATGCTGGAGTGAATCTGTCGCCCGCCCCTTTTGACACAAATAACCGCATCTTTTGTTTTTTTGGGCGACAAAGTCGAATCACCGTTTAAAGAGTCATTACATAAATAAAACTGGTATCATTTAAAAAAAAAAGAAAAAAAGGTTTATGATGCGGGACAAAGCTTGAAGAAAGTAGATAAAATCTGGCCTTCCGAGAAAGCTTCTTCAGTGGGCTCAGATTTTACTTTCCTTTTTTCTTTTTCTTCTTGTTTTCTTTCTTTAAATTAATATCAAAGCAATCTTTATCACTTAAGTCGTGGTCTACGTCTTAATCACCACGTTAAGCTGTTCATAAACTGTGCTAAAATGTTGTTGGTGGATGAGAGTAGGAATATGTCTGTGTATGCTTGCTCTCTAAGACTGTGATTAGGATGGTTTGGTTTTGTAGTTAAGTAGTTTACATTCATTAGTATAACCCCCGTCACCTCCCTCCCCCTCCTCCCCTCCTCACACATTATTGTACTGATTGCTTGTAATGCTACATTTGTTAATTGTTATCGCTCGCTGTCTGCTTTCCGTGTGATTGTTAAGATGAATAAACAACTGTACTGTATTGTAGTGCATTGTATGCTTAATGTAAAAACGTTTGCAGGAGAATTATAGAAAGAAGGCTGCGGCGATTCAAACAAAGAAACACACACACACACACACACACAACTCCGCAAGCAAAATCTGGAATGGAACCCATGTTCTCGGGCACGGCATGCGAGCATTCTAATCCTTGACCTACTGTGCTAGGCAGCCTCCAAAACACAATGCGTAGCGGAGGTTTTCCGAGGCATAGGTTGGCCTCTAAAATTAGTCTTCAGTCTCAGTTACGCTGTATAACTCCAACCCTAACCTATTCAGCGCCGCCGGGGTAGGGACGGGTGCGGCAAAGAGGGGTTGCGCACGTGCGCTTGTGCGGTTTTCGCGTGTAGGTGACGTGTTTTTGTGTGCGTGCTGCCTGCGCATGTGCGAGTGTTTGTCCATGATCTCTGCTTCCTGTTCTACTGCTCTTTTTTTGTTCTCCCGAACCATTTTACTGTGCTGCCTCTTTGGTTGCGCCTTCTGTAATAGCGACCTCTTCCGATCGCCGCGCTTTGAGGTCGATTGAAGAACTTGCGCGTGATAGCATCCTGTATTGTCTTCTTCTTCTTCTTCTTCTTCTTCTTCTTCTTCTTCTTCTTCTTCTTCTTCTTCTTCTTCTTCTTCTTCTTCGTCTTCTTCTTCATCATCATCATCATCATCATCATTAATTCTGCCGTGAACTGACAAAACCGAGCAAGTCCACAAAACATACTTTCGAGAAAATCGACGTTTTGTGTTGCGCTATATTACGCGATCGTTTCTGGAAGTTTAAGGGCATATTATAATGCAATTCCTCGATTTAAGAGTGCATACCTTGAATGTTAAAGAAATGTTTGATAGATTTGATGTTTTAAGACTATTTGTGGACTTGCTTTGTTTTGTCAGATTATTCTTGAGATAGATCTTTGTTGAGAACATGACAAAACCAAGCAAGTCACCCGCTTGGTTTTGTCAGTTTATTATTGAATTAAATCCTTGTTAAAAAAATTCACAAAACCAAGTAAGTCAAATCCGCTTGGTTTTGTCAGTTTATTATTAAGTAAATCCTTGTTTTCAAAATTCACCAAACCAAGTAAGTCCCATAGGCCGTTTCGTTTCTTTGTTAAAACGTCTGACGAGATGAGTCACAATATAAGTTGGGTTTTGTAAGATGTGGGTGCGGCAGTTACAGTGAGTGTATATGTGTGCCTGTTTATTGTTTTTAGCCATTCTTCACTTAATATTCCTGGGTTGGTATGCAGGAGTCATGGGTTTTTTTGCTCTCCCTTCAAAATAATATTAGATGCAGCCAATTTAATTTTAAAAATACAAAACTATTTTCCTTTCAGTTTCCTATTGTAGCGATCTTCCTGCCTTTACACCACGTGTATGTCTTGTATTTTGTTGCCCTTGTTGTGTGTCTGTAATATATTTGTTGCTGTTTGTTTGTGGGTTCGGGCACAAAATAGAATAGGCCCAACGTTTCCCGGCGTGTCGTAAGAGGCGACTAACAGGGGTAATGTTAGCACGGCATCACTGGGCGAAGGTCTTCTACACAGAAGTCACCGGCCAGGGCGAGGAACCTCACGTTGCTACAGGTTCAACGACCACGTGCTCGGGGCCAAGGCAAGCCACACTGTATTCATGGATTTCGGCTGTGCCCAACAGCCTGGAGAGGATTGGGCACCGCCAGGTCCTTTTTTGCCCAAGACACACTACATGCATGATGACACTATCCACTAATTCCATACCGGATAGGTCGTCGCCCGGCTCAAGGACCGCGCCTTCCGTTGGCCACCAGGACGGAGGTGTTAGGTATGCTACTGATGGACAATTTAGCAAGATCCGCACGGGGGGGGGGGGGTGGGAAGCATCACAACCAAGTAGACTACATCATGGTCAAGAAACGCTTCAGATCAAGCATCAACATTGGCAGGACACGCACTTTTCCAGGAGCAGACATCGGAAGTGACCACGATCTCTTGATGATGTCTTTCCGGCTTCACTTAAAGAGAGTAAATACTGCACTAGTCTGAAGTTCGACCTGGACAAACTGCAAGACCCGGAGGTGGCAGAACTATTTTAGGCCACAATTGAAGGGACATTTGCACCACTGCTCATTTTGGGGGCTGGTGAAGTAGATGTCAACCCCATGACCACCACCTTCAACTCAGCTGTGACAGATGCCGCCACTGAGATCATTGGCAAGCACCGACCAAAGAGGAAGACGTGGATCACACCTGAACTTTTGGATCTGTGTGATAAACGAAGAGAGATTAAAAAAAAGAAAGAAAAAGAACACCTCACAGGGAGCTGATGTCTACCGAAAAATCAACAATGACAACCGAAAAGGCATGCGCACAGCAAAGGAGAACTGGATAGAAGATCAATGCCAGGAAATAGAGAACAGTCTGAACAAGAACAACAGCAAGAAGGCCTACCAGACTGTAAAGCGGCTGACAAGTTTCAAACAGCCCAAAGTCTCCACGATCCAAAGCAAGTCTGGCATATGCCTTACAGAAGAACAAGAAGTCTTGGACAGATGGACAGAGTACTGCTCTGACCTTTACAACCATACACCAAATGGAGACCCATCAGTTCTAGCATGTCCCGAGAACAGAGAAGAAGAAATCCTCCCAATTCTCCGGGAAGCAGTTGAGGCAGCAGTGCAATCGCTAAAGAAAGGGAAGTCAGCGGGAGTGGACAACATACCCGCGGAAGTGCTACAAGCAGGAGGAGAAGCGATGATTGATGCCCTCACCATTATCTGTAACAAGATCTGGCAGAGTGGAGAGTGGCCTATACCATGGGCCCAGTCGCTTGTCATCACTCTTCCCAAAAAAGGTAACCTTCAGGAGTGTGAAAATTACCGCACCGTCAGCCTCATCATCCATCCCAGCAAGGTCCTCCTGAAAATATTACTCAACAGGTTGAAACCCCAAGCTGAACAAATCATAGCTGAAGAACAAGCAGGACTCAGGGCAGGGCGAAGTACCACTGAACAGATTTTCAACCTCACAATAATCTGTGAGAAATACCTACAGCACCAACAACATCTATATCATGTGTTCATAGACTTCAAGAAAACGTTTGACCGAGTCTGGCATGCAGCTCTATGGGCAACAATGAAAGCGTACAACATCAGACCTAAAATTATTGAAGTTATCAAAAACCTGTATGACAAGGCTACCAGTGCAGTCCTCCACAACAGCGCCATCGGGAACTGGTTCAGAACAACAATCGGTGTGCGTCAAGGATGCCTACTCTCTCCAACACCCTTCAACATCTTCCTAGAGCGCATCATGTCAGATGCTCTTGCAGATCACGAAGGCACAGTCAGCATAGGGGGTAGAGCTATCTCCAATCTTCGTTTTGCGGATGACATTGATGGATTGGCTGGAGAGGAACAAGAACTTGAACAGCTGGTACAGAGGCTTGACACCACCTCCAAAGCTTGTGGAATTGAAATAAGTGCAGAGAAGACCGAAATGATGACCAACAACACCAATGACATCAACACGGACATCAAAGTCCAAGGCCAATCCCTCAACACAGTGCATAGCTTCAAATATTTAGGAGCCATTGTATCAGACAATGGGTCCCGACAGGAAGTCCTCTCCAGGATCGCACAAACAACTGCTGCCCTGACAAGGTTGAAGCCATTTGGAAAGACAGGACCATCATTCTACATTCCAAAGTAAGACTGCTGCGCTCCCTTGTCATCTCCATCTTCCTATATGCTTGCGAAGCATGGACCCTCACAGCAGATCTACAACGAAAAATACAAAGCATGGAGATGAGGTGCTACAGAAGACTTCTGGGCATTTCCTATACCCAACACTTCACCAACGACGAAGTCCGACAGACCATCTGTGACAAGGCGTGCAATCGCACCTCTGAGGCTAGGCTGCAAGCATTCTACACCCCCGCTCAGCCAGCCATCATTTCTCCTCAACCAGCCATCACTAGCAGGCCCGCTCGCCCAGTCGCTTAAGCCCCGCCCCCCCGGGGCATCGCCTTAAAGTCTGCCACAAACCCTGACATAGTGTCAGACCCAAGCATTCCTGCCTCGAAGTCACAACCTGTCCGAAAACACGTCTCCATCACCGAGTGACCTCTGAGTTTCGACAGTACCCTTGTGCTTCCACCCGTCTTAAGTCAAGGTAAGAGAGGGAACTTACTCTTTGTCATATAGCAGACCCATCACCCGTCGTTCGCCCATCATGTTCATGCGTCCTGTCGATATGTATGTTCATGTTTATAGTTTTGCCTGGATGTGTTGCTGTGACTTGTATTTATCCCTTGCACATATTTTCTACCTTGTATATGACCCATGACATGTTTGGATTTATGCTTGTATGCTCCGTTAACCCCATGTGTAAATACCCCATGCCATGCTGTCCCTCCACATAGATTAAAGTCCCCAGTACAGCCCAGACCTACAACCCCTTTGCCCTGTACCCATACATTTGCTTTCCGCCCTGCTCCCGATGTATAAATATTTGCCCTGTTGCCAACCCCATCCTAATGCGCCGAATGTATCTTATACTAGCGGCTGCCAATAAACTCCACTTTGGCCCAGTGAATCTAGTTGCATTGTTTGACTGTTGGTATATGCACTGGCTCAACCCATGACCGGTCAAGCCAATTTGAATTCTGAGAAGGGCTATCATACCACAGGCCCTGAATCCACACTATCCCTATCCCCCGCTGATACAGCGTCTGTACTATATTACAGACGGGTTCCTGTACCGGGCGTATCACCCCGGCCCTTGTATCATCTCCCAGTCGCTGACCCGCTGCAGGCCCCTGTCAACCCAGGAGGTCAATGAGAAGCGAGATTTGGGACTTCGCCATTTTCTAGACGGCTAGCCACGAAAGCCGATTTCTAGGCCTGTACCATCACAAGACCATCACTCATGATCTATGAGTCATCGCGTGACCACTGACCTGCATCTTCGCACCCACGCCTCGACCGTGGCCAGCAAGCCACCCAGAGTATCCTGGACAAATCGCCGCACTGCAGTACAGAGCTAAGTGCCTAAGCCTACGAGAGTCCCCACTCGCCAGATTATCAGAGAGACTCTGAAAACCATACAGATACACTCTTGCCCTGTGATGAGATCAGTCTACATTCGCTCTAGTACCCTAAATATTGACTACCCAGAATATCACCGAACTACTCCTTACTGGAAGACGCTATGCCAATGACTCACGTTAGAAGTATTTGACCTACACTCCCCATTTCAAATTAATAAAAGTAAATAGTTATAAGAAATCGCAATTACCCTGACTGGCCTTTGAATGTGAATTTCTTAACTAGTGTAGCCTTACTCTCCATCTCGTCTTTACCCTGTCTGTCTATTAAGTTGGCCCAGCATTAATCTCTTGAATGTCATCGCACCATTGACCCATCAAAGGGGGTAATACAGCGCTAGAGATTAAGAGCTTAACCCCATCCCCCAACCCCTCTCTTCGTGACATTAACTTTGGCGACCCCGACGAGACTAAAGACTTAGGTTTCCCCCTCCAACCCAACGAGACAAAAGACTTAGGCTCCCACCCCAACTTGACGAGACTTAGGACTTAGCGTAATTTCCACCCCAGCCCAGTATAGATAGGACCCAGCCCTCTAAGCCTAGTAGTGTATAGCATAGCCCCATAGGTCCCTTACTGGCTTTCCCGAGTGGCGATATCTCAAAAGGCTTTTTCTTGCATTCATTTTTGTATTTTTGATTGATTGCATTTTGTCTTTGTGGTTGTGTTGTATTCGCCCCCTTTGCAGTTTCATTGTAGCTCATCCAGCCCACCCCCTTGTTTTCCGTCAGTGTACCCCCTTGTGTGCGCCCCTCATTCCGGTTAGGACCTTTTGCAGGGTAAGTTACCTCCCTTACCATGGCTGACCGGGGAGAGCTTGCGCTTAAGTACAAGAGTATTGGCGAGAGCTTAGGGCTCGCCGGCACCGAACTCAAGGACTACGTCCTGGCTAGCGTAGATGCGGACGTGGCCGAGGAAAAGTTGAAGAGGGAGGAGAGGGCTAAGGAGCGAGATGCGAAGAGGCAGGAGGAAGAAAGAGCAGCGGCACTGAAGAAAGAGGAGGAGAAAGAGCGCATCGCCGCGGAGGAACGGGCCGCCGCCCGGAAGCTTGCAGAGGAGGAGAAAGCCGCCGCCCGGAAGCTTGCAGAGGAGGAGAAAGCCGCCGAGCGGAGAAGAGAGGAGGCGAAGGAGAGGATTGCTGAGGAGGAGAGAGCCGCCGAGCGGAGAAGAGAGGAGGCGAAGGAGAGGATTGCAGAGGAGGAGAGGGCCGCCGCAAGGAGGAAGGAGGAGGACGAGAGGGTCGCGGCACTTGAAGAGAAACGGAAGGATAAGGAGCTCGAACGGCGCCAAGCACTCCTCCAGCTTGAGCGCGACCGCCGCGATTTAGGTATCGCATCGCCCGCTAGCGAAGACTACTCGCTCATCGCCCCCAGCTTCGCCGCCAGCACCGGAATACCCGCACCCCCCCCCCCCCCCCCCCGCCGATTCCGGGGATGAACTTTCCCCTGGACCCATTCGTCGAACGAGACGAATCGATTGAAGTCTATCTCGCCCGATTCGAACGAGTCGCGGGAGAAAACGGTCTTGACCCCCAGTACTGGTATCGCAAGCTCAGTCATGGCCTTAAGGGGAAGGCCTATGAGATTCTGGCCAAGACACCGACTTCCGAGGAGGGAGACTATCCCGCCCTCAAGAGAGCTCTACTGCATGGTTTTGAGCTCTCAGGTGAGCACTACCGCGAATTTCCGGAACTCCCGGAGAGAGAAAGGGGAGAAGTTTACGCAGTTTGCCGACCGTCTAGCTACGCTACGGGACAAATGGATAGAGCAAACTGACGAACCGAAGACCTACGACGGACTGCTAGAGTTGATGCTAGCCGAGCAACTCCGAGGGACAATGCCAGCGGAACTTCGGACTTTCGCCGCCGAACAGGGGGCCGCTCGCCTTGAAGATCTGATCATCGTCGCGGACCGCTACCTCACCGCCCATCCCGACGACAGACAGCCTCGCCGTGATCCCCCCGCACCCTCGTCGCCAGATACCCGCCACCAGCCTCGCCGGCCAGTCCCGCCAGCGAACCACCGTCCACAACCGCCCAAAGGACGCCCGAACCCCGGAGCAGAGCCAGGGAAGCGGAGCCCAGAGCTCTACTGCGGCTACTGCCAGCGCCGAGGACACACCCGGGAGAAATGTTTTCGACGCATCAGCGACCAGCGTCGCAAACAAGGTACCGTACTAGCCCTACGCCAAGTTACCCCCGACGGGAAACCGGTAACCCCCGTCGTCACTCCCGCCGATCGACCGGCCGTCACCGAGCAAGTGACTGTCAACAATCGCCCAGCCCACTGTCTATACGACACTGGACTCACCTTCGACGCCGTCGTCCGCCGCTCGCTCATCAGGGACCAAGACCTGACCGGCGAGACTATCACCCTGAAGTTGGCCGACGCGTCACAACCCAGCACCACGCTCCCTATAGCCCGGATCCAAGTCACCAGCCGATACGTCACGGGGACCATCCAAGCTGCCGTGATGGACCAGCCCCTGTACGACCTGATTTTAGGATGCCGATACGTGTTCCTGGGGATGCCGCCCCAGCCTGTGGAGTCGATGGCCGCCGTCCAGACGCGCGCCCAGGCGAAAACAGCCGCGACACCACCCCCGATACCCAACCAGATGCCGGAACAGATCCGGAAGGCCCAAGAAAGCGACGTCACCCTCCGCAAGTGCTACGGAAAGCTTCCCGCCGCACGCACTCCACCCAAGTCCGGGGACTTTTTCGTCGAAGACGGACTCCTCTTCCGTCAGAAGGACGACCATTCTCAACTCGTCGTGCCTGCGACACTTCGCCCCCAAGTCCTGGAACTTGGCCATAGCATGCCCCTAAGCGGACATATGGGCATAGGAGCGACCACTCTACGCATCAGCGCTCAGTACCACTGGCCCGGGATGACCGAAGACGTGAAGCGCTACGTCAAGTCCTGTAGCCAGTGCCAACGATACTCGCCCCGCCATCACACCGTACCGGTCACTATCAGCCCCACCGTCGTTGTCGGAACACCCTTCCAACGAGTGGCAGTCGACATCGTAGGACCCCTCCCGCGGACCAAGAAGCGGAACCAGTACCTACTAACCCTTGTCGACGCTTGCTCGATGTGGTGTGAAGCCGTCCCTCTACCGAAGATCGACGCCGCCCGAGTCGCCGACGCGCTCGTCACCATATTCACACGAGTCGGATTCCCGGACAACATCTTGACCGACAACGGGTCCCAGTTCACCGGGAAACTCATGCAAGAAGTTTTTCAACTACTCCGCATTCGCCATATCCGGACTCCACCCTACCACCCCGCTAGCAACGGACAGGTCGAGCGCCTAAACGGGACTCTCATCTCGATTATCCGCAAGATCGCCGACGAACAGCCGGAAGCGTGGGACACATACGTCGCGTCAGCGCTCTTCGCGTATCGAGAGACCCCGCACACCTCCACCGGATACACGCCTTCCACGCTGCTTTTTGGAAGACCCCTTTCCGGACCTCTAGCCGCCTTGCGACGTAGCTGGACCGACGCCAAACTGGACGAGGCACCGGTCGACGCAACGAAATACGTCACGAAGCTCCAAGAAACCCTCAAGGCCACATGGAAAGCCGCCTCCGCCAACCTGAAGAAGGCGAGAGAAAGGCAAGCCCGCTATCACAACCGCCGCGCCCGGGACCGAGAACTCCAGGTAGGAGACCAAGCTACTGCTCCTCCCCAGCGGCACAAACAAGCTAGACATAGCTTGGCAGGGACCCTACCCGGTGCTTGAGAAGCTCTCACGTACCACTTATCGCATCGAGGTAGGCGGAAAGCCCAGGACCCACCACATCAATCTGCTCAAGCGGTACCTGGAGCAACCTGCACCCGCCCCAGACTCCCACTCGCTACTCACGGTCGCGCTGGCCGTCGAAGTGGATGGCACAGAGACCGGCGTCGCCGAATTTCCGCTAAAAGGGAAGGAATCCTTCCGGGACGTCTCTCTGGACCCCTCACTCCCCGCCGGCCAGCAACGCCAACTACGCGCCATCGTAGCAGAATACAGGGAAGTCCTCACCGACATTCCTGGGAGGACGGACCTGGAAGAAGTTCGACTAACCCTGACGGACCCCACTCCCGTCCGCCAGAAACCTTACCCCGTCCCACTTTCCCAGCAGCAAGTAGTAAGAACGGAAGTAGAGGCTCTGCTACAAGCCGGAGTCATCGCTCCCTCCCGTTCCCCCTACAGCGCAGGAATAGTTCTATCACGGAAGCCCAGCGGAGAACATCGCCTCTGTATCGACTTCCGGCAGTTGAACCTCGTCACCCAGTTCGTGCCCGGACCCCTATCCGACCCCACAGACTTGTTTGCAAAGCTACAATCCGCCCGATACTTCTCCCGAGTGGATCTGAGCAAAGGCTTTTACCAGATTCCCGTGCACCCTTCATCCCGCCAGTACCTGGCCTTCAGCACGATGGACGGCCACTATGAGTTTAACGTTCTGCCGTTTGGTCTGCACAATGCCCCAAGTATTTTCAGCACGATGATGCGGAAGCTGTTGGACCCCCTCCACTGTCCGTTCGTACACTCTTTTATGGACGACATACTCGTCGCAACGGAGACATGGGAGGAGCACCTGCGAGTGGTGCGCCAACTCTTGCGCCGCCTCAGAGAAGCTGGCCTCACTGCCCGGCCGACCAAATGCCAGTTCGGCTATCAAGAGCTGGAATTCCTTGGCCACACCATCAGCCATGGACAGCTCCGGCCTCTGGAAAAGACCGTCCAGCGCCTTCGAGACGCGCCACGCCCCAAGACCAAGAAGGATGTCCAGTCCTTCCTGGGACTGAGTGGCTTCTATCAAAAGTTTGTACCCGGATACAACGGGATCGCCGCGCCACTATCCAGCCTAACCCGGAAAGCCGCACCGGACCGAGTCCTCTGGACCCCGCAATGTGAAGCTGCCTTCCAGGAGCTCAAGGACAAGCTGACGTCCCAGCCAGTCCTGCGACTCCCCAACCACGGACAGCCCTTCGTCCTGCGCACAGACGCCAGCGACGTAGGCCTCGGAGCCGTTCTACTCCAACGGGACTCCGCGGACGCCCCGACGCTCTTCCCCGTCGCGTACGCCAGCCGGAAACTCAAGCCGGCCGAACAGAATTACGCCACGTCGGAGAAGGAGTGTCTCGCCCTCGTCTGGGCAGTCCAGAAGTTCCAACTGTATCTCTACGGCTCGCACTTTACCGTCCAAGTGGATCATCAGCCGCTCTCCTTCTTGGCGACCTCCAATCGCTCAACGCCCGGCTGATGAGGTGGGCTCTGCTGCTCCAAGCATACTCTTTCCAGCTGGAGCACATCCCAGGGAAAGACAACCACGGCGCAGACTTCCTCAGCCGTCACCCCGCAACCGACTCCAGCGAGTCGCCCCTGAGGGCCGACGCCCCAGCCTTCATTTCCGCCGCCGCCCACTAACCGTAGCCGAAACCCGGCAGCTCCGCGGACCCCAGCCTTGGGCATCCGCCATCGACTACCCGGAACCCTGCATCGCCCCGCATCACCCGGATCATCGCAAACCATCGTCTCACCCGGCAGCCGACCTCAGAGCTGATTGGCCGCGTCTCAGTCGAGGCCTACGACCTCGCCTTTTTCCTTGGGGGGGCCTCTGTGACAAGGCGTGCAATCGCACCTCTGAGGCTAGGCTGCAAGCATTCTACACCCCCGCTCAGCCAGCCATCATTTCTCCTCAACCAGCCATCACTAGCAGGCCCGCTCGCCCAGTCGCTTAAGCCCCGCCCCCCCGGGGCATCGCCTTAAAGTCTGCCACAAACCCTGACATAGTGTCAGACCCAAGCATTCCTGCCTCGAAGTCACAACCTGTCCGAAAACACGTCTCCATCACCGAGTGACCTCTGAGTTTCGACAGTACCCTTGTGCTTCCACCCGTCTTAAGTCAAGGTAAGAGAGGGAACTTACTCTTTGTCATATAGCAGACCCATCACCCGTCGTTCGCCCATCATGTTCATGCGTCCTGTCGATATGTATGTTCATGTTTATAGTTTTGCCTGGATGTGTTGCTGTGACTTGTATTTATCCCTTGCACATATTTTCTACCTTGTATATGACCCATGACATGTTTGGATTTATGCTTGTATGCTCCGTTAACCCCATGTGTAAATACCCCATGCCATGCTGTCCCTCCACATAGATTAAAGTCCCCAGTACAGCCACCTACAACCCCTTTGCCCTGTACCCATACATTTGCTTTCCGCCCTGCTCCCGATGTATAAATATTTGCCCTGTTGCCAACCCCATCCTAATGCGCCGAATGTATCTTATACTAGCGGCTGCCAATAAACTCCACTTTGGCCCAGTGAATCTAGTTGCATTGTTTGACTGTTGGTATATGCACTGGCTCAACCCATGACCGGTCAAGCCAATTTGAATTCTGAGAAGGGCTATCATACCACAGGCCCTGAATCCACACTATCCCTATCCCCCGCTGATACAGCGTCTGTACTATATTACAGACGGGTTCCTGTACCGGGCGTATCACCCCGGCCTTGTATCATCTCCCAGTCGCTGACCCGCTGCAGGCCCCTGTCAACCCAGGAGGTCAATGAGAAGCGAGATTTGGGACTTCGCCATTTTCTAGACGGCTAGCCACGAAAGCCGATTTCTAGGCCTGTACCATCACAAGACCATCACTCATGATCTATGAGTCATCGCGTGACCACTGACCTGCATCTTCGCACCCACGCCTCGACCGTGGCCAGCAAGCCACCCAGAGTATCCTGGACAAATCGCCGCACTGCAGTACAGAGCTAAGTGCCTAAGCCTACGAGAGTCCCCACTCGCCAAATTATCAGAGAGACTCTGAAAACCATACAGATACACTCTCGCCCTGTGATGAGATCAGTCTACATTCGCTCTAGTACCCTAAATATTGACTACCCAGAATATCACCGAACTACTCCTTACTGGAAGACGCTATGCCAATGACTCACGTTAGAAGTATTTGACCTACACTCCCCATTTCAAATTAATAAAAGTAAATAGTTATAGAAATCGCAATTACCCTGACTGGCCTTTGAATGTGAATTTCTTAACTAGTGTAGCCTTACTCTCCATCTCGTCTTTACCCTGTCTGTCTATTAAGTTGGCCCAGCATTAATCTCTTGAATGTCATCGCACCATTGACCCATCAAAGGGGGTAATACAGCGCTAGAGATTAAGAGCTTAACCCCATCCCCCAACCCCTCTCTTCGTGACACCATCACACAAGCCATTGGACAACACGATGACCTGCTCACAATGGTGAAGAAACGGAAACTCCGATGGTATGGCCACGTCACCAGATCATCAGGCCTTGCAAAGACTGTTCTGCAAGGCACAGTGCAAGGAGGTAGAAGAAGAGGGAGACCGAAAAAGAGATGGGAGGACAACATTCGAGAATGGACTGGTTTGACACTGAGCGAAGCCATCAGGGCTGCTGAGGACAGAGAGAGATGGAGTATGCTGGTTAAACGATCATCTGTGGTGCCCCTACGACCTTAGGGTTACGGGACAGGATAGGATAGGATAGGATAGGATAGTTTGTTTGTTTGTTTCCACACCTCGTGGAAGTTGCCGCGTAGGCGGAAGATCTACAGGATCCTTCATGGTGGGCAGGAAAGTACATGAAGAAAACTCTTTTTCAAAAAGCCGAACACGTCCTTTGCTGACCGAAATTTCGCCATCATTTCCACAGGAAAATAATATTGCACAGCAGCAATAACATGGATTCTCACTGGTCCACTTCATCGTAAGGCGCTTTCTCATTGGTCGGGAGGACTTACTTTTCTTTGTCAGGTTATTGTAAAAAATGACGTCATCATGCCAACTCGAGCATTAGCCAGAGGATCGCCGAAACAAAATCGCAGGGGACTTGCTTGGTTTTATCAGTTTATTCCCCCACTTAAATTTTTTTTAACAAGGACTTACTCTATGATATCTCCAAATCTAAACATAGTTCGGATTTGATTTTTACAGGTAAGATGCGTCATTCTCTTGCAAGTTTGATGGCGCAAAAAACTCATTTTCGACCTTAGGTGGACTTACTCGGTTTTGTCAAATCACGGCAGAATTCTTCTTCTTCTTCTTCTTCTTCTTCTTCTTCTTCTTCTTCTTCTTCTTCTTCTTCTTCATCATCATCATCATCATCATCATCATCATCATCATCATCATCATCCATCATTTTCATCATCATCATCATCATCATCATCGTCGTCGTCGTCGTCGTTATCGTCATCTTCTCCTTCATTATTTTCTTCTTCTTCTTCCCACTGTCGCTGTCTTTCTCAATTCTCTTTCTCATTCCTACTCTGTTCTATCAATCTACTATACTATCTTCTTGTTCGCTAGACCATCTACCCTTTTTCTTGAAAACTTCCAAAACTCCTCATTATTTTGTGTGTGAGGTCTGTTGTATCAGCTTGGAATTTTGGACGCTTTCTGCCAAATGGTCATCAGGGCTTCTTATGATATTATTATTTAGCGATGTAGGCATTTTCTATGAATGTGTTTTGTTGATATTTTATAAATATGTTTGTATTCTATTTTGTTTTTTGTAAACGGGGGTTCGATAAATTAGAGTATGGCCTCAGCGTCCCCTGCGTGGAATGTCTTTATTGTAAAGTGACCTGCTGGTAGAGTGCCTTCAGTGTTTTCACTAGGGTTGTTTCAGCAGATCTTTTATGCGGATCAGGGATGAGTCCTCTTTCAGCCAAGTTGTGGTCTTGATTTTGTGGTCCTGATTCGGCTCTTTGCAGTCCGCTGGACCTTGTAAGCAATGAATAACTATGTTGTTCTACTACTACTACTACTACTACTACTACTACTACTACTACTACTACTACTACTACTACTACTACTACTACTACTTTTTCTCCTTCTTCTTCTTCCTCTTCTTCTACTACTACCACTGCTACTACTACTACTTCTTCTTCTCTTCTTTCTTTTCTCCTCCACCTTCTTCTTCTCTCTGTCCTCTTTTCTTTCTCTGACTCCTGCTCTTTCTTCATAAACCATCTGTCTTTACATTTTGGCCACCCAGACTGTCCAGCATGACCAAGTAGTAAGGCAAGTGTCCAGACGGTCTTCTTTGCATACTGATCCCTCGCTATGAGTAATTAGGGTGGAAGGAGACGCCAAGCAGATGTAATGCGGTCTAGTGACGCGGACGTATACAGCGTTGACCGCGTCTTTTGATTCAGCCGTTATTCACCCTTTTCCCCGATAGCTCCACGGTATAGGTCCGTCGCGTAAATCAGTCAAAAGTGTATTTTATATGAGAAATGGGGTTTGGGGCTGCTACCTTCTCTCTCTCTCTCTCTCTCTCTCTCTCTCTCTCTCTCTCTCTCTCTCTCTCTCTCTCTCTCTCTCTCTCTCTCTCTCTCTTTCTCTCTCTCTTTGTCTCTCTCTGTGTCTATCTCTGTCTCTCTCCCTGTGTCTCCCTCTTTCTCTCTCTCTCTCTCTCTCTCTGTGTGTCTCTCTCTCTCTCTCTCTCTCTCTCTCTCTCTCTCTGTCTCTCTCAGTAACGAAAAGGGGTATTTCAGGAATTGCGTGTATGCACGCGTGAAATCTGCGTGTTCTCCCGTCTCACAACTTCACTAACTCGTAACAATAAACGATGTTGTCACACCCTATCTTAAACCATAAACATAAATCAACAAAAATAGCACAAGTACAGAATCCACAAGAATCACAATGGGATAAATACAGTTGTTTCTACTCACGTCATGTCGCAAAATAAATCCGTTGAAACAATAAATATATATACACCACTAACAACAGGGCCGGACCTGCCCTAGAGGCCCGAGGGGCCCGGGCCCCTACCCTTTTTTGAAAAAAAAAATTGTGGGGGAAAAATATGTGTGCCGGAAGCGGAGACTCGGGCGGGCATTCCGACTTCGGAGCGTGATAGATGACAGTCCATAGCCTTTGCCACTAAGAGAGCTGGCCTGCCGTCATTACATTACATTACATTACATTATTATTGCTTTAGGTCCAGCGGACTCTTCCGAGCCAAATCAGGACCTGACAACCCCCAATCCGCATAAAAGATCTGATGAAACAACCCTAGTGGTAAAACCAAAAGCTCTCCACCAGCCAGTCACTTTACAATAAAGACATCCCACGCAGGGGACGGCTGAGGCTTCACCCCAACTTATCGAACCCCCGTTTATAAAAACAAAATAGAATACAAACATCATTATAAATTATCAACAAAACACATACATATAAAATGCCTACATTGCTAAATAATAACATCATAGGAAGCTCTAGTGACCACCTGGCAGAAAGCGTCCAATATTCCCAAGCTGATCCAACAGACCTCATACACAAATAAGGAGTCTTGTCCCGGAAGAGTTTTCAAGAAAAAAGGTAGGAGACTGGTCTAGCGAAGAAGACGATAGTATAGCAGATTGATAAAACAGAGCAGGAATGAGAAAGAGCAAATGAGAAAGACAGCGACAGTGGGAATTTAAAGCACTAAATTTCCAGAAAGTGGGGATACTATTTATACTGAAACCCCCGGCACCCCAACGGGGGTGGCCTGCCGTCACAACGACTACATGTACGTATGACCATGTAGTACCTAACACATTTAGGAGTCTATCGCGGACCCGAGTATCACTATATTTTGTTCCCCAAAGACCTAAGTCAATTTTTTGTTATGACTTTATTCCTAACACACACACACTTTTTTAAAGGTAATTTCTCCCCAAAATCAGTGGCAAACTATAGCACCAAAATTTTGCAATTTACATGCTCAGATTGCACCAGATTGCACCATTTTTTCTCCCTTTTCAAACATTTTCCGCGGGAGCATGCCCCCGGACCCCCCTAGCAAACTAGGCGCTTCGCGCCGTCGGCTCGGCGCTTCGCGCCTTCACTACTCCCCTAAAATATATTTGGGCCCCTACCCCTGAAAAACTTAGGTCCGGCCCTGAACAAATAACACAATTCCCAGTCCCCGTTGTGATATTACGGATTGGATCGCATTAAACTCCGTCCGCGCGCGCAAGGGAAGTAATAAAAGTACTACCTTAGGAGTTATCGTTCATGTCTGCCTTTGTTTATAACACTCTGCCCGCACTTTAAACTGTCACTTTTCGTTTGTGCTTTGCTATAATAACCGCTAATGCCTTTACTGGGTTAGGGTTTGGGTTAGGGTTAGGGACGTTGCTTGGTTACCGCGGCGACTTTGGCGTTGGTGGCAACCTAATGGTAGGACGGACTGTAATGTTACACCCGTCGCCAGAGAGAGAGATGAAAGGAAAGTTGTAAATGGTCCCACTGTAGTTATGTTCGATTCTCTAGTCTGTACTCTGCCTACGCCGTCTTCTGTCTGTTTTCTCAATCGCGCTCTCCTTTTCCTTCCGCCTCTCCGCCTCCCCTCGTCTCCTCTGCACCTCCTCGCCCTCATCGCCTCAGACTCCCTTCTCTCCTCCTCATCCGCCTCTGAGGAAGGTCACAGATGCATATTTAGCCACATTGATATAGCCACACGTTACCCTGAAGCTGTTCCGCTCAAACACATTGACTCGGTTTCGGTTGTTGAAGCATTATTTTCCGTGTTTTCTCGTATGGGATATCCACAGGAAATGTGTCAGACTGTGATACTCAGTTCAACTCTGATCTCATGCGCGGTATTCACCATTTGTTGTCGATCAAGGCCATACATACATGTACGTCGCTGCATCATGCACAAGCTAATGAGTGCGTTGAACGTTTTCATGGGACGTTGAAACCAGTGTTGAAGAAACTCATTCAAAAATAACCAAAAGCGTGGCATCGGTATTGGCCCGCGGTTCTTTTTTTTTTGCGTGTCGAGAACTTCCTAGTTAGAGCACTGGATTCTCATCATTTGGACTTTCGCATATGTGTGAAATGTTCGTTCCAAGTAGTGCTACTTATTAGAATGTTTGATAGACCATCACACAAGCCATTTGACAACACGATGACCTGCTCACAGTAGTGAAGAAACGGAAACTCTGATGGTATGGCCACGTCACCAGATCATCAGGCTTTGCAAAGACCATCCTGCAAGGCACAGTGCAAGGAGGTAGAAGAAGAGGGAGACCGAAAAAGAGGTGGGAGGACAACATTCGAGAATGGACTGGCTTGACACTGAGCAAAGCGTTAAGCCATCAGGGTTGCTGAAAACAGAGAAAGGTGGAGTACGCTGGTTAAACGATCATCTGTGGTGCCCCAACGACCTCCGAGTTACCGGATAGGATAGGATAGGATGGGTTTGAGCAGCGAAAGCCCACTTTATCATCGTGTAATGTGATCACACGGCGAATTTTAGAGTAAACCCGCTTTCTTTCAAAGAGCAAACAAAGCCTTCGAATTGTGGACTTTTATAACAAGAGGATTTATCAAGGTGAAGGCTTACAACATAAAATCAAAGCATAAAGTCAAGCTATCAAGGCATCAAACTCGCTCTCTCTAAGGAGAAAGACATTGGACCTATAAAGAATGTGGCGTCCGCTGTTCGTGTCTTTAGTATGCAACTCAAACGTGCTGTCTGGCATCAGGGCAGCGAAGGGGTAATTCACCCCCATTCCCTACCCAGTAGGATCAATCCCCTTTTATGAGGATTGTTCCACAAGCTTCTCTCATCGACTGATGGCCACTTGGCAAGAAGACGTAGTTAAGCCAGGCGATTTAGCAGGAGGAAAACCCACCATGATTTTCTTTTCGCTTTTGCTGGTGCTAAGGCCTGGGCCGGCGTAGGCGACTCCAAATTGGAGCCTACTACCTCCATGATATGTCATCTGGACTTTATAATAAAACTAACATAACTACAGGTGAGTGAAGGAATGAGTAATGAAGGTTTCACTTCAACACCCACCATTGGCCACATCGCAGACGGTAATAACCATCCCAGAGAAGAAAGGGGGGGGGGAGTTAGGGACTCAACTCAACACTGAACCATCAGAGCAATCATACTGCGAAGATGGTTAAAGGGAAGCTCAAATAGGACACAAGGTTCCGGGAGACTGATAGAGAGGATGGGAGTTATATGTTGTTGTTTTTTTAAACGGGTACGGGTTCTATCTCTTATCGGTTTTGGTAAATGTTATTTTTAGCTCAAGAATGTTGGCTAGCCGTTTGCTATTAATAGGCACAAAAAAACTACGCAATTTATTCATGTAAAAAAAATTCCACTATACTTTCGAAAGAGTTTCTTTTTGTTTGTTTGTTGTAAGCTTGTTGTTTTCCAGTGGCGCAACACTCACGGTGAATGTTAAAAGGGTCTGTGGAGGGTGCGTGGTCAAAGGGGGGTCTATTTAAAGTAAGCAGGGGTCAAACCTTGCTTCCGTGCAAGCTACGTTTATAGCAGGCTGCAGGCTCACCTGTGAACTGTGGACGTTGCTTGATGTACTGATTGTACACGTTGTTCAGCAGATAATGTTACATTCCTCTTCATGGGGTGATTGGGAAGCTTAGTGGATAGTGAGTTAGTTTCCTATGCCGAAGGTTGCGGATCCGAACAGGAGGACGAATTTACGCGGCTTTATGCAAGAGACTTTTCAGGGCGCCGAGGGTTTTCTCTGGGTACTCCGGTTTCCTCCTTCCCTTCAATAGTCCATCAAACATTTCAAAAAACTAAAAATGTATGTCTGTTCCGACTTTTGTAAGATCGCAGCGCTTGAGTTCGATTGAAGAAAAAGCACGTTACAGCCCTCTGTATTTATTATTATTATTATTATTATTATTATTATTATTATTATTATTATTATTATTATTATTATTATTATTATTATTATTATTATTATTATTATTATTATTTCTTCTTCTTCTCCTTCTTCTTCTTCTTCTTCTTCTTCTTCTTCTTCTTCTTCTTCTTCAGCTATGAATGAAACTCTATACTCACTGCATTATCATCACGTCACGTGCCTACAGACCCAAGTTGAAGACAGCTCCCAGTTAAAGCTAGAGATTAAAGCGTCCTTAAATAAAAGAGTTCCGTATCAGCTCATGTCTTTTGGCTACAAGAGCTCCGCATTATCACCATTGATTCTGGGTTTCTTTGAAAAAGGGGTCTCAGATTTAGAATCTTGTAATCGACCTGCAATTGTTTTAGAAACACTATACTGTGGTTTCTTTGGAGTATGCTGCTATTTAGAGAGTGTTCTATATTTCATTTGAACCTTCTGGTTAATGCAAAGATTCGATATGAAAAGTTTCCTTTTTTTCCCCTTGATTGAAGATTACCTTGTTTCTGCTATGGAATTGTTGAACATAGAAAGAACGAAAGATACGGGTCGGTGGTGGGGGGTGGGGGGGGGAATTTCTTTCTGTCATTTTATTTTCTTTCCCTTCTTTTCTTTCTCCTTCGCCTCCTCCTTTCTTTCTGTGTTTTTTTTTCTTCCATAATCATGTGGGTTTTTTTTTCTTGTAATAGTTGACAAAAAAGAGGTATGAACGAGATCCAAACACATGTCATAGAGGCCACGCGAAGATAACAAAGATTGCAACACTGTTTAAAGAGTCATTAGATAAATGTATCGTTCTTGTGGATGCGGCCACAGAGCGTGGGCGTCGTGGAAGGTTGAGGCCTAAGGGAATTAGTTTATAACTTTGATTACTAAGTGTTTAGATGGTACTGCAGACTAACTCGGACTACTCAGTGTTTAGATGGTGCAACAGACTAACTCAGACTACTCAATGTTTAGATGGTGCAACAGACTAACTCAGACTACTCAGTGTTTAGATGGTACTACAGACTAACTCAGACTACTCAATGTTTAGATGGTAATACAGACTAACTCAGACTACTCAGTGTTTAGATGGTACTACAGACTACTCAGTGTTTAGATGGTGCAACAGACTAACTCAGACTACTCAGTGTTTAGATGGTACTACAGACTACTCAGTGTTTAGATGGTAATACAGACTAACTCAGATTACTCAGTGTTTAGATGGCACTACAGACGAACTCATACTACTCAGTGTTTAGATGGTACTACATACAAACTCAGACTACTCAGTGTTTAGATGGTAATGCATACTAACTCATATACTACCCAGAGTTGAGATGGTAATACAGATTAACTCAGACTAGTCAGTGCTTAGATGGCATTATAGACTAACTCAGACTACTCAGTGTTAAGATGGTACTTCAGACTAACTCAGACTATGTAATGTTTAGATGGTAATATAGATTAACTCAGACTACTCGGTGTTTAGATGGTATTATAGACTAACTCATACTACTCAGTGTTTAGATGGTACTACAGACTAACTCAGACTATTCAATGTTTAAATGGTAATATAGATTAACTCAGACTACTGAGCGTTTAGTTGATATTACAGACTAACCCAGACTATTAAATGTTTAGATGGTAATACAGATTAACTCAGACTACTGAGTGTTTAGTTGATATTACAGACTAACTCAGACTATTAAATGTTTAGATGGTAATACAGATTAACTCAGACTACTGAGTGTTTAGTTGATATTACAGACTAACTTAGACTATTAACTGTTTAGATGGTAATACAGACTAACTCAAACTACTCAGTGTTTAGATGGTACTACAGAGAGGGGTGTGCAGTGCAGTAGTGTTATCCAAGTAGTCTCCCTTGTTCTACTCTCCCACCTTGTAGCCAAACAGTCGTGTTGTATTGCTTAGTAATTTGGCTTGACGATGACGACGATGATGATGGGGACGATAAGGATGATGATGACGACAACTACGATGACGACGATGACGACGACGACGACGATGATGATGATGATGATGATGATGATGATGATGATGATGATGATGATGATGATGATGATGATGATGATGATGATGATGCTTGCATGGACATACATTGTGGACATATCAGTGCCAAGGGTAGCAAACATTGTACACGTCCCACTCGTGGTACCACTCTCAATCAGAGCATGTCCCTTAAAAGGCGTTATTAGTTCGAAGGCATTGTTTATTTTTGAAGAAAACGGGTTTCCCTTATAATTGGCATTGTTAAATACACAATGATAAAACGGGCTTTACCCTATAATTGGCATTGTTAAATACACAATGATAAAACGGGCTTTACCTAATACTTGGCATTGTTAAATACACAATGATAAAACGGGCTTTACCTTATAATTGGCATTGTTAAATACACAATGATAAAACGGGCTTTACCTTATAATTGGCATTGGTAAATACACAATGATAAAACGGGCTTTTTCTTTCCCCAAAACAACCGCTAAAGTGTGAATTTTCCATTTTGGTTCTGTTACACGTGTTTCCAACAGTCGATTCAGCCCCGATGCTGGACTCTTGATAAGTGTAACTCGAATTCGTTTATCCACGCAGCCTGTCCCCTCAGCAACAAGGCAGGAGTTGTAGTCTAAGGTTTTCCACCTTTATTCAGCAAACACCAACAACTGCATACAAGTTCGTTTCCCGAAAAATCTCTTTTTTTTAAAACAAGCAGGCAGCCTCTGCAATGCAGAGAAACTTCGAACATTCCAGAATAACGCAATAACACCCAATCAACATAAAACTCGTCACCGGAACTACGCACTGTCTTACATCATAGAACTTTATTTAGTTTACAAGCTTTCGCCAGATAGATCTGATACATTTGATCGAAAATAATTCCAGAAAATTATTAACGATACCTCAACAATACCGATCGACGAAAATTATTAACATTATTCAAATCTTTTTTTTCTTGCAACAGCGCAGAATCAACTCAAAGGTAAATACACGCTATTATTGCATGCCATGCAACAGAAAACGTTCGGAACTATCGTGCGTATCTCAATCGTAACATCCCTGTTTTAGCGGTACAGCCGTGAGACCTATGACCTTATTTATGAGTGAACCTCTCAGCTTGAAGTGTGCATCTTTGTTGTCTGAGATAGGGTAGGGTCTATTTTATCAACTTAAAACGAAAAACCTTACGAGCAATTGTTTTTACGGGTTTTGTCTCTTATCGGCTTTTGTAGATGCTATTTTTAGCTCCGCAATGTTGACTAGCTGTTGCTATTACTAGGCACAAAAACTACGGAATTTATTCATTAAAAAATAAATAACTATACTTTCGAAAGCTTGTTTTTTTCAGTAAGGCAACACTCACTGTGAATGTTAAAAGGATTTTTCGAGGTGGCGTACTCAACGTGGGCCCCTTTAAACAGCCAATCTGTCTCTGTCTTAGTCTCTCTCTCGCTCGCTCTCTCGTCACGACTGTTACAGCATTTCTGTGATAAGATAGGGTGTCTGCACGTGATGGCACCCCCTTCATTCTGAGGATCAGAAATTGAAGCGGGCATAATCTTACAACGGGTTGTCGTATAATGCCACCATGTTTGACGAAAACCAGTACAGCTACCATGTCGACGACATTTTATCAGACGAAAACTAGTGGGAAAAAAAATGTTTCTGACATCATGCTGATCATTTACCGAGATTTGATTAACCATTAATCGCTGTAAGTCATATCCCGTAACTCAGAGGTCGTTGGAGCAACACACATGATCGTTTAACCAGCGCACTCCATCTTTCTCTGTTCTCAGCAACCCTCATGACTTCGTTCAGTGTCAAACCAGTCCATTCTCGAATATTGTCCTCCCACTTCTTTTTCGGTCTCCCTCTGCTTCTGCCTCCTTGCACCGTGCCTTGCAGGACGGTTCTTGGAAGGCCCGATGCTCTGCTGACGTAGCCATACCATCGGAGTTTCCGTTTCTTCACCACTGTGAGCAGGTCATCGTGTTGTCTAATTGCTTGTGTGATGGGTCTGTCGGACTTCATCGTTGGTGATGTGCTGGGTATGGGAAATGCCTATAAGTCTTCTCTAGCACCTCATCTCCATGCTTTGTTTTCTTGAAAAGCAGAGGGAGACCAAAAAAGAGGTGGGAGGACAACATTCGAGAATGGACTGGTTTGACACTGAACGAAGTCATGAGGGTTGCTGAGAACAGAGAAAGATGGAGTGCGCTGGTTAAACGATCATGTGTGTTGCTCCAACGACCTCTGAGTTACGGGATATGATAGAGAATAGGATAGGATTAGTAGGACTTAGTAAGCCTATTGCCGTTTTAAATTATTGAGCTCTGCTTTTCACAGCTAGGTGTGAATGCATGTTTGCATGCAGTTTAAAGCGATCACTTGTATATAGACTACGTGTTTATTTATTTATTGTCATGCTGTGATATTGCCTCATGTTCCAGAGTCCTTGCTTTGAAAAACTTTTACTTATCGTATGCCCGTAATTTACAACAGCAAAAGGTTAAGCGTAGACTCCGCAGCCTTTGATACTCTTCGAATCCTTGGTCTCGGATCAGTACGTGAGGGTACAACGGCTCCGTGAGTTCGCACGTGATTTGCAGGATTTGCATATCGCTTTATGCGTCACAATATCTTATTATTGTATGACTTGTGTCGCGGCTGTGGGCAGGCCCCTGGGTCTTGTGTTTCATCGACATGGCTTTTGGACACGAACTAGTACTTGCCATTCCCACTATCCCTCACCTCCATCCACACCCATCTACTTAAATGGGTTCTAACGATAGGCACGGTGGTCTAACGGTAGTGCTTTGGCTTGCGGATCTGAAGGTCCCGGGTTCTAGCCCTGTCCTGCCAATTGTGTTGTGTCCCTGGGAAAGACACTTTATTCCCGTTTCCTACTCCTTCGGATGAGAGTATAAACCGAGGTCTAGTCTGTGTGTCGCATACATTCCATCATAACGGATTTTAAAGATCCTGACGCTCATGTCGTAGACGGGTGAATGCCGGTAACAAGAACACACCCAGAATGCACTTGGTCCTTCTCCCCTATCCCTGGCTGGCCAGAATGGTGCTCAGTTGTCCGGGCGTCAGACCATGCGCCCAAAGGCTGCGGGTGGGCGTCTCAGGCGGTTTGAGTTAGATCCTGTATCGGCCAGCGCCTAGAGTCTGGTCAAGTACGGCGAGATAAGTGCGCTATAAAAATCCTCAATAATAATAATAATAATAATAATAATAATAATAATAATAATAATAATAATAATAATAATAACTCGTCAGCTATACCTTTTGTGGGTTCCTGTATATAGCCAAACTATAGCCTCTATAGAACCGTGCCAAAGTTCACGTTTCCGGAGATTGCCGAGTAAGAATAAAAGAGTAAGCTTAACGGAAAAAAACGAAAATCCACTCCTACGTCAAAAATCCTGAAAATCACTGGTGGTCTTGATAGAAGGATAGGATTGATAGATTACCGTCCCCGGACACTTCAGCGTATAGGGGACTCTAACTTGATAGAAACTGATCCATTGCCTTTTATAGTTGCTGTCAGTGCATGCTCATTATCATATCTTGTGAGTAGATAACATTCACCCTTACCCACTGACAGCGAGGCCTATAAATATGTCAAATAAAAATAAATAATTACACAGTTGGTTTTAGCAGGGATGTCGTTTGGGTCGGATCTTCGGCTTTTAGCCGAAATTTTTATAAAAAAAGCCGATAAACTGTCCGTCATGTCGGCTCGCCGTGCCGAAGTTTTCACGAGTGAATCGGCTAAGGTTTTGTCCATTTTTCAAAGTTTTGCGATATTCCGGTGCTGTACGCTTGCAGTTTAGGTGAGGATTCGATAATTATTCTGTTTTCCTGAAAAGGTTGCACTCAGCGAACAGACCCATATTAGTCATAGCCCGCTGTCGTCCATGATAAAATTGACGTCAATAAAGCCAGTGACGTACGAAATAAAACGTCACTTTCTCATACAGGCTTTAGGCAGTGCTTGAAAATCATTTTCAAAATGCCTCCGAAAAAGAAATCGAAATTGTTGGCCGGACAAAGTATACTGTCGTTTGGCAAAAAAGAAGTACAGCCTGACAAATCCACTGGCACCACTGACAGTGATGGGCCTTCCACTTCGGCAAATGCGCAGAGTGGTGAATCTATCGCTGTTGTTTCCTCCACCACTGGCACTGAAGTGAAATAGTCTGCCAGTACCAAACAAGGCAAGTCGTTATTAAAGTTCCAGGAAAAATGGAAGCTGTCCCACCCCTGGGTCATTTACAAGGATGGAGCTATGTTCTGCCAGATATGTATATCGGGAGGGTGCCGGAATGCATTTACACAAGGCAGCACAAATTTCAAAGCTTCTGCCTTGAATGAACACGTATCTGGGATAACATGCTTGAGCTCTGGCACCTCAATGGGAAGTTCAATTTAGAAGACTTTCCGAACATTCTGAAGCTTGGGCATCTTGCACTGACCAGTCCTGTCCACACTGCTGGATGCGAACGAGGGTCTTCAGCACAGAACCTGGTACTGACAGCCCTCAGGAACAGACTCACTGCTGAAAATCAGGACATGCTGATGAGGGTGAAACTGCACGGGCGCAGCATTGACCTGAATAGAGCTTTGGCTGCCTGGCGTCAGGCTAAACCCAGAAAGCTGTAGGCCAAACAGAAACTCTGACAGTATTGTGGTCTGTCAAGGGACAGTCTAAACTTTTTATTGTTTTTGTGTGTCTAAAAATTTAAGAAAATAAAAATTCTTTTCAATGTTTTTATTCTACTCTGAAAATCATGTTTTATTACAAAGAAATGCATCCACAGAACACCTTTAATATATGGAGGTGGAGGGTGCACGTTAACGTAGGGAATCTAGTAAAAATAAAAAAAACCTTGTGAGACTGCTTTGGAAGAGAGAGCCGAAACTTTCTGTAAAAAGCCGAAAGTTTCACGGCTGTTTCGGCCAAATCGCCGAAGAAAAAATTTCCTAGCAACATCCCTGGTTTTAGTTGACAAAATATTTCTGTTATTGAAACTTATTGAAATGGGATTGTGGGTACTATGGATATGAGGTGCTACAGAAGACTTCTGAGCATTTCCTATACCCAGCACATCGCCAACGACGAAGTCCGACAGACCATCACACAAGCCATTGGACAACATGATGGCATGCTCACCATGGTGAAGAAACGAAAACTCCGATGGTATGGTCACGTCAGCAGAGCATCAGGCCTTGCAAAGACCATCCTGCAAGGCACGGTGCAGGGAGTCAGAAGACGAGGGAGACAGAAAATGGACTGGCTTGACACTGAGTGAAGCCATGAGGGTTGCTGAGGACAGAGACAGTGAAACGATCATTTGTAATGCCCCAACGACTTTCGAGATACGGTATAGGGTAGGATAGAATAGGATAGGATATAAATAAATACCGCTCGAATGAAAATTACATGCACCAACTCGGCATGTTCACAAGATTTTTTGAAATTCCATTTTTATTTTTAGATTTAGACACGATATTGAAATCTTTTGTATGATAGTAAATGCGACATGGCGAACCCTTGGATATAATTATAAATCTCTCTCTCTCTCTCTCTCTCTCTCTCTCTCTCTCTCTCTCTCTCTCGCTGTCTCTCTCTCTCGCTGTCTCTCTCTCTGTCTGTTTCTCTCTCTCTCTCTCTCTCTCTCTCTCTCTCTCTCTCTCTCTCTCTCTCTCTCTCTCTCTCTCTCTCTCTCTCCCCTCCCTCCTTCGCCCCATTTATTTGTCTGTCGGAGTGACCTCCATAACTGTGGACCACCACCAAGTGATATTTTTTCGTGACCTGTGGTACTTGTGACCAGAGCACTGATGGCTACCAAAGACCGTAGTAAGCTCTGCTGGCATTAGGGCCATTTACAAATAGCCACAGAATTTATGTCACAGAAGAAGAAGAACTCCACACTTGTCCGATTCGATGGGAAATCTTCATTGAGGACACCGAATACCACCGAATCCTTTCCCCATATATATTACAAGATTTCTGTGCAGTAACCATATGTAGGGAGACAAGTATTTAAAAACAGAAAGAGGGTTAAATTGATAAACGTCACATATTAAAAGTTATTCTCTACACAAGCATTTGGCTGCAACGCTTCAGCAGGAGTAACAAAAATAAAATAATTTTTTTTTAAAATCCAACTGAGTTAGTTTATGTTTTTTTTTTTAAAGGACGTCCAGGTATCTACTACGTGTAGAAGGCCTATGGCTGACGGCCCATTCAGTAGGCTACGATAGATGGCTAGCGCTGAGTGGTTGAGCTGATTGTGAGTAGGATATGGCTGGGAAAAGAGGCAGTGGTAAGCAACAGACATGATACTCTTATAAGTGTCCATGGCCCTTTTTGGTCAGTTTGGGGGTTGTTCTCTGTGGGAGGACGAGGAAAAACGCCGTGAGAGAGAGAGAGAGAGAGAGAGAGAGAGAGAGAGAGAGAGAGAGAGAGAGAGAGAGAGAGAGAGAAGTCGAAATGCTTAGCACATACACACACACACACACACACACACAAACACTGAAACGCCCACGCACATACACACACACACACACACAGACACCGAAACGCCCACGCACGCACACACTGTCATGAACTGGCTAGTTTTAACTCTGCCTATGGACTATTCAGCCTTGTGTAGTAATTGTAACATTAGAGAGTTAAGGAATTACACAGCAGCAATTAAAGTACACACCGCGAGCCCGACCCACGCTGCGTAGTGAGTCAGCACTTGAACTTTGAATCTGACCGTTTTTAACCAATGAGAGCTCAGGTAAGCGGGTAGAGCAGTTCTGACTGTGTCAGATCTTAGCGCAGTTTGAATCAGTCGTGTGTGAGACGAGGTAGAGTCAACATCTCCACAGCTAGAGAAATCTCTTCACTCATAGACCAGGAAGCAGGACTTAGGAAACGAATTCTCTCAAGTCATCACGGGCCTGAACTTGTCAAGCAGGTAAATGAACACACTTCTGTTTCATCGTGATATATTTATATTATTGTTGAAAGTATGTTTGAAGAATTTGCTATGCATAAATGTGAATTGTTAATCCGAATTTGCGTGACCATGTGGGAAAGCCGAACACGTGGCGAAACACGACCGGTTGCGCCGCCATGTTGCATACCATACGGAACCACTGTTGTTTAACTTATATGTATGTTTGCAGACCAGTGACTGTACCACTGAATGTTTATAATATTATTAATTCTGTATGTGTATAGTTAGCCACGATTTATATTTATGTATGTATAGGAATTTAGAGTGAGATTCCAGTGGACCCCGGAAGTAGCAGAATGTTCGTCGCTTATGTATAGAGATGTGGAGCTATCACTGAGGGCTACTTTGGCTTTCAGTGAGACGCTCTGCACAAACCGATTATTCAGGGTTGTGCAGAATTTCGTCTCTTATATTACAACGAGCAGGCGAGCTATCCTGTGCACCCCACTCCACAGAAACGACGAGTTGGTTGAGGAGCCTCTACCGCACAAGTCGGAAAGAGCTACCTTGAAAAACACCCTGTCAGACCCCACAGCGTGGCAAGGGAACCCAACTACACAACGACAAAGGTGTCCCAGAAGCTACCTCACAGAAGGACTTCGCACGCACCATCTAGCAGTTAAGTGTAATCTCCGAAAGTGCACTTAAACTGATCGGAACAGGACCACAGTAGTCCAACTCTTCAGAAACTGTAAAACGGACCACAGTAGTCCAAATCTACATGAGATATAATAGCAAGTGCCCGAGGAAGATATAACAGCTGCCTAGACTATCAGCGATCGAACTATTAGCAGTGACTGAGACTTTTTAAGTTAGATTAGTACTTAGAGAATCTTGTATAGAGTAGATGAAATAAATGTGTGATTTTAACTGTTATCAAGTGGCTGGACTACATATGATTCATAGCCGTGTGAAAGGCTAGTGTGACAGTAATCTTTTACCATTTTTCTATCTATTTCTGTACCCCAACCTTAACACAGAACGAGCTAAACAAATAAATTTATTAAAGTAATTCATAGGGTGACTTACTAGCAGTTCCCACCGAATAAACGTGAGGGTCCATAATTCCATTGTGCAGAGCCCATAAACCCCACGTGACACTTTAATTGGCGAGCCTAGCCAGGATCTGTGTATAATAGGAATTGGGTATAATTGGATCTAAGTACAATAAAATTAGATAACAGTAGCAGTAGTAGAATAACTTAGAATAGTGTAAGGGTATAACACTGATCAGTTTTGGTGCACTATTCTTTAGTTAAAAACTTTTTTGCTTCAAATATTTTTGTGCCTGTATGTTGCATTGTTCTTTTGCAGGTTTTGCTTAAATAACTGTTGTATGCCATTTGACTCTTGTTTTATTCTATTATTGATTGCGAATTTTATGGTCTTTGCATTTTTTTTATTGAATTGCAATATTGCTAGTGTTTTGGTATTCCACTTGATTCAGAGGTTGTTCATAGACACTTTTGACAATGTCGGACCCAGTGGCCTTGAGATTGCGCTTCAAGGAATTAGGGGAAGCTTTACACTTAGCAGGGGGAGACCTAATTGCGTATATCAATGCAGAGGTAGAGAAGCAGGAGGCTAAGGCAGAGAGAGCAGCAGAGAGAGAGGCGAAGAAACTCGAAGCGGCAGAGAGAGCTGCAGAGAGAGAACAGAAAAAAGCAGAACTAGAAGCAGAGCAGAAGAAACTAGCATTAGAGGCAGAGCAAAAGAAAGCAGAGTTAGAAGCAGCGAGAGAGCAGAAGAAACTTGAGCTAGAAGCAGAACAGAAGAAACTAGAATTAGAAGTAGAACAGAAGAAGGCAGCATTAGCAGCAGAGAGAGAAGCAGAAGTTAGGAAATGGGATTATGAGCGGGCAGAAAAAGAAAAAGAGAGGGCAGAACAAGAAAAAGAGAGGGAAGAAAAGGAAAAAGAAAGACAGCATGAGTTAGAGCTAAGAAGATTGGGATCAGGAGCTTCAAGTTCTTCCTCAACCCCTCCCCACTCAGATCAGCTAGAGGTAGCATCCAACCCTGTACAAGGAATGTCATTTCCACTGGGAACATTCAATGAGAGAGAAGAAGGTCTAGATCTCTATCTGACTAGGTTTGAGCGTCTAGCAACAGAGTATAAACTAGATCCCACTCATTGGTCTTTTAAGCTTAGTCAAGGGCTTAGAGGAAAGGCTTATGACATCTACAGTAAGCTACCGACTGACAGAGTGACTGACTATCACAAAGTAAAAGAGGCACTCCTAACGGGATTCGAAGTGACAGGAGAATGCTACCGGCAAAAGTTCCGCACCAATCGGAGAGTGAAAGGAGAGAGCTATGCGCAGTTCGCGGATCGGTTGTCCACAATGCTGGATAAGTGGATTAGCCAGTCAGCCACGGCAAAGACGTATGATGGACTGACAGAACTGTTAGTATGGGAACAGCTACGGGAAACCATGACCCCCGAGCTGAGAACATTCTCAGTAGAACAGGACGCGGAAAGACTGGAAGATCTGGTCAAGGTCGCAGATAGGTACGTGGCCGCCCACGGAGAAGCCAAGAGCTTCAGGCGAGACCTAAAGCCTAACGGGAAAGAGGCACAGAAACGAAGCCCTAACCGGGAAGAGCGCACCGCGAATAAGCCGAATAACCCCAGACCTGGGCAAAATAAAGGACCCAACACGGAATTCGGGAAAAGAGGTCCTGCAGAACAAAGACGGTATTGTTCGTTCTGCAACAGAAACAATCACTCCACCGCAGAATGTTTCAAGTTGGCCGCACAACGTAGGGAAGAGCGCGAAAGCCGGCCAGCGCACAGAGTTCTAACTCAAAGTAGCGGTAACAAGCCACACACTATCGGAGATCACCCATCGGTGACAGACACGGTCAAGGTCAACGGAAAAGAAGCGAACTGTCTGTATGACACAGGTCTATCATACGACGCGATAGTTAGCGAATCTCTTGTATCGCGCGCGGACTTGACAGACAAGACAGTCGAACTACAAGGAGCAGACTTGACGAAACCGACGACTACTTGCCCAATAGCTTGGATAGAAGTAGAGAGTAGGTACGTCACAGGACGAATCCAAGCAGCTGTTTTACAGAAACCCCTGTATGATCTAGTGCTAGGTTGTAGGTATGTGTTCTTAGGCACGCCCCCTAAAACTGTAGAGATAGCTGCAGTGCAAACCAGGGCCCAAGCTAAAACCCAACCACCCCAGCCCGAGTTCGCTCCGAATCCAGGACTCGAAGAAATCAAAACAGCACAGAAAGAAGACACCTCGATAGCGAAGTGCTTCCAGAAGCTACCCAAGGCGCACACACCCCCGCACAAGGGAGACTTCTACATGGAAGAGGGAGTTCTACATCGACAAGGAGATGGAGATCACACCCAACTAGTACTACCAGCCACCCTTCGAGCCCAAGTACTAGAATTAGGCCACAGCATGCCACTCAGCGGACACATGGGAATTGGAGCCACAGTGCAGAGAATCAGCGCACACTACTATTGGCCAGGAATCACGGAGGATGTCAAGCGCTATGTGAAATCTTGCCACCAATGTCAACGATATTCCCCGCGATATCACACCGTACCAGTTACCTTAGGACCATCGGTAGTAGTCGGCGTACCATTCCAGCAAGTCTCAGTAGACATAGTAGGACCACTGCCCATGACCAAGAAGCGGAACAGATTTCTACTCACACTCGTCGACGCATGTACGATGTGGTGCGAAGCAGTCCCGTTGCCAGCGATCGACACCAAGAAGATTGCAGATGCACTCATCGCCATCTTTACCAGAGTCGGATTCCCGGACAGCATTAGAACGGACAACGGATCTCAGTTCACCGGCCGCCTGATGCAAGACGTGTTCGAGTTGATACAAGTTCATCACATTCGCACGCCACCATACCACCCCGCCAGCAACGGACAAGTAGAAAGACTGAATGGAACCCTTCTCACCATCCTCAGGAAAGTCGCCGACGACAATCCAGAAGCGTGGGACACCTACGTGAATGCGGCACTGTTCGCATACCGAGAAACACCCCATGCAGCCACAGGCTACACCCCGTCAACATTGCTATTCGGCAGACCTCTAGCAGGACCGCTAGAAGCCCTACGCAGAAGTTGGACGGAGGCCAAGATAGACGACACACCAAGAGGTGCCACCAAGTACGTCGCAGACCTGCAGGAAACCCTCAAAGCAACGTGGAAGAAAGCTGGTGAAGCACTGAAGAAGGCAAGAGCCCGTCAGGCGAAGTACTACAACCGCCACGCGAAGGACAGAGAACTGCAAGTCGGCGATCAAGTGCTACTCTTACTTCCAAGTGGAACCAACAAGCTGGACATCGCTTGGAGAGGACCGTACCGGGTGACTGCCAAGAAATCCAAGACACAGTCTACCAAGTAGAGGTGAACGGGAGAGCCCGATACCACCACATCAATCTCCTTAAGAAGTATACGGACCGACCAGCGACCCCCAGCACTCACAACTTGCTAGACATCGCCATCGCGGAAGAAGGAGAAAGCATGGAGACCAATGCAGTAGAGTATCCCCTGCACTCCAAAGAAACCTACAAAGACGTGATACTCAACGGAGACCTAGCCGCTAAACAGCACCAGCAAGTACGACAGGTCATTCGACAACATCAGACTGTGCTAACAGACCGACCAGGGAGGACAGACCTCGTCGAAGTAACCTTAACGGTGACCGACCCAACACCCGTCCGCCAGAAGCTCTACCCGATGCCACTGTCTCAGCAGCGAGCCATCAAGGAAGAGATAGACACCTTACTGGCAGCCGGAATCATCTCAGAGTCTACTTCACCCTACAGCGCAGGCACGGTACTGTTGCGAAAACCCAACGGAGAGCATCGACTGTGCATCGACTTCAGACTCCTGAATGCGGTAACGCAGTTCCAGCCAGAGCCACTCCCGGACCAGACAGACCTATTTGCCAAGCTACAGCGAGCGAAGTACTTCTCACGCATCGACCTCAGCAAAGGATACTATCAGATACCAGTACAACCACAAGTCCGAAAGTACCTAGCTTTCAGCACTATGGAAGGACACTTCGAATTCAACGTGCTTCCATTCGGACTCCACAACGCACCCAGCATCTTCAGCGCCATGATGCGAAAACTCCTGGCACCCCTGAGCAGCGAGCACCTACATTCGTTTATGGACGACATCCTCATCGCTACGCCTACGTGGGAGGAACATGTCACGCTCCTACAGCAACTACTCGCCCGCCTCAGAGACACGGGATTGACGGCAAGACCCACCAAATGTCAGATTGGATTCACCGAGCTAGAATTTCTGGGACACACCATAAGTCAAGGAAGCCTGCGACCGGTAGAAAAGACCGTGAAACGCCTACTCGACGCTCCTAGGCCCAAGACCAAGAAGGAGGTGCAGTCGTTTCTAGGACTCTGCGGCTTCTAACCAGAAGTTCATCCCCAACTACAACAGCATCGCCGTGCCACTGACAAATGGAACCCGGAAAATCGCCCCGGACAAAGTCGTATGGACAGCGGAATGTGAGACGGCATTCCAAACACTCAAGGACAGAATGACATCGGCGCCAGTACTCCACCTACCCGATTTGACTCAGCCATTCGTTCTTCGCACCGACGCAAGCGACTTAGGCCTCGGAGCAGTACTGCTACAGCGCGACCCCAAGAATGCGGAGACGCTATTCCCTGTCGCCTACGCCAGCAGAAAATTGAGACCCGCCGAGACCCACTACGCCACGTCGGAGAAAGAATGTCTTGGACTAGTCTGGGCCATACAGAAGTTTCAACTCTACCTGTATGGGACCCACTTCACAGTTCAGGTGGACCACCAACCACTATCGTTCCTGGCAGCCTCCAAGTCTTTGAACTCTCGCCTGATGAGATGGGCACTCACCCTTCAGGCGTACTCATTCCAAATCGAGTACATCCCCGGCAAGGAGAACCACGGAGCCGACTACCTCAGTCGCCATCTCGTGGAGGACACAGCAGCTGTCGCCCACCCATCACAACTAAGGGCCACAGCACCAGAATTCGTCCCCGTCCAGTAATACCCTGTCACTAGTGTCCATAGCTACCTGGCACAGCATTACAGCTCAGGTAGAGCAACTTACATAGTTTGTAAATAGGACCCTAGGATAGTGCAGTGTTAAACTAGGCTCTGTAGTAGAAAAAGGTCGAATCCAGTAGTCATCGCCTTTTTTCAGTTGAGGGAGCCTGTCATGAACTGGCTAGTTTTAACTCTGCCTATGGACTATTCAGCCTTGTGTAGTAATTGTAACATTAGAGAGTTAAGGAATTACACAGCAGCAATTAAAGTACACACCGCGAGCCCGACCCACGCTGCGTAGTGAGTCAGCACTTGAACTTTGAATCTGACCGTTTTTAACCAATGAGAGCTCAGGTAAGCGGGTAGAGCAGTTCTGACTGTGTCAGATCTTAGCGCAGTTTGAATCAGTCGTGTGTGAGACGAGGTAGAGTCAACATCTCCACAGCTAGAGAAATCTCTTCACTCATAGACCAGGAAGCAGGACTTAGGAAACTTAGAATTCTCTCAAGTCATCACGGGCCTGAACTTGTCAAGCAGGTAAATGAACACACTTCTGTTTCATCGTGATATATTTATATTATTGTTGAAAGTATGTTTGAAGAATTTGCTATGCATAAATGTGAATTGTTAATCCGAATTTGCGTGACCATGTGGGAAAGCCGAACACGTGGCGAAACACGACCGGTTGCGCCGCCATGTTGCATACCATACGGAACCACTGTTGTTTAACTTATATGTATGTTTGCAGACCAGTGACTGTACCACTGAATGTTTATAATATTATTAATTCTGTATGTGTATAGTTAGCCACGATTTATATTTATGTATGTATAGGAATTTAGAGTGAGATTCCAGTGGACCCCGGAAGTAGCAGAATGTTCGTCGCTTATGTATAGAGATGTGGAGCTATCACTGAGGGCTACTTTGGCTTTCAGTGAGACGCTCTGCACTTTGGCTTTCAGTGAGACGCTCTGCACAAACCGATTATTCAGGGTTGTGCAGAATTTCGTCTCTTATATTACAGACGAGCAGGCGAGCTATCCTGTGCACCCCACTCCACAGAAACGACGAGTTGGTTGAGGAGCCTCTACCGCACAAGTCGGAAAGAGCTACCTTGAAAAACACCCTGTCAGACCCCACAGCGTGGCAAGGGAACCCAACTACACAACGACAAAGGTGTCCCAGAAGCTACCTCACAGAAGGACTTCGCACGCACCATCTAGCAGTTAAGTGTAATCTCCGAAAGTGCACTTAAACTGATCGGAACAGGACCACAGTAGTCCAACTCTTCAGAAACTGTAAAACGGACCACAGTAGTCCAAATCTACATGAGATATAATAGCAAGTGCCCGAGGAAGATATAACAGCTGCCTAGACTATCAGCGATCGAACTATTAGCAGTGACTGAGACTTTTTAAGTTAGATTAGTACTTAGAGAATCTTGTATAGAGTAAATGAAATAAATGTGTGATTTTAACTGTTATCAAGTGGCTGGACTACATATGATTCATAGCCGTGTGAAAGCTAGTGTGACAGTAATCTTTTACCATTTTTCTATCTATTTCTGTACCCCAACCTTAACACAGAACGAGCTAAACAAATAAATTTATTAAAGTAATTCATAGGGTGACTTACTAGCAGTTCCCACCGAATAAACGTGAGGGTCCATAATTCCATTGTGCAGAGCCCATAAACCCCACGTGACACACACGCACACCCCGAAACGTCCACGCAAACACATACACGCCCGTTCACTCGGCCACACACATGCACGCGCACACCCCCACACACAAACACAGTGATATCTTTTTAAACTTAATTTTGATGACTGAGATCTAATCTGTCTAGTTTTGGAAGAAACAAATATGCGTTCTTATAAAAAAATCCGATCGCCACGAGTGATCTAGTCCATTATTTTTCGAAGGGAATAAACTATAATTAAAGCGTTCATTTTTCTCGAGGCCAGTTTTATGTGTACTCTCTCTCCCTCTCCCTCTCTCTCTTAGACTTCTTTATCCCTTGCATTCGGTGAACATGCTCTTTTCGGTCCATCATAATTAGGCTTATAGGTTGTAGGGAAAGCGATAGCTATGCCTCTTTTCTCCGGGTCATCTTTGGGATGGCGGCAGTCACGGAATTTCTACCAGGCGGTGGTAAAATCGCTTCTACTGTCAAGTAGGCCAGTTGCTGTTAAGGAGGAGGGGAGTCTCCGCTCTTTTCTCAGCATTAACTTGATGAGAGAATGTCTACCGTCTTTCACACCCCCATCCCCTCCATCCCGCCACCCTCTACGCCTTCGACGACCATAGTGTTACACTGTTGTTGTTGTTGTTTTTAAATCAGTAGTTGATTCAGCCTCGATGCTTGAATCCTTATAGGTGTAACTCAGATTCGTTTATCCACGCAACCTGTTCACTCAGCAACAAGGCAGGAGTCGTCGTATGAAGTTTTGCAACTTTATTCGGCATGCATCATCTGCATACAAGATCGCTCAATCGCTTTTCACTTTTTTTTAAACTCACTTTTTTGAAACAGTGCGGCACTTATATAGTCTCTCTATACTCTCGAGAAAGTTCGAACATTCCAGCGTGACGCAATTACAGCCAATCAGAATAAAATTCGTCACCGGAACTATGCATTGTCTTACGTCATATAACTTTATTTAGGTTAGAAGAATCTCGTAGCTACCACTAGATTTATCTACATGCTTCGATCGATAGTAAACAAGTAATTCTAGAAAATTCTCCAATAATATCGACCAACGAAAATTATCAACGTTATACAAAGCTTCTTCTAACTACAACGCAATATCAAATCAAAGGTAAATACACTCTGTTATTGCATGCTTTGCAAAACAAAACGAATGGATCTATCGTGCGCGTCTCAATCTCTTTTATCTGTGTCAGCTTCGGGATGGCGGTGGTGACATCGCGTCTAACCGCAGGGTCTGTCAGTTGTTGGTGAGGAAGAGAGGTCAGTCTTCTCCGTTATCTCAGCATAAGCTTAATGAGATAATGTCTGCCGTTATTCTATCCCCACATCATTCTCCGTCCTTCCCCCCCCCCCCTCCCCCGGATCCGATGACCATGCTGCAGCTTGTCCATGGCGGACCATTGAATAGTGGACGTGAAAGCGTGAAGAGGAAGAGACGGGGGCTTAGTTAAAGGACTGGCGGTAGGTAGACAGGCGCGACTGGACTACTTTAAGGTAATGTTATTTGAGGGTGGCTATTCCCAGAAGCGGCCATGACTGACCTATATACCCCCGTTGGGGTGCCGGGGGTTTCAGTATAAATAGTATCCCCACTTTCTGGAAATTTAGTGCTTTAAATTCCCACTGTCGCTGTCTTTCTCATTTGCTCTTTCTCATTCCTGCTCTGTTCTATCAATCTGCTATACTATCGTCTTCTTCGCTAGACCAGTCTCCTACCTTTTTTCTTGAAAACTCTTCCGGGACAAGACTCCTTATTTGTGTATGAGGTCTGTTGAATCATCTTGGGAATATTGGACGCTTTCTGCCAGGTGGTCACTAGGGCTTCCTATGATGTTATTATTTAGCAATGTAGGCATTTTATATGTATGTGTTTTCTTGATAATTTATAATGTTTGTATTCTATTTTGTTTTTGTAAACAGTGGTTCGATACATTAGAGTACTGCCTCAGCGACCCCTGCGTGGGATGTCTTTATTGTAAAGTGACTGGCTGGTGGAGAGCTTTTGGTTTCACCACTAGGGTTGTTTCAGCAGATCTTTTATGCGGATCAGGGGTTGTCTGGTCCTGATTTGGCTCGGAAGAGTCCGCTGGACCTAAAGAAATATTCATGTAATGCTGTAGATGCGGTCTTCTCTTTTAACGCTAGTTTAGCCTGACCACATAAACTACGATGCTATGTATGCTATACTATTCTACATACGATACCATCCGATCCTGTACTACAGAGTAGTTCAAAAGTACCCATTGAACATTGCTGACAATGTTTCAAACCAGTGCTGCATTTGCCTCAAACAATGAACTTAGTGTGACAAAGACGGCAGTAGAATTAACTTGGGCGCTGATCTCTGATTTAAATAGGCGTGTGGCGCCAGCAGCCTGCAATGGCCCGTTGTCGGACACTACGTGAGCGAGATTTGTGCTGAGACAGGACATAAGAAAGTGTTAAGGTTAAATAAATGTCAACATCAACAACACCATATTTAGGAAGGCGTGAGATAATAATAATAATCATCATCATCATCATCATCATCATCATCATCATCATCATCATCATCATCATCATCATCATCATCAACATCATCATCATCATCATCATCATCATCAAATAGGATGCTGTCACGCACTTTTTCTTCAATCGAACTCAAAGCGCGGCGATCTGAAGAAATCGTTATTATAGAAGACGGAATAGAAATTAATTTTTATTTTTGGAAAGTTTAGATTGACTGCATCCTGAACCACTATTGAAGAGAGGGAAGAAACCGGAGTACTCGGAGAAAACCCTCGGTGTCCTGAAAAGCTCGTACCTAAGTCACGTAAGTTTATCCCATGGCGGGGTTTGAAACCTCGACTTTTAGCATGGGAAACCAGCTCACTGTCAATTGAACTACAAGGCCACCCCAGATCAACAGAAACAACAAGATCAACAAGAAGAACAGCAACATAAGGAGACATAAGGTCACATCCCAACATTAACAACGATAAAAGGTCAACATCAACTACAGCATAAGAAGACATAAGATCAAGTACCAACAACATCATACAACAACAACATCATACAACAACAACATACAACAACAAAATCATACAACAACAACATCATCATACAACAACAACAACATCGTACTACAACAATAACAACACCCTACGCACACCCCACAGACGCATCTCCCCCAAACTAAAAACCAAATTGTGTTTAATTTTCAACGAATTCATCAACATTATCAGCACACGCATAAATCACGTTCTGGCATCGGGGAAAGCCTGCAACTGCTATGATATTCCAATTCCGCGGTCACTCACTGCAGTGGCTGATAGAATGAAAATTGAAATATCATAGAGATAAGAGCACGCTGTCAACTGCAAAAAGAAAACAAACACACACCCACAAAAAGAAGTAAATTGGTCCAAAAAAAATGTTTTTAAATATCTGTTTAATGTGACCACTCCTTGCTGCATCCATCTTCTTCCATTTTGAAAAACAAAATTAAATTGCGTTTCTGAAGCGATCCTCATTTTCTGTTCTTTTTGATATTCGTTTTGTATTCTCTCCCTCTCTCCAAGAAATATCTCAGATTGCATCGCGTGCCGGAAGCGATTTTCGTACGTTCTTAAACGTGGATCACTCATTTCGCCATGTCCCCGTGAAATCGAACAGACTCCAAAATTTCAAAAAAGAGAAGGATTTTAAAAAAAAAAGAAAGAATAAAAAAAAAGCTGAAATCGGGATAAGATAAAATTGCTGATACCCATTTAGACATTGGCTTGTGTGTGTTGATGTGTGTGTGTTGATGTGTGTGTGTTGATGTGTGTGTGTTGTTGTGTGTGTGTTGATGTGTGTGTGTTGATGTGTGTGTGTGCGTGCGTGTGTGCGTGTGTGTTTCTTTGCATTGTCTTATTTCCTGTAAACGAAAATCGTTACACCAATGTACTACTCTCTCTTTCCATTTTAGCCTAAAATATATTCCACACAGAATACAGATCTTTATTTAGGAATAAGGAATTGTAACTCGAGTGTTTATCCTATTCAAGATTTCCAGTTAAAGTTATTTCCCCTTTGTTCCTACGCGATCATCCACTGTTCCGTAATCGTAAACTTAGTTCTGCAGAGCAATACAATTGGTATCTTGAAAAAGGTTTGGTGATGTGAAAGGAGATCTTCAGGGGAAACTCGTTCACTTGGCTAAGATATTGACAGGAACAGGTTGTTTACGGGCGAAATTTCTACAGTTATATAGAAGAATGGCCGTTGGCGAGAATGAACAAAGGATAAAGAAACTAGCAAAGAAGAAAAAAAAAGAGAATATCTGTATATAAAAAAGAAGTACATTGGTCCAAACATGTTTATTTAAATATCTGTTTAATATGACCACTCCTTGCTGCATCCATCTTCATCCATTTTGAAAAATTAAATTAAATTGCGTTCCTGAACCAATCTTCATTTTGTGTTCTTTATATATATATATATATATATATATATATATATATATATATATATATATATATATATATATATATATATATATATATATATATATATATATATATATATATATATATATATAAAATTTAATATAAATTCTCTACAAATGGCTAGCACCGTACAGCAACCTGAAGCACATGGAATTGAAAGTCACTATGTCTCACTTTTGTCCACCTTTGAGAGCAGGATAATTATTGTTCTTGTATATATATATATATATATATATATATATATATATATATATATATATATATATATATATATATATATATATATATATATATATATATATATATATATATATATATATATATATATATATATATGTAGGTTGTGATTGTTGTCTCGCTTATGAAAGTGGGACGAGAGCAAAAAGGACATTACATTATATTACATGATTGTTGCTTTAGGTCCAGCGGACTCTTCCGAGCCAAATCAGGATCAGAGTAAAAAGGACATCGTGTCTTATTGTCATCCTTATTGTATAAATAAACTAATAACTCAGAGATCACAATGCACATTAATCGTCAACATTGACAGTATAACTCTACTTTGAAGGTCGGTGTGCGTCAAGAATGCCTACCCTCTCGAACACTCTTCAACATCTTCCTAGAGCGCATCATGTCAGATGCCCTTGCAGATCACGAAGGCACAGTCAGCATAGGCGGGTCGAGCAATCTCCAACCTCCGTTTTGCGGATGACATTGATGGATTGGCTGGAGAGGAACAAGAACTTGAACAGCTGGTACAGAGTCTTGACACCACCTCCAGAGCCTATGGAATGGAAATAAGTGCAGAGAAGACCAAAATGATGACCAACACCACCAAAGGCATCAACATGGACATAAAAGTCCTACATGTAGGTCAATCCCTCAACACAATGTAAATAGCTTCACATATTTAGGAGCCATTGTATCAGACAATGAGTCCCGACAGGAAGTCCTCTTCATGATCCACAAACAATTGCGGCTCTGACAAGGTTGAAGCCCATTTGGAAAGACAGGACCATCAGTCTAAATTCCAAGGTAAGGCTGCTGCGCTCCATTGTCATCTCCATCTTCCTATTCGCTTGCAAAATATGGACCCTCACAGCAGATCTACAACGAAGAATACAAAGCATGGAGATGAGGTGCTACAGAAAACTTGTGGGCATTTCCTAAACCCAGCACATCACCAACTACGAAGTCCGACAGACCATCACACAAGCCATTGGACAACACGATGACCTGCTCACAGTGGTGAAAAAACGGAAACTCCGATGGTATGGTCACGTCACCAGATCATCAGGCCTTGCAAAAAACATCCTGAAAGCACGGTGCAAGGAGGCAGAAGAAGAGGGAGACCGAAAAAGAGGGGGAAGGACAACACTCGAGAATGGACAGGCTTGACACTGAACTAAGCCATGAGGGTTGCTGAGAACAAAGAAAGATGAAGTTCGCTGGTTAAACTATCATCTTTGGTGACCCAACGACCTTTGAGTTACGGGATAGGAAAGGATAGGATAGGATAGGATAGGATAGGATAGGATAGGATAGGATGTGTGAAGGTAAGGTGACAGTCTTTCTGCAATACTTTCCTCAACTCTATAACAGGAGGACCACCGTTGGTTGACATCCCCCGTTGGGGTGCCGGGGGTTTCAGTATAAATAGTATCCCCACTTTCTGGAAATTTAGTGCTTTAAATTCCCACTGTCGCTGTCTTTCTCATTTGCTCTTTCTCTTTCCTGCTCTGTTCTATCAATCTGCTATACTATCTTTTTCTTCGCTAGACCAGTCATCTACCTTTTTTCTTGAAAAACCTTCCGGGACAAGACTCCTTATTTGTGTATGAGGTCTGTTGGATCAGCTTGGGAATATTGGACGCTTTCTGCCAGGTGGTCACTAGGGCTTCCTATGATGTTATTATTTAGCAATGTAGGCAATTTATATGTATGTGTTTTGTTGATAATTTATAATGATGTTTGTATTCTCTTTTGTTTTTGTAAACGGGGGTTCGATAAATTTGAGTACAGCCTCAGCGTCCCCTGCGTGGGATGTCCTTATTGTAAAGTGACTGGCTGGTAGAGAGCTTTCAGTTTTACCACTAGGGTGGTTTCAGCAGATCTTTTATGCGGATCAGGGGTTGTCCGGTCCTGATTTGGCTCGGAAGAGTCCGCTGGACCTAAAGCAATAATCATGTAATGTAAAGTTGGATGACAGCAAAGGGTGTGACGACAGCTGTCTCCATCAGGCACTCGCTGGTAGGTTACTCCGCTGAAGCGGTTTGTATGGCTCGAGTCCAATATTAAATAAATACTGTGCCCAAGTAAGTTGTAGGACATCTGGATGCAGAGAAATAGCTCTAACTCCTCGTTCCAGTTTCAAGGAAAGAAGATGCTTTCTCATTAAAGGTCTTCGAAGGTCGATACAGCTTTCTCGCACTTTGCTCTCAAATCAACTCTGTTCCTCCTATACAGGGCGGATAAAAGCAGTGCAGAAAGACTGTCACCTTACCTTTAACGTATAAGGCAATGTGGTACTGTACGCTTTGACGGGGGAAGCTTCTTTGGGAATACCGAGTGATTACTTCCTTTTCAACGTCATTATCCAGTGTTCCAGTGCTCTCTATATATAATACTTTTTTGATGCTATCCTCTTGGGATAAAGGTGAAAACAGGACCCAACATATGATATCTCACTTTTATAGGCGGGACAATCACAACTTGGATTTTGTTTTGCTTGTGTATACGTGTGTGTGTGTGTGGGGGGGGGGGGGGGGTGTGCGTGTGTGTGTGTCCGTATTTTTTTAAAGACCTTTATTTGTTCTCAAGAAAATATTGTGTGCAGCAGTACCTATCACATGAACATTATATGATGTAAAGCACCAACACTTTAGAATACAGTACTAATGAAAACCGTCAATGAGTATCTATTGCAAGGCCGACATTGTAGTAATATTGGAGTACAAATATGGAGATGGTGTGCATGGTGCAGAAGAAGGAGAAGAAGAAGAAGAAGAAGAAGAATCATCTCGCGCTTACAGACGTCAACATCGCGCATATGCGCACACACATTTTGACAATTTATTGTGAAATGATGACAAAGCATTATATTACAACACGTCGTCTTCTAATAACAATAAAATGTAAGCATTGAAACCAACAGGCGCACGAAAACATGAACGAAGGAAACTCACAATCGAGCAAAAAAGAGGCACACATTCACTCTCCCTGGCACAATACACAGCCGTAAACTGGTCATTTTCTTTGGAAATGAATCATTGCTAGTCCCTATGGATGATTATCCAACCGTTATCAACAGTTCAGGGCTAATTTGTTAATGCCTTCACTGACATTCGGCCTGTATTGGAGACTCCCGCACTGCGCGACGAGAGCCCACCAGTCTGTCAACAAGGAAAAGAATTCACAACAATACAGCTCATCAAAGAATCAACCACAACACAGCTAATCGAATCTATAGCTAAGTTACATTGGCACCAGTGCACTAAACGTGTTAACAAAGTACATCACTAGTCCACCTTTCCAGAAGACTGACCCGTTGGGCAGAACGCACGAGTAGCCCGATGAAGAAACAGTAGCTGCATAGAATTATCTAGGAGAGAACCATTCGAATTGACATTTGAACTTTTAAGTTAGTATCGTGATTAGCAGATCGTGTATAGAGTAGACGAAATACATGTGTGATATTTACTGTTAACAAGTGGCTGGACTACCTATGTTTCATAGCCGTGTGAGAGCTAGCGTGACAGTGATCTTTTACCATTTTCTGTCTATCTCTTTACCCAGCCTAAACACAGACCGAGCTAAAATTATAAATGTATTATGTTGAGTCACAGGGAGATTTACTAGCGATCCCCATCGACGAAAGACGAGTGGGTAATAGCATTCCATTGTGCAGAGCTCAGCAACAATAGACCCACCGTCACAGCTGCGATAATCTGATTGTCTGTGGTGACTTTAACACCGTTCTTGATAATGACCTTGATATCATTAGAGGAGATATGCACTCTCCAAGAGCAGTGCAGAACTTTAATAATTTTCTTGATTCCTGTAACTTGGTAGATGGTTGGCGTGTGTTTAACCCAACTGAAAAAGTATTCACTTGGTCTAGAAAAATCAAAGGGGCTTTGGTTGCAAGAAGGCTAGATTATGTGTTATTAAGCGAAGGTGCAGTCGATCTTGTTTCTGAATGTAACATATCCTCCTTTCTACAAAGTGACCACAGGTGTGTCTACGTACAGTTAATAATAATAATAATAATAATAATAATAATAATAATAATAATAATAATAATAATGGATGCTATATACGCGACTTTCCCCAAATCAATCAGGCTCAAAGCGCGGCAATCTGTACCAACACATACAGTTAATATGCTCCAACGTTGAACGAGGATCTGGTTATTGGAAATTCAATAAATTTTTGTTAGGGGAAAAGGAATACTTAGATTTAATTAATGACTTCATAGACACATATTCTTTATGGATGGTTTAGACGTAGAGCTGTCGGATGATGTTAAATGGGAAAGACTGAAATTAAAAATAAAGGAAGAGACAATGCAGTATAGTAGAAGTAGGGCAGTTAGCAAGAAAAATCGCCTCTTGGACCTGCAAAGAGAGCTGGACGTTTGTGAATCGGTTTTGGCTGAAGACCCTAATAATGCAGAGGTTTTGAAAAAACGCGACTCTCTATTACTTCAGTGTGGCCTGGCAGAACACTACAATACTAAAAGTGCACAAACACGGGCAAGAGCTGAATGGATCGAGAAAGGTGACAAAAACACCAAATATTTTCTGAACCTTGAGAAATCAAGAGCTAAATGCAAAACTAATTCTAAATCTGGATTTGGATGATTGTTCTGTTGTTACTGATCAATTTGAAATATTAAATAAGCAAAAGGAATATTTCCAAGATTTGTACAGTGAAACATTAAATGATGATAACATTAGCGAGGAAGAAATAGACTTGTTCATGGGGGACTGCCACATCCCGAGGTTGACGGATGAACAGCGTGCAAATTGTGAAGGTCTTATCACAGATGAGGAAGTGTCATACGCTCTTAAAAACATGAAAAATGAATCAGCGCCGGGCCTTGATGGACTAACAACAGAATTTATGAAGGTCTTTTGGCAACGGTTAAGAGGCCTGTTAATTAAATCCCTTAATTCCTCCTTTGAAAACGGATCGTTAACTTTCAGCCAGTCATCCGCCATCATAACTTTTATTCATAAAGGAAAAGACTTGTCAAAAAGTCAGTTGTCTAATTGGAGACCTAGTTCATTAACAAGTACCGACTATAAGATATTCTCCAGGTGTATGGCATTTGAACTGAACGGTGTGATTCACTCAATAGTCAACGAAGATCAAGTAGGATACATAAAAGGAAGAAAATAGTGCGTGCAATTTAAGATTAATTGATGATGTTATTGATTATTTACGATTAAAAACTAAACCTGCCCTGTTATTAGCTGTGGACTTTCCTAAGGCATTTGATAGCATTTCCAGAAAATGTATGAATACTCCCTTTCGTAAATTTGGGTTTGGGATTCAATTTATCCGGTGGGTGTCGATGTTATTGTGTAACTGTGGAAGTCGCATTGGCTACAACGGCTGGATGTCAGAAGACTTTGACGTTTCCCGTTGTATAAGGCAAGGTTGTCCGTTCTCGCCCTTGGCCTTCGTGCTGGCTCTGGAGCTACTCGCAATCAAAATACGTGCTGGTGATAATATTAAAGGTATAAATATTAAACACGCACATGAGCCAGAAGATATTAATAGAATTTTGAATATAATTGTATATGCCGACGACGTAACCCTTTTTTTTTTTTTGAGAGACGCAGCAGAAACAAATCAGAGGCTATGTGGTTTGGGTCTAACAGAACAAACGTAGCAACAGGATATGGTCTGCGTTGGACAAATACAGTTAACATTTTGGGAGTATTATTTTGTAATGTGTGTCCGGCATCTTCAATTGAAGCAAACTGGAAAGAAAGAATGAGAAAAATAAAACAAACAATCTTTAATTGGGAAAAACGTAACCTTAGTATACTGGGTAAAATATGTGTGATAAAAAGCTTCTTAGCTTCTCAGTTTATCTATGTAATGAAAGCTATATGTATGCCAGAAAATGTACTAACTGAGATTAACACTTTGTTTTACAGATTTTTGTGGAGACGGAAAAAACTGCAATAAAAAGGTGTTTGAAAAGGATAAGAGAAGTGTCTTAATAAATGAACCATCCATGGGCGGTATAAAGATGGAAGATATTAAGCTCATGTAATAATCATTTCAATTTTTTTTTTAAAATCAGTTTATAGTTTCATCTCTTCCCGGTAAGGATTTTCAGTCAATGTGAATGGCTGTACAAGTTATCAAAATCTGAAACGGATTATAAATGGTCCTGGATTCCTCGAATGTATTTTTCTGTATTTGGAAAAAAAAGTCTTTTTTAAACTCTACTGTTGGTAAAAAGTTTAAAGGTTTGGAAGAAATTCCCTCTGAATTTTGGGTGCGAGCAGTACGGGTTTGGTTAAGTCATAATATTGTGCATACACCCACTACTGTTAATTCAGAGTGCTTGTGGAATAATGCAAACATTATTTATCAAGGGAAAGTAATCTATATATTAATCGAGCAGCCTTTTCAGATCACGAGGGGCCGTTTTAGCCAACCAGCGGCTTTGTTGTGAAGTTAATTTCGAGCTTCAGTTGGCTCCAAGTTTTACAGATTACAGCTGAACTGTCCATATAATTGCTTCCACGCGAGTTTTGCCATTCGACGCTCGATCACCCGCTGCCGATACAACGAAACTTAACATTCTTTTCGATCGCAAAACGGCTTGAGTTTGCATTTTACTGCGTCCAAAAACACTGTAAAAACACATGTGTGAGACGGTATTTTTAGAACCAATCATTTTTGTCCTTAGCCCTGCCATCATTTCCGCATACCATTTCTACCAAGGATTTCGTATTTTATTCCAAATCGCTTTTAATCGATCGGCGTTCGCTATATTGTTGTTTAATCCAGTTTCAAGTTTATAACACTATTAAAATCGACGGGTTCAACATGTTTTATGATATGGGACCTAAAATCAGTTTAGAGAATTATAGCATCCCGTGGTTCAATGGATAAGGCGTTTGACTGTCAATAAGGAGACCCGGGTTCGAATCTCGCTTGGTCCTTTTTTTTTTTTTAAATAAAATTTAATAATACAGAGCGAGAGAGATATAGATAATAAAGAAAAAGAGCGGAACAGAGGCAACTGAAAAACAAAACGAGGTGCAAGTAAAATGCTAAAAAAAAAATAAAAAATAAAATAAATATATAAATAAAAATAAAATCATAGCACGGGTATTAATAACTGCTTCATATTCTTTTTTTTTCATTTATCCATGATGTGTGTACTTCTTAGAACACTTAACATCTTATGCTTTTTAAAAAAAAATTAGGTATAGGTAGGTCTGTTTAAAAAAAAACATTTAGAAAATAACATTATAGTTTTATTGTAAATTTCATAGCATAATTAATTGTCATTCGATTCATCAGAAAAAAAATATTAAATTAAGAGCAAACTTTACATTAAAAATAAATATTTAGAACCTAAATTAAAACTGAATTGTTCCCAAATAAATATCTGTAGGGACTAAAGGTCCATATTTACATTTACATGGCTTGGTGCTTTTTTTATGATTGCCTCAATTTGGTATTTCATTGGTATGTATTATAAGGAAAAAAGTTCTGTGCATGCAGTGATAGCATTGCCTTATTGTTTTAATCACATGCATGTGCAATAAATCAGTAATGCTGTTCTCCTCAAATAAATGATTATTGTGTTTTATTACAATTATAAGTTTATTTTTAATCTATGTCTCTTTTTAGTGATTCACCACTGACAGTGTACTTCAGCCTTCCACTTCCAGAATCATAAACACAACAAAGATTATTATATCAAAGATACTTTTATACAATGTGAATTAATTTTCGAGCTAATGTTAATTAAAAGTATCTTTGATATACTGTATATCTTAGTTGTGTTTATGATTCTGGAAGTGGAAGGCTGAAGTGCACTGTCAGTGGTGAATCACTAAAAAGAGACATAGATTAAAGATAAACATATAATTGTATTTTACTTTCAAAATACTTAGCAGTTCCTGTTGTGTTTACAATTTCTTCCACTTTCAGGCAATTGATATTTCCTACATGTAGTTTTTGTACCAACACCACAACATAAACTATACACTATGTAGGCTACAATGGAACATTATAGTCTCAAATAAATTTGACTTCACTCAGTGGCTGACAGCTTGGACACCCAAAGATAACCTATAACGGGCATAAAATCAGCAACACAACAACAAAATATAATAGATACTTTTAATTATACAACAATACAAGACAAATGAATTTTCGTGCTTTGCTCTTCTTCAGATTAAAAACAAACATAAAATGACAAAATGCTGCAGAATGCACAAAAAAAGTCACTTCCAGGAAAATTTTTGAAACGGGCATATAACATCAGGCCCAGCAAATGGGTCATCAAAAATTTATTTGGACGGGTAATAACTGCTAGTATATTTTAAAGATGGGGCATCAAAAGGAATAACATGTGTCAATGATGTAGTACAAAACAATTCTGTGCTTTCATTTCTACAAGTGGAAGATCTGCTGGGGAGCTGGCCTGCCTTGTTCCTTCAGTACACAGTAGTTAGAGCGGCAGTATCGGCCTACCTCACAACACAGCCTGCTGGTAACGGTAGTAAGAATTACGATGACATTACGCTAGTCTTTAATGATTTGTGCTGTAGCACTGCGAAAACGTTTCGTCAGACTTTTACAGAAGAAATATACAGTGTTCCTTGCTGTCAACATTTTTGGCAGTGTAAGCTTGGCATCAGTATCTAAAACAAACACTGGGAGTTAGCCAGAAACACAACTGGTGAACGTAGGCTGAGAGAATGACAATGGAAACTGCTACATAACATCTACCCTACCAATATTTTACTGTTTAAGATGGGCTTAAATATTGACAATAAATGCTCCTTTCGCAGTCACGAAGTAGACTTCATTGAACATTTTTTCTTTCATTGCCGCAAGATCTCCGCAGTGTGGAAATGTGTGGAAGGGGCGGTTAACAAGAAGTTGGATATACGTGTTCGTTTGTCAGCAACTGACGCTTTGCTTGGTGTTTTGGAAAAACGTGGACTATCAAAGATTGTTCTGAAATACTTATATTTTCTCATCCTCATAGCAAAAAATGTGTATTGGAAAATTTTGATATGGTAAATCTATATTGACAGAACGAATTTTTGAATATAAAATGTTACTAAGAAATGCTGCACCTTAAAGAAAAAAGGAAAAAAAGGGAAAAAAAGGAAAAAAAAAAGAAAAGGGAGGATGGAGAGAAAATGGAAAAAATGAGAGGGGGGGGGGGGGGGAGGGGAGAATTCTATAGTATAAGGAGACACCGCGTCACTGAGTTTGTACTTGTGCGAACTGTTCATAAATATCTTGGTTATTGTTAATGTTTACGTTCGCAGTCTAGGAAATATTCTTCTCATGTATAACGTATTATTCCGTTACACAATTTCTTCATTGACTTTAGACCTCTTTTGTTTATTGGGCCGCCGCCTTCGACATCTTGAAGATTTTGCAGCCAATTAGACATCTTTAAATCCACAATTCAGTGTATGTGAGATACTCTTAAAGGATTATTTTCGTTCAGCTTTTGTTTATTACCCGATTACTGTCGAAACGTTTTAGGGAATTTTGTCTTGTGAATGTACGGTATTTTTTTATTTTGATTTTTGTAAAATGTAGTTCCTACAAGATGCCACAATGGAGATTATATGACGTAACAATGTGGTAAAAAACAACAACTACTTCTTCTTCTTCTTCTTCTTCTTCTTCTTCTTCTTCTTCTTCTTCTTCTTCTTATTATTATTATTATTATTATTATTATTATTATTATTAATTTTATTATTATTATTATTATTATTATTATTATTATTATTATTATTATTATTATTATTATTATTATTATTATTATTTGTTATGTTCAATACTTACTTACTGCTTATTGATTGTGCCAGTGGGAACGGTGGTGTGCCTTTTGATTACTTGAATGTGAGTTCCATTTATTTATGTTTTGTGCGCTTGTTGGTTCGATGCATACATGTCAGTATCATCAGAATATGCGTTTAATTATAATGCTTTGTCGTTTCAAAAAAATACAGTACACAATTCACAGACCAAAAAAAGGTAGTTTGAACTGTTTACAAGAAGTCACGGTTTTATGAAAAGAAAAAACAAGTCTTAAAATTTTGAAATAAGGATTTAAAAAAGTTTCTGGGGTCTAATATCACACACTGCTAAATGTGCAGCATTAACAACAATAAAATTCTTAATTTTCTTGTATAGCAAATGCCAAACGATCTTTGTCAGCATTTTATTTAAACAGGGTCAGCAACTGCGAGACATAATGCTGCAAAATGTCTTAACAATTTCCTAATTTAACATCCTAAATTTCACAAACAATTATGACAAAATGAACAATTTCTGCACATTGTTCTGAAATGCGTGTCGTGTAGGTCATTATTATAACATTAATGTATAGATAACTTCTTGAAGGGATATGTGGTAAAGCTGATTAATATGTGAACAAGCTCTTAACACCATTTTCACATTTCTGATATCTAGCTTCCAATGTACTGAATTTGATTAACATGTGAATAATGATATATACGCATATATTTCGGATTATTATGTGAACAATTTATGTACACATACCAATCCCAAACTTCTTATATGTAGCAAATCTGAATAGCATGTGAATCAATTATTTACAAATGTTCAATATGTAATATTTCTGATTAGTATGTGAATACAGGTGTTATATTGAACATTTATAATAAATAAATGAATACACCTCTAATAAAAAAGAGACACAGTAAAGAGACAGCAAGAGAAAGAGAGAGAGAGTGGGGGTTCGAGAACCAAAGGCACAGTGACAGGTACAGCAACAGAGAGAGGCAACCAGAGACAGACTTCCATGAGCAGACGACAGACAGGGACCGTGACAGACAAATATATAGAGACAGATAGACAGACAGTGAACAAGAGACAAAGACTGAAAGAGATACTGACAGACCCGTGGTGGGATCCTAGCGGAATTTGCAAGCACGCAAGTACATCATAAAGACGGGCTAAGAGGGCTGGCAATGACTGGATGCGCCGCTATTGTCTGTGGCTAAATGGGAAATACACATCAGTAACTAAGCTTTGTAGGGCTTTCCCCAGTCTTCTTTGTCAGTTGGTATAGACCATGTGCTGGCGCTTGGAAGGCGAGTTGGAGTGCCTTTTTTTTCTTCTGTTTTTTACAGTTGTTTGTTTGTTTGTTGGTTGGTTGGTTGGTTTGAGTATGCGTTTTATTATCTTTTGTCGGTTCCTTCTTGTCATTTCTATCTTGTTGTTGTTGTTGCTGTTGTTGTTGTTGTTGTACGTAATATTCTTTCAGTCTTATCGGTCTTTATGTTTCTTTGTATCTTTCATTCTTTTCTTTGTTTCTTTCTTATTTCCGTTTGTTACATACTTTTTTTTTGTGCCTGTCATTCTCTCTTTATTTTTCTTTATTTATTTCTTTTTTTCTTTATTTCTGTCTCTTACTTTCTTTTGATTTTTTGTTTTATTACTTTGCCCCCCCTCCCCCCCTCTCTCTCTCTCTCCCCTTCTTCTTCCTCCTTTCCTTTTTTCTTTCTGTTTCATACTAATTTATTTTTGTCGATCTTTCCTTCTTTCTTTTTTCTCGCTCGACTTGTTTACGCGCGTCTCGGGCGACGTGGGTTCGAATCCTGACTTCAGCAAACTATTTTGTGATTGCTGGATAGTAGTGGCCAGCGCTTTGAGAAGCTCTCTGAGCTTGTAAGTGCGCTATATAACAGTAATCTCTTTCTTTTCTTTCTTTGACCTTTATTGTTATCTTTGGTTTCTTCTAATATTGTCTTTCTCCTTTTGTATCTCTGCCTTGCTGTCTGTCTGTCTTATCTGTCTGTCAGTCTTGTCTGTCCCTATATGTTGGTGTCTTTGTTACCCGGTCTTCCTTCTATCGTTCTTTCTCTGTTTTTCTTTGAAACGGAATAAAACAGAGGACTGCTCGCATTGAAAATGTACAATAATTAGAAACAAATACTTAAGCCAATTATACAACGTTAAAAGGTTTCTTTTTCTCTGTCTGTCTGTCTATCTCTCCGCTTTCTTTCCTCAGGGATCTCTTCTTCTTTTCTTTCATACACACTCCTTCTCTCTCTGTCTCGCTCTCTCTTTGTCCCTGTCTCTTTTTGTTGTCTCTCTCCCCCTCTCTGTCTGTCTCTTTGTCCCTTTGCCTGTCTGTCTGTCTCTCTCTGGCCTCCATTTCGAAGTAAGCTTACCAATCATTTCAATATAATAATAATAATACAGGATGCTATCACGAGCTTTTTCTTCGATGGAACTCAAAGCGCGGCGATCTGAAGAGATCGCTATTACAAAAGTCGGAATAGAAATACATTTGTTTTGTGTGTTGAAAGTTTAGATTGACTGCATCCGAACCCGCGACCTTCGGCATAAGAAACCAGCTCCATAACCACTGAGCCGTCTGCGCCATTACTCCACAACTGGGCTTCCAGTTGTCCCCAAATGATGATAGGGACTAGCCTAGGTGCCAAAGGAACCACGTGACGCTTCTTCTATTTTCAAGAAATAAATTTAATGCGTCATTATCGCAAGAAAATTGACAACCGATAACAAAAAGCATAATTACATGGTTTAGGTAAAACTCAAGTGAAAGTGTCATAGTCGCAAGAAACTAAGGTATAGTATAGTTTACTATAGTATAGTGTAGTGTAGTGTAGTGTAGGACAGTACAGTACAGCACAGTACAGTACAGTACATTTTAGTGTAGTGTAGTACAGTGTAGTGTAGTGTAGTATAGTATAGTATAGTATAGTATAGTATAGTATAGTATAGTATATGGGGCGCCATGTGTCCATTTATTCTATGTGACTATTCTATACATAGAATAAATTCTATGCACATAGAAAGCATTCTATGCACACAAAAAGCATTCATTAGTTGAAATTCCATTTATAAAAAAGAAACCAATATTGTAAGTCATAGAATAAAATTCTTTGTATAGAATAACATTCTATAATATAGTGTAAAATTCTATGTCCATAATACAATTCTATGTATAGAATAAAATTTTATAATAGAGAATAAGATTCTATGTATGTAATACAATTCTATATTATAGAATGCACTTGTATGCATAGAATTGTATTCTATAACATAGAATGAATTCTATTACAAAGAATGAATTCTATAACATAGAATTTATTCTATGTGCATACAATTCATTCTATAACATAGAATGAATTCTTTAACATAAAATAAATTATATGACATAAAATGAATTCTATGTGCATAGAATAAATTGTATAACATAGAATGAATTCTATAATAAAGAATGAATTCTATATGCATAGAATGAATTTTATAGCATAGAATGAATTCTATGACATAGAATTCATTCTATGACATAGAATGAATTCTATAACATAGAATGAATTCTATAGCATAGAATGAATTCTATGACATAGAATTTATTCTATAGCATAGAATGAATTCTATAACATAGAATGAATTCTATAGCATAGAATGAATTCTATGACATAGAATTTATTCTATAGCATAGAATGAATTCTATTTTACAGAATGAATCCTATGTCATAGAATTCATTCTATGCTATAGAATTCATTCTATGCTATAGAATAAATTCTATGTCATAGAATTCATTCTTTGCTATAGAATTCATTCTATGTTATAGAATTCATTCTATGTCATAGAATTCATTCTATGTCATCTTATTCATTCTATGTTATACTATTTATTCTATGCTATAGAATTCATTCTATGTCATAGAATTCATTCTATGTCATAGAATTCATTCTATGTCATAGAATTCATTCTATGTCATAGACTTCATTCTATGTTATAGAATGAAATCAATATATACACTTTTTTTTAAAATAGTAAAAACTGGGGCACTGTCAAGGTATAGAGAACATTTTTTATGGCATGGGACTGTATTGCAGAGAGATATACACATTGCCACATCCCATCACCACACCACATCACTCTACATCACACTGCACCACAAATGTGATGGGTAGGTATGGTGGAGTGATTAGGTTATGTGACGATGTGGTCTGATTCACTGCTTTTAAGGCATAATAGAACTGTATTGCAGATACATACATACACATTACCACATCACATCACCACACTACATCACTCTAAATCACACCACACTGCACCACAAATGTGATGGGTGGGAGGGGTGGGGGTGATTAGATTATGTGATGTGATTCACTGATGCCATGATATGTGCTGTCTGCTGCAATGTGAAGATGTGCTGCTGCTGTGATGTCGGCTGATGTGATGTGATGATTTGTTGATATGATGTGATTTTATGTGGTGGTGCGTTTTCACGATGATGGTGATGAAGCAATGTGATGCAGTGATGTGATGTGATGATGTGATCGATGTGGTGATGATGCGATTTGGTGATGTGTCATACAATATCTTTTTTTAAATTCTAAATTTTGTTACAATTTATTAGTTGTGTTTTTTAATTTTATGTGAATGAAATGAATTATATGTATATAGAATTAATTGTATAACACAGCAAGAATTGTATGACATAAAATTCATTTTTTTAACATAAAATGGATTTTATTCGCAACACTGAATACATTCTAATTTCATAGAATTGTTTTTTGACATTTGGTGCACATAGAATGCATTCTATGTTATAGAATGTTCATTCTATAACATAGAATGTTCATTCTATAACATAGGATCCATTCTATAACATAGAATGTTCATTCTATAACATAGAATGGTCATTCTATAACATAAAATTCATTCTATAACATAGAATGTTCATTCTATAACATAGAATCCATTGTATAACTTAGAATGTTCATGCTATAACATAGAATCCATTCTATAACATAGAATGTTCATTCTATAACATAGAATGCTCATTCTATGCCAACTAGGTCATTCTATGTGAAGCGAGGCTGTGACGTATAAAGGGACACGTGGAGCCTTGCACGCGCGAGAACTGAAGAAATGGCTGACGTACCAAGCGCTCTGCGGCTTTATCAGACATCATAATTTCGTGAACAAGCATTTAGGTTTCTTGATGCGGACGACTTCGACAGTATAATTAGTGTGAGTAGATCGCTTAGCAATAAAAATAATTGACGTCACACCCTTAACCCCCCCCCCCCCTCCGCCCCTGCGTGCTTGCTTTTTTCATTACAATGTGCTGAGGTTCTGTAAGGGTTTATAGTGACAAAATCTAATTAAATAATCAGTTCTTTTCGCTCAATACCGAAGAAATAACCGTACTGTACACTCATAAAAAGCAATAATTAATATATTTAAAGGTCAAATATTGCTATACAACTCTGAGACATAATAAATGAAAGGTTCCTAAAGCTGAATATTGCAAAAAATCTATTTCACCCCAAGCGGCCCCCCAGGGCGCTATGCACAAAGGCGTGGCGGCCACGTGCTGCGGGAATAACACAGCGTGATCGAGTTTGAAAATGGTGAAGTACTGTGCTGTGTTTGGATGCTCTAACTCCGACGTAAAACCTTTCTGCAAAGAAAAGAACATTTCCTTTCATCGATTTCCACTTCGAGCGCAAATGATGAAGCACTGCATGTCGTCAACTCTAAACTGAATGTCAGTGACAAATCGCTCTGTAATCATTATTGCACGAGTGTGCTATGTTCAAAACATCACAATATCCCGAAATGTTCTCTATACCTTGACAGTGCCCCAGTTTTTACTATTTAAAAAAAAGTTTTTATATTGATTTCATTGTATAACATAGAATGAATTCTATGACATAGAATGAATTCTATGACATAGAATGAATTCTATAGCATATAATGGATAGTATAACATAGAATGAATAAGATGACATAGAATGATTTCTATGACATAGAATGAATTCTATAATATAGAATGAATTATAAAGCATAGAATGAATTCTATGACATAGAATTCATTCTGTAACATAAAATTCATTCTATGCTATAGAATAAATTCTATGTCATAGAATTCATTCTATGCTATATAATTCATTCTGCATGTTTAGAAGAATTCCATTCTAGTCATAGTATTCTATTATCTATTTCATAGAATTCATTCTATGTCAAGAATCTATTTCTATGTTATACTATTCTATCCTATCTGCCTATTAGAATTCATTTTCATTCTATGTCATATGAATTCCATGCTATAAATTCATTCTATGCAATAAGAAATTCCATAGAATTCTATGCGAATTTAAAATTATTCTATGCATATAGAATTTCATAATTTCATTATGTTAGATATTCTATGTTTATGAGTTTCTTATAATTGTTCTGTATCATATCTATTGAAAAGAGAATTCATTCTATGTTATTCAATTCTATGACTTACATTCTTGTAAAATATGCTAAGAATTTCTGTACATATTTTATTTCTATCTCATGATGTCAGATTCATACATTCGTAGACAATTTATGTTGAATGAGAAATAATATGACCTCCAGCTGTCTGGAGACGTATAATACAGCGAATAGGTTGAGATTTATGTATATATTTTTTTTAATGACCGATACGAATAAATCAGACATAGAAAATTTCTGAATAAATGTTAAGATGTATGTTATAAGGTTGATATTTTGAAAAATGTAGCCAAGTGCAAAAAGGAAATATTCAGACAAATCATACACAAAAGAAACAGACTTATTGGGATAGAATACAATTTGAAGTATTTTATTTAAAGAGAATTATGATTAAATATATTATTTTAAAAAAGGATATTGATGTTTGTTAGAAGGACACTTGCGTAGTGTAGAATTCGGTGATACATGATTTTTGTTCCTGCTGGTTCGGCAGTTCTCATGCAGCAGTTGCCCGAACAATCTAGATTTTTCATCTCAGCGCGAGTAAACAAGTCCGAAAGTTGACATATGAGATTCAGTCAATAAGAAATTTATCAAGTTTAGACAAAACCTTCGAACAACAATAGCAATATTATCAAGAATAAACCTGCATTTATTGTTTCTTTGCTTAGGAAACTTAAGATCTTGTGTATTCCCGTTCGTGCAGCTACGTCAAACCCCCCATCAGAAGAAAATTTTAACTTGAAAATGTAACAAGCACGAAAACAAAGTCCTTTGAAACATTAGACTTTGAGAATACATAATTGCGTCACATCCTTGTCAATGTTTTCCATCTTCAAGTCTATCTGGATATTGCAATGTCACAGTTACACACATCAATGTTCTTTCACACACTCGCTGTGGAAAGGCCGCATCAGACATTCCGATCCTTGGATAATTCTACTGGCATGTACAAAGATGTCATTGAGCAGTCAAGTCCCTGTCTCATGATCGACTGTTCACAAACTTGCAGAGCAAGTAAGTTACAGCGGGCTTTTGATCATCTTGTAGCACGAACTTACCTGATGTGTAGGTACAGTTGCGAACTTACCCGGAGTTATGTTGGCAATGATCTTTCTATTGTGAGTAATTTTTCTCAGCCCTCAAGCATAATCTTGCTGAGTCGTAACGAAAATTTTTTGATTCCCCATGAGTTCTTTGTCAGCTATGCCGCGACGATAATTCCATACTTTTCGAATTTGAATTTCCAGCGCTTGCTATCCTGCGTGCGCGACAAGCGGTCCGCAATCTTGTACAGAAACTTTCTCAAAATCTAGAGACGGTCCACTCCTGCAACTCCTCTTTATTGGAAAACGGGACCAGTCCATAGTTGTTGACCGGAGTAGTTTCGTTACAAACTCCCTGTAGTATCCAGCCAACCCCAGGAAAGATCGCACCTGCTTCTTGGTTTGGGGACGTGGAGCGTTCAGAATCTTGGTGACGTTTTCTAGTAGAAGCCCCTTCTGTCCTTCTTTCAGCGAATGGCCGATAAAGTCTACGTTGTCAGTCCCCAGAATGCACTTACTGGGTCTCACGGTCAGGTTGGCTTCTGTGAGACGGTGAAACAGCTCCCTCAAGGTCTGCAGATGCTCTTCCCAGGTGCGAGTGTGGACTAGCAGGTCGTCCCAGTAACACACGACGTTGTCCATCCCTTTGAGCATCTTCCTCATTCCTCTCTTTAGGGTAGCTCCGCTGTTGACCATGCCAAAGGGCATCCTTAGGCACTCATACGTCCCATCAGGAGTTATGAAAGCAGTCTTTGGTATGTCCTGTTGACGCACGGGGACTTGCCAATAACCCTTGCTGAGGTCAATCTTTGAGAATATTTTACTCCCCGATAGTTGGCGGAAGAGGTCTGCTGCGGTAGGCATCGGCTCAGGGTCGAAGACGGTGATCTTATTAACCTTCCTGTAGTCGATGCATACTCTGTTGCTCCCGTCCTTCTTCTTCACGACCACGACAGGGGACGCGTAGGGGGAACTGGACTCCCTGATGATGCCCATCTTCAGCATCTCATCGATGTCTTTCTTTAAGGATTCGCGGGCCTTGAAGGGGATCGGGAAGGGTTTTGATCGAACGGGAATATTTGAAGTGAGGTGGACTTCATGTTCGACCAAAGTCGTAGAGCCTGGGACATCGCTGAAGCTATGGGAAAACTCACCCATAAGGTCCTTGAGCTCCATCTTTTGACCTTCCGTCAAGCCTGGTCCTAGCTTAACATCATCGATGCCTTCTTTGCTATGGAAGTCTCCAAGTTCCAACAGTTCCTCGCTGTCAAAGCTGTTGTCGATCTCAGCTGCTGTTGCTGCATGCACAGTCTCTGATGGCCTTTCCACGTACAGCTTAAGGAGGTTGGCGTGGTATATCTTGGAATGCTGACCGACCTTCACCTTGTAGTCGTTGATCCCCACCACGGTCTCCACTTCGTACGGGCCTTTCCACTGCATCAGCAATTTATTGTGGTCGGTAGGTAGCAGTACCAGTACTTTGTTGCCAGGTTTAAACTTCCTGTTCACAGCCCTACGATCATAGTAGTGCTTTCCACAGTCTTGGGACTTCTTCAGGTTTTCTCTGGCTATCTCGAGAGTCTGCTCCAGCTTCTCTCGTAGCTCAAACACGTACTGGTAGCTGTTCTTCACCTCTGGGGTGTCTACTTCTTTCGTCCACAGTTCTTTTAGGATGTGCATCGGCCCTCGGATGGTTCTTCCGTACAGCAGCTCGAACGGAGAAAAGCCGGTGGACTCCTGCGGTACTTCTCTGTAGGCGAAAAGTAGGGCATTGATGTAGCGATGCCATTGTCTGGGCTGCTCGCTGCACAGTTTCTTCAGGGTGGACTTCAGCGTAGCATTGAACTTCTCGACAAGCCCGTTGCACATTGGATGGTAGGGTGTCGTAGTCAAATGCCGGATGCTCAGCAGTCTGTTGACCTCCTTCATGCAGTCAGAGACGAACTGCGTCCCGAGGTCTGTCAGGATTTCTTCAGGCACTCCAAGTCTACTGAACATGTCCACCAGTGCCTCTGCAACAGTTTCAGTGTCAATCTTCTTCAGAGGCACTGCTTCTGGGTACCGAGTCGCATAGTCCACTAAAGTCAGTACCCACCGATGACCTTCTTCACTCGGAGGTCTTATTTCGCCGATTAAGTCTAAGGCCACCCTCTTGAAAGGTCGGTCGACCAGAGGCATCCTCTGCATAGGCACTTTCGGGACCCTTCCTCGAGGTATGGTCTTCTGGCAAATGTCACATGATCGGCAGAAACGGCTGACGTCCGCATGAAGTCCTGGCCAGTAGAACACCGCCTGTATTCTGTCTGACGTCTTCTTGATGCCTAGGTGACCTCCCATGATTGAGTCATGCGCTACTTCCATCACCTGGCGCCTTAGGGGTAACGGTACCAAGACTTGACGTAGTGGTTTCCCTCCGTTGACCCTCGGGTGCTGGAAGATTCGGTACAGGATCTTGGCCTTCACCTCGAAATAGACCGTACCACTGCCTTTGGTCACGTGGTCTTGGCGGTTCCTGTACTTGTTTAAAGTACTATCAGCTTCCTGGAGATGGATCAGCTTATCTCTGTCCACGATGGCAGCTTTAGAGTTGTCGGCGACCTTCAGTGGCGTAGACGTCTTGTCTCTCTTGGCCTGGGCCCTGGTAGTAACGGCACCGACGATCTCTGGTCGGCAGGGCTGAGCCGGAGTAACCACATTGTCCCGTAGCAGCTCTGTAAGGTCTCCATCGGGAAATGGCAATGGATCCTCCTCCACAACTTCGACGCGTTGGGTTGAGGCAGGACTCCACTCTGCATCGGGGTCGTCGGGTCGTCTCGCGCCGTCGATATTCCCGATCATCAAATCATACAGCGGCTTCTTCAGGCAAACCGCTTCGACTTCGCCTGTGTAGAAAGGGGTGTTGACATGAATTTTCGCAACTGGCGCTTTCACACACTTGCTGTCGGCCATGAGTGTCCATTTTGAATCGCCAGTGAATTGTTCTTTAGCGATTAGGTCTTCTCTGACGATGACCCCACTGCAGCCAGAGTCTCTTAAAACAGTCACTTCATGATTTCCGACGCGTCCCTTGGAAACAGGCATGTTCTGTACGGTCACAGCTGCGCTGGCGACGACGGGGATGGATTTCCCGTTGGCAAGGAGAAGTTGGCCATCGGTCATGCACTCTTGCACCTCCGCAGGAGTAGCTGTGCGCTTGGTCTCACTCGGAAGAATGACGCTCCCGCCGCACACTTGATGGTCAGATCTATTGTTTTGCCGTTGATTGGAGAAACGCCTCTGCCGGTTGCCCGCCGCTGCGTTGTCCGTACTGCTCCGCTGTCCGCTACTTTTGTTTTGAGGACAATTAGCCGCCCTGTGGTCTGTAGCGTTGCAGGTGAAACAGCCTCTTGAATGCCCTTCCCTGGAAGGTGGCGTGGAGTCCGTCTGTCTCTGGATCGTCTGACTTCCCTGGATCTGGTTCCCATGGCTTGCAGTTTTCTGAAAATGTTTCGTCGCCTTGGGTGGCCCCAGCGTCTTCTCATGAGCGATGAGATATCTTTCAGCAGCTTCAGCAACGTCTTTTAGCGTCTCCAACTTTTGTATTTCCAAGTGGATCGCGAGGTCCTTAGGGCAGGCGTTGAGTAATTGCTCCCTTACAATCAGATCATGGAGACTCTCGTAAGTCTTCCCTTTGCCTAATAATTCCACCCACTTGTGTAGATATGACGACAGTCGCTCCACAAACTGCTTTGGCGTCTCGTCTGACAGAGGCCGGCATTCGCGAAATCGTTTACGGTAGCCCTTCTCTGTAAAGTTGTAGCACTGCAATAGGGCCTCTTTCAAGACGTCGTAGTCTTTAGCGTCATCGTCCGACAATCTGGTGTAGACGTCGAGTGCTTGCCCCGTCAGAAGTGCACTTAGTCGAATCGCCCAGTCTTGAGGTTGCCAGTTAGAGCTTTTGGCAAACCTTTCAAATCTCGCCAAATAACTGTCGATCTGGTCCTTCCCGTCGACAAACGCTGGCAGTTTTGGAGCTTTGTTGTCACTGATAACTTGTGGCGCATGCTGATTGTTTTGGATACGCGCCAACTCTAGCTGGTATTGACGCTCAGCTTCTAATCGTCTCTCTTCCATCTCGTCACGCCGACGCTGTTCCTCTAATTCTCTTTCTTGACGCCATATTCTCTCCTGGAATTTGAGGTACTCCGTCAGCTGTTTGCCTTTTAGATTTAGTTCAACCCCTTTCTGCCAGAGGTCCGCCATCTTGATGCTTTTCTAGAAAGTTCTTTTCTGGAAAGTTCTTGACCGGAGAGTTCTTTTTCTGGAAGGTTCTTTTCTGGAAAGTTCTTTTCTGGAAAGTTCTTGACTGTGCTGTACCTTTCTAGACTGTTCTAGAACAGCACGCTTTCTGCAGTAGCGCTGATGCTTGCCACTAGTCGCTTTCGCTGACGCAGGCCCCGCGGTCCTCGTCGTATGCGACGCTGCACCACGCTGGTGTTGATGTACACGCTCCTGTGCTGAAGTAGACGCGACGTCCGCTCGCCGCTCTCTGTAACACTGGCGATGTAGCTCCGAGACTGTCCCTTGACGTAGTCCTGCGGCAGCCACGTAGTCCCGCTCTGTTGTTCGCTCACGAAGCAACTCTTCAGCGACTACACGCCCTTGCAGTCAACCCGAACCTATCGGTGATGTAGTCCCAGTATGTTGGCCCCTCTCGACGCAACTCGTTGGCGGCTACCCTCGATGACTGCCTCTCGTAACGTTGACTCGCTTGTTGTAGCAGTTGAACCCTTGGCTATGGCGTGAATCGCGGCTTGACCCCCAAAATGTTACACTCAGTTCGATGATGGTGTTTTCTATCAGTATCTGATTCAGCCCCGATGCTTGAATTCCTGATAGTTGTGTAACTCAGATTCGTTTATTCACGCAACCCGTCCAAACAGCGTACAAGTCACAAAGTCGACGTATAAAGTTTTCCACTTTTATTCAGCACACACCAACAACTGCATACAATTCTCAACTCAACTCAACAACTTTCACAGCAACTCTCCAAATCACTATCAACAACAATACTCTCTCTCAACATCAACTCGGCACACGATTAAATAACCTCTCTCTTTTCCGGAAAGATTTCGAATACCGTAGAAATGACGTACTGCCACCAATCGAACTAAAGATCGTCATCACTGACTTACGTCATTACACATTTCTTCTCCTTCCGGATCGTTCCTTCAAATTTCTACAATTATCCCGAATCTTCGATCGATAGTAAACAAGCCGATCCAGAAGATTCTACAACAATATCGACTAACGAAAATTATCAACGTTATACAAAGCCTCTCCTAACAACAATGCAAACTCAAATCAAAGGTAAATAAACTCCATTATTGAATACTTTGCAAATCGAAACGATTAGATCTATCGTATACGCTTCCGACATACTTTCGTTCGCGTTTCAACGTAACAATGTTAAAGAATTCATTCTATGTTATAGAATGAATTCTATGCGTATAGAAATAATTCTATGTCATGCAATTTATTTTATTTTAAAGAATTCATTCTATGTTTTAGAATTCATTCTTTGTAATAGAATTCATTCTATGTTATAGAATATAATTCTATGCATACAAGTGCATTCTATAATATAGAATTGTATTACATACATAGAATATTATTCTCTATTATAAAATGTCATTCTATACATAGAATTGTATTATGGACATAGAATTTTACACTATATTATAGAATGTTATTCTATACAAAGAATTTTATTCTATGACTTACAATATTGGTTTCTTTTTTATAAATGGAATTTCAACTAATGAATGCTTTTTGTGTGTATAGAATGCTTTTTATGTGCATAGAATTTATTCTATGTATAGAATGGTCACATAGAATAAATGGACACATGGCGCCCCATAATAGTATAGTATAGTATAGAAGTGATGGCGCGTTAGGCTTTGAATCTTTTACCCTCTAGAGAGAGGCGCATTTAAGAGCACAGTTATTCATTTGCCTAACGACTATGCCTACCAGTGGTGAACATTAATCACACGGAGTGTGGAAAAATCAAACTGTTTCAGGACGAAAGTTAAACTGAAACAGGGTTTTACCAAAGAGCTTATTACTGAAAGAGGGAGAACTTCCATTATGTCCTATAAAAAAATGCGAGACGCTCTCACGGATTATTTCCCTTTGCTCTGGCTGGCTATATTTCATCATCTGCTATATGAATGATCTGTGCGTGGTAACTTATTGAGCCTATGCCATTGCAAAAGAACATTTTTATGGCAACGTTTGCAAAAACCAAACTTTTAGCCATCATTATTATTACCATTCCGCTACTGCAGTTTTTTGTTTGTTTGTTTTTTTTAATGTTTACTTATTGACATTTATTAGGTGCTTTTATGCTGCTTATGTGTGTATGTCATAGGTTCGTTTTCTGCCCTGGAATTTATTATTTTTTAATCAACGACAGATATTTTAAAATTAAAATATGCATGACAGACTGTTTCATTTATCCGAAACTGTGTAAATCCGTAATCGTGAGAGAGAGGGAGAGAGAGAGAGAGAGAGAGAGGTTGGGGAAAGAGAGAGCTCTGTCATTCAATCAATTAATCACAATAAAGCACAATAACAAAATGTTTCACTAATAGTGTGAATTTAATTTATATCAGGTGTCCCTCTACCCCCTCAACCCTCTCACCTCCCACATCACTGGCTTAATAACATCAGTCACTTCATGGAAAATAATTAATTAATCAGACAGAACAATCAGAACCTAGACTACAACATTCCACGCAATATGGATCTAATGCGCAGAAATTCACAGATCAGAACAAGGACTGAGTTTCTACATTACATTTTTTTCCCGTTTACACTCAAACGAAAAGGGATTACAACAGATCAAGGACCATTTTTGTGCCTAGGTAAGGGGTTATCTTGCACAGTATTTGATCACGAGGAGAAAACAGACTTAGTCTAATTTAACTTGTTAACATAAGCAAGCCAAACTGCCAATCTGACAACATCTACGTTTGAAATGTAAGCACAAATATAATAGTCAAACAACCTAGAAACAACGTAAACAGGGAGCGACCTTTTGAACGTAAACTGTCAGCAAGAAACAGTTTTTGTTTTAGCACATAGAATAGATATAACATGAATCACTGAAGCATCTTCCCGATTGTTTTAACAACACTGCAGCGGTCTTGGTTTGGCCCTATATAAACACACACGAAGAAAGTTTTTCGATTGCAATTTACCTTTCTTTGTCTCTTGGAAACTTGAAAAAGAACTTGCCATCAGAATTGTCTTGTATCTGGCATTACGGCAATTGATGGCTGTGCAAAAGTCACCGCCCTGTTTTACTCGTTTGTCTTTCTGCCACGAGCCATTTTTAGCATGTCGACAAGGGAGCGTAACTCGTATCTTCCGTCTCGCGGTTCTGTTCCAAGTTCCCTCTCTTTCTATAATACGCTCTTTGGTTTTACCGTTGTGGGTATCTTGAGGCAAGTATCACACGCAAAGGCGATCAATCTAAGCCTAAAAGTCAACAGACCTTAAAGGTTAACTCTCATCTAAATTCAGTCCGAAGCTCATAGTTAACACTGTAAAGCCATGTTGCAATCAGCTGACTGGGGCTCGTGGACCGATTTCGATATGGGTTACGCGCGAAGGGTCCACCACCGTCACCGCGACACCTATTTCCGGTGTAGTCTGCCATTGTACCGCTTTGAAATCGATTCCCGTGTTGAACGAGACCTGCCCTTTAAGGAGAGACGCTCACCCTCACTCCATTCATCACCCTACCCAACGGTGATGAAATCAGTCTTTGCAGGAGTTCTGTTGGGAAGCATTGGTCTGTTCTTGTGTGATTTGTTTTGACCGCCTGAAGAAAGGCTTAGCTCCCAAATGTTGCAGTTGTGTGATTTTTTTGGGGGGTCTGATTGTTTGTCTACATTAGCGTTGTAAAGGTTTGTGTGTCAATATTGGAAAGTTTCAATGCCGTTACAGTCCTCTAGGTTTTTTATTAACTTTTTTTTTAATCGGAGGTGATATTGAAACACAAGGGTGCGAGGATGCGAAACGGCGGCAAGCAACAATCGCTGTGGCGAAGAGAGAGACAGACAGCAGGCAGACAGAGACAGAGAGGGAGGGGAAGGAGGGAAGGGAAGAGGAGGTGGAGCCAAGCACTCGGTATTACCCCACAATGAAGTATAGCCTACATTGCGCCTTAGCACAGACGAGACTAACGCGGCGACAGCGGTTCTTACCGGTCTAACAAACCGGGTTCCAACTCTGTTGGTTGTTACACGGTTGTTATTTTATCAATGGTTGAATCAGCCCCGATGCTTGAATCTTGATTAGTGTAACTCAGATTCGTTTATCCACACAACCTGTTCACTCAGCAACAAGGCAGGAGTGGTCGTATGAAGTTTTCCAACTTTATTCAGCATACATCAACAACTGCATACAATCATCACAAATCTCTCTATCAATCACTTTTTTTTCTCACTTTTTCACTCTCCAAACAGACACAGTGCACCCCTTATATTGTCTTTCGATAATCGAGATAAAATTCGAACATTCCAGCATGACGCAATAACAACCAATCAAAATAAATCTCGTCACCGGAACTATGCACTGTCTTACGTCATAGAACTTTATTTAGGTTAGAAGAATCTCTTAGCTACCACTAGATTTATTTACCTGCTTCGATCGATAGTAAACAAGTAATTCTAGAAAATTCTCCAATAATATCGATCAACGAAAATTATGAACATTATACAAAGCTTCTTCTAACAACAACGCAAAATCAAATCAAAGGTAAATACACTTTGTTATTGCATGCTTTGCAAAACAAAATGATCGGATCTATCGTGCGCGTCTCAAACGTAACAGTGACATAACCCTATGTATTGCGTTCCATCTCACCGACTTTAAAAATCCTGACGCCCATGTCCTAGACGGGGGAATGCCCGATGCACCAACACACCCAAAAAGCATACGTCTTATTCGCCCACCAAACTACCGCACCGTTTCTTGGCGCAGCGTTTTGCGACTACCGTACTGCGCATTCGCCGTGAGGGCAACCCGCATTTTGGCCCCGCATCAGTGTGGAATATAATCTCAAACACAGAACCCTTTACATCAAAAGGGAGACAGCATGCTCGTGTAAATTAGAGACGGTCATTTAGATCAAAAGATGGCCGCACCGTATTCACACAAAAATTGGTGCCCTGGCCTGAGATTTTTTCAAAGGGCAAATTTGCGAGGAGAGGATCCTTGTAGGATTTCCTGCTCGGGCCCCGTGATATGTGAAATTATCAATCTGGCATGATGCAGGTTTGTTGGCTTGTGATGGTAAAAATTGTTTCTTGAAGCGGGTGGGACATACTCTCGATATGTAGGGATATTTTTGCCTTTCTTTTTACGGCTTTTGCCTTGAGGTTGCAATCACCAGCATTATTATCTTTCTGCGAGTTGGGCGCCTCGGGGGTTGGAGCTAAAGCCTGTAGCAGCCAGCGCCTTGAGCAGCTCGTGAGATGGAAAAGCGCTCTATAAAGAACGATTAACTACATGAAATAAATGAATGCCATTGGTGAAGAGCGCATAGGTGCGCAGCAGGATGCCGTAAGGGTGCCAAACAGGACGCAGGGCTATGAGGCGCCATTTGTAAATTAAATCATTATTGTCATTATATCTATAGAACATACATTTTACCTGTATAAAAGATATTGTATACTTATAAAATGAATTCTATATCTATAAAATACATTCAATAGCAATACAAAACTTTTTATAGCTAAAAACAACATTTTTATAAGTACAGACTACATTTTACAATATACAAGAGAAATCATAAGCGATCATGCCGTTTGTAAATATTATTCCGAAAAACTATTTTATCTCTAAACACTTCATTTTTTCTCTAAACACTACATTTTATACATAAACAATTCATTTTATAGGTAAACAATTCATTTTATAACAACAAAGAGCTTTTATATCTATAAAATAAATGTTATAATATATACAATGCATTTTACCTGTAAAATGCATTCGGAGCATTATTTTACATTCGGCGCATGACATTAATTTTATACTGACTTTCGAATTTCTGTTCCCAGGGAAGCAACTCCATCCTCGTGTAGACAACTTGTAAACTTCTAAGCGACTCAACATGGTAAAGACCATTAAAGTCTACTACAAAAAATGGCAAGGACCATACTAATGTACTATATAAATTGGCGAGGACCATACTAGTGAAATGCAGATAAAACATCAGCGACATCATTGTCAGTCTCGACTGTTCCAATTATTTTTTGGTCGTCTTGAAAAACTATCGATAAGCACGAAGGCAAACCAGCTTCCATCGTAACTGTTACCTTGGAGATTGTTGACATCGCGGGAAGTCGATATAGGCCTAGCGGGAATTCCCTACACGCGCCGTAGCTATCTAAATTTAGCTTATGCAACGTCACTTCCACATGAAAAGGCGAGAGCCCAGCGCATACGTGCAGGAGGGGGGGGGGGCCTTTTTTCGCTGAATTGGTTGAATGTACCTATTAACCAATCGTCACCTATACGCTTAATGAGTCCGGGGACGTACATTTTAATTTTTTTTAAACGAAAAAAAAACCACGCCAGCCATCTTTGCGCACCGCATAGCAGCTTTGGGTCGCTTAGAACGTTACAAAATAGAAATAATCGAAGGGAGAGAAGCAGTTATACAATGAGAAAGTTAGTATAAAATTATTGTAAGGCGCCGACTGGAAAATAATTGTCGCGAATGCATTCTTTAGGTACAATTCATTGTACGTGTTATAAAATGTATTCTATAGATATAAGTGCTCGTTGTTGCTATAAAATGAAGTGTTTACAGATAAAAGGAAGTTTTATAGATCGTTTTTGCTATAAAATGACTTGTTATACAATGACTTGTTTATAGGTAAAATGAATTGGTTACTTATAAAATGTTTTGTTTATAGATAAAATGAATTGGTTACTTATAAAATGTTTTGTTTATAAATAAAATAGTTTTTGTGTGTTTAATATTTACAAACGGCGTGACGATTCGTGTCTTGTATATCGTAAAATGTAGTCTGTAGCTATAAAAAAATGTTGCTTTATAGCTATAAAAAGTGTTGTATTGCTATAGAATGTATTTTATAGGTATATAATTCATTTTATAATTATACCATATCTTTTATACAGGTAAAATGTATGTTCTATAGATATAATGACAATAACCATTTAATTTACAAATGGCGCTTCATACAGGGCCAGTCCTGAGGAAGCGTGCCGATATGGCTCTTGAAGGAAGCGCCGCCAATGGCACTCTTACTTCAACTACTATCCTGCTTCATCATGACTTCTTTCACCGATTATAGCAGCAGCCTGGCGCGCTCCATATTCAAGTGACTTTCCATTACTGCAACATGAACTCTTACTTCATTATGCGTCAACTCCTACAACACGACGTTTTAGTTCTCCATGCCTCATTTTACTACAACGGCCTTCTTCAATCCAATTCCCATATACGCTTATGTGTCCGGGGCCGTTAATCTACTCAAGTCAAGTCAAGAAATAAATGACACGAAACTCTCAGTGTTGTTCTTTTGAACCATGAGCCCGTTACTTTTGGCAACTTTATGAAGACCTGCGATGTCGAAGTTGTTTATATCCGTGTACAGTGAACCCCCGCTACTTCGCGGGGTTCGACATTCGCGGATTCTCGACTTGGCGGAATTTTTTTCATGATATTATATGAGAAACTATATCGCGGATTTTCGGAAATTTCGAAAATAGTCGCGATATGTTGCTTAACATTTGTGCCTGTGTACTGTATGTACATACTGTAGATATTTGTACATTACTGTAAAGGGTGGTTTGTTAACAGTACGTAAAGGGAGGGTTTTAAAAGTCCGAATACACGTTAAATAAATACTGTAAAAATGGTGTCCCTACTTCGCGGATTTTCAGCTATCGCGGTCGGTCTCGGAACCTATATACCACGATAAACGAGAGTTCACTGTGATTACACTTGAAAGTATATTTCACTACCAATTTTCAGTCACACGCTATGTACTCGTTGCTGTTGTAGTTGTAGTTGTTGTTTTGCCCCAGATGGGAGCCATGCTTGAAGCCCTTCCCTTCCCCACCCTCTCCCCGTCCTCCATTACCCCGACCGCCACTCCCATCCTCTTGTAAGCTTCTCTCCCTTTTGTAATTATTATCTAAAATTTCAGTTTCAATTTCTGTCACAAACCGATTACAGGGGGGTGTTTTTTGGGGGGGGGTTTCTTTAAGACACTGGCTAGCTACGCTACCATTAGGATGAGGTCTTGGCGCATACACAAATTAAATTGAAGCAAACAGAGAAAGGAAGAAGAAGAAGAAGAAGTAGGAGGTGAAGGAGGAGGAGAAGAAGAAGAAGTAGGAGGTGAAGGAGGAGGAGAAGAAGAAGTAGGAGGTGAAGGAGGAGGAGGAGAAGAAGAAGAAGAAGAAGAAGAAGTAGGAGGTGCAGGAGGAGAAGAAGAAGTAGAAGAAGAAGAAGTAGGAGGTGAAGGAGGAGGAGGAGAAGAAGAAGAAGAAGAAGAAGAAGAAGAAGAAGTAGGAGGTGAAGGAGGAGGAGAAGGAGAAAAAAAGATAAAGGAAAAACAAAAAAAGCAATAGGAGAAGAAGAAGAAGAAGAAGAAGAAGAAGAAGAAGAACAACAACAACAACAACAACAACAACAACAACAGTATAGGTTTTTAGCGTGCCTTTGATAGTCCATCACTGCAGAAGGAGATTGCACAACATCTAAAGGTCAGCCCAAAACTGTTTTTCTGACCACTTGCAGCTTGAAAGAGGTTCCTCCTGGCATGCACTGATGCTGCGTTACTACCCTGCTGATCGAACCCCCCACATTCCCCACCCCTCCCCCAACCTGTCCCCCACCCACATCTTCCCCACCCCTACCCCCAGAATGTGTACTACTTTCGTCCAATAGCCGTTACCAGTCATAACATCAAGGTGAAGCTGCGAAGTAGTTGTATACGTTCTTTGATATCATACGCAAGAAAAAAAAAGGGTTCCTTGTAAACACTACTACTACTACTACTTCTATTGGAAGCTATGTGCGCCTTTTTCTTAAATCAGACTCAAAGCGTGGCGATCTGTAACAAACATACACACATGTTTCACACTCTCGTTCACATGCACAACAAACCCATATTCATCACTCAAACATTTGGTGTAAACGCTTTGAGATCGCTATTAGTAGAACACGGGAAGAAAATGGAATTTCAGTACCATCATTGTTGAAGGGAGGAAGATGTGACGGTGGGTCTATTGTTACTGGGCTCTGCACAGTGGACCGCTATTACCCACTCGTCTGTGTCTGCGGGGATCGGCTAGTTTAATCACCTTATGACTAATCTTAATACATTTATATGTTTAGCCCGGTCTGTGTGCGGAGAGGGTTATAGAGATAGGGAGAAAATGGTAAAAGATTCACTGGCACACTAGCTCTCACACGGCTATGAGACATAGGTAGTCCAGCCACTTGTTAACAGTAAATATAACAAATTTGGGGTGTCAAATAGCGCAGGGCTAGGAGCACTCGCTACTGTGTCGCAAGTTAAGCACCGTCCAGTGCGGTTAGCACTTGGATGGGTGACCGCGAAAACGTGAAGCGACAAAAACCAACGCCCCCAGTTGACTCAACTGTGACTGAATACCTATTCTCTTAAGGGTGGGGAAGGTAAAGCAGCGAGGGAGGGAGAGAGATGGGCATCACCCTCATTACGCTGGCCCAAGATAAGTGTGATCTCCAACACCACGCTCCCCTACGGCCACAGGCTGTGGGACCACCTTTACCACCTTTTTTTTATATCACACATTTATTTCCTCAACTCTATAAATAATTCTCTCAACACTCTATTAACTTAAATATCCAAATTCACTTCGAATAGTTCGTTCTTTGATGGGTCTATGCTGCTACTGTTCTTGATATTTGCTACTGTCTCATCATTGGGCTATTTGTTCTGGTTGGCCTAATGTTCTTGTTTCTGGAGAGTGGACTACCGCACAGTCCTTCTAGATCAGTGAGTGTGCAATTCTTCTTGTGCATTGAGCTGATTTGTTGAGGTGTGGTGATGGTGTCTCCTCCTTGGTTTTTGACTATTGGGCTATCATAGCTCAGTGCTAGATGCTCCACAGCAGGCCGAATGTCAGGGTTGACTCTTAGTGGTCTATCCCTGCCTCGGACCAACTAGCCTGCTCGTCTGCAAAATATGAGACGAATGTTTGCAACACCTTGTTTAAAAAGGTTGTGCAGAGCGTCTCACTGTTGGCAGAAACAGCCCTCAGTGAGATCGCATCCACTTAAACAAATAAGGGACGACCAATTCTTCTATGTCCGTGGTCCACTGGAATCTCCAACCTAATTCCTATACATGGTCCTGATTTGCCTCGGAAGAGTCCGCTGGACCTAAAGCAATAATCATGTAATGTAATGTAATGTAATTCCTATACATATACACATCACGGCTAAAATAACCACATGGAGAAGTAGTTAACAATATACACATTCTCCGGTACAGCCACTGGTCTGCAATAATACACATAGGAGAAACAACAGTTGGACAGTAGGGGCTACCTCATGGTGGCGAAACTGGTCGCGTGCCCGCCACGTGTGCAAGCAAAGTTTTACTAATATTCACAATAATAAAATATGGCAAGACTTCACAAACATAATCCAACAACAGTATCAGTATATCGCGATGAAACAAAAGATCGATCATTTACCTTTTTGACAATGTTAGGCTGTGACTATACTGCGATGAATTGAATTTCACCCTTCACCTGCTAGTCTTCTTGCTAGAGAGATCTGTCAGAGCGTTGCTCCTTCTCGCGTGAGGTTCAGACAAAGAATGACTACTTAGCCTTGTGGTCAGTCAAAGCCCTCGAACATCTCGTGAGATCTGAGCGCCGTCTATCGGGGGGTGGTGGCTATACGTCAGCGGGATGAGGTCACTGCCTACCTCAGCGAGCGTTAACTTACACATGCTTAGCACAGTCCTGACTTGTGTTGTCAGCTAGGCAGCGACTTTACGTTACACAGGCTACAGCAGGCTGAACTTTTTAAGGCGAGAAGCCTTAGTGCAGGGTCTAAATAGCCTATTGTGACAGGAGGAAACCGGAGTACCCGGAGAAAACCCTCGGTGACCTGAATAGTCTCGTACCTAAGTCACATAAGTAGGCAAGCTTACCCTTGCGGGAATCGAACCCGTGATTTTCGGCGAAAGGAAACTGCCGACTAACCCGCTTCGCTACTAAGCCACAGATGTCATCAGAACACTGGAGGGTTTGTTTGTTTTTCTTGCTGTCTACTCACAGGCTGATCGGTTGCGCCGTGTGTAGTAACGAGGCTTAGTAACTGGAAACGACCATTAGAAAACATTCACCCAAGGTCTCCGTGCAGATGTCCGCGTAGAGCCAGTCCACGTGCACTACTGACAGTAATATTAAATAAAAATTAGTGGCAGGCAGAAGACCGATGATTTTAGGAAAGGGAAGGCTGACCTGTCACAAAGTTTCTCTACAGAGACCATCGAGGACAAAGTAATGGTCTGTCTTCTTTTTGTCCTTTCTTTATCTGCAAACACTTTGAAATATAGTCGGAATGCGTTCAAATGGCGGTCTGTCAGTCCGTCAGTCGGTCTGTCGGTCCGTTAAATGCCATATTTCAAGATCCACTGTCACAGATTTTGACCAAACGTCATACGAACATTATCTAGGTTAGTAGAAAGCCTCCCCGTGCCACGACATTTGCCCCACCGCAAAGGTCAAGGTCATTGGAGTCATCTTGCTGCTAAACACGTTTTGCTCAATGTCTTCAAAACGGCTACAGCGTTTTGGTTGAGTTTTGGTTTTACAGATACGTCAAATACTCAGATACGTCAGATACTCCATCTTTCAATAGTAGTCCGGGTGTCGTCCGTGGCTCCAAATTTCTCTGTTTTGTTCTTCAAAACACAATTTTAAAAAAAAAACTTATCTCAAGATAAACTTAAATGAAATTCATAGTTTTTACTTTGTGGGTGCTTTACTGCTAAGCATGTCAGAGAATTGAAACCACAAACCTCCGCCCAGCATTTAAACGCCATTCGTCAAAAGTCCAGTTACGTCGCTAGCAAAGTTGGAAATGGAATATTCACCGTATGAAGAAGAAGAAGAATAAAAAAAAAAGAAGAAGAAGAAGAAGAAAGAGGAGGAGGAGGAGGAAGAAGAAGATGATAATAATGATGATAAAAGAAGAGGAGGAAGTGAAAGAAGAAGAAGAAGAAGAAGAAGATGATGATGATGATGATGATGATGATGATGATGATGATGATGATGATGATGATGATGATGATGATGATGTCCACGAAGAAAGAGAAAAAGAAGTAGAAGAAGAAGGAGGAGGAGGAAAAAGAAAAAGAAGAAGAAGAAGAAAAAGGAGAAGAAGAAGGAGAAGAAGGAGAAAAAGAAGAAGGAGGAGAAGTAAGAAGAGGAAAAGGAAGATGGTGATGATATGATGAAGAAGAAGAAAAAGTGCATCAACAACAAAAACGACAATTACAATATCAACACGAACAACAACAACAACGTTAACCAAAAAGAAAGTATAAGAAGAAGAATGAGAATGTAGAGAGTGGCAAACTTCCTACTGGTCTAGTAAATCGACACCATTTTACATGACCCATCCGATGTTTGGGCAAAGCAGAGAGCTTGTTGAAAGTAATCTGCAGACGACCGCATTCAAGCCGTTTCATTGGATTCCGTTTGCGCACTTAATGGTTGCGCTGTGGCCACTTGTACAGTTTCGTGCAGTCAATACAAGCCCGGTGCCAGAGAAGAAAAACATTTGTGATTGCGGCGTTTGCCGATACCAGCTATTTGCTCCCCCAAACGGCAGTTTGTGGATAATCGTGGGGGTCCGTTTAACCCTCTCAGTGCTCAACTGCATTGAGGTGAGCTCCTGTATACCGCGTTTATGGTGAAAACAAATTAATCCCATAACCGACGTCAGTTACTGTATTTATGTATTTATTTATTTATTTTATTTAACGTCTATTCACATTTGTGATATTAGACAACGTATTGAATTATAAACAAAATACATAAAACATATATAATTACTATTATTCCTAATTTAAAATAATAACAATAGTAACTTTACACCTCCCCCCCCCCCCAAAAAAAAAAAAAAAATGTATTAACACACACACACAAATGAAACAAAAATAGTGTAGGCCTATTTTGCAAAATTGACGTCATACAATGAGTCAATGCTGGAGAGACTCATAATTTACTGTGAAGAGGTCATGGTAAGGTTATCAATATAATTGCTGTTGTTATTGTTATTATTAATATTATATTACGGAAAAGGAAATAATATTTAAAACAACCCAAAAAAATTAAATAAATTAAATAATGTAACAAAATAATTTAAAGGACCTCATGCACTGGAGCTTTTTGACGATACAGGCGCATGCATCTGTCATTATGATTTATTTATTTTATTTTTATTATTATTATTTTTTTTAATTCTTATAATAAATGACCTACTGGAGAATATAATAACGCTTTGGATATTTTTACGAATGCTTTTAAGTCTAATCTTGGATGTTGCTCAATGCATTATATTTGTTTGGTAAGTATCTTTTTATGTCATTGCATTGTACTAGCAAATGTTGAATTGTTAAATTTTCTTTACAAATGTAAGTTATGTTTTTGCTAAAAAAAAATTCCAAGAATTTAAATATAGTCTATATGCTAAACTTTCATTGGAAGTGACCACGATCTCGTGATGATGTCTTTCCGGCTCCATTTGAAGAGAGTAAATACAGCAAAGTGCACTAGGCTGAAGTTCGACCTGGACAAACTGCAAGACCCGGAGGTGGCAAAAATATTTCAGGCCACAATTGGTGGGAAATTTGCACCACTGCTTATTTTGGGGGCAGGCGAAGTAGATGTCAACACCATGACCAATACCTTCAACTCAGCTGTAACAGATGCCGCCACTGAGATCCTTGGCAAGCACCGACCAAAGAAGAAGCCGTGGATCACACCTGAACTTTTGGATCTGTGTGATAAACGAAGAGAGTTAAAAAAGAAAAAGAACACCTCACAGGGAGCTGATGTCTACCGAAAAATCAACAATGACATCCGAAAAGGCATGCGCACAGCAAAGGAGAACTGGATAGAAGATCAATGCCAGGAAATAGAGAACAATCTGAACAAGAACAACAGCAAGAAGGCCTACCAGACTGTGAAGCGGCTGACAAGTGTTAAACAGCCCAAAGTCTCCACTATCCAAAGCAAGTCTGGCATTTGCCTTACAGAAGAACAAGAAGTCTTGGACAGATGGACAGAGTACTGCTCTGACCTTTACAACCATACACCAAATGGAGACCCATCAGTTCTAGCATGTCCCGAGAGCAGAGAAGAAGAAGAAATCCTCCCAATTCTCCGGGAAGAAGTTGAGGCAGCAGTGCAATCGCTGAAGAAAGGGAAGTCAGCGGGAGTGGACAACATACCAGCGGAACTGCTACAAGCAGGAGGAGAAGCGATGACTGATGCTCTCACCATTATCTGTAACAAGATCTGGCAGAGTGGGGAATGGCCTACACCATGGACCCAGTCGCTTGTCATCACTCTTCCCAAAAAAGGTAACCTTCAGGAGTGTGAAAATTACCGCACCATCAGCCTCATCAGCCATCCCAGCAAGGTCCTCCTGAAAATAATACTCAACAGGTTGAAACCACAAGCTGAACAAATCATAGCTGAAGAACAAGCAGGATTCATGGCAGGGCGAAGTACCACTGAACAGATTTTTAACCTCAGAATAATGTGTGAGAAATACCTACAGCACCAACAACATCTATATCATGTGTTCATAGACTTCAAGAAGGCATTTGACCGAGTCTGGCATGCAGCTCTATGGGCAACCATGAAAGTGTACAACATCAGCCCTAAAATTATAGAAGTCATCAAAAGCCTGTATGACAAGGCTACCAGTGCAGTCCTCTATAACAGCGTCATCGGGAACTGGTTCAGAACAACAATCGGTGTGCGTCAAGGATGCCTACTCTCTCCAACACTCTTCAACATCTTCCTAGAGCGCATCATGTCAGATGCTCTTGCAGATCACGAAGGCACAGTCAGCATAGGGGGCAGAGCAATCTCCAATCTTCGTTTTGCAGATGATATTGATGGATTGGCTGGAGAGGAACAAGAACTTGAACAGCTTGTACAGAGGCTTGACACCACCTCCAGAGCTTATGGAATGGAAATAAGTGCAGAGAAGACCAAAATGATGACCAACAACACCAATGGCATCAACACGGACATCAAAGTACAAGGCCAATCCCTCAACACAGTGCACAGCTTCAAATATTTAGGAGCCATTGTGTCAGACAATGGGTCTCGACAGGAAGTCCTCTCCAGGATCGCACAAACAACTGCTGCCCTGACAAGGTTGAAGCCCATTTGGAAAGACAGAACCATCAGTCTACATTCCAAAGTAAGACTGCTGCGCTCTCTGGTCATCTCCATCTTCCTATATGCTTGCGAAGCATGGACCCTCACAGCAGATCTCCAACGAAGAATACAAAGCATGGAGATGAGGTGCTACAGAAGACTTCTGTGCATTTCCTATACCCAACACATCACCAACGTTGAAGTCCGACAGACCATCACACAAGCCATTGGACAACACGATGACCTGCTCACAGTGGTGAAGAAACGGAAACTCCGATGGTATGGCCACGTCACCAGATCATCAGGCCTTGCAAAGACCATTCTGCAAGGCACAGTGCAAGGAGGTAGAAGAAGGGGGAGACCGAAAAAGAGGTGGGAGGACAACATTCGAGAATGGACTGGTTTGACACTGAGCGAAGCCATGAGGGCTGCTGAGGACAGAGAAAGATGGAGTATGCTGGTTAAGCGATCATCTGTGGTGCCCCTACGACCTTCGGGTTATGGGACAGGATAGGATAGGATAGGATGCTAAACTATAAACCTGTCTAGAGACTCCTAACATGCTAGTAAAAAATGATTCTGTGTCTTTCCTTAAGATGTTTTGTAATTATACAGTACATTTCTTTAATTGACAATCCGATATCAATTTTAATGGAATTGATGTTATTTGCTCCCCGTTTTGCTGCTCTGTCTGCTACATCATTATGTAAGATGCCACAATGTGAAGGCATCCAGCACATATTTATATGTATCCCTCTGGGTTTTAAAGAATGAATCAGGTATTTTATTTCAAATATGATAACACCTCTGTCATTATTTTTATCAGAGTTTAAAGCATACAAAACCGATTGTGAATCAGCACATATGAGAAGACCATATAAGTCTAGCGGTATATTACTCAATGTGTAAAAAGACATTAATATAGCAACTAGCTCTGCTGTAAGTATTGAGTGATTTTTGCCTAAATAATAAGACTTAGTGATTTTGAGATCAGGTATTACAAACCCCGCTCCAGCATCACCAGAATCAATTACAGATCCATCGGTGTAAACTTTTAGATGGCTATAAAAATGTTCATTTATATATTATCGGGCTTCTGTAGCAATTAAGTGTAGGTTTTCATCCTTCTTAAAGTTTGTATATTTTATATTATATTTTGCCTTTTTCATTTCCCAGGGTGGAAAAGGGGCGTTAGTTAATATTTGGGCAACGTCTTTTGGATTAATATTTGCTACCTTAAAAATAATTATCTTGAGTGTAAGTAAATATTGTTTGTAGGGATGTTATATGTTTTGCTCTCTTTGGAAAATCAGTGTCTGAGTTAAAAGTTATCACATTCAGATACATTATTTTCTACTGCTTGACTTCTAATTAAATATTTAGCACATGCTATTTCCCGACATTGTTCTAACGATATAATCCCTACAGCTGAATATACGTCTGCAGTTTTGGTATAGGTTGGTACACCGATAGCAACTTTCAGAGCCTTACTATCTAAACTTTGTAATTTCTTCAAATAAGATTTATGTGCTGAGAAAAAAGCTTCTTGACCAAATGATAATTTAGACCTCACAAGTGTGCAAGCTAAGTGAACCAGTGTTCTTGTGTCTTGCCCCCATATTTTTCTACTTATTACCTTTAAAAGACAAAAACTTTTAATTGCTTTATGTAATAAATAGTTTATGTGCCTTTTCCAGATTAATTTACGAGTTAAATAGACACCTAAAAATTTTACTTCCTCAAGATAATTAAGTTCTTGTGCTTCTATATAAAATTTAGGAAGCATTAAGCATTAATTACTTAAGGAAGTAAGGAATTTAGGAACTGTAGTTCTGGGGCAAATTCACATTTTGTGTCGCAAGGACTTTGTGTGGACTGTTGGTGTTTTCATGACTTGTTTGTCTGGTTCTGGCGGGCAGCATGAAGACACCCAGAATTTGGTCTGCGAAGTAAAGAAGCTTCTCAATCCTCTTCTGTATAAAGATGAGAATATAAACCGAGGTCTAGTCTGTGCACGCATGCATTACATCGCACGGACTGTAACGATCCTGACGCTCAAGTCCTAGACTAGTGAGTGCCGGTTACACAAAAAACACCCAGCGAAGTACTAGGTCCATTCTTTCCTATACCCGATCTCCCAGGATTGTTATGTGGGTGTCAGATGATGCGCCCAAAGTCTCGGATCTGTATCGGACAGCGCCTTGAGCAGCTGTTGAGCTGAACAAGCGCTATGTAAGAACGATTCAGTTAAATAAATAAATACATAAATAAAAATCTCATGTTTTGAAACACAAAAATAGATTAACTTGGGGTGCGTCCTGACCTATGGCAGATGAGCTACACATTAACGATTAATGCGTTGAGGCATGGCGGACCGTAGTTCAACCTGGACATTGCGGTTGTTCATTATATGCGCTTGTCAGCTTGGCCTTAGAGCGAGATGGCACGGTTTTCTTGTATCTTCTGCTGTGAAATGAGCATTGCAAGAGCTGCTTGGCGGTGTACTTTCTCCAAACTGAAGGTGCCACAGAGGGCACTCCGATAGTAAGACGTGTCCACTGATAGTGAGACGTGTCCCCCGATATTAACACGTGTGCTCTGACATGCACGTTTACCTAGAGGGCTAAAGGCTGATAGCCAACGATGCCATCACTACTTTTACTATTTTATACTATTCTGTATTATACTATTCTATACTGTACATTACATTGCATTACATGGTTATTGCTTTAGGTCCAGCGGACTCTTCCGAGCCAAATCAGGACCAGATTCTATACTGTACTATACTATACTATACTATACTATACTATACTATACTATACTATACTATACTATACTATACTATACTATACTATACTATTATACTTTTTATGGTTTCATTATTTCTTATTTCTATGTGCCCCTAGGGGTTTGATTTTTATTTCGGAGTGGTGGGTGGATGAGTGGGGTAAGTGGGGGATAAAATTTATTGGCTTCACTTCCCCTTTGCTGGCAACATGAGCGAATTTAAGACTGAAGTTAATCCTGTGTCAAAGGTCGCCTCTTATGTAGTTGTGGGCTGTAAACATGGGTGGAGATGTCTAACTTCAGCTTACGTCGACCAATGAGGATTGACATTCGGACAGGAAGACGATCCTCTCACAGTTCAACCCTGTTTGATGTAGCGTGTAGCCGACTTGGCTACTGCGTTGGTATAGTTTAACATAGTTAGTTAGTTATTCGTTGCTTACAGGGTCCAGCGGACTGCAAAGAGCCGAATCAGGACCACAAAATCAAGACCCCAACTTCGCTTAAAGAGGACCCATCCATGATCCGCATAAACGATATGCAGAAACAACCCTAGTGGTAATACTGAAGGCACTCCGTCAGCCGGTCACTTTGCAATAAAGACATCCCACGCAAGGGACGCTGAAGCTATACTCTTTTTTATCGAACCCCCCGTTTACAAAAACAAAATAGAATACAAACATCATTATAAAATATCAACAAAACACATACATATAAAATGCCTACATTGCCAAATAATAACATCATAGGAAGCCCCAGTGACCATTTGGCATAAGTGTCCAATGTTCCCAAGCTGACCCAACAGACCTCACACATAAATGAGGAGTTTTGTCCCGGAAGAGTTTTCAAGAAAAAAGGTAGGTGACTGGTCTAGCGAAGAAGAAGATAGTATAATAGATTGATAGAACAGAGTAGGAATGAGAAAGAACAAAGGAGAAAGACAGCGACAGTGGGAATTTAAAGCACTAAATTTCCAGAAAGTGGGGATACTATTTATACTGAAACCCCGGCACCCGCACGTGAGGATAGTCTAACACGAGAACATTGTCTTTAAATTCATAGTCTAATATGCAACGATTGATTGATTGATTGATTGTTGCTTTAGGTCCAGCGGATTCTTTCGAGCCAAATCAGTACCGGACAACCCCCGATCCTCATAAAAGATCTGCTGAAACAACCCTAGTGGGAAAATTGAATGCCCCCACCGGCCAGTCACTTTACAATAAAGACATCCCACGCAGGGGACGGCTGAGGCTTTACCCCAACTACTCGAACCCCCGGTTACAAAAATAAAATAGAATACAAACATCATTATAAATTATCAGCAAAACATATACATATAAAATGCCTATATTGCTAAATAATACAATCATAGGAAGCCCTAGTGACCACCCGGCAGAAAGCGTCCAACACTCCCAAGCTGATCCAACAGACCTCATACACAAACAAGGAGTCTTGTCCAGGAAGAGTTTTCAAGAAAAAAGGTAGGTCATTGATCTAGCGAAGAAGAAGATAGTATAGCAGAGTGATAGGACAGAGCAGGAATGGGAAAGAGTAAATGAGGAAGACAGCGACAGTGGGAATTTAAAGCACTAAATTTCCATAAAGTGGGGATACTATTTATACTGAAAACTCCCGGCACTCCAACGGGGGTACTGTTGCCGCAGTGAATCTGTCTCGCCTACAAAGGAAAGACAGGTTTTCAACTGGGGCTTTCTTTTTTCCCTTTATAGGTTTGAACAATCTACAGTGGCAAGATTGCTCATGACCCCAAGGGGTATATGCAACGATGAATTTAAAGACAACGTTCTGTTTAAAACGCATGGACCAAGGAGCCACCCCTTAAAGGAACTCCCTTTGGCCACGCCCCTCGGTCACGCCCCTTCGACCACCCCTTAAGGGGACTCCCTTCGGCCACGCCCCCTCGACAGATCCTTTTAACATTCACAGTGAATGTGGCCCCATTGGGAAAATAAAGCTTACAAACAAATTAATTAAAACACTTTCTCGAAAGTATAGTGGAGTTTGTGAATGAATGAATTCCGTAGTGTCTGTACATGTTAACAGCAAGGGCTAGCCAACATTCTGGAGCTAAAAATAGCAGCTACCAAATGAGGTAAGAGACAGAACCCGTAAAAAAAACTGCTCGTAAGGTTTTTCGTTGTAGGTTCATAAAATAGACTGTC
>CM072527.1:11417246-11432246 GCA_036898135.1 Oncomelania hupensis
AGAATGATGAAACAAAGAAAAAAAATTACGTGAAGTGGAAAAGAGAAGTGTTGCTTTCTATTAGCTGTTTGGAAACTTACATATAAGTCCGATAGTTTGGAAGTTTCTAGACTCCCTCTCTCCTCTCTCTCTCTTTCTCTCTCTCTCTCTCTCTCAGGGGATTTGGATCTGTAATGATGATGTTTGCGCCATTTTTGCAGGGAAGGACAAACCGATTCTGGTTAGGCTCTGACCGTTTAAAGGAAATCGTAGTGTGTGATTTGAGGTTGGAGTTGGGTCGCGCAGATAGATCTATAAAGTTGTGTTATTGTATGGATTTTGCCACAAGTGCACGTACACGTTGGATCGTTGTCTGAGAACGTGTGTACAGTACTGCTCTCTCTCCTTATGGAACATAATAGATCTGTCTCCAGGCTGTTCTAAAGCGATCCACTTTGACCGAGCCACCTTGGCAGGTCCTTTTAACATTCATAGTCAGTCTTGCCCCACTAAAAATAAGCTTATAACAAAAAAATAACTCCTTGTAAAGTAAAATTAATTTTTAAGTGGATAAATTCTGATGGTTTTGTGCCTGTTAATAGCAACAAGCCGTTGGATTGCCCGCCAGCATTCTGGAGCTAAAAATAGCAGCTACCAACGCCAGTAAGGGACGGAGCCCATGAAAACAATTGCTCGTAAGGTTTGTCGCTTTAGGTTGGGAACAATAGACCCTACCCTGCTCCAAACACCAAAAGCCGTGTGGTCCATAGGGTCAAGGGTCACAAGGCTATGGTATCGATGTAACGTTAAAACAGGGGAAATCACTCTCACCCAAATGGAAAATTCAAACTGTAGTTAGGTTTCAGCTACGAAAGCCTATTTTATCATTGTTTATATGTAAAAACTATATTATTATTATTATTATTATTATTATTATTATATATATATATATATATATATATATATATATATATATATATATATATATATATATATATATATATATATATATATATATATATATATATTAACGCACATGTGTACATGCAATGTACAGAGGCAATATAAAGATAGCAGTGATCCCTCCAACACATAAAAGACTGTTTTGATCAAACTGAGTATAGAAAGATAGAAAGGCTCGGGAAATACTCGAGAAACGAGAGAAATAAGAATGTCGTAAAAGAAACGTCTGGCCTATTATGCCAAAAGCATGGTCACAGGTTCTGATAGTATTCCAGAAGAAATGACGGAATGAAAGACATCCAACGTACCAAAAGGAATGCTTTGATAATAGCGATGATACCGAAAGAAAATATTTGAAACCAAAGCCAGTGTACTGAAGCGTAAATATACAATAGCAGTAATGGTATTAAACAAGCATGTTGAAAACAGGACACACGGCTGGTCAAAAATGCTTTAACAATACATGTATCTGTGTTGGTACTAAAAGAAAATATGATATAGGCCTGTTACACTCGTTTGATGTTGGTGTTTTTCTATCAGTAGTTGATTCAGCCCCAATGCTGAAGTACTGATGAGTGTAGCTCAGATTCGTTTATCCACGCAACCCGTTCAATCAGCCACAAGGCACGGAGTCGTCGTATGAAGTTTTCAAACTTTATTCAGCGTTCATCGACAACTGCATACAATCGCCTTTTTCACTCTCTCTTCACAACACAGTGTGTCAATTACATAGTTTTTCTCTCAACTCGAGATAACCTCAGGACGTTCCAGAATGACGCGTTACAACCAATCAGAATTAACTTCGTCATCACTGTTTTACGTCATACAATTTTCCTTTCTGTCCAAGAATGTTCTCAAATATCGCGAAGCTTCTATCGACAATAAACAAGCAAATCTAGAGAATTCTCCAATAATATCGACCAACTAAAACTACCAACGTTATACAAAGCTTCTTCTAACAACAATGCAAACTCAAATCGAAGGTAAATACACTCTATTATTGAATACCTTGCAAAGCGAAACGATTAGATCTATCGTGCGCGTTTCAGACATACTATCCTTCGCGTTTCAACGTAACAAGGCCTAATAGTGATGCATGGTAGTTAGCAAATTTTTTTGGAAAGGTTGTAAGAAAAAAACTGTTGTCTTGATAAAGAAAATCCCTCGTAAAAGATTCATTCTCCCCATTTTTTCAGGCCCAAGGTCTTTCCTTCGATAGTGACGGTACTAAAAGAAAAAGTATCAAATAATAGAGAAGGTTACTATAGAGGAGCAGAAAGGAAGGACACGCAACTCGCTTATACGACGGATGAATTGTACTGTTTAGTGCTGGGTGTTTTGTTGACCACAATGGTCCGTTGATCCTTCTCTACAGAACCTGAATTACGTGGCTGTTCACCCTTTGTCTAAAGAGTCATTGACGATGTTCGGGTCCTTATATATAACCAGTCCGGTTTTTCCTAAGCAACGATTGTACCAAAAACCAAGTTTTAGTTTTTAGACTGTAGTTGTTGTTGTTGTAGTTGTTGTAGTTGTTGTTGTAGTTGTTGTAGTTGTTGTTTAGTTGGTCCATGTTTTTGTGGTTATTTCCTCTGTATCATTATCATCATCATCATCATCATCATCATCATCATCATCATCATCATCATCATCATCATCATCATCTTCTTCTTCTTCTTCTTCTTCTTCTTCTTCTTCTTCTTCTTCTTCTTCTTCTTCTTCTTCTTCTTCTTCATCTTCTTCCGATTGTTCTAACCTATAAAGGGAAAAGTGAAAGCCCCAGTTGAAAACCTGTCTTTCCTGACCGATTCACTGCGGCAACAGTAGTAGTAGTTGGAGTGCCGGGGGTTTCAGTATAAATAGTATCCCCACTTTCTGGAAATTTAGTGCTTTAAATTCCCACTGTCGCTGTCTTCTTCATTTGCTCTTTCCCATTCCTGCTCTGTCCTATCACTCTGCTATACTATATTCTTCTTCGCTAGATCAATGACCTACCTTTTTTCTTGAAAACTCTTCCTGAACAAGACTCCTTGTTTGTGTATGAGATCTGTTGGATCAGCTTGGGAGTATTGGACGCTTTCTGCCAGGTGGTCACTAGGGCTTCCTATGATGTTATTATTTAGCAATATAGGCATTTTATATGTATGTGTTTTGTTGATAATTTATAATGATGTTTGTATTCTATTTTGTTTTTGTAACCGGGGGTTCGATTAGTTGGGGTAAAGCCTCAGCCGTCCCCTGCGTGGGATGTCTTTATTGTAAAGTGACTGGCCGGTGGAGGGCATTCAGTTTTCCCACTAGGGTTGTTTCAGCAGATCTTTTATGCGGATCGGGGGTTGTCCGGTCCTGATTTGGCTCGGAAGAGTCCGCTGGACCTAAAGCAACAATCAATCAATCAATCAATCATCTTCTTCTTTTTCTTCTTAAACCGAACTGAACCGAAATTCATAATTTTTATGTGACGGATGCTTTAACTATTGCTAAGGATATTAGATCATTGGTATTTGTACTCTTCCAAAGGTCAAGGTGTTTCTCCATTTTCTAAACACGTTTTGCGCTGTATCTAAAGACTAGCTCAACCGATTTTGATACCTTGTTTTGCCTGCAGATATTGGCCTGTCATCTCATGTTTTGCTCTCGCTTCGTTAGGATAAAGACGACACAAGAAATTAACGCTTTTGAAAATGCTTTTTTGAGGGGTGAGGGGTGTCACAGAAGGCTAGTTAGACCCTGCATTAAGGCTTCTCGCCTGAAATAGTTCAGCCTGCTGTAGCCGTTGTAAATTAAAATCGCTGCCTAGCAGACGACAGAGGTCGGGACTGTGTTAAGCATGTGTAAGCTAACTCTTGCTAGGGTAGGCAGTGACCTCATCCAGCTGACGTATAGCTACAACCCCCCGCTAGGAGGCGCTCAGGTCTCACGAGATTTTCGCGGGCTTTATCTTGACCACTACGTTAGGTAGTCATTCTTTGTCTAAATCTCAACCGAGAAGGACGCACGCTGAAGACTAAGCAGGTGACGGGTGAAATTCAATTCATCGCCGTATAGCCACAGCCTGACATTGTCAAAAAGGTAAATGATCAATCTTTTGTTTCATCACGATTTATGGATAATATTGTTGGATTATGTTTGTGAAGTCTTGCCATGTTTTATCATTGTAAATGTTTGTAAAACTTAGCATGACCACGTGGCGGACCCGCGACCGGTTTTCGAAACCACGAGGTAGCCCATACTGTCCAACTGTTGTTTCTCCTATGTGTATTATTGCAGACCAGTGGCTGTACCGGAGAATGTGTATATTGTTAATTACTTCTCCATGTGTTTAGTTTAGCCATGATGTATGTATATGTATAGAAATTATGTTGGAGATTCCAGTAGACCACGGACATAGAAGTTGATCGTCCCTTGTTTGTATAAGTGGAGCATTCACTGAGGGCTGTTTCTGCCATCAGTGAGACGCTCTGCACACCCGTTTTAAACAAGGCGTTGGAGAAACTCGTCTTATGTTTTGCAGACGAGCAGGCTTGTTGGTCTGATGCAGGAAATAGACCACTAAGAGTCAACCCTGACATTCGGCCTGCACTGAGCACTGAGCTCCGATCACCCCATGGTCAATACCAAAGGAGAAAACACCATCACCACACCTCAACGAATCAGCTAAGTGCAAGAAGAAACGCACTAACACTGATCTAGGACTGTGCGGTAGTCCACTCTCCTGAAAACAAACATTAGGCCAACCAGAACAAATATCCCAATGATGAGACAGTAGCAAATATCAAGAACAGTAGCAGTATAGACCCATCAAGAAACGAACTATTCGAAGTGAACTTTGACATTTAAGTTAATAGAATGTTTAGAGAATTATGTATAGAGTAGAGGGAATACATATATTTACTGTTAACAAGTGGCTGGACTACCTATGTTTCATAGCCGTGCGAGAGCTAGTGTGTTAGTGAAGCTTTTACCATTTTCTCCCTATCTCTATAACCCTATCCGCACATAGACCGGGCTAAACATATAAATGTATTAAGATTAGTCACAGGGTGATTAAACTAGCCGATCTCCGCAGACAAAAGACGAGTGGGTAATAGCATTCCATTGTGCAGAGCCCAGTAACAATAGACCCACCGTCACAAGGGTTGGGTGGGGGAGGAGTGAAGGGTATACTTTTGAATTGCATGCCGTCTTGTTGTATTCCCGATCTGTACACTTTGGCCCTGGATACACTGAGTTGTTGGGACCTTAAACAGCATTGGTTTTCCTGTCCACATGCAGCCAGATCACAAAAGGTCTCGTTATATGAGCACACATTTAATTGCAGATGAGAGAGAGAGAGAGAGAGAGAGAGAGAGAGAGAGAGAGAGAGAGAGAGAGAGAGAGAGAGAGAGAGAGAGAGTCTCATTCCTTTCTATCTGTCATTCTTTCTTCCTCTCCTCTCTTTTCTGTCTCTCTTCCGTCCTTTTATTTTGTCCCTGCCCTGCGGCCTAAAACACCTTCTCACCATTCTCTCGACCTGTAAGCACTGCATAAGGGTGACTGTTTTCTCTGCAAATCTATAATCTATAGCCAAACGATCAGCCTTTCCCCTGGCCTTGGGCAGTAGCTTAGGGCCACACCACACTCTTCAACGATTGGGCGTTGAACGCCCTTCAATTGGGATACAATGGATTAGGCATGATGATCAAAGCTTGGTAGACCGGGGTTGAGTTTAGAATTCTCCTTCACCTAATGCAGTAAGCAGGGTTTCCTTATCACAGAGAAAGATGCTGAGCATCGTCGTTGTTCGTTGGTTTTGGAATACCTGTGTTTCGGTCTTTATAATAGGAATGGGTAGATTTGTAAGCGTCTCGCGGTTTCTTCTGCGGCGTGGCCCTCGTTTTCGAGTTCCGGCTGTCCGGGATACGGCATCTCGCGAGAGTCATCTTGGTGACGAGATCTGGGGTGGTGTATCTTGCGATGGTTTGTGATGGGATGTTGTGTGATGTGGTGTGGCGGGCTGTAGTATAGGTGCCGATGTTGCATGTTTTAATAGTTCAATATTCCATGTTTTTATTTCGCTTATTTACAATAAAATGTAGACAAAACAAACAACCAAACTTTGTAAAAATGCTGTGGTTTTGTGATGTGTGTGCGTGTGTATGTGTGTGTGCGTGAGAGAGAGATGGAGAAAGAGAGAGGGAGATAGAGTGTGTGGGTTTGGGTGTGTGTGTTTAGCTGTGTAGGAGCGTCTGGAAATATATTTTAATTTTCTTTTTTCTTGTTATGTAACTATACGTGCTTGCATTCAGGGACACATTTTGTACTTCCTCTTTACTTCCCATCCTCTCCATCCTATTTCGTCCTTCTCCTCCTCTTCTTCTCCTTCTATCATCCTTTTGTCTTTTGTCAAGTGAGGACACGGGCATTGGTAGTGCTTTAATTCCCAGTCTGATCACGACAGTTGCGTCCTACGCGCCCGCTGCTCAACCCTGCTGTGTCTTGGCCTTTTTACCCTTCGCTCTAGAGCAACTGGAGAGAGAGGGAGAGAGAGGGGGGGGCGGAGGAAGGAGAGAGATAGAGAGAAAGAGAAAGACACAGACACATAGACAGATATATAGACAGGCAGAGAGCAAGAGAGAGAGAGATAGTGGGAGAGATAGAGAGTGAGAGAGATAGAGAGTGAGAGAGATAGTGGGAGAGAAAAGAGTGAGATAGAGAGTGAGGAAGATAGAGAGTGAGAGCGATAGAGAGTGAGAGAGATAATGGGAGAATAATAGAGTGAGAGAGATAGAGAGTGAGAGAGATAGTGGGAGATAGAGATAGTGGAAGAGATAGAGAGTGAGAGATATAGTGGGAGAAATAGTGAGAGAGATAGAGAGTGGGAGAGATAGAGAGTGGGAGAGATAGAGAGTGAGATAGTGGAAGAGATAGAGAGTGAGAGAGTGGGAAGGTTAGAGAGTGAGAGAGATAGAGAGTGAGAGATAGAGAGTGAGGGAGATAGTGGGAGAGACAGAGATTGAGAGAGATAATGGGAGAGAGAGTTAGAGAGAGTGAGATAGATAGAGAATGAGAGAGAGAGTGAGAGAGAGAGAGGCAAACATACAGCAAGAAAGACAGACAGATGGACAGTAAGAGAGATACAGATATATAGCAAGAGAGACAGACTTACAGCAAGAGACACAAGCATATGAACAGAGACAAAAACAGACAGACATCAAGAGAAACAGCTATGGAGAGACAGCAAAAGAGAGACAGTAAGAGAGAGAAAGAGAGACAAACTGACAGACAGACAGACAGACAGACAGACCGGCCAACAGATTTACAGACAGTCAAGCCGACAGAAAGAACGATTTAAAATGTTCAACGATTTAAAATGTTCAAGTAAAACCATGGAAATCATTTGCAAGTAACGTTTATTATAGTACAGTAGATGCAAATTGCTATCTGGTAGCTAACCTGAAACCGTCAGCCTCTGATAGCTTGTCCCAGTCTTTGCTCTAGGGCAGTATGTCGCCGTTGTCTGGACACTGGCCGATGAATGACCAATCTGACGACTGACCAGCTGACCACAGAGCGACCAATACACCTTTCCCTGTCTTTTAGACTGGGCGAGACGTTGTATAACTGGAACCCAATTTTCCTTGACAAGATGGAAAGGGTGATTGTGTGTGCGTGTGTGGAGGGGGGGATGATAGTGTTTTGAGGGTGGGGAAAAGGGGAGACAGGGTTACGAGGTAGGAGGAGTGGGGAGAGATAGGGGAAGACGGGTTGTGGAGCATGGGGGGCTAAGTTGTGGATGTGTAAGTAATCGCGCGCCTTGTGAACCGAAGAACCGGGTTCGGTTCTAGAGAATAATGACAAGAAAATGAAGAAGTAGAAGAAGAAGATGATGATGATGATGATGATGATGATGATGATGATCAGTAGTAGTAGTAGTAGTAGTAGTAGTAGTAGTAGTAGAAGTAGTAGTAGTAGTTGTTGTTGTAGCAATAATAGTAGTAGTAGTTAATATAGTAGTAATAGCAGTAGTCTAGTCCCATAAATTACAAGACTTTTTCCCCACAGATATCGTTTTTCTGTAAAGAACTTGTAACCAAGCGCGCATTTTGTGAGCCGGAGAACCGAGTTTGATTCTAGTGAATAATAATAATAATAATAATAATAATAATAATAATAATAATAATAATAATAATAATAATAATCATTAAGAAGTTGTTTATTATTATTAGTATGTTTATTATTATTATTATTATTATCATCATCATCATCATCATCATCTCGTAATTTACCAGACTTCGTTTTCACTGAAAACGTTTTGTTGGCGCCTCGGGCGGCTTGAGTTAGATCCTGTATCGGCCAGCGCCTTGAGTCGCCAAGAACGGCGCGCGAAATATGTGCGCTATACAAATACCCAATAATAATAATAATAATAATAATAATAATAATAATAATAATAATAATAATAATAATTGTCCCAACTGCAAGCAGGACAGTCTAAATAACTCAGTTTTACTAACAGTCCATTAAGATACAGTGCACATTCTCTTGGCTGCGTGAGTGCGTTCGATGTCTTTTGACTTCTTTAAATAATGAAAGTTCCGTCCTCATTTAAGCGCCTATTAGTGAAATCGTCATTTAAGCACCTCTTGGTTACACTTAACAACTCTTGGGAGTATTAAAGAGCGTTTTTTGATAATAACACATTATCTAGACGGTAAGAAAGAATAGAGTGAATATCTGTTTGGTAGGAAAGGAGCAAGGAGACATGGGTAAGATGGGGATTGTGTCGCGGCTGTCATGAGAATGAGCGATACTGAGGCAGAGAGAGAGATTGCGGCGACTGATAAACTAACCCAGCACTAATGACTGGGATTTGGGCTGACTGTGGGATTGTCTGAGAATCTTGTCTGCTGGCGGGTGCGTCACTCGCTCCACAATTTGGGTTTTTGAAAGGGGTTCAGAGGACAATAAATGTGCTCTTTTCTAGCGCTACTTCCCAGCTCAAGGCGCTACTTCCCAGCTCAAGGCGCTGGTCGAAAGCACAATCTAACGCGGGTCTGTTTGCTGCAAGAAGCACGCAGCTTTTCAAATATCCGAGACAACTTTGCCATCCCTGATTGACGTAACTGTATGAGACCAAGTAAACATTAGATACAGGTTTTAGGCGCAGTAGCCTTTAGTCTTACAATTTGTCATAAACGACTATTAATTAACTTTTTTTTAAAAACTTAACGGGACTTTTTGTGAGCCCGTCACCTGCCTTATAGACAGAACGAGCGGCTTCTTTGAGGTGCCGCCTCAATAAAATGTACTACTACTACTACTAACTACTACTACTACTACTACTACTACTACTACTACTACTACTACTACTACTACTACTACTACTACTACTACTACTACTACTACTTCTTCTTCTTCTTCTTCTTCTTCTTCTACTACTACTACTATTCCAATTTTGTCTTTTGTTTTAAAGAAACTGGAAAGACAGGTTTTGACATTCATACGCTCGAAAAGGGTACATACTCCTATTTCTGCGTTCACGCATGTACCGGAGGGACATTATACATCGACGCTAGAATTGTATAGCACCTTATGCCAAAGTGCAAACGGAAGTAAGGTCAAGATTTGTTCTTAGAAAGACGTTGTAGGCGATTCGTACAGCTACTCACCGCGCACAGCTGGTGACAGTGATCTAAAATTACATGTAGGCACAAGTATATCAACTAACAAGTTAGTATCTCTCTTCTATGTCTCTATCGACGTGCGCGTACAACCGGTTGCTTCCCTTTACATGCTTTTCGCTCCATAGAGCGTCATCGGCCTGAAATAACTTTTTAGAAACTTCAAAACCCAGGGGAATTATGGGTAGGGAAATGCTTTTCTGAAATGACGTCGGCCAAATCCTTATTTAGTTTCTTTGCTCGAGCAAAGGCAATCTCATAGGTATGAAGCACTTCGTCCATTATAACTCCATCGCTGATAATACTGCTGACAAGTTTCTGCCTTTGTTCACTACCAGAAATATGCAGTTCCTCTCCCAACTTTCGTTTCATTTCAGCGAGAACAAATTTCCCAGAATTCTCTATTCTATTTTTAGGTTTGGGATATTCCCGTCTCAGCTTGTGGCTAAAACCAATGGCAACGGGACCACCGCACGTCGACTTGGGGCAATACGAGATACTAACTTGTTAGTTGATATACTTGTGATGTAGGTTAGTGGGGGATAGTGATTTTGTTTAATGTCTGTACATGGTATAACGGTGTCCTATTTTGACTAGAAACTCGTTAATGAAATCTGTGTCAGCGAACACGGGTCTAACAACAAACTGACCAGTCGACGGCGCCTCTATCTGGAATCATTCTTTACTACAAGTTTTAATTTCAACACTGAGATTTTCGCCCTTTTTATAAAAAAAAAGTTTTATTCTTGTTTTGTTTTGTAATTGAAGCAGCCGCATCCGTACCTCATTGTATCACAATGTGTAATGTGATAACAATGCCCACTTTATTATTGTGTAATGTGATAACAATGCCCACAGTATCATTGTGTAATATAATAACAATGCCCACTGTATCATTGTGTAATGTGATAACAATGCCCACTGTATCATTGTGTAATGTAATAACAATGCCCACTTTATCATTGTGTAATGTGATAACAATGCCCACCCACTGTATCATTGTGTAATGAGATAACAATGCCCACAGTATCATTGTGTAATGAGATAACAATGCCCACTGTATCATTGTGTAATGAGATAACAATGCCCACAGTATCATTGTGTAATGAGATAACAATGCCCACAGTATCATTGTGTAATGAGATAACAATGCCCACTGTATCATTGTGTAATGTCATAACAAAGCCCACTGTAGCATTGTGTAATGTCGTAACAATGCCCACTGTAGCATTGTGTAGTGTCATAACAATGCCCACTGTATCATTGTGTAATGTCATAACAATGCCCACTGTAGCATTGTGTAATGTCATAACAATGCCCACTGTAGCATTGTGTAATGTCGTAACAATGCCCACTGTAGCATTGTGTAGTGTCATAACAATGCCCACTGTATCATTGTGTAATGTCATAACAATGCCCACTGTATCATTGTGTAATGTCATAACAATGCCCACTGTAGGATTGTGTAATGTCGTAACAATGCCCACTGTAGCATTGTGTAGTGTCATAACAAAGCCCACTGTATCATTGTGTAATGTCATAACAATGCGGATTTTAGGGTAAACCCGTTTTGGCCAAAAGTAAACAAAGCCTTCGAATTGGAGCCTTTCAAGCAAGAAAGGATTTGACCTACATAGATAGATCAAGCCTATGCCATTGCCTGCTTTGACTATGTAAAGACCACCCCGAGGAAGACGGGTAAAGAGACAAGAGACATGCATCGGCCCTGTTGGGAGAATCCAGAAATTACCTGAGCTGGCTCCCCAACCGTGACCAGAGTATGTGTAGCTGAGCAGCGGAATGGTACTGTGAATTCCCTTGAAAAGGTCCGCCGGACGAGCAAGACAGATAGGTCAGACACGACGTGCAGTTGGCTGCTTAGAGAATGTAGTGTCCAGTGAGTTTGCTGCACAAGCTGACCAGAGTATAATGTAGCTGTCCGTGGAATGGCAGTGGATAGGTCAAAAGCAATAAGTCACAGGCGCCTGCTTTGTGTAAAAGGGATGTCCTGGTAGCTCAGTGGATATGGAGCTGGTTTCCTACATCGAAGGTCGCGGGTTCCAACCCCGCAGGAGACAGACTTATGTGACTCAGGCACGAGGCTTTCAGATCACCGAGGGTTTAATCCGGGTACTCCGGTTTTCACCTTCCTTCAATAATGGTATTGAATGCAGGTTGTCTAAAATTTAAAAAAAAAAAAAAACACAAATTCAGTTTTCTCTTCCGTCTTTTAATAGCGTCCCTGCCTTTACACCACACGTGTGACTTGTAAATGTTGGTTTGTTGTGTATATGTAGGCGTCCCTGTAACATGTGAGCGTGTACCTTGGTTTCAGATCGCCGCGCTTCGAGTCTGATTTAGGAATACGGCGCCATTATTATTATTATTATTATTATTATTATTATTATTATTATTATTATTATTATTATTATTATTATTATTATTAAGATTTTCCTGAGACTGAAATGTAGTCCTAGTGTCATGTTATGTCACTTGGCAATGAAGTATTTGACTCTGAATCTGAATGGGTACTACAACGTTGGGTGTTTTGTTTTTCCCCATAGCAAAGATCCGAATCGATTAAAAAGGCAGCGGCTAACGAATCCATTTACGGTAAGTGGCTGCTCATCCCCAGAACAAGAAGAAGAAGAAGGTTAGAAACGTGCGTCTTCGTTGTTGTGATGAAACCGCCCACGCTTGATTCGCAGGCTGATGGAGGTAATTCCTGGAATGGTAACTTAAATGTTACTGGAAAATAAATCTCTGAAACTAGAAAGATAGGGTAGTGAACGTGTCCCGGGACCCTGTACCCTTTCGGTCATTGTGTTGTCTAGGCCAGCTTAGTGAGGGCGGTGCTTATCTCTTCCCCCTCGCAGCTTTACTTACCTTGCCCGGTTCTAAAGAGGGCCAGGTACCCAGTCACAGCTGGGTGGACTGAAGTGTGTCGAGCGCATGTTTTTAAAAAAAAACTTATTGTGTGGTTTGGTGGTTTTTTTCCAAGCATGTTCACCCATCCAAGTCCTAAACCCTCCCGGCGTTGTTTACCATGAAACATTGCTACAATGTGACTGAAGGTAAAGGTGGTCCCATAGCCCTGTGGCCGTAGGGGAGCGTGATGTTGGAGATCACACTTATCTTGGGCCAGCGTAATGAGGGTGATGCCCATCTCTCTCCCTCGCTGCTTTACCTTCCCCACCCTTAAGAGAGTAGGTACTCAGTCACAGTTGAGTCAACGAGGGCGTTGTTATTTGTCGCTTCACGTTTGGCGGTCACCCATCCAAGTGCTAACCGCACTGGACGGTGCTTACCTTGCGACACAGTAGCGAGTGCTCCAACCACTGCGCTATCCGACACCAAACGACGACAATACTGCACCACTTTGGCCAATATACGTTGATCTTAAATGTTTTAAATTTGTTATTATTATTATGATTCATTTTTGGACCGAAATGATGGTCGTGTTGAGTTTTCAAATTTGTTTTAGAAATCGTTTATTCAGGCTAAATGAACGAAAACTTATTACGGAAAAATTAAAAGGAATTGTCTGTCTTTATTAGCTCTTCATAATTATGTGTCGCCCCCCCCCCATCCCAAACCCCCCTACCACCCCAAAGGATTTAAAGATAGGGTAGAGATGACGATATGCCTTTGCCTACTTTCGGTATCAATAAACTACCGATTCTGCGGAGAAGAGCAAAGACAATTATTTTTAAATAGCGCACTTACTATCTGGAAAATGGTGCCCAAGGCATCAGGCGCATCCAGGATTGGGACTTGTTACTGTCTAAGAGACCATCTTGCCACATCATGTGCACTGGCGTTGCGCTCAGGCCACTGAGTCACCCTGATCGACCTGAACATGTTGATTGAAGTTGTCTATGGTTTTTGACAGAATAACCGGGTTCTTAGCTGTGCCGCTAAAGCGACACGAAGGGTGAATAAACCACTGAATACACCACAATTGGGTGGCATTGTAGCAAAGTGGGTTAGTCGCTAGTTTCCTATGCCGAAGGTCGCGTGTTCGATTCCCGCAAGGGGCGAGTTTATGTGACTTCGGGATGAAACTATTCAGATCACCGAGGTTTGTTTTCCCGGGCACTCCGGTTTCCTCCCTCCCTTCAGTAATGGTACTGGATGCAGTCAATCTGAAATTTGAAAAATAAAAATGCGATTTCTTTTCAGTCTTCTAACATCGATCTCCCTGCCTTTACACCCCATGTTTGAGTGATGGATGTGTTTTTTGTGTTTGTAGGAGTGTCTGTAACATGTGAGCATGTGTGTTGGTTACAGATCGCCGCGCTTTGAGTTAGGAATAAGGCGCATGTAGCATCCATTATTCTTATTCTTATTATTATTATTATTATTATTATTATTATTATTATTATTATTATTATTATTATTGATTATACTTATATAGAAGGTCGATTCGTCGGAGCAGGAAATAAATTACCGACGTATTACGCTTGCAAAAGGTCCAAATAAAAATAAAAATGAAACCTTGACCTCCTTGTACGAAGTCTGGTTACAAACTTCAAGTTACATGAAGTCAAATCAAGTCAAGTCAAAAAATCTGTATTCACACCCACACACACAGCCTACACACACACAGACACACCCACACACACACACACACACGCACACACACAAGACAGGATACATTTTTTGCAAGTCCAAAGGCTTTAGTCAAAACAATCACAAACAAGCTATTCCTAGCGAAAGCCACCTACGATACACCCCATCCTCGCCTCTACTCCCCCCCCCCCACCTCCTTCCTCACCACAACCCACAAAACCAATTCCCAATATGACGAGTGAGTCTACTGTAAGTTGCCTATTGCTAGAACAAGATTGGGGGACTGGCCACTGGGGTGGTTTTGTCAGTGGTCAGGTCTAGGGATACAATAGTGTTGTCTGGACACCCCCAAAATAGCGCTAAGTAGTTTGTAGATATGTCATTGCCTGTGCGACGGCCTGCCTGTCTCCTATCAAATCACAGAATGACGTTATGCTAACCACAAGCTAGCACGCCAACCCGTCCCACTTAAAAGGCCTCAGTTCTAATGCTTTGTTTACTTTTGACAAAAACGGGTTTACCCTAAAATCCGCGTTGTTATGACATTAAACAACGATTCAATGGGCTTTCCTTGCTCACATCATCCGATAAAGTTGGAATTGTCCATTTCGGTTCTGACAGTTGCCCTGTTTTAATGGTCCATCGATTGTGATACATCGAGCTGTGTGAACTTTGACCCTATTTGTTAGTGAACCACGCGGCTTGAAGAAGGTGTCTGCGGTGTCCGGGGTAGGGCAGGGTCTATATTTTATCAATCTAAAACGGACAACCTTACGAGCAATTGTTTTTATGGGTTCTGTCTCTTACCGGGTTTGGTGGATGC
>CM072527.1:11434746-11462246 GCA_036898135.1 Oncomelania hupensis
TCTTCTTCTTCTTTTTCTTCTACCTCCACTTCTTCTTCTTCTTCTTCTTCTTCTTCTTCTTCTTCTTCTTCTTCTTCTTCTTTTTCTTCTTCTTCTTCTTCTTCTTCTTCTTCTTCTTCTTCTTCTTCTTCTTCTTCTTCTTCTTCTTCTTCTTCTTCTTCTTCTTCTTCTTCTTCTTCTTCTTCTTCTTCTTCTTCTACTACTACTACTTCTTCTTCTTCTATTCTTCTCCTCCTCTCCTCCTCTCCTCCTTATTCTTCTCCTTTTTTCGTCCTCTTCCTTCTTCTGCCACTTCTTCACCATCATCAATTTCCACCCCAACCCAATCACAGATCTTAGTTTTATTCTTCTTTGTCTTTTCACTATCATCTTCTATGAAAGAACCTTGGCTATACATAGATGGAATGCAAGATCCAGGGATTCAATGCTTACCTGAACCAAAGAATCGACAATAAAGTAATCTATTTCGTCTCAGGGAGACAATTTAAAGTCATTACTGTTAATGTTGCAGAAAATGCCTTCTTATAATGGCTCCATTCCCGAGCTTGGAATAACTATCTTTTTGTTGTCTTTGATTATCTGCTATCAGTTATCTGAGGTATCCATCAACAATTGGATGATTCCACGTCACCGTGGTAACTGATAAACATTTGCGATAATTTTGATGGAATTAAAAAATTGTAACATTTCATAGTAGCAGGAATAATGTATGCATTATTGATGATAATGTTGACGATAAGGGTGGGTGGGGGGGGGGGTTACTAAATACACAAAAAACGAAAGAAGAAGAAATTACTTCTTACCGAAGACATGTTCCATACGACTACTGATGAACAATTATCGGCATCGGGTTGAGAAGGAGAAGAAGATGATGATGAAGATGAAGATGATGATGATGAAGATGAAGAAGAAGAAGGTTGGTTGGTTGGTTGTTTTATTAACGTCTTTTTTCATCAAGATGATAAAGACCATACATACAGATTCACGCATTTAAACAGATATACATGAACACATAAATACACATAGATACTATTACTATCTCTCTAACATAACAATAACAACGTCAGTTAAATAAAACGAGCGACTGGAGAAGTAATTAGAGCTTTTGCCAATCCCACACTCAATTCATTGCTAATATTTTTGTAACTGATGTTATAGTATTTACTTCAAGGGGCAAACGAGGATGAACCTGATTGCAATGAAATAATATATGTTTTAGAGTTAAAGGTTCATCACAAATGCACTTTACATTTTTACAATATTTAGTTTTAATTGAATTTAATAATATTCTGTTTGCTATAGATGAAACTGATCTGGGAAATCCACGAAGATTGTTATAGTTTGTATGGAACTGAAGTTTCTTTACAATATCATTTTCAATATTATTTTGAATCTCTTTGGAAGACAGATTTAATTTAACTGATAGGGAATTAATATTTAATGCCCCTAATTTTGCAGCATGATCAGCCCAATCATTATATAGAAATCCACAATGCGATGGAATCCAGCAAAAGGTCACTTCAGTACCACTAATTATCAATCCATGAATAACGTTATTAATCTCAAAAATAATCTCTTTTCGTTCACAGGTAATATTAGATTTTAGAGCTTCTAAAACAGATCGAGAATCTACGCATAGAACTATACTAAATATATTCAGACATAAACTAGAAATTTTATTTAGAGCCATTAATATAGCAATTAATTCCGCAGTAAAAATAGAATAACCCTTTCCTATATAAAATGATTCTGATATTTTCAAATCTGGTATAACAAAAGCAGCTCCTGTTTCCCCTGTTTCTAAAACAGATCCGTCAGTGTATACTTTAAATGTTTCTGAATATTTTTCACATAAATGATTCCGAACTTCAACTGCAATAAGATTAGGATTTTGACTCTTTTTTCATTACAATAATGTATATCATAATGTGCTGTTTCAAGTTCCCATGGAGGTACTGGTGATATTGTATCCTTACATAAATTATCAATATGTGTTAAATCTAACTGAATAAGATCTTTAGTATATGTTGCTATTGTTTGAAAAGAGTGCACCTTTTGGGCATGTTTTGGAAAATCTACATCCGATCTAATACTAATCTCTTCATCTGTACTATTGTTTACAGCTTTAGCTCTGATTATATATTTCGCACAAGATAATCTCCTATATTCATCTAAGTTCATAATTCCTGCAAGTTTATATGCTTCTGTAGTTTTTGAATGAATAGGCACTCCTAAAGCTAATTTTATTGCCTTACTGTCTACGCTTTGTAACTTTTTAAAGTAACAATTTGAAGAAGAAAAATATGCTTCCTGTCCATATGTTAACTTTGATCTCACTAGGGCATTAGCTAAATGAACTAATGTTTTTTCATCTTGTCCCCAAGATTGTTTGCTTATAATTTTCAATAGGTTATAACTTCTAACAGCCTTTTGTAATACATACTCTATGTGTCTTTTCCAATGTAACTTGCATGTTAAATATACTCCTAAAAATTTAACCTCTTTAACATATTTTAGTTAAGAAGAAGAAGAAGAAGAAGAAGAAGAAGAAGAAGTAGAAGAAGAAGAAGAAGAAGAAGAAGAAGAAGAAGAAGAAGAAGAAGAAAAAGAAGATAATGTTGTTGATGATGATGATGGTGATATTCTATCCTATCCTATCCCGTAACTCTAAGGTCGTAGGGGCACCACAGATGATCGTTTAACCAGTGTACTCCATCTTTTCCTGTCATCAGCAACCCTGATTGTTTCGCTCAGTGTCAAACCAGTCCATTCTCGAATGTTGTCCTCCCACCTCTTATTCGGTCTCCTCTTTTTCTACCTCCTTGCACTGTGCCTTGCAGGATGGACTTTGCAAGACCCGATGATCTGGTGACATGGCCATACCATCGGAGGTTCCGTTTTTTCACTAGTGTGAGCAGCGTCATCGTGTTGTCTAATGGCTTGTGTGATGGTCTGTCGGACTTCGTCGTTGGTGATGTGCTGGGTATAGGAATTGCCCACAAGTCTTCTGTAGCACCTCATCTCCATGCTTTGTATTCTTCGTTGTAGATCAATGATGATGATGATGATGATGATGATGATGATGATGATGATGATGATGATGATGATGATGATGATGATGATGATGATGATGATGATGATGATGCAGGAGGAGGAGGAGGAGAAAAAAGTGCCAACAGCGCCTGCACTTCTTGAGACAACTCAAGAAGTTCAGGTTGCCTGCAAAAGTCCTGACGCAGTTCTATCGCGCAGTGATCGAAAGCATCCTCTGCTTTGGCATCACTACCTGGTTTGGTGGTGCCACTGATGAGGAGAAAGTGCAACTTGAGTGCATCGTAAAACACGCGTCCAGAGTTATCGGGTGCGAACTTCCATCTGTCGCCTCGATCTACAACACGCGCTTGGTCCGTAGAGCTAGAAACATCACAGCTGACCCCTCACACCCAGCCGGCCATCTCTTCGAGCTCCTCCCGTCCGGCAGGCGCTTCAGAGCCCTCAAAACCAGAACAAACCGCTTTAGATATTCTTTTTTTCCAGAGGCTGCTCTCGCTTTAAATTTCTTTTAATGTCAAATTCATAATTCGGTAACTGACGTCACGTCATAATCCACTGGCACCTACTTGTTTATTTTTACTATTTGTTTTTTGCGGGTGTATGTGCGCACGCTTGATCAGTATTTTATTAGCTGGTAAACGTGTGTTTGCATGTATGTTTTATGAATGTTACTGCCACATCGCAACATATTCCATGTGCATGTTTTATGTCAATTTGGCCAATAAACTTCGTTGAATCGTTGAATCGTTGAATCGTTGAGGAGAAGTATATGGAGGTTAACACGACGAAGCAGAAAAACAGGTAGCTGTCTTCTTTTGTGTTTGTTTTATATAGTGCTTCTGACAGGTGTGCATAGGTAACATGTTTGGTGAAATCTCAGTCTGTAGCCTAGTGCTGGTCTTGGAGACTGTTGTTTTAGGGTACAGACGTGCATAGGTAACATGGTTGGTGAAATCTCAGTCTGTAGCCTAGTGCTGGTCTTGGAGACTGTTGTTTTAGGGTACAGACGTGCATAGGTAACATGTTTGGTGAAATCTCAGTCTGTAACCTAGTGCGGGTCTAGGAGACTGTTGTTTTAGGGTACAGACGTGCATAGGTAACATGTTTGGTGAAATCTCAGTCTGTAACCTAGTGCTGGTCTTGGAGACTGTTGTTTTAGGGTACAGACGTGCATAGGTAACATGTTTGGTGAAATCTCAGTCTGTAACCTAGTGCGGGTCTAGGAGACTGTTGTTTTAGGGTACAGACGTGCATAGGTAACATGTTTGGTGAAATCTCAGTCTGTAGCCTAGTGATGGTCTAGGAGACTGTTGTTTTAGGGTACAGACGTGCTAGGTAACATGTTTGGTGAAATCTCAGTCTGTAGCCTAGTGCTGGTCTAGCACACTGTTGTTTTAGGGTACAGATGGACGTGTTAAAATTGAGTTAATTAGCGACGGGTTTCTAGTGTCGGACAGCTCGTGACGAGCACGTGACAAGCGCTGTTGGGCTGTCTCCGCCGGTTTCCACACAGCACGGAATGGGCGAAAGGCATAAGTTAACATGTGACACGTTCCTTTCCGCAAAATGGAAATTGTGTGTGTGTGTGTGTGTGTGTGTGTGTGTGTGGGTGGGTGGGTGGGTGGGTGTGTGGATGTGTATGTGTGTGTGTGTGTGTATGTGTGTGTGCTTAAATAGGTTTGAGCTTTTAAAATGACGTTTGCGTTATTTTGAAACATGCTGAAGCTGCCGCATTTTTTAAGAAAAGGCGTGTAGATTTATTTTGCATAATTCGATGTTATATAGCGCTTTTCGAACGTAAGGGCTGCTCAAGGCGCTGGTGGATGTTTGCCACTGTGATTCGGTGAATTGTTGACTTCCTTGCTCTACGCTTATCTTTGTCTAGACTACAATTTGGTGACCCTTCTGTACTCTCCTATGGAGTATGCTTCAGGATAGAATTAATGGACAATATCATCATCATCATCATCATCATCATCATCATCATCATCATCATCATCATCATCATCATCATCATCATCATCATTATCCTCATCCTCCCCATCATCATCATCATCATCATCATCATCATCATCATCATCATCATCATCATCATCATCATCATCATCATCATCATCATCATCGGCATCTTCAACAGCATCATCATCAGAATCACCATCATCATTATCATCATCACCATCATCATCATCGTCGTCGTTATCATCGTCGTTGTCATCATCACCATCATCAGCGTAATCATTATCATCAACGTCATCGACACCATCATTATCATCATCATCATCATCATCATCATCATCATCATCATCATCATCATCATCATCATCTTCATCATAAAGTGGTCCTTATTCGGTTCTTAGAAGTCTGCTAGACCCTATAAACATTATGTTATCATCGTTAAATATTTATCTTATCTTATCATCATTAATGTGCAAAACAAATTCTTCTATGTATGTTTGAAGCAAGAAAATATCTTGTGTTTTCTGTCATTATTATCATTAATATCCGTCTCCTCTACCTCCTCCTCCTCCTCCTCATCATCATCATCCTCATCATCATCAGCAATCATCATCATCAAAATAGACAAAACGTGGTGTTGTATTGTCGATGTTTGGTTGTTTTTAACATTTTGTTTTGACAGTGACATCCGATATTGAAAAACAAAAAAGTAGACAAAGTTATTTTTGTCATGCTGTACCGAGGAAACATTTTTTTTTTTAACAAAGTCGGACATTTGGAAAATGTTTTACTACTTGTTTGGCCCTTCGCCCCCCCCCCCCTTCCTCTACCCCTCCACTTCACCTTTTCTACTGAAAGTTAACATTGTATTATAAGCGTGGTGAAGGTACCTAATTGTTGTGGAGGCCTACGTTCTTCGTGTTGGCAAGTTCTGTGAGGCAAAGCGAACAAGATAATGGGAACTTTTGAAATAATATACTGTCCAGTCTAAATGACAGTTGTCGGTTCTTTTGTACAGTGTTGGGAACATCAACCGCGATGTTCCAAAATAAACTAAATAAGTCTGAAATTCATAACATGAAATCGGTCTTGTACTACTACTGCTACTTTTTCTACCCCTACTTCTACTACTACTGCTACTACTACTGCTGCTGCTGTTACTATAACTACTACTACAACCACTCCACTACTACTACAACCACTACCACTTCTACTGCTGCTGTTACTATCACTGCTACTACCACCATTACTACTACTGCAACCACTACTACTGCTACTACTACTGCTGCTGCTACTACCACTACTACTACTGCTGCTGCTGCTATTACTATTACTACTACTATACCTCTTCCTCCTACTCCTGCTACTACTGGTACTACTAATACTACTGCCACTACTTCTGCTACTACTGGTACTGCTACTACTACTGCTGCCACTAATATTGCTGGTGCATTTGCTGCTATTACTACTACTACTAGTGCTGCGGCTACTACTGCTACTACTACTACTCCTGCTACTACCAACACTGCTACTACGGCTGCAACTACTACTGCTGCAACGACTACTACTGCTGCTACTGTTACTACAACTGCTACTACTATTACTGATGTTGGTTGTGGCTATTACTATTACTGCTGCTGCTGCTCCCATTACTTCTATTAGATTACTGCTGCTGTTACTACTCCTGCTACTGCTACTACTACTACTACTACTATTACGACTACTACTTTAAGATTACTGCTGCGGTGACTACTACTACTACTACTACTACTACTACTACTACTACTACTACTACTACTGTTAATACTCTTATTATTATTATTATTACTACTACTACTACTACTACTACTACTACTACTACTACTATGTTACGTTGAAACGCGCATGATGGTGCGTGTGAAATGCGCACGATATTATGTGTGAAGCGCGCGCGATAGATCTGTTCGTTTTATTTTGCAAAGCATGCAATAATAGAGTGTATTTACCTTTGATTTGAGTTTGCATTGTTGTTAGAAGAAGCTTTGTATAACGTTGATAATTTTCGTTAGTCGATGTTATTGGAGAATTCTCTAGATCTGCTTGTTTACTATCGATCGAAGTTTCGGGATATTTGAGAACATTCTTGGACAGAAAGAATTTGTATGACGTAAGTCAGTGATGACGAAGTTTTATTTGATTTGATGTAGTGCGTCATTCTACCGTGTTCTAAATTGTTCGGGAGTATGAAGAGACCATATAAGTACCGCACTGTTTCAAAAAGTGGTTGTTGATAGTGAGATGGAAAGTAAAAAGTTGAGAATGAAAAGGCGATTGTATGCAGTTGTTGATGTGTGCTGAATAAAAGTGGAAAACTTCATACGTCGACTCTGTGACTTGTATGCTGATTGAACGGGTTGCGTGGATAAACGAATCTGAGTTACATCTCATCAGGACTTCAGCATTGGGGCTGAATCAACTACTGATAAAACACCAACATCGAATGAGTGTAACATACTACTACTACTAAAATAAATAAACCGCTTTCTTTAAGGCGCTATTAGCAAATGCATAGATGGGTTGGAGGATTTTCTTGCAATGTGAGCTCTCAGAGACGAAGCAAACGTCTAACATAGACCTACTATAAACCCGGAAAACTGGGGAGGCTATAGGCTGATTTGGAACAATGGTATCACGTCAAGTAACATTGGTGTGTCATGGCGTCCAACTCGTTTGGGTAACGTTGGGGACAGATTATGTTAAATCGCGCGTGGACTCGGTTAGACAATATGTCACGCTTTTGACAACAGTAACAGGCAGATCGAAGTGGCGAAACCTCTCCCTGACAACATCCCTCATGTCTCCTCAACAGCCCGACAGGTTGAGGGATTAATAATAATAATAATAATAATAATAATAATAATAATAATAATAATAATAATAATAATAATAATAATAATAATAATAAATTGCATTTATACAGCGCATTTTTTATTAGAATAACAACTCAGTGCACTTACACACAACGTTCGTACGCATCATCACAACATTCGCACTACATCATGTCCAGCATCATTCAGCAAGTATTATTAGTGTTTTTTCTATTTACACAGAAAACGTCTTGCGGAACAAGTGCGTTTTTAAGCAGCTCTTGAAGGAAACAAGGTCTGTACAATGTCTTAAACCGGCAGGCAACGCATTCCAAACCTTGGGTGCTTGAAAACTAAAAAAACACTCACCAATTGTTTTAAGCCGACGTTTGGGCGTTGTCAACAGTTTTCAAAAGGATTAGATAGATAGAATGTTGGGATGTTTTGATCTCTTCACTGGAGAAGTCTGGTGTTATATATTGGACACGTGATGGCGAAAGGTTAAAGAGCAATGTTAAGTTGCTGATGTTTTGTGTGTTTCTTTTAAATTTCTCTTAAAATAAAAGAAAAGAAATTCAATGTGGAAAAAATAGGTAATCATGATATTGGATGCAGTCAATCTAAACTTTCAAAAATAACATTTCGAATTCCTTATAAATGTCGAATAAGGATCTCCCTGACCTTTACACCACAGGTTTAAACGATAGATGTGTGATTGTTGTGTGTGTGAGAGTGGGTGAAACGTATCAACCATAGAGAGTAGAAAGCTTTTCTACCTCAAAAACGGTTGATAAACCAAGAGACACCAAACGTTGTCTATTTTTTAGTCCAGTTTTACCTACGCTATATATCGCCAGTCCCCAAACTGTACACAATGTATTTTTTGAAAGAGAGAGAGGGGAGGCGGGCGGGTGGGGGGGGAGAAAGCGTGGACTGAGAGAAGAAGGAGAGAGAGACAGAGGGAGAGAGGACAGACGGTACGGTATCAGCCGCTTCTATCTGATATTGGAAGCAAAACTCGGTTCATCAAGGATGCGTTACTAAGTCTGGAATCGACAACGCCGAGAGGAAGATAGAGGCATACATACAGAGACATACAGGGAGACAGAGACAGAGACACACACAGAGACATACATGCAAATAGACATACAGACACAAACCGAGAAATGAGAGAGAGACAGAGAGAGTTCAACGACCAGCCTGTGGCAGCAGCTGACCAATGTTTTGGAGATCAGACGCCACTGTCTGCGAGTTAAGAGAACTTTTAAAAGTCTGGGATCGCATTTGCTCGGGGCTTGACGGGAAGAACTTAACGACGGACTGGAAGCAAAGAAGACGTTAAGATTTGTGCCGACAAGACCACAAAGTTGTCCGCAGATACAACTCCATTAATTTACGGTATCTTCCTATCAAATCGCCTTATCACTTGGACGAAGAAAATTTTAATAGAACAATTTAGCCAACCTATTTTCAATCGAGGTACACACCAAGGTTAACAATGATCACATTATAGGTTTCTATTAACAAAGGGATACAATAGTGGCGGTGTTTTTGTTTTGTTTTTATCTGACACGATAGTAAATGTGTTCAAATGTTGTTTGTTGTTTTCTTATTTCCGTTAACAAAAGGATACTGTGGGTGTTTTAATATTTTTTTCGAGACGTTAGAGTTTATATCGAGACGCTGTAAATTTGTTACTTTCTTCTGTTTTATAATGAGATACTGTTGTCCAACAGTAATACCATTAGATAATAAACAGTTTGTAGCAACTACACTGCATTGTACTTTAGTCTCTTAGAATATAGATCTATTATTTATGGTACTTTCACGTAATATTTCAATTTCTTATCATGCTATCCTTCGGTCAGATGACTCATATCATATAGTTTGTCTATAATGTTTTCCATTCTATGATTCTCTGCTTGAGGGCAGATGAATCTTCTACTCGGTTGTTGTTGTTGTTGTTGTTGTTGTTGTTGTTGTTACATCTGATAAGTGTCTAAACTCTACGTTTTGTGAGAACGAACCGTTATGACGGCGGTAATTCAGCGGCCCGTCACTCTTGATGGCATCTCAAATCCTGAAGATGACGATGACGATGACGATGGGGATGATGATAATGAGGAGGAGGAGAAGCAGAAGAAGAAGAAGAAGAAGAAGAAGAAGAAGAAGAAGAAGAAGAAGAAGAAGAAGAAGAAGAAGAAGAAGAAGAAGAAGAAGAAGAAGAAGAAGAGGAAAAAGAAGAAGAAAAAAAAAAGAAGAAGAAGAAGAAGAAGAAGAAGAAGAAGAAGAAGAGAGGAAGAAGAAGAAGAAGAAGAAGAAGAAGAAGAAGAAGAAGAAGAAGAGGAAGAGGAAGAGGAAGAAGAAGAAGAAGAAGAAGCTGAAGAAGCTGAAGAAGAAGAAGAAGAAGAAGAAGAAGAAGAAGAAGAAGAAGAAGAAGAAGAAGAAGAAGAAGAAGAAGGAGGAGGAAGAGGATAATGATGATGATAATGTTGTTGTTGTTGTTGTTGATGATGATTATGATGATGATGATGATGATCATCATCATCATGATGTGGAGGCGACGGTGGTGTTGGTGGTAATAACGAAGATGGTAACACATCCTCGTTAGTGTTAATTCTTTTGCTGTATCTGAAGAAGAAGAAGAAGAAGAAGAAGAAGAAGAAGAAGAAGAAGAAGAAGAAAAAGAAGAAGAACCTACTTATGTAGGGACGACGATGATTATGCTGATTTGTTGCTGACGTTGTTGAAGAAGAGGAAGAGGAAGAAGACAGTTACGGTGACGACAACATTAACAATAAAGAGTTATACCCTGTACTGGCCAACGCCTTGAGCAGCTCTTGAGCTGGAAAAGCGCCCTGTGTAAGAAAGAATTTAAAAAAAAAACCATTACATTACATTAGGTCGTGTTATTGAGCAAAAAAGTAGTTCCGTAACAGGTCAAGGTTATCAAACTTCCACAATCGTCCTAAAACACTTGAAAGTTGACTACAGCTGCGGCTGACAGCTTCAACGGAATCTCAACTTTTTCACCAAGGTTTCCAATAGTTGGACTTTCCACTGAATTGGCCAGCATGAAAGTGATTCGGTTAGAAAGTTTGAGATGGACACCTGCACACGACTAGTTTGAATGGTTCACGAAAGTACATAAAGCATGGACTTTCCCTCTCTCCCTAAACTTTTCACTTTGCCTATCTCTTTGCTTTGCTTCTCGCGAAAGCGGCCATCATTTTAGCTCTCCTTTGTGCGCGTTGCATCCGTGCATGTAGGTTTACAGAAAAGCATGCTTTCCTGAAGCTGCATGACATTTTAGGTGGGTTTACGCGGACGCATGTTAGTATCATGAGCTTGGGGGATAACGCTTATCCCCACACACAGAAAGAGATAGAGAGAGAGAGAGAGAGAGAGAGAGAGAGAGAGAGAGAGAGAGAGAGAGAGAGAGAGAGAGAGAGAGAGATCTTCGTTCCCCAGGTCTTAATTCCGCCAGGTCTCTTGTTTCCACACATGTATATGTTACAGAGCTGGGAAAACATGCCAAAGGGAACACACACTTGGGGGAACATAGATCGCAGAAACCTAGAAGGAACAGACCTGGAAAACATATCCCTAGAATCGAGAAAAGTGACCTGGGGGAACTTTGAAACGATGATCCCGGCTATATCGTGAAGCCCAATCTTATTCTAACCTGATCTACTTTAACCATAGACTTCTAAGGGCATGCAATGATTTCTGTCGTTTGGTTTCAAACAAACGGGAGTATGTTACCCCCATATTTATACCTCGATGGAATAGTCCACAGGGATGCGTTATGTCTCCAAACCGTATATTTATTAGGGATCTTTCGGAAGCAAGTGAATTTTCGTTATGAAAGTGATTCTGCACTACTTTATGTGCGTGACGTCAGCAGTTTATGCTGTCATTAGTATGCAAAGATGAAAGTTCACGAAGTCTCTCCAAGTGATTTCGTCAGAACAGATTTTCGTACGAAGTTGGGTATATTGTGTTCATTACATCGCTTGTATGATATCAAACATGATGTGATTTGGTAAAAGGGATGTCACTCAACCATTTTAGATGTGAAAGTGTGGATTTACGCTTGGTTTGAGACTTTGACGGTAGTTTGAAGCGGGGTCCTGGAAGTAGGTCAAGCTCGTGTGCTACGGCAATTGCGTGGCGCAAGAAGTCGCCTCGCGACCACCACGAACACAAAATCACCACGAAGCTGGGGTTTGAAAAGAAGCCTATTCACAACTTTCCGGCACCTCTCATAAAAACTCGTGGGTATCGCCATTATAAATTAAAACGAGGTTAGAATGAAACCAAGTTCCGGTTTGGCTTGTTTTGCTTTTATCAAAGCTTGATGCGTGACTTTTAAATATGGCAAATTGCCGAAAACGACGATTGTTAGAGCCAGAAAACGAGTGGGATAAGTATAAAAACGGTGGAGGAAGTACATGCTCAGTGAAAGGATGCAAAAAACAATCGTAGAGGCCTGTATTTGTGGCGACTTCGGAGGTGCGTCGATCATCGACAGAAAGTGAAACAGGACCTGAAGACTCTTGTAGTTTTCCATAGCTTCGCCGTCGCAACCTTCACAAAACACGAAGTAGTTGACTATGTTAGGCGAGCGTTGTGGCCAAGTGGGCTAATGCGGGACTAACTTGCCTTGTCCACAAGCCAGAAACCAATGGCGCCTGACAGGTGTGGGTTCGAGCCAGCATCTGGGCGTTATGTTTTTCCGAATATTTTTCAAAAATTCACAAATAATGTTAGGTAGGTAGGGTTTAGGCGCGCCACTGGCGATAGAAAGGGATAATAAACTGCAGCAAAAAAAAATATGTGAGGGTGCGATACTGGTGGCCAGTGACACATGTTTTATTCTTGAATATTTGGAAATAACTCACTAAAACACGCGGAGAAAGAAACCGGAAGTATGTTTCATTGAGGGGATTCCCGTTGGTGCATAGGATAGCAGAAAAGTGTGAATTGTAATAGGAAGGAAGTCGGAGATTTCATTGATGCTAATGATTGTTAAAACATAGTGTGCTACAGTAGTTTGGTTGTCTTGTCTGTCCGTCTTTCTTTTTTATTTTTCCGTGTGCACTTTGTTCCTTCTGTCGTCTTTCCTTTCTTTCTTTTAGTTTGTTGTTGTTGTTGTTGTTGTTGTTGTTGTTGTTGTTGTTGTTGTTGTTGTTCTTCTTCTTCTTCTTCTTCTTCTTCTTCTTGGGACGGCCTGATACCATAGGAGGGTTAGCCGCCGATCTCTTTGTCGAAGATCGCGGGTTCGATTCAGCGTAGGGACGAATGTATGTAGATGTAGGTTCGAGATCTTATAGGTCAGGCAACGTTTTCTCCTAGCATTCCGCTTTTTTCCCTCCCTTCAGCAATAAATGTATTGGATGCAGGCTATCGAACATTTAAAAAATAAAATTAGATTTCCTGTCCATTTTTCTAATAATGACTTGCACATATTACAGTGTTTACACCACATATTTGAATGATGAATGTGTGTTTGTTGTATGTATGTAGGAGTGTCTGTAACATGTAAGCGTACGTGTATGTTGGTTACAGATCGCCGCGCTTTGAGTTTGAATAAGGAACGAGGTGCGTATCGCATCCAGTAGTAGTAGTAGTAGTAGTAGTAGTAGTAGTAGTAGTAGTAGTAGTAGTAGTAGTAGTAGTAGTAGTAGTAGTAGTAGTAGTAGTTGTTGTTGTTGTTGTAGTTGTAGTTGTTGTTGTTCTTCCATTAAAACCCAAGACAAGCAGGCATCAATAATGCAGAGAAAGTGGGAAGAAAGTAATCCAAAGAAAATTAACTCCATCGGAGAGAAAGAAGGAAGAAAGTGGGGAGGAGGAGGAGGAGGAGGAGGAGAGAGAGAGAGAGAGAGAGAGAGAGAGAATGTTAGAGAATGTTAGAGAATGTGTGAGAGAGAGAGAGAGAGAGAGAGAGAGAGAGAGGGGGGGGGGGTCGAAGGAAGAACAATAGTGGACTTTTTCAAGGAAAAGAAGAAAGAAGGGAATAAAAGGAAACAAATATGTTGGACTCCAAAGCCAACTCGTCCGGAACTAAAGAAGAAATGAAGGAAGAAAACGAACAGATACAAAATGGACTCCAAAAGATAAAAAGAACGGAAGGACTCGCAGCAATCGGAAAGAGACAAAAGTTGAAACGAGAAAATATGTAAATAAAAGAAGAATAGATTGGAGCTGATCGGAAAGACCGGACTACAGAGACATTATAACAAAGAGAGAATTCTGACTTACTGGAACCAAAGACCTTGATATATAAAGACATGCCATGAGGCCCACTTCCGGGAGTTCGCTACTTTCGATATTAGAGAAGCGCCACCTAGCGAAATAACTGTCGTCACTTGGGAAAATGCCGCGCGCTAAGAAGAAAGTACAAGGTTTTGTTCGCAGATCAATATTAACGCAATGATCCATTTTCAGGGAGGATTAAGGCAAGGGGACAACGTCCTAGTAGTGAAACTGGCTGACAAGTATCTTTGTTTTGTGAGCTAAACTTGTCTGTCATGACGACGTTTGAAAACAATGGAATGTTGTTTCAGTTATGTATAAACGTCAAGGTGTAAGCCTTCATTTTATTCCATAAAACAAACCCCTCGTAACCAAAAAATTTGCAAACGTCGCCATTTGTCATCTAATTTACCCATAGTGTGTATACCAAACAAAATAAAACAATATTCCTGTTATTCCGTTGCCTGTAGAAAACTACCCATGTTATACAAAGAAAAGAATATTCCTATTAGTATTATTTGTGTGAAGAAAACTACTCATAGTGAAATCGTAAATGAAGAGTGCAACTTTGTTTGGGCTTTGAAAAACTGGACAAAATTTCTGTAAAGCCTTTACACTCAGAACTACTTCAAAGTGCTGGGTACACCTCCTCCTTCTCGCCCTGTGCTGCAGGGTGTAAAGCAAATATTACGGTACGCTTTTCCAAAAAAAAAACACAGAGATTTTATGAATTTGTTTGTAGGGACCTCTATATTAAATCAATGCTTTTACCCAGTCCCCTGTAACACAGTCACTCAAAACACAAGGATGTGTGCACGCTTTCTCGATCACAAACCAAAAACTACCCACGAGAAACCGAGCAGATAAACACATGAAAATGTAAACAAATGCTTCTCGTAGCTCCTTTTAAACATATGTCTGTTGCTTACACACATGTGACCAGATTTAAAAACAGTATGCCACTCTTAGACCAGGAACAGGTACATTAAACACGTACACACACATACACACACAAATACTATCCCTTCTTTTGCAAACGCTGCCTTGATGTCTTCAATCTTTGTCCTATGAAGTTTTGGATTCTTTACATCAACCTTTACATAAGTGAAGTCTTCTACACACAATGTAATGATAATATTCTCTTCTTTGCGTGATACGGTTGTTTTTCTGACCACGACGTGGAAATAAGGGTAAAGGCATCTTTATCTTTAGTAACGTTTTATTCTGAACCAGTTCAGCGCATCGGGAACTGGTTCAGAACAACAATCGGTGTGCGTCAAGGATGCCTACTCTCTCCAACACTCTTCAACATCTTCCTAGAGCGCATCATGTCAGATGCTCTTGCAGACCATGAAGGCACAGTCAGCATAGGGGGTAGAGCAATCTCCAATCTTCGTTTTGCAGATGACATTGATGGATTGGCTGGAGAGGAACAAGAACTTGAACAGCTGGTACAGAGGCTTGACACCACCTCCAGAGCCTATGGAATGGAAATAAGTGCAGAGAAGACCAAAATGATGACCAACAACACCAATGGCATCAATACGGACATCAAAGTCCATAGCCAATCCCTCAACACAGTGCATAGCTTCAAATATTTAGGAGCCATTGTATCAGACAATGGGTCCCGACAGGAAGTCCTCTCCAGGATCGCACAAACAACTGCTGCCCTGACAAGGTTGAAGCCCATTTGGAAAGACAGGACCATCAGTCTACATTCCAAAGTAAGACTGCTGCGCTCCCTTGTCATCTCCATCTTCCTATATGCTTGCGAAGCATGGACCCTCACAGCAGATCTCCAACGAAGAATACAAAGCATGGAGATGAGGTGCTACAGAAGACTTCTGGGCATTTCCTATACCCAACACATCACCAACGACGAAGTCCGACAGACCATCACACAAGCCATTGGACAACACGATGACCTGCTAACAGTGGTGAAGAAACGGAAACTCCGATGGTATGGCCACGTCACCAGATCATCAGGCCTTGCAAAGACTATTCTGCAAGGCACAGTGCAAGGAGGTAGAAGAAGAGGGAGACCGAAAAAGAGGTGGGAGGACAACATTCGAGAATGGACTGGTTTGTCACTGAGCGAAGCCATCAGGGCTGCTGAGGACAGAGAAAGATGGAGTATGCTGGTTAAACGATCATCTGTGGTGCCCCTACGACCTTCGGGTTACGGGACAGGATAGGATAGGATAGGAACGTTTTATTACAGTAAATTGTGTTTATTTAAAGTTAACAGATTTGTTCCATCCTTGTGTCATTGAACGAAATGGTGCCATAAGCATGGAATTAACAGGTACACATGTGACGTGCTGCGTAGCTCTGTACCCACAACGGGTAGCGAAGGTTAATCAAACAAAGAAGCCATAAAACAACGAAAAACAAACAGGCATAGACGGAGAAACAAAGAAGGAGAAAAAAAATACACAGGAAGAAGGAAAGACATTGACTGCTTGCAGTCTAGATCAGCGTCCTTATTCATTAGTCCGACCGCAGGGAGATCGTTCTCTTTCCATCAGTGGTAGAGACTGGCATCCGCTTACCTAATTTGGATGTGTTTGTACCGACGATTGGTTCTTTCCCGCGCCTTGCTTTGTGTCCTAGCGTTTGATTGGTCAACCGTGTTGGTGGAAAGGATCGGTTTCTCTGATGGGGTGTGTTGGGTTTCGTGACTCGTGGAAACTGTGTGTGTGTATGTGTGGGTGTGTACGTGTGTGTGTGTATGTTTGTGGGTGTGTGTGTGTGTGTTCGTGTATGTGTGTGTGAGAGGGAAGGAGGCTGTGTGTGTCTCTTTTTTTTTCTTTTTTTTTTTTTTGGTTAGATGGTCCAAACTACGATGCTAATAGTTAAACAGTTCTGCCGTCCCTCAATAGCCTCTTTTGAGTTAATATTATCATTGTAGCTTCTATTTGGTATAGTACTATACTAGATCTACTATCAGAAATGACTTATCAAAACTGAGATCGTCTCTGATTTGTAGTCTGATAGGTAAGGGCAGTCTAGTAGCACAGTGGATTTGTAGTCTGATAGATAAGGGCGGTCTACTTAGTAGCACAGTGGATTTGTAGTCTGATAGGTAAGGGTGGTCTAGTAGCACAGAGGATTTGTAGTCTGATAGGTAAGGGTGGTCTAGTAGCGCAGTGGATTTGTGGTCTGATAGGTAAGGGTGGTCTAGTAGCACAGTGGATTTGTGGTCTGATAGGTAAGGGTGGTCTAGTAGCACAGTGGATTTGTGGTCTGATAGGTAAGGGTGGTCTAGTAGCACAGTGGATTTGTGGTCTGATAGATAAGGGTGGACTAGTAGCACAGTGGATTTGAAGTCTGATAGATAAGGGTGGACTAGTAGCACAGTGGATTTGAAGTCTGATAGATAAGGGTGGACTAGTAGCACAGTGGATTTGTGGTCTGATAGATAAGGGTGGACTAGTAGCACAGTGGATTTGTAGTCTGATAGGTAATGATGGTCTAGTAGCACAGTAGATTTGTAGTCTGATAGGTAATGATGGTCTAGTAGCACAGTGGATTTGTGGTCTGATAGGTAAGGGTGGTCTAGTAGCGCAGAGGATAGTGGGCTGGTTTCCTATGCCGAAGGCCGCGTGTTCGAATCCCGCAGGAGGACGAATTTATGTGACTTAGCTACGAGACTTTTTCAGGTCACCGAGGGTTTTCTCCGAGTACTCCGGTTTTCTTCCTCCCTTTAATAACGGTATTGGAAACAGTCTTGTCTAAAATTTCAACATAAAATTCGATTTTCGATCGATGTGAGCGTGTATGTTTGTTACAGATTGCGGCGCTTTGAGTCTGATTTAGGAATATAGCATCCAGTATTCTTCTTCTTCTTCTTCTTCTTCTTCTTCTTCTTCTTCTTCTTCTTCTTCTTCTTCTTCTTCTTCTTCTTCTTCTTCTTCTTCTTCTTCTTCTTATTATTATTATTATTATTATTATTATTATTATTATTATATCGATATTTTTTTCCTATTACTAGAATAGTTACGTTTCAATGAAAAGGGTTTGGGGGAAGACAGTGACGTTATTAATGACTATAACCCACCACTGTACTTCATGACACGGCGAGATATGCCTGCCATATCTCGGGGGTGACTGATCCGCTTGTTGATTATTTTGTACTGTGCACATACTTGTCGAACCACCAAATCTTCCTGTTGTACGTGTATTTTATGATTATTTTGTACTGTGCACATACTTGTCAAATCAACAAATCTTCCTGTTGTCCGTGTATTTTATGAGTATTTTGTACTGTGCACACACTTGTCAAACCACCCAATCTTCCTGTTGTCCGTATATTTTATGATTCGCCTGTTAACCTTATACCTGTCAACATATTAACCCACGGAAGGATTTTTTCCACGAAAGTCAGGTTTTATCTCTTTTCTAATTAGGCCTTTTTCTGGTAGATTACAACCTTACTATGGTATGAGTTTCATTGCTGTTTTAATAGTTGTTCCATGTTCTATTTGGGAATTTTAGGAATAATGAGGCATGTCATAACTTAACAAACCAGAAAACAAGTGAAAATATCTATCTATCTATCTATCTATCTATCTATCTATCTATCTATCTATCTATCTATCTATCTATCTATCTATCTATCTATCTATCTATCTATCTATCTATCTATCTATCTATCTATCTATCTATCTATCTATCTATCTATCTATCTATCTATCTATCTATCCATCCATCCATCCATCCATCCATCTATCTATCTGTCTATCTGTCTGTCTGTCTGTCTGTCTATCTATCTATCTATCTATCTATCTATCTATCTATCTATCTATCTATCTATCTATCTATCTATCTATCTATCTATCTATCTATCTATCTATCTATCTATCTATCTATCTAAGGTATGAGTTTCATTGCTGTTTTAATAGTTGTTCCATGTTCTATTTGGGAATTTTAGGAATAATGTGGCATGTCATAACTTAACAAACCAGAAAACAAGTGAAAAATCTATCTATCTATCTATCTATCTATCTATCTATCTATCTATCTATCTATCTATCTATCTATCTATCTATCTATCTATCTATCTATCTATCTATCTATCTATCTATCTATCTATCTATCTATCTATCTATCTATCTATCCATTCATCCATCCATCCATCCATCTATCTATCTATCTATCTATCTATCTATCTATCTATCTATCCATCCATCCATCTATCTATCTATCTATCTATCTATCTGTCTATCTGTCTGTCTGTCTGTCTGTCTATCTATCTATCTATCTATCTATCAACCTTACTAAGGTATGAGTTTCATTGCTGTTTTAATAGTTGTTCCATGTTCTATTTGGGAATTTTAGGAATAATGTGGCATGTCATAACTTAACAAACCAGAAAACAAGTGAAAAATCTATCTATCTATCTATCTATCTATCTATCTATCTATCTATCTATCTATCTATCTATCTATCTATCTATCTATCTATCTATCTATCTATCTATCTATCTATCTATCTATCTATCTATCTATCTATCTATCTATCTATCTATCTATCTATCTATCTATCTATCTATCTATCTATCTATCTATCTATCTATCTATCTATCTATCTATCTATCTATCTATCTATCTATCTATCTATCTATCTATCTATCTATCTATCTATCTATCTATCTATCTATCTATCTATCTATCTATCTATCTATCTATCTATCTATCTATCTATCTATCTATCTATCTATCTATCTATCTATCTTTCTATCTATACAGTATATTTACACGAAGTTTTAATGTTTGGTCCTTGTTCTAACCTATAAAGGGAACAGTGAAAGCCCCAGTTGAAAACCTGTCTTGCCTTTGTAGGCATGACAGATTCACTGCGGCAACAGTACCCCCGTTGGAGTGCCGGGGGTTTCAGTATAAATAGTATCCCCACTTTCTGGAAATTTAGTGCTTTAAATTCCCACTGTCGCCGTCTTCCTCATTTACTCTTTCCCATTCCTGCTCTGTCCTATCACTCTGCTATACTATCTTCTTCTTCGCTAGATCAATGACCTACCTTTTTTCTTGAAAACTCTTCCTGGACAAGACTCCTTGTTTGTGTATGAGGTCTGTTGGATCAGCTTGGGAGTGTTGGACGCTTTCTGCCGGGTGGTCACTAGGGCTTCCTATGATTGTATTATTTCGCACTATAGGCATTTTATATGTATGTGTTTTGTTGATGATTTATAATGATGGTTGTATTCTATTTTGTTTTTGTAACCGGGGAGCTCGCGTAGTTGAGGTCAACCCTCAGCCGTCCCCCGCGTGGGATGTCTTTATTGTAAAGTGACTGGCCGGTGGAGGGCATTCAATTTTCCCACTAGGGTTGTTTCGGCAGATCTTTAATGCGGATCGGGGGTTGTCCGGTCCTGATTTGGCTCGGAAGAGTCCGCTGGACCTAAAGCAACAATAAATCAATCAATCAATCAATCAGCTCTGTCCTATCACTCTGCTATACTATCTTCTTCTTCGCTAGATCAATGACCTACCTTTTTTCTTGAAAACTCTTCCTGGATAAGACTCCTTGTTTGTGTATGAGGTCTGTTGGATCAGCTTGGGAGTGTTGGACGCTTTCTGCTGGGTGGTCACTAGGGCTTCCTATGATGTTAGTATTTAGCAATATAGGCATTTTATATGTATATGTTTCGTTGATGATTTGTAATGATAGTTGTATTCTATTTTGTTTTTGTAACCGGGGGTTCGCGTAGTTGAGGTAAACCCTCAGCCGTCCCCCGCGTGGGATGTCTTTATTGTAAAGTGACTGGCCGGTGGAGGGCGTTCAATTTTCCCACTAGGGTTGTTTCAGCAGATCTTTTATGCGGATCGGGGGTTGTCCGGTCCTGATTTGGCTCGGAGGAGTCCGCTGGACCTAAAGCAACAATAAATCAATCAATCAATCAGGGATGTCGTTTGGGTCGGATCTTCGGCTTTTAGCCGAAATTTTTATAAAAAAGCCGATAAACTGTCCGTCATGTCGGCTCGCCGAGCCGAAGTTTTCACGGGTGAATCGGCCCAATTTTCTCAATTTTTGCGATATTCCTGTGCTGTACGCTTGCAGTTTAGGTGAGGATTCCATAATTACTAAGGTTAAACCTAGAACCTCTGACAGTATTGTGGTCTGTCAATGGACAGTCAAAACTTTTTATTGTTTTTCTGTGTCTAAAATTTAAGAAAATAAAATTTCTTTTTAATGTTCTTATTCTACTCTTAAAATTATGTTTTATTACAAATATATGCATCCACAGAACACCTTTAATATATGGAGGTGTAGGGTGCATGTTAACTTAGTGAATCTAGTCAAAAAACTTGTGAGACTGCTTTGGAAGAGAGAGCCGAAACTTTCTGTAAAAAGCCGAAAGTTTTACGGCTGTTTCGGCCAAATCGCCGAAGAAAAAATTTCCTAGCAACATCCCTGATCAATCAATCAATGTTTGGTCCAATCCGTTCACTCTATCCACTAATAAGATTCAAGATTCTTTATTGTCCAAACACATGGCATGGATATTTGTTTAGCAGTGCAAGAAGGAAGGAGATAACAACATCAAAACTAATAAAAACATAGACATACAATATTATTACATTTGATATACTATCAAACACAACTTCCATACCAAAATACACATCTATGAACACTAGCACACATGCATAAACAGATAACCAGTCACATACCCATGTGTACACATTTAACACACAGATAATTATTCCACAATACATGTATACACAAAACTACTAACACTCACCCATTCTTCATAATATGGATGTTATAATATTTTACGCAGTGTGTACACGGTATTTACATAAAATAAAAATAAACATTCTCCAGAACGTTTGCGAGCTCACATGTGATGCAGGTCAATAACGTCATTCATCATAAATGACATTACTGATTGTGATCACGATCGTCACCGTGATGCCGCTGTTGTTGGTATTGCTGTTGATGCTGTAGTTCTTGTTGTCATTGCTGCTTCTGACAGAACCACAAGCACCGCTCTTGGCGTTGAGGTGGATTTTCGCAATGGATTGATTTGTCTTTGTGGGAACACTAGAGAAAGCATTGCTGAAACACGAAGATTCGATCCAACCTAAATGTGGGAGGCTATCACTGCTTTATTTTCTTTTGTTTTAACAGCAGATCTAGCCATTACGGACCTCAGTTAACTTTCTGCACCAGAGAAGTTTAATTTAACTACGTTAAAGAGACCAGGTTATCACGGATGTTTTTATTGGAGTTGTATTTTTTGTTGTTATTAATATTTTCATTACTACTACTACTACTACTACTACTACTACTACTACTACTACTACTACTACTACTACTACTACTACTACTACTACTACTACTACGACTAATTATTATTATTATTATTATTATTATTATTGCTGTTCTTATTGTTGATGTTGCTATTTATTATTATTATTATTATTATTATTATTATTATTATTATTATTATTATTATTATTATTATTATTTATTATTATTATTATTATTATTATTATTATTATTATTATTATTATTATTATTATTATTATTATTATTATTATACCTACTTTACTCACTTTCACTACGTTACTGTTTTTAGAATCAACTTTGATTCTATTAAGAGAGAGAGAGAGAGAGAGAGAGAGAGAGAGAGAGAGAGAGAGAGAGAGAGAGAGAGAGAGAGAGAGATACACACACAAACACACTCACAAATTATCTATTTATATCTAAAAGACGAGATAGAAGAAAAGAAGGTCCGTACTTTTGAAAGCAATCCGTCTTCAAATGCGCCATAAACAAAAATTGTAATTTTCACTTGATAATTACAATTTGTACGTGTTAATTGTAAATATGTCGTTAATATTTGTAATTATCACATGATATGTATAATTATCAGGTTTTGGCGTTTGTAGGCCGTCATATATGTGAATTACACGGATAGTGGTAATTAACACGTGTTAGTGTAGGCCAACTGAGTGGTCTTACTAGCCCAATACAATACAATACAATACAATACAATACAATACCATACAATACAATACAATATAATATAATATAATATAATATAATATAATATAATATAATATAAATATAATATAATATAATATAATATAATATAATATAATATAATATAATATAATATAATATAATATAATATAATATAATATAAATACAATATAATATAATATAATATAATACAATATAATATAATATAAATACAATATAATATAATATAATATAATATAATATAATATAATATAATATAATACAATATAATATAATATAATATAATATAAATACAATATAATATAATATAATACAATACAATACAATACAATACAATACAATACAATACAATACAATACAATACAATACAATACAATACCATACCATACAATACCATACAATACCATACCATACCATACCATACCATACCATACCATACCATACCATACCATTGTATTTGTTTTATTTTAAATCGTCCTTGTATAGCGCTATTCCAGTTCAAGAGCTGCTCAAGGCGCTGGGCGATACAGGAGCCAACTTAAACCGCCCGAGACGCCCACCCGCAGCCCTTGGGCGCATAGTCTGACGCCCAGACGACTGAGCACACTCTTGGGGAGGGGAGGAATAAGGACCTAGTGCTTGCTGGGTTTATTTGTGTAGCCGGCACTCACCCGTCTAGGACATGAGCGTCAGGATCTTTAAAGTTAGTGTGATAGAACGCGTCCTTCTGTCTGTCTTTCTTTCCCTCGCTCGCTCGTTTGCATTTTCTCCCCTCCCCTCTCTTTTTACCTCTTTCTTTGTTTCTTTCTTTCTTGTATTCGTTCTCTCTCTGCCCCTCTTTGTCTCTATCTATCTACCTTTTTCGCCCTCTCTTTCTCTCTCTCTCTCTCTCTCTCTCTCTCTCTCTCTCTCTCTCTCTCTCTCTCTCTTGCTCTCTCTCTGGAAACACGCGCCGTCCATTGGCAATTCATGTCCGTGCCAAAAGACTTTGTCACATCCGGTGTACATCAAAGGATTGGACATTCCCCGCTTTCCCCTTGACAAATAAGGTGTGACAATTTTCATCCTGATAGAATGCCCATGATAGAAGACAATGTGGCAGAAATTAAAAAGGAGAGAGAGAGAGAGTAAATGAGAGAGAGACATTTGACGTTTGGACATCGTCCGTGTATTCACCCAAAAAACATTCAAACAATAAAACAAACACAAATTCTTCGGGCCACCAGCCCCTATAAAATATTGTTGGTCACGCGGTTGACAAAATTGTTGTACCTGATCTCTCAAGAATTACAATGGCGTTTACTTTCGTTAGATTATTACATCAGCTCAAGTGTATCTGCTCATAAAATTCAGTTCGTATTTTTAGTGCATGAAAAATAAATAGTCCTAATCTCCTTTGCTCTCTGACGTAGGACTCTACGTTTCTCGCGTACAGATACAGAGAAATCTTCATTGATGAATACTTTCTGGAATTGTTCTTGAGTTTTTAGAAATCGGGCTTTTGATAAAATTAGCATTTTGTGTTTGTATGACGAAGAGCTTAAGCAACAATAGTGTCTTCTTTTCCAGTTCTGTGTGCTCTTTCGATGACAATATCTTCTGAGATACCTAGGCCTTTCTCAATCACCTCCCTCACTTTTCTTTCACATGCGTCCCAACTCTCACTGCCAGAGTCCTTCTAAATGCCATAGAATACCAGATTGTTTCTTCCACTGTGATTTTCTAAAATGTCACTCTTGCTGCATATATGGTCAATCTCTGCACGAAGGTTGGTACTTTCTTCATGTCGGTCACAAACTCTGTATTCTAAGTACACTACTTTGCTTTCAAATTTTCCTTGGTTTTCGTTGATTTTTGCTAGTCTTTCAGAAAAAGTGTCTTATCTCCTGCATATTCGTTGTCATTGATTTTTGCTAGCCTTTCAGAAAACGTGTCTCTTATCTCTGCATATTCGTTGTCATGGTCTGGAATTGTTGAATCTGGTTATTTTCAAACGCTTGCATTCTGTTGTTGAGTGCCTCAATGCCTTTCAGAATAGAATCATTACGGATACTAGAATTTTCCGGGAACATCTCGTTACTCCCCCGTATCACTACTCCCTCGGCTCGTTACTCCCCCAGCTCGTTATTTTGAACAAAGTTCGACCTATTTCGTCGCCTATAGGAGACGAACTAGGTAAACTTTTTAGAAAAAGGTTCGGGTAAGGGTTAGTTGCAGAGCTATCCCAAACCTTGCCCTCACCCTTTTTTCTACAAAAATCACTTTCCGATTCCTACATTCTTAAAATAACGACCTGGGGAAGTAACGAGCCGGGGGAGTAGTGATACGGGGGAGTCACGAGCTGACCCCGAATTTTCCTGGGTTGTAGTCTGAGGGGCTGGGTCTTTCTTGTCTTCATTTTCTTTTCTCGACTTTGATGGGGAATTCGGTCCAGGGTTAAGTTCAATGTCACCGCAAAGCAATAATAAACACACCACAAACACAGTCACTCCACCGAGTGGGCTTGACGGCACAGTATCGCTCACAGCACAACAAAATGAAGGCGCACAGTGTTCACTATGTTTGTCCCACACAAACTGCTTCAAATTGTCCATCACCTTGCACAAGAATCGGCCAATTACTTGCCTGGGCTGTATAGCACTGTTTCATAATGAAAACGAAAGTGGCGGATCGGTTGCGGCCCTTGGGTTCGGTTAGTTCCGGTTGAAGCAAGAAAGATGCAGGGTTATATAAATTATATTTCTCTTGTACAATCGTTCAAATTTTACTCAGGGTGGCTGCTTGCCTAAACATTGATTGCTGATTTGTTTGTTCAGTAGGCCTAATTCGATGTCAGTGACCTACATTCACGAGAAATTCGAAGTCTCTTTCTTTTTCTTTGCTTTAATTTTTTAATTGAGAAATGTTAATTTTGCAGTTTATCTAGAAGATAACATTATTATACAGTAGAATAATTTTTGTTTTTAATTCAGTGAAGCAACTGCAATTATGTCTTATTATTTTCAGTCTTTCAGTTGTTAACATTATTAGTTGTAGTAGTATTGTTATTATTATTATCATTATTACCATATATTAATTATTAGTTGTCTGTTGGTGCTGCTGTTGTATTATTATTATTATTATTATTATTATTATTATTATTATTATTATTAGTTGTAGTTGCATTGTTATTATTATTATTTTTATAATTATAAATTACTCTAATGATTACGATTATTATTAATATTATGATGATTATTTTGTATTATTACTCTTATTATTATTATAATGATTATTATTATTATTATTATGATCTAGGATGGATCTAAGGCATGGAAGAATGGGTGAGTGTTGTAGTTGTGTATACATATACTGTGTTGTTGTTTGTAGATTATAGTCACACGACACTTTCGCATATAGGTGACTACTGGACCGATTTATACTGACACCAGCGGGCCAGTTGTTGATAAAGGGGAAAATCATATGATCACACGTTGACCAATCCGGGATTCGAACCAGCGACCTTTCGGTTACTAGCAAGACGCTCTTACCAACTGAGCTACCCGGCCCCTCTATATACTGTGGAATAATTATCTGTGTGTTAAATGTGTACGCATGGGTATGTGGCTGGTTATCTGTTTATGCATGTGTGTTAGTGTTTATAGATTTGTATTTTGGTATGGAAGTTGTTTTTGATAGTATATCAAATGTATCAATATTGTATGTCCATGTTTGTAATAATTTTGATGTTGTTATCTCCTTCCTTATTGCACTGCTAAACAAATATCCATGCCTTGTGTTTGGACAATAAAGAATCTTGAATCTTATTTTACATTGTTGTAATCTTTCCGAATCAGTCGCAAACGTTGTTCCCACAATCGTTTCAGTGTTTTGTTAGCTGGTAATGTGTGTAACTTGACAATGCGCCTTCAATTACTTTTTCTGCGAAATTAGGGCAGCAAACGCAATACTGTTTTTCTCCGCCACAAGTCTTCCGTCTACGTGCTGCCATGCTTAATACTCAACCGGAACTAGCCGGTGTACGTGGCATAGGTGAAGGCAGGGCCGGATAACTCTATCTGCACTAGTTTTGCAACAGTGCTATACTTTCACTAGGCATTGTTGTTGTTGGTTACTACTACTCCAGTCTCTCACAGTAACAAGTTTTTACGCTGGTTTAGAAAGAGCAGCCATACTCGATCTCACAAAACCACGTGACCCCAAATGAGAGAGAGAGAGCGAGAGAGAGAGAGAGAGAGAGAGAGGGAGAGAGAGAGGGAGAGAGAACGAAAGGTCTTATGAATGAAAGAAACAAAGAGCAAAAGGAAGGAGGCATGATGAAAGAAAGAAGTGAAAGCAAGAAGGACGAATACACTGCAGGGGCGTTCCGATGGCGCC
>CM072527.1:11467246-11520577 GCA_036898135.1 Oncomelania hupensis
TAGTGAAATAATGCCTGTCAATTGTACATTAGACAGGAAGAAGAGAAAAGGCAAAATGCAGCAAAGAAGAAGAAGCACATCAACGACGAAAGACACAGAACAGGAGAATAAAGACAGCATAGACATCGACTTAGAAGACATCCAGGCAACCTTACTAGCAAGAATTAACCAGAGCCTAAAGCTGGAAGACGCACTTGGTCCTGTCGGCGGCGGTGGTGGTGGTGGTAGCGGCGATGCTGAAACGACAACGCTTAAAGCTACGATGAAGATACTTACGCATCACATAGTTCCTGTACTAGTGGAATGTATCGCTGTAGCGGTGAAGGAGGCAGTGGCAAGTGCTCTACGTACACACCTTGGCGCTGTTGCTGAACACAAGCAACAGATGGAAGACCAGCAAGTTTCGAAACTCCAGAGCCATGTGCTGTCCCTCAGGTACCAGAATGACCGACTGGAGCAGTATACACGCAGAGAAAGTGTCCGAATTATCGGTCTGAAGGAAGAGAAAGAAGAGAAAGAAAAGGACTTAGAACAGAAAGTGTTGGCCCTCTTTAAAGCGACGGGAGTTGAAGTCGGTGCTGAAGATCTGGCCACCGTCCACCGGGCTGGAAAGCCGGGTGTCAGTCGACACGTGCTGGCCAGGTTTGTCTCCAGGCGGAAGAAGAAGGAGGTGATGATGGCAAGAAAAACCCTCAAAGACCGTGCGGAGTTTAAAAACATCTTCATAAATGATGACCTGACTACGCTGCGTGCCAGGCTGATGAAATACATCAAGAGCAGCGGCAAGTTCGGGCCCGTGTGGACAGTAGATGGGAAAATCTACTGCGGCAAGAAGATTCCACCAGGTGCACAACCTGACAGAAGCGTGAAACCCTTGATCGTAGAAACACCTGACGATCTGTTTAAGGCCGGTTTTAGCAGCGTGGACTATGAGCAGCTGGGGCTGGTTGACTGGAGCACTGTTGATTTGGACACTAAGCGTGATTAGCACGTAACGGGGGTATCTTGCTCTTCCCAGGCTGGATGCCAGGTCGACAGTACTCATCACAAACATGCTCAGGCCTGTAATACTGATTTTTATTCCAATATTTTTTTCTAGCTCTTATGACTTCTATCATTTTAACCGTGATATAAACAATTTGCCATGCAATTTCAGTGAGAGTTACATAAATGGCATAGAGTCAAGCCATGATGTTATATTGAGTCTCAATAATGTAAATGATAATATCTCATGTTTAGAGGAGAATGAATGTTCTTTTAGCTATATGGCTGACTTCTCTGTTGATTATAAGCCTTCTATAAATGTTGATGGTGGTGATAGTGTTGGCGGTGTTCATGATATTTCTTATATTCCTGATTGTGGACAGCCCCTTTTTGATGGTAGTGATTCTGAGGACATTTCCTCTAGTAACAGTTATTATTGTGAACATTTCCCTCTTGTTGAGGCAGATGTAAATATATATCTTCGCGGAATTGGTATGAATGATCAAAATCATATTGGTGTTGACGATGTTTGTGATGGCATTTCTTATACCGATTATCGTGTACAAACACTTTGTGACACCGATGCTCATACACCTCATATTGGTGGTATTAATGCGCCAAACCTCACTGAAGTTACTATTGATGGTGTTGATAACAGTTGTGATGAGGGTATTGATGATGTTGATGTGGCTGAGGATAATGGTGGGGATAAAGATGGCATTCACCCAATCCATTTTTGTTTACAAACCCTTTCTGATGCAATTACTTACACACGGCTTTCGGAAAATGAAGTTAATACTCTAGACCATACTGATATTGACGATGCTGTTGATGTTGATTCAATTCTTTACTGTGTACAACCCACTGATGTTCTTTTTCCGAGTACTGAAAACTATGTTAATACCCCAAACCGTTCTGAAGATGCTGTTGATGATGATCTTAATACCCCAAACCGTTCTGAAGATGCTGTTGTTGATGTCAATCAAACTCTTTACCGTGTGCAAACCCTTTCTGATGCTCTAACTCATATTTCTGAAAATGTCTGTGAAAGAAACCACTCGGATGATGGTGATGATGAAGATGCTGCTGATGATTATGCTGATGATGATGGTTCTGTCCAAAACAATAATTCTAGCAACATGTTATTAACTAATGAATTTCGCCTCAAATGTGTCGCACTTAACGTCTGTGGAATTCGGAGCAAATTGTTAAGTCCCGATCTTGCAGAGTTTTTGGATAATTACGATATAGTAGCAGTTTCTGAGAGTAAATTGGATGACCTTGACAGAATCGTCTTACCTGGCTTTACTGTATTTTATAAAAACCGCACCAAATTTAAAAGAAAGTCTGGTGGCGTCCTGCTGTGTGTTAAGAATGAATTATGTAACCATATCACCATTATTGAATCATGTGATCGAAAGGCATGTATTGATCCCCTTTTAGCAAGTAAATATAAGTTTGTTGATCACGAGTTATGTAATAATGTGTTATATTTTAAACTAGATCGCAGGTTGATAGATAGGGATATTTTATTTGGCTGTGTTTATTTCCCACCGGTAGGGTCCGACTATTTTGATGGAAATGCATTTGCCAGCACAGAAAATGATATGGTTAATTTGAATGCAGAATCCTTTTGTCTATTAGGCGATTTTAATGCCAGAACGGCAAACTTGAGGGATTGGGATTCTGATACAACTAATGAAAATGAAACCTTTGAAGCATATGTGAATAATTTTGTTTTGCCTGATCGCTGTTCTGATGATAATGTGACTAATAGTCTTGGTTTATCTTTAATTGACTTTTGTAAAACAATGCAAGTCTGTATTGTAAACGGTCGCCGTGGGCACCCGGGTAACAGTGGAAATTTTACATCTAAAGAATGCAGCGTGGTTGACTATGTTATTGTATCTTTATCTTTGTTTGATATTGTTGCCGATTTTCATGTACACGAATTTAATGATCTGTATTCTGATATCCACTGTCCGATTTCTGTTGATCTTGCATTGAACGTACTCAAGAAGGCCGATGTAAGTAACGCTCACTATAATATGCAGCCTTCTGGTAATAATAATCGGGAAAATCATGTTCTTATTAATAACAGTAGCTTTTGTTCTAGGCCTAAGTGGTTTAACGATAGTCATAGTAAATATTGTGATAAATTGAATGACTATGAGCAGGAAATCAATGCATTACATAAACGTTTAAATGAATTAGTTGCCAGTGGAGACGAGGCCCCTCAAGCCACAATAGACTTGATATGTACTCAGTTAGGAAATATAATGAAAAACCCTGCGTCAAAAATAGGTTTGTTTAGGACAACGCCCACACATAAGAGTACAAATCGAAGTAATGAGAATTTCCCTTGGTTCGATGCACAGTGTGAGAAAAGAAGAAAAGAATTGTTCAAAGCTAAAACATTAACGAGAAGATTTAGGTCAAACTTTTATAAAGAGCAACAAAAAAAAGCTAGTAGAGAATACAAAAAACAACTTCGATTATCCTTCAAGAAATATAAGACTAAATTTATAAAGAAAATCCGTAATTTAAAGAGTTCTGATCCTAAGGTATTTTGGAAAATCATCAACGGATGTGTTAGTGAAAAGGCGGAAGTAACTTCTAAAATCTCCTGCGAGGTTTTTCTACAACATTTTCAAAAGCTTAGTGACCCAGTTGATGTTAATAATGATGGCCCTGACCACTCTCCTCCTAATGAGTTAGATGATCAGCCTGAATACAATGACCCTTACTTAAATGGCCGGTTTACTGAAGAGGAAGTAAAATATGTACTTAAAGGTCTACATAATAATAAAGCATGTGGATTAGATAGTTTAACTAATGAATTATTAAAGGCTGCTTCTACTAGACTTCTTCCTCTATTCACTAAATTCTTTAACTTAATTTTAGTGTCTGGTAAGGTGCCAGAAGAATGGACAATAGGTGTAATTAAACCGCTTTACAAGAACAAAGGTGATGATGGCGATCCAAACAATTATAGAGGTATAACAATCTTGAGTTGTTTCAGTAAAGTTTTTTCTAGTTTACTTAATAATAGGTTGACTACCTTTTTTAATTTAAGACATACAATAGGGAGTGAACAAGCAGGGTTTACATCAGGACATAGCGTGATGGACCATATTTTTACGTTACAAGCTATTATTGATTTCTTTCTGTTTAAAAGAAAAAGATTGTATTCTGTTTTTGTTGATTATGAAAAGGCTTTTGATCTTGTCAGTCGAGCTATGCTTTGGCAGAAATTGTTAAACTCTGGTGTAAAAGGAAGGTTGTTAATTGTTATCCAAGATATGTACAGTAAAGCAAAATCATGTGTAAAGTGTAACTCCCAAGTTTCTGATTATTTTGGTTGTTTCACCGGGGTCCGTCAGGGAGAAAATCTATCACCTTTGTTGTTCTCAGTGTATTTGAATGATTTAAAATCTTTTATTGGTAACTCTGGATCCAAACTTGAAACTTTGAATTTAGCATCACAGGAGGCACAATTAGGTCAAATAGATATAGATATTTTGTACAAGTTATTTATTTTATTATATGCAGACGATACTGTTATTTTTGCTGAATCGCCTGATGCTTTACAGATAGCCCTTGATTCAATGTATGATTATTGTCAGCTCTGGAAACTTAAAGTTAATGTAGCAAAAACAAAGGTTATGATTTTTTCCAGAGGTAAAGTAAGAAATGTCCCAATCTTCATGTACAATGGTGAGCAAATTGAGGTTACGTACGATTTTCAATATCTGGGAATAAAAATCAATTACAATGGAAGCTTTAAGCCAGCTCAGAAAAACCTATATAACCGAGCCACCAAGGCGATGTTTGCTTTACTCCGCAAAGTTAGAAAATTAGCTTTACCTATTGACATGCAAATTGAACTCTTTGATAAAACTGTTGTACCTATATTATTGTATGGTTCGGAAGTATGGTGTCCTCAGATGACTGACCTGGTAAACAAATTGCAACTACGTTTTTATAAGTTTATCTTAAAGCTTGGTAAAAGTACATCGACATGTATGGTTTTAGGAGAAGTAGGTCAGTTCCCTTTAGATATCTTAGCAAAATGCCGTATGTTAAATTTTTGGTACAAGCTTGCTTTTGACAGAAATAGTACTAAATTATCGTGTGTGGTTTACAGGTTTCTGCTGAAGATGTACGAACTAAACTTGTACAAACATGATTATTTAGACTGTGTCAGGAATTCTCTGGAAAAACTAGGGTTAGGAAATGTCTGGTATGATCAGTCTCAAGGCTCGAATTTTTCTGCCGAAGGGTTTAAAGAAGAGATAAAGAAAAGGCTGCAGGATCAACATGTACAAAACTGGCACTCAGAAATTAACACAAAGGATTTATATTATAATTATAGAATGTTTAAAGAAAATTTTGAATTTGAAGAATATTTGACAATTTTGCCCGCCAGCCTAGCTGCTGTTGTCATAAAATTTAGAACCTTAAACCATAAGCTACCAGTGCAAAGGGGACGGTTTCTTGGAATCCAGAGATGTGACAGAATATGTAATAAATGTACTTTTAATGAGTTAGGAGATGAATTTCATTTTATTTTTATATGTCCACATTACGACGATGATAGAAATGAGCTGCTTAAAAGGTTTTTCTATGTGCGACCCAATGCTATTAAATTTTCTAATTTATTTTCAACGAAAAATAAGACTATTTTGCTGAAACTGGCTAGGTTTATGAAAATAATAATGGATAGCTTTAGAACGTAATATAATGATTTGTAATATTAATGATAGTAATAATAGGGATTTTTTTTTTCAATAATGACAATATGAATACTAAATACCAGTGTGTACCCCCTTCCTTCTCCCCTTCTTTATCACCCAATCTTGCGAGAGAGTGCGTGCGATTTGTGATCAGTCTGTGTGGATATAAGTTTTATGTAGTATGCTTGTGTTGTGTGATAATAATGAATGTGTATTTTGTAAATGTTTATTATGTCTCTTAGAACGCGAGTGTGAAAGATTAACTTTTATTTTTGTAATATATGTACATATGTATTTTATATTGTATTTTATGATTTTTATGGTTATTTTACATGTATGTTTATTTTTATTTATTTTCGTTGTATCCACGTGCCCCAAGGGGTTTTATGGAATAAAGCGCTTTTGACTTTGACTTTGACTTTGACGAAGAGGCGGAAGACACAGAGGACGAAAGAAGGTGATGAACAAGAAAGTTAATAATAACAGTAATAATAATAGTAATGCCCCCTCAAAAATAATATGTCTGTTTACGGGAACATAGCAAAAGAATTAGGGTCGGAATGTCGGCTTCCTTTATTTTTATTTTGTAAACCTTTTCCACCTTGTTTGCGATTGTTTTTGGCGTTTTTCATTTTTTTTTCATCAAATGATTCTAAAAAAAAGGTGTAGGGTCGGGCCAAATAATTAGGGTCGGTCGGGATACCGTAAGTAGACAATTTTTTGTTGCCTGATCATAACGATTTTAAAAACCTTGTATCTTTTAAAGTAGCTATTTTCCAGCTCAAGAGCTACTCAAGGCGCTGGCCGATGTAGGATCTAAGCCATCCCCACTTGCAACCTTTGGGCGCATAGTGTAACGCCCAGACGATTGAGCACAGTCATTTCATAGGACTACCGGGGATAGGAAGAAGGGACGATGATGATGATGATGATATTAATAATAATAATAATAATAATAATATTAATAATAATAACAATAATAATAATAATGATAATAATAACAGTTATAATAATAATAATAATAATAATAATAATAATAATAATAATAATATTAATAATAATAATAATAATAATAATAATAATAATAATATTAATAATAATAATAATAATAACAATAATAATAATAATAGTAATAATGATAATATAAATAATAATAATAATAATAATAATAATAATAATAATAATAATAATAATAATAATAATAATAATAATAATAATAATGATGATGATAATAAAAATAGTAATAGTAATAATAATAATAAAAATAATAATAATATTAACAATAATAATAATAATAATAATAGTAATAATAATAATAATAATAATAATAATAATAATAATAATAATAATAAATAATAATAATAATAATAATAATAATAATAATAATAATAATAATAATAATAATAATAATAATAATAATAAATAGTAATAACAATAATAATTAAAAAAAATAATAATAATATTATCGACCATGACTTCATCAACAATAATATAACAACAACGGCAAATTTGAAAGACCAACAAAAAGGAAGAAAGAAAATCAGAGGGACTCGAAAACAAAAAGAAGGAAGAAGAAGAAAGGAAAAATAGGAGGAGAAGGGGACAAAGATGAAGAGGGGTGAGGGGTGGGGAGAAAGAATATTAAGAAAAAGAAGAAGGAGAAGAAGAACAACAACAACAACAACAACGACGACGACGACGACAAAGACAGACAGACAGATAGAAAGAAAGAAAGAAAGAAAGAAAACAGACAGACATAAAGAAAGAAAGAAAGAAAGAAAGAAAGAAAGAAAGAAAGAAAGAAAGAAAGAAAGAAAGAAAGAAAGAAAGAAAGAAAGAAAGAAATACGAAAAGAAAAGGTTGAAGAACAGAACTAGAACCATTAAATGAACATGACAGGGAGTGGGGTGTTCTATTCTGTTTTACATTTCTCTTTGCTCGAGATTCATTTGCCCTTGTTTATGGTACAAGTGTTTGTGCACGCGCACGCACGCAAAATACAGCTCCGTTCAGTATTTGATTGTAATGTGTATCCACCCTATGGACCCCTTGGGGTCATGAGCAATCTTGCCACTGTAGATTGTTCAAACCTATAACGGGAACAGTGAAAGCCACAGTTGAAAACCTGTCTTTCCTTTATAGGCAAGACGCTTCACTGCGGCAACAGTACCCCCGTTGGAGTGCCGGGGGTTTTCAGTATAAATAGTATCCCCACTTTATGGAAATTTAGTGCTTTAAATTCCCACTGTCGCTGTCTTCCTCATTTACTCTTTCCTATTCTTGCTCTGTCCTTCACTCTGCTATACTATCTTCTTCTTCGCTAGATCAATGACCTACCTTTTTTCTTGAAAACTCTTCCTGGACAAGACTCCTTGTTTGTGTATGAGGTCTGTTGGATCAGCTTGGGAGTGTTGGACGCTTTCTGCCGGGTGGTCACTAGGGCTTCCTATGAATGTACTATTTAGCACTATAGGCATTTTATATGTATGTGTTTGATTGATGATTTATAATGATGTTTGTATTCTATTTTGTTTTTGTAACCGGGGTGTTCGCGTAGTTGAGGTCAACCCTCAGCCGTCCCCCGCGTGGGATGTCTTTATTGTAAAGTGACTGGCCGGTGGAGGGCATTCAATTTTCCCACTGGGGTTGTTTCAGCAGATCTTTTATGCGGATCGGGGGTTGTCCGGTCCTGATTTGGCTCGGAAGAGTCCGCTGGACCTAAAGCAACAATAAATCAATCAATCAATCCACCCTATGGTGAACCTATCAACACCAGAGAACAGCTTTATTTTGTTGTTGTTTTTCAGAGGTTTGTCTCCTGGCAGGGACACAGCGTGAGTCCGATTCCCCTTAGACTGCTAAAATCACTAACTCTATTTCTCGGATCTGTCTCTCCTTTATATAATGTTACAACTACGCCGTACAATAGGCCTATATTATTTAGTTATGAACGTCACGTGCGTGAGGGTTTGTGCAGCTGGATGTACCCTCTGTGTGTGTGTGTGTGTGTGGGGTGTGTGTGTGTGTGTGTGGGTGTGTGTGTGTGTGTGTGTGAGCGCATGCTTTTTTGTTGTTGTTTTCTTTTCTTTTTTTTTGGTAGTCTGCTTTTTTGTTTTGTTTCCTGACGACATTTGTGTGCGGTTCGCTGATGCTTTGTGGATGTGAGTGAATGAAGAAATTGTTTTTAGGTCCCGAGCTATTCACAGATGTCGGGACCAATTGTGTTTTTAATTGTTATTGTCAATGGATTGATTGATTGATTTATTGTTGCTTTAGGTCCAGCGGACTCCTCCGAGCCAAATCAGGACCGGACAACCCCCGATCCGCATAAAAGATCTGCTGAAACAACCCTAGTGGGAAAATTGAACGCCCTCCACCGGCCAGTCACTTTACAATAAAGACATCCCACGCGGGGGACGGCTGAGGGTTTACCTCAACTACGCGAACCCCCGGTTACAAAAACAAAATAGAATACAACCATCATTACAAATCATCAACGAAACATATACATATAAAATGTCTATATTGCTAAATACTAACATCATAGGAAGCCCTAGTGACCACCCAGCAGAAAGCGTCCAACACTCCCAAGCTGATCCAACAGACCTCATACACAACAAGGAGTCTTGTCCAGGAAGAGTTTTAAGAAAAAAGGTAGGTCATTGATCTAGCGAAGAAGAAGATAGTATAGCAGAGTGATAGGACAGAGCAGGAATAGGAAAGAGTAAATGAGGAAGACAGCGACAGTGGGAATTTAAAGCACTAAATTTCCATAAAGTGGGGATACTATTTATACTGAAAACCCCCGGCACTCCAACGGGGGTACTGTTGCCGCAGTGAATCTGTCTTGCCTATAAAGGAAAGACAGGTTTTCAACTGTGGCTTTCACTGTTCCCTTTATAGGTTTGAACAATCTACAGTGGCAAGATTGCTCATGACCCCAAGGGGTGTGTCAATGGATTATGCCATTCCCAGACGCGCAAAGCAAATTCTTTTGTGTGTGACATTGAAGCGATTCTTACGAATGAAGAGAAGACAAGGATGAGGAGGATAAAGAGAAAGAAAGAAGGAAGAAGAAGAAGAAGAAGAAGAAGAAGAAGAAGAAGAAGAAGAAGAAGAAGAAAGAAAGAAAGAAAGAAAGAAAGAAGAAGAAGAAGAAGAAGAAGAAGAAGAAGAAGAAGAAGAAGAAGAAGAAGAAGTGAAAGGAGAGAAAGACAAAGAAAGAAAGAAAGAAGAAGAAGAAGAAGAAGAAGAAGAAGAAGAAGAAGAAGAAGAAGAAGAAGAAGAAGAAGTGAAAGGAGAGAAAGACAAAGAAAGAAAGAAAGAAGAAGAAGAAGAAGAAGAAGAAGAAGAAGAAGAAGAAGAAGAAGAAGAAGAAGAAGAAGAAGAAGAAGAAAAAAAAAGAAGAAGGAGAAGAAGAAGAACAAGAAGAAGAAGAACAAGAAGAAGAAGAAGAAGAAGAAGAAGAAGAAGAAGAAGAAGAAGAAGAAGAAGAAGAATTAGGAGGAGGAAGAGGAGGGCAGGAGAAGAAGAAGAAGAAGAAGAATTAGGAGGAGGAAGAGAAAGGGGAGGAGAAGAAGGAAGAAGAAGAAGAAGAAGAAGAAGAAGAAGAAGAAGAAGAAGAAGAAGAAGAAGAAGAAGAAGAAGAAGAAGAAGAAGAAGTGAAAGGAGAGAAAGACAAAGAAAGAAAGAAAGAAAAGTATTGTTAAATGGGTAAGCTTGAAAATGAAGACACGACAAAACGAAGAAAAAAGACAAAACGCACCGTACAACAGAAGACAAATAAAGAATGAAAACAAAAATAAAGAAAAGAAGACAGTCACAGAAAGAAAACAAAAGTTTTTTTTTGTTTTAAGTATCGTTCGTAAGTAGGATCAAACGAAGGACAGTAGAGAGAGAGAGAGAGAGAGAGAGAGAGAGAGAGAGAGAGAGAGAGAGAGAGAGAGAGAGATTGATTGATTGATTGATTGTTGCTTTAGGTCCAGCGGACTCTTCCGAGCCAAATCAAGACCGGGAGAGAGAGAGAGAGAGAGAGAGAGAGAGAGAGAGAGAGAGAGAGAGAGAGAGAGAGAGAGAGAGAAAGGGAGAGGTAAAAAAAAAAAATAACAACACGCAGTAATCGTAGGTGCAATGGGAGCAGAAGATGGAGAGAAGGTCAACAGAAGAAAATAAAAGAAAACAGATCACGTTAATGATCTAGAAGATGCAGATCTTGCAAAGAGACACAAACCTTGCAAGCAAATTAAATAGTCGTACAATGTTCTGTTAGACTTAAATGAAATTAAACTTAATAATAACAACCAATATGGCCTCCGTGCGTATCTTAGAGTGACGTCCCCTGTTATTTTTATTTGAATTATTTAATAATTCTTATATAGCGCTTTGCTAGCTCAAGAACTGCTCAATGCGCAGCTGCTGTTAGTTAAAACAAAAAACGTAACTGCAGACACCAACCATATGGAATATTCAAACCTCATATCGTGACGCCATCCGCACCCAGACCCTAATAACATACTGTTACGTTGAAACGCGAACGATAGTATGTCTGAAGTGCGCACGATAGATCTAATCGTTTCGATTTGCAAAGTATTCAATGATGGAGTTTATTTACCTTTGATTTGAGTTTGCATTGTTGTTAGGAGAGGCTTTGTATATAGTTGATAATTTTCGTTAGTCGATATTATTGGAGAATTCTCTGGATTTGCGTATTTACTGTCGATAGAATTTTCCCGATAAATGTCGAAGTTTGAAGGAACCTTCCTGGAATGTTTAGAAAGATGTATGACGTAAGTCAGTGATGACGATCTTTTATTTGATTGGCTGTAGTGCGTCATTCTAGTCTACCGTGTTCTAAATTGTTCGGGAAGAGAGAGAGGCTATATATTTTATGTGCCGCACTGTTTTGGATGATTGTTGATAGTGAGTTGGAAAGTAAAAAGTTGAGAGTGGAAAAGGTGATTGTATGCAGTTGTTGATGTGTGCTGAATAAAAGTGGAAAACTTCATACGTCGACTCCAGACTTGTTGATGAGTGAGCAGGCTGCGTGGATAAACGAATCAGAGTTACACCTTATCAGGACTTCAGCATCGGGGCTGAATCAAATACTGATAAAGAAAAACACCAACATCATATCGAGTGTAACACATACTGTCATTGAATTAGTGATTAGCGTCAAAGTTCCTGTTGTGACGTCATCTGCAAGGAGACCCTAATCAGATACTTTCATAGAAGTAGTCAATAAATAACTACACACATTTTCAAAATAATAATTTTTTTATACCAAATTTTTCTACTGTATATATATATATTCAGCTGGTCATGGTGGCATTCAGAAGTTGTGTAAGTAACATGTTTTGTGACACTAATCAAACCACAACACACACTGATGCGGGAACACGTTCACACCTATTGACGCAACATGCTATCAAGTGTAGGGCCACTGTCACATGAAGGGCGCGTTGTTGTGAAATATGATCATAGAAATCTAGAGAAGAGGTCGTATTGATAAGACGTGTGTTTTATGGAGGCAAAAAAGAATGTGATTCTAATTTCATGATTCAGAGTGTATTGCGGAAGAGAAATTAAATATAAGGTTAAATTAATTTTGCTCTTGTGAAATTCGCCTGCAATGATATTGCAGGCAGAGCAGAATTGTGCAAGCAGCTGTAGGTCAATGGTAGGGTTTTGTGTTCAATTCTTTTTTTGTTTTCAACAGGAAGCCAATGAAGATCCTTGAGAACTGGGGTGACATGATGTGGGCCATTTTCTTTTGTCTAGCCACTATTCTATATGTTGTAAGGCTCTCGGCAGTATACATATGGAAATAAATCATCCACAAATATATTTTATGGTAGGCCAAATGGGAGTGCCATGACTGAATTTCACAAGAAATGGGGGCAGCTTGAATTAGATCCTAGATCGGCCAGCGCCTTGAGCAGCTCTTGAGCTGGAAACGCGCTATATAAGAACGAGTAATTTTGTTTTAAGAGCTACGTTTCTAGTAGTACTGCACCAAAGGCAGCAGCCTTCCGTGTGCCCCGGCCTTTCTCATATTTAACTTCATAGATATTCAATGTGAAGAAGGTTGACAATATATCGCAGCCACGACACTTCACGAGCGGCACTTTTGACCACGACACAAACATCAGCTACCTTGAGCATGACCTCGTCGTATTTCTCATGTCTTAATGGATTTTTTTTGGAGATGAAGTGGTGTTGACTTAAGTCGCAGCTGTACAAGTTAGCTCACTTAGGCCGTTCACGACTGAAACATTGGACTGGAGAAAGGGTTCGCTGGGCGGGCAGCGCGCAAGGCATACGTGTTCAAAATGCAAATAATGCTGAAAGTCGAGTCGGATTCGATCCCACACAGATGAGATGCGCGAACACGTGTGGGAGTTTAATGAGGGGCGGGAATGGGATAGGGTGGAACAGGGGCCTGAGTGGGGGTGAGGTGGGTGCGTTGGAGGGGTGGGGGTTGGTTAGGGTTGGAGTTAGGGTAACAAAAAATGAATGAAAGGAAAGATAAGGAAGATTGATGTAAACTGAGCGTGATACATATCTTATCCATTTCCCCCTGAAATGCCTCTTTATTAATTTTGTTTACTCTCGTGTGCCCCCCCCCCTTTCCTCCCCTCCATTTGATAGCTTACCAACCTACCCTCCCACCCCACCCCCTACTCCAAGCAATGAACGGTTTATCTTCTTCTCCTTCCTCTTCTTTTCTTTGTCTCTTTCTTGTACGGGTGAATTAGAATGAGAGCGCGCGGCCTTTCAGAGGCGAACATGTTACGTCATGTTTAGTAAAGGACATGCTTGTCGCGGAATCCCACGTGACCACATTTCAAGTCATTTTGCCCTTTCCGCGCAAACCGTCGCCTAGATATGATACGTCCTATTTCATTTAGCGCGCTGCCGAAGGTGTGTCCGCTGTGACCAATCAAAATGCTCAGATGCAAATAGTCCCCATTAGGCAGCCAATGAAAAACATTGGCAGCTTGATCTGCTGATTCAGTGGGTCCGTTTACACTTTTGCCTCCTTTCTTTGAGGTAAATGTTGCTGTAGTACTGTATTTTGTGAATTAGTGACGATTTGGCCACAAAACCTGCTGTTTTAGCGCGTTACAAGAACAACGGCAACAGCGGCCAGTGTTTTCTATCTAAAACAACGGAAGCCATACCCCCCGTTGGGGTGCCGGGGGTTTCAGTATAAATAGTATCCCCACTTTCTGGAAATTTAGTGCTTTAAATTCCCACTGTCGCTGTCTTTCTCATTTGTTCTTTCTCATTCCTGCTCTGTTCTATCAATCTGCTATACTATCTTCTTCTTCGCTAGACCAGTCACCTACCTTTTTTCTTGAAAACTCTTCCGGGACAAGACTCCTTATTTGTGTGTGAGATCTGTTGGATCAGCTTGGGAATATTGGACGCTTTCTGCCAGGTGGTCACTAGGGCTTCCTATGATGTTATTATTTAGCAATGTAGGCATTTTATATGTATGTGTTTTGTTAATAATTTATAATGATGTTTGTATTCTATTTTGTTTGTGTAAACGGGGGTTCGATAAATTAGAGTACAGCCTCAGCGTCCCCTGCGTGGGATGTCTTTATTGTAAAGTGACTGGCTGGTGGAGAGCCTTCAGTGTTACCACTAGGGTTGTTTCGGCAGATCTTTTATGCGGATTGGGGGTTGTCCGGTCCTGATTTGGCTCGGAAGAGTCCGATGGACTTAAAGCAATAATCATGTAATGTAGTGTAACGGAAGCCATTTTGTTACTCTGCACGCAAAGTCATCAATGCATTGCTGCCTCTGAACACAACAGGCAAGAAAAGCATTGCCTGTAATGCTTGCTGCTACCTTTGCCTGATTTTGCCTGTGATGTGACGTAGAACGGCTGCTGCGTGACATGATGTTGTTTGTAAGTTCGAATCTCTTCCAGAAAGAGTGCGGATTGACTGACGGACTGTGGAAACTGACGGTTGACAAGGACAATATATAGACTGTTAGGTTAGACAGGTATGTATGCTCGATAGTGCTCGGAGCCCGGATGTATTGTAAGTATGGTATATTGTGTTTGGAGTGAATGAGAGTGTAAAAAGAGGCTGCAGAATTGCTGCTGCATAAAGGAAGATCCCGTGTTCGTACTGTACCTTTCATTCTTTTTTTCCTACGTCTTCTTTCTTCTTTTCTTCTTTTTTCCTTTCTTTCTTTCTAAATTGTTCTTCTTCTTCTGTATTTCTTTCTTCTTTCTTTTTTGTCTTTCTAAGTTCTTCATACAAATCCTTTAGAAAACATATTTTACAACACATTACAAATTAGTTCATTGGCTACTTAGTTGGAGTTTCACTGTCATCACATTCGCTAGATGGTTTAAATAAGTTGTGTATGTACGTATGTGGGCATAGGCGTGTGTGAGTGCACCATTGCGCGCGGATCTTGATTATAATGTTGCATTATGACGTTATTTAAGTTATTTTGTTATGTACTAATTGCTATTGTTACAAGTCTTAAGGCCAAGATGTACAGAAGCACACCCAATGCTTACTCTTTTCCCATCCTATCCCATAACCCGAAGGTCGTTGGGGCCCCACAGATGATCGTTTAACCAGCGTACTCCATCTCTTTCTGTTTTCTGCAACCCTCATGGCTTCGCTCAGTGTCAAGCCAGTCCATTCCTGAATGTTGTCCTCCCACTTCTTTTTCCGTCTCCCTCTTCTTATGCCTCCTTGCACCGTGCCTTGCAGGATGGTCTTTGCAAGCCGGCCCTGATGATCTGGTGAGGTGACGTGGCCATACCATCGGAGTTTCCGTTTCTTCACCACTGTGAGCATGTCATCGTGTTATCGAATGACAAGGGAGCGCAGCAGTCTTACCTTGGAATGTGGACTGATAGTCCCGTGTAGACTGATGGTCCTGTTTCTTTTTTACCCTTGTTAAATAAAATTGTTATCTTATCTTGTTACAGAAAGTAACTCATTTACATTACCCTTGTAAAGTAACTCACAAATGTTACCCAGAGCTGGTAATGGTATTTTGGGGGTGTACCATTAGTATTGTACCTCTACCTCATCCAATAATTATTAGTCTACTGCATGTTTTTAATCTTTGTTTAATATTTATTAACTGGTTGGTGGTTGTGTGTGTGCCATGCAATATTTTAATGTGCTAACGCTACCACTGTAATTGCTCAAATTGAGACGAATACAGTTGTGGAGTGTTGTGTATAGTATTGTATTGTATAGTATTGTCTTGTATAGTATAGTATTGTTGTTTCTTTTACCCCCGTTGGGGTGCCGGGGGTTTCAGTATGAATAGTATCCCCACTTTCTGGAAATTTAGTGCTTTAAATTCCCACTGTCGCTGTCTTTCTCATTTGCTCTTTCTCATTCCTGCTCTGTTCTATCAATCTGCTATACTATCTTCTTCTTCGCTAGACCAGTCATCTACCTTTTTTCTTGAAAACTCTTCCGGGACAAGATCTTCCGGGACAAGACTCCTTATTTGTGTATGAGGTCTGTTGGATCAGCTTGGGAATATTGGATGCTTTCTGCCAGGTGGTCACTAGGGCTTCCTATGATGTTATTATTTAGCAATGTAGGTATTTTATATGTATGTGTTTTGTTGATAATTTATAATGATGTTTGTATTCTATTTTGTTTCTGTAAACGGGGGTTCGATAAATTAGAGTACAGCCTCAGCGTCTCCTGCATGGGATGTCTTTATTGTAAAGTGCCTGGCTGTTGGAAAGCGTTTAGTTTTACACTAGGGTTGTTTCAGCAGATCTTTTATGCGGATCAGGAGTTGTCCGGTCCTGATTTGGCTCGGAAGAGTCCGCTGGACCTAAAGCAATAATCATGTAATGTAATGTCTTGGTAGGCTACTAGGCTGATGGGGCCCTCCAACTGCTCAACCCATCTGCCAATATTAGGTATACCCACCTACCTCCGCCATCACACTATCGAAGCCCTTATAGTCTGAGTGTTTGTGTGTTAAATCATTCACCTCTCCGTCTTGTCCTGTACTGGACTAAGGCCGATTCTCAGTGCCTCTGGCGCCATTGCAGGATGTCTCCAAGCGCGCACACAGCGGGTGGGAGGGGAAATTGAGGGAGAGAGGGAAGGGATAGAGAGAGAGGGAAGTGAGGGAGACTCTTCGGAGCTATTGCAGTATGTCACCAATCACACACAGAGAGGAAAGAGGGGTGAGAGAGAGAGAGAGAGAGAGAGAGAGAGAGAGAGAGAGAGAGAGAGAGAGAGGAGGCGAGGTGCACAGATAGAGAGGGGCAATGAAAGAAAGAGTATTCCAGACAGAGGAAGGAAGGGGGGGGATAGAGAAAATATATTAAGACAGAGAGACAGAGAAAGAAAGAAAAAGAGAGTGTGTGTATGTGTGTTTGTGTATGTATGTGTGAAGGAAAGAGCGACGAGGGAGAGAGAGATTTGTTTGTTTATTTAATTTAACGTCTAGTCATCGAAGTGATTTTTGAAATTAAGATGAATGTGGGGGAATGGGAGATTAAAAAAAAGACAGACAGAGCAGACAGATAGATAGACATAGAATAATGTGGTAAGTATTGGGGTGCAGCAGGGGAAATACAGCCTCTTCACTATGATTGGATGAAGGCGGTAGTCAACTGGAAATAAGCAATAGTGTATCATGGAATTATAGAATCCATTGCAAGTCTCATGGACCTAAGTGAAGTTCCTCAACCTACTCGACATGTAACCATTGTTTATCCTCGGCACAGGTTCCTGTTTTGTAGGCTAATAGTCTGCAATCGCGTTACCACTGGGGCTTGGCGCGTCAAGTAAGAGAGAGCACAATTAGAGAGTGCACGTGGAGAGATCAAGAGAGATCAAGAGAGAGAGAGAGAGAGAGAGAGAGAGAGAGAGAGAGAGAGAGAGAGATTTCCATAGACTTGCGGCACATCGCAAAAGAGTAATTATAGGAGAGTGCGTGCTGGCGTGCGCGCGCGCTCCCGTACGTAATAATTAGTTCTTTGAATTAAACATTTCGCTTACGAGATGCAAACCTCGAAAGTCCGGCCAGCTGCATTGAGCAAGCTAGAGAACTGTTCTTTTAGGTTCTGTCCGTTTGTCCGTGCGAGCTTTTCTCTGAAACTGACGGACGGACTTCTTCGGAACTTGGTATCCAGTTAGAACAGAAGGATGCCTACCAGCTGACACCGCTTTATGATTATCGGGTGACGTCATTATGGTCACCTAATCTTTTTTTTTTTTTTATTGTTTTTGTGGGTTTTTTCTAATCGCATTTTCTACCTAACTACTGGAGGGATGTGGTTCAAACTTTGTAGGTACCTAGATTTTACCGACGCCGGCAACATAACATTAAACTTAGTCAAATCGATTGAAACCCTCATGATGAAGTCATATTATTATTATTATTATTATTATTATTATTATTATTATTATTATTATTATTATTATTATTATTATTATTATCCTTTAAACATGGTATGTAGGCACAGTGTACAGATGTCTTGAACCTAAAACAAACCGTATGTATATCGGGTGACGTCATGTAGTGTTTACATTCTTTTTGATTTTGGGGTGGGGATGAAGAAGAGGTGGGGTGGGGCTCAAAACTAAAAATGATACTTACGGGACTTAAACCTCGACTTCAGCGACTCTTGAGATGGAAGAAAACGCCAAACACAAACACATAAATGCAGTCAACGGTAATTTCAACAACGTGGCAAGCCATTTCAATGGTCCTCCAGATACACACATATCTAAAAACCAGCCTTTTCAAAAGTGTTCATGTTTGTGGAGCTCTGTTGTCGCGATTTGGAAGAAATTTTAAAAAAAGAACAATGAAGAGAGAGAACAGCGGAGAGACCGTAGAGTGAGAGAGAGAGAGAGAGAAGAAGAAGTAGAAGAAGCAGTAGAAGAAGAAAAAGAAGAAGAAGAAGAAGAAGAAGAAGAAGAAGAAGAAGCAGTAGAAGAAGAAGAAGAAGAAGAAGAAGAAGAAGAAGAAGAAGAAGAAGAAGAAGAAGAAGAAGAAGAAGAAGAAGAAGAAGAAGCAGTAGAAGAAGAAGAAGAAGAAGAAGAAGAAGAAGAAGAAGAAGAAGAAGAAGAAGAAGAAGAAGAAGAAAAAGAAGAAGCAGAAGAAGAAGAAGAAGAAGAAGAAGAAGAAGAAGAAGAAGAAGAAGAAGAAGAAGAAGAAGAAGAAGAAGAAGAAGAAGAAGAAAAAGAAGCAGAAGAAGAAGAAGAAGCAGAAGAAGAAGAAGAAGAAGAAGAAGAAGAAGAAGAAGAAGAAGAAGAAGAAGAAGAAGAAGGGAGAGAGAGAACAGTGGAGGGACCGTAGAGAGAGAGGAGAAATAGAATAAAGGAGCCAGAGAACAGGAGAGAGGGAGAGAGAAAGAAAGAAAGAGAGAAGAAGAAGAAGAAGAAGAAGAAGAAGAAGAACAACAACAACAACAACAACAACAACAACAACAACAACAACAACAACAACAACTCTCTCTCTCTCTCCTTCTCTCTCTCTCTCTCTCTCTCTCTCTGAAGAAGCAGTAGAAGAAGAAGCAGTAGAAGAAGAAGAAGAAGAAGAAGAAGAAGAAGAAGAAGAAGAAGAAGAAGAAGCAGAAGAAGAAGAAGAAGAAGAAGAAGAAGAAGAAGAAGAAGAAGAAGAAGAAGAAGAAGAAGAAGAAGAAGCAGAAGAAGAAGAATAAGAAGAAGAAGAAGAAGAAGAAGAAAAAGAAGAAGAAAAAAGAAGAAGAAGAAGAAGAAGAAGAAGAAGAAGAAGAAGAAGAAGAAGAAATAGAAGAAGTGAGAGAGAGAACAGAAGAGAGATAAGAAGAAGAATAAGAAGAAGAAGGAGAGAGAGAAGAAGAAGAAGTAGAAGAAGAAGGAGAAAGAGAACAAGAAGAAACAGAAGAAGGGAGCAAGAGAACAGTAGAGAGAGAAAAGAAGAAAAAGAAATAGAAGAAGGAAGTTGGAGAACAGAGATAGCGAGACAGAGAAAGAAGAAGATGAAGAAGAAGAAGGAGAGAGAGAGTGTGTGAGAGATCGAGAGAGAGAAAGAGAGAGAGGGAAAATGCACGGCAGCAGCAAGCCAACGCCGTCACGAGCAGGAGAGACTGAATAGTAGTCTCCGCACACCCGCGAATACTTCCAGACCAGTTGGCTTGGATTTGTGACTACGGTGTGTTATATTATATTGTTTTAGACTTTACAGTAAAGGAGGAAAAAAAAGTTTTTGAACGTGTACAACTGTGTGAAAACAGCAATTCCAGAAGATTGAACTTCCAGGAAGAAACCATTTACTAGCGTGTAAAGAAATCAAATTTATTTGTACGTCAACCTGGACGAGGGAAAAAAAATGGAAAAGGTGTCGCAGGTTCTGTCTTGACAATAGGTTGCAGTGTTTTCTGGCAACTTTGTTACACTTTTGGTATTATGAATTGTTTGTATAGAGCGCTTTTTCACCAAGGCTGGGGCTATGCGAGGCGGTGTCCGAGAACATGAGAGTTACCGTCAGAGAAAAAAAGTGTATTTTTTGAAAGAGTAAAACACAAAAATCTAAAAGCTTGCTGAATAAGAAAACAAAATCACCGGTTGTTTCTGGGGAAAAATTTAAACATTTTAACAAGAAATATGTCTTTTTCAGGTTCGATGTGATTTATGACGAAATGTTTCTATATTCCGTAATTTTGGACTAACGTTTTTGTTGTTGCTGCTGCTGCTGCTGTTGCTGTTGCAAGCTTTAATGAAGTTATTGGAAGAGATCAGTTTATTAAGATGTAAATTATCATATCCTATTCCTTCCCTCGAAAGTGGTAGGGGCACCACAGACGAAAGTTAACCAGCGTACTCCATCTTTCTATGTCTTCAGCAGTCCTCATGGCTTCATTCAGTGTCAAGCCAGTCCATTCCCGTATGTTGTCTTCCCACCTCTTTTTCTGTCTCCTTCTTCTGCCTCCTTGCACCGTGCCTTGCTTGGATAGTCTTTGCAAGGCCTGATTTTCTGTTGACGTGGCCATACCATCGGAGTGTTGTTTTTTGTTGTTGACCACTGTGAGCAAGTCCTCGTAAACAGCGTTTTCAAACCTATGAAACAAGATAAAAAGTCGCACGAAATGGTCCCTCGACCAAGATGAATAATTCCAGACAGGTCCAGTTTCATTTCTGACAACGTTGTGGTATTAACGGTGTGTCCTTAAACATGGGTTTGCTGAGACATAAGACAATCGAAATGTTATTCCATTTTTAAAATTTGTATTGGTATTTATTCGTTCGAGAGCGTTGTGGCCAAGTGGGCTAAGGCGGGACTAACTTGCCTTGTCCACAGGCCAGAAACCAATGGCGCCTGTCAGGTGTGGGATCGATCCAGCATAGGGGCGTTATGTTTCTCCGAATATTATTTACTTTCGACTCGGGCAACGTCTCGGGGGTTTTCTCCGGGTTCTCCGGTTTGCTCCCCGAGCAAAATTTCAAAATCACAACAAATGTTAGGTAGGTAGGGTTTGGGCGCGCCACAGGCTGCGACTACGCTTTCCCCAGGGGAGGCGGCCCAGAATTTCCCTATGAAAAAGGGACAATAAGGTAAATAAAATAATTAAAAAATAAAAATAAAAATAAATGCATAGCGCGCTTTTCCGTTGTTTTTTTTTAAGCGCAAGAGCTGCTCAAGGCGCTGCACGATAAAAGATCTAACTCGAGGCGCCAACTTGCCACCTTTGGGCGCATAGTCTGACGCCCAGACAACTGAGCACAATCCTGAGCGGCCGGTACGGGGATGGCGAGAATGGACCTAGTGCATGCTGGGTATATTTGTGTAGCAGGTACTCACCCATCTAGGACATGGGCGTCAGGATCGTTAAAGTAGGTGCGATAGAATGCGTGGGCGCACAGACTAGACCTCGGTTTATACTCTCATCTTTCGTCCGAAAGATTACATGGGAAAAGTTAGGTCCATGAAAAACAGACAGGAAACAAAGTTAAGAATTCAAAGACATAGCCATAAATGCCTTACCAGTTCTTTGAATAATAACAAAATACGATAAAATTACCAATTATCTCCGTAATGCTGACGATGCGATGACGACAATGATAATGATAATGATGATGGTAGAGGTGATGTTGATGATGATGATGATGATGATGATGATGATGATGATGATGATGATGATGATGATGATGATGATGATGATGATGATGATGATGATGATGATGTTAAGACTAATTTCAAGCGCTTTGTGATTCAGAATAGCATATTGTGCGACGGACGTGTTCTTTGGTTAGGCATTGTTGGTAAGATACAATAATACCGACCTTTGAGAGAGAGAGAGACAGACAGACAGACAGACAGACAGACAGAGAGACAGACAGACAGACAGACAGACAGACAGACAGACAGAGACACAGAGTGAGAGACAGAGAGATGAAATAGAATCAGGTACAGTCAGAAATCAGAAGATGAGCACAACATAACCATCAGTCGTCAGATAAAACCAAGTTTTCAAGTTTTTAAGTTTTAATAACCCTTCTTTCAGGGTAAAACTAGAATAAATGCCAGTAATAGTTATTCTAAAAAGCTACTTTGATTTCTCACAAGAACTTTTAAAATAATTTTTAAAAAAGGCTTTTTGAAGACGTGTATAATTTTAAACATGTACGTTGTGTTTGTAAAAAGAAGAAAATAAAACCAATCGGAAATAGAAGATGTTGTTGGGTTTTGACCAGAAAGCTGTATTTTTCTCATTTCAGAACCTGTGTTGTATTCTTTTCGCTACATGTTAATTTATATTTTTGAAACCAAACAAACGCGTATTTTTAATGAAATTTTCTTGTTTTTTTTTAAGCTTTTCTTCTTTTTTTTTATCTTGTAAAAATGTATTTAAGAATATACCACCAACAAAATTACGTAAATGTATCCATGTGTGTGTGGGGGGAAGGGGGTGACTGATTGGATTTTTAACTTTGTATTAGAAACGCTATTTGATTGATGAAAGTGCGTGTTATTAATCAAAACTGATTTCTGTATGTTTGCAGATTCGCCGAAGATATTAGGGTTCCCTACAGACAAACTTCTTTCATAAATTCTGTGAATTTTAAATCCGAGACTTTTTTGATGTTTGCGGTTGATAACAGCGTATCTTGTGGCAAGTGATCTTCACAATCAAAACTATACATTTACCACAAGAGTTTAATTTTATTTCTGCAGTTGTCGATCGTGTAGTTTGGAAGACACATTTGAGAAGAAATGTGAGGTTTAAGAAGATAAAACAGTACAGCAGATGAACAGATTCTCTGTACACGTTTTTTTTTTGCCCCGCTAAAATCCCTTGTCAGGAGTTACGAGGCAATAAAATCCATTTGACAAATGTTGTATGATCTGTCGTGTCTGCAAGATATTTGAGAGCTTTGTGTGCATTTGCAATCCAAGACGTTTTTAGTTCTGTCTGTGTCGGTGTCATTTAGTTGATCTCTTGAAGCTCAGCTGATGAAGAAACTGTGGATGCTCCAATCAAAGACTGTGTAATCTCACTTCGTCTGTGGCACACGGCGCGTGTCTTTTCGCTTACAACGTTATTAATTATTTAATCTGAGCTTATTGTGTTGTGTGAAATTGCTTCTTTGAATCGGTTATGGGCTTTGTGGTAATTGTGTTAAGCCCTACCTTTTAAATAAAAGCTGTAGAGACTACATCTCCAACCTAGATTTTTGATCCGTTCCTGCGTCTGTGGATAAAACAGTGCATTTTGTTATCTTTTATCGTATAGTTATTGTATAACGGAAAATAAAAACCACGCGGCCAATTTGAACATAGTTCGGAGAAATTATCATCTTTATCTTCAGTTCTGAACTTAGAGAGGTGGAGAGAAAAAACCATCTCAAAGTTATTTGACTCTCTTATGAATGAAATCCAGAGTTGTGCTCATGTGTCTGTGTGTATAATTTGTGATATGTCAAATTCAGTGATTATTTTATAAAGAAATCATCATACATTTCCAGTCGCAGAATATCAGCACATGTGACAGTGTGTTTGAAATATTTCATCGGCTAAAGTTTGATAAAAACCGTTCATTTTCAAATTCAGTATTGAAACGCAGTTCCTGCTATTGCGACAGTGACTGTGTCGATCTGTCCTGATTAGTTACGAACTTCAACTTCCAAAATTATTGGTTTGTGATTGTGCAAATGCGATTAGAGTATGATCGACCATTGTTAAGTTGATTTGAGAAAAGTTTGCGGTTCCTGCTGTTGTTGAGTCAGTAACTGTTTCGAATCTGTCTTGTACTGTTCCGAGTCTTCACCATCCAGGTTTGTCGGTTTCTGATAGTGCAAATGTGTCTCGTAGTGCATGATCGATCATTTTCAAGTTGATTTGAGAAATTGTATACATTCTCATTCACGATTATCCAGGTCATCTCGCTACAGACCCTGTGTTTTTGTGTTCTAGAATGTTTCGTGTGATTACAAAAGCAGCAGAAAACTGAAATGCCATTGTCCTTGTTGCTTTTATAATAGTTTATTAAGCCGACTACTTCAGTGACACATGGTGATCTGTCATCTTTACGTGATATGAACTTTAATGTACTAAACGGCTGTGGTATTTCTTTAACTAGATTAGAACAAGACTATTGGAGTGTTTGCTAGCGACATTTATTGGTGGTAAATCATTATCGGCTTATTAAAAGTAAATCATTATCGGCTTATTAAAAGTAAATCATTCGCTTCGTCTGGACCAGGTGTTTTCAATCGTGTTTTGGACATTTTTGTACCTTTTCCTGCTATTATGTCTCTGTTGTTTTTTTTGTCCTCAAGAACCTACAAAACGTTGAGTTTTTCAACTTAGGCTTATTATCTGATTCCTGCTATTGTGATCCCTCATAAACGTTTAATACCAAGGTAATTCCAGCTGTTGTGTTTGTGGGGTATAGTTTCTATTGAAAACAACAACAACAACAACATTCATTGTTAACTCTCCACATTGTTTTGTTGGGGCACAGCTTGTGTTTATTTATTTTGATTTCTGACGGCTTTTTCTGGGTGTGAAGTTTGTGAAACAGTCATTGGAATGTTTAGATTAAAACAGGATTTAAAAAGAAATGTTTAGATTAAAACAGGATTTTAAAAGAAAATTCTGTTGAAAGGACAAATTATGCTGGCTGGTCCGCGTTTGACTAAGCTAGTAAATAAACACACGTGCATTTTGACACACACATACAGAGAGAGAGAGAGAGAGAGAGAGAGAGAGAGAGAGAGAGAGAGACGTATGCACGTACACACATAACAGTACATGCACCCGCACACACACGCACACAGGCACCATGAACACACGCAATCACACAGTTTAACAATTTATTCAGAAATTTCTTGCAAGAATTAACATTTTCATATAATGCATCTCCTTGAATAATAATAATAATAATAATAATAATAATAATAATAATAATAATAATAATAATAATAATAATAGGGGATGCTATATTTGCGCTTTTTTTTCCAAAATGACAATCAGGCTCCAAGCGCGACGATCTGTACCAACATACACGCTCACACGTTTCAACCAATCTCTCTCACACACACGCACACAAACACACCCCCCCACAATAAACACACATCTATCACTAAAACATGTGGTGTAAAGGCAGGGAGATCGCTATGTTACACTACGGTATAAATGCTTCAAGTCAGACATAGAGTTGCTACTTTCAAACGGAAGGCAAAGTTATCACGTCATATTGATTGAAAAATCCGCTTGGTCTACTGTGCATTTGGGAATCTAAAATCACAGTGACTAACATGATTATTACTTCCAGCTGATCTGAGTGCTTGGAGCGAAGATTGTCTTCCTGCTTGGTATATTCTGTTTCATCTCCTGATCATTTGGATAGTACATTTCACCGTGGAACACTTTTTTTTCCCCGTCTGGAGTTGTGGGAGCAGATCGATTTTACACCTCATCGTTCTGTCTGGCTGGTTCGTGTCTTCATTTTAGTCCCGGTTTTGAGTTTGGCTCCAGCAGACCGGAAGCAATTGATATTGGTTTGGGTTGTGTGAATTTGCTGAGGTGATTGGATATTTCTGATTGGTCAGTTATGCAATGACGTCCTCAGGAAGTAACGAACTGAGCAAAATGGAGGGGGGAACGGTGGAACGGGATTACTTTTTCTACCCTAACGGCTCGGTCAACGTGGCAGATGAAGTAGTGCCTGGAGGACCTTTGAGTGGCAACAACAACTACACCATTGGCTACAACAACACCGGACAGAATCCTTACGACGTCCCCACCAGCCTCATCTGCTTGCTGGCGTTCCTTTACGGCTCCATCAGCCTGCTGGCGGTCCTGGGCAACGCTCTGGTCATCCTCATCATCGTCAAGAACCGCCGAATGCACACCGTCACCAACATCTTCATCGCTAACCTAGCCGTTGCCGACGTCATCATCGGCGTGTTCGCCATACCTTTCCAGTTCCAGGCCGCACTGTTGCAAAGATGGGTCCTGGCTGACTTCATGTGCTCCCTGGCTCCCATGTTTCAGGTGAGGTCTTTTTGAGGTTTAGTCAGCATTTCTGTCGGGAGCATTCTTATGTGCATTAAGCTGTACGTGTTTGCAGAGCTTACAGCTAGCTGTGTGTTTCAATGGAATAAAACCGAAGGCTACTAGCATTCAAAATGTACAATACTGTAATGACAAACAAAATTAATGTATACACTCGGGGTTATTTTTAAACTTCCAACGTTTTGACTATAACTCGCTTCTTATTATAACTGTTGCTTTCGTCTTCTTGCTTTCTTTCTAAATATCATTTATTTATTTCTAGGGGTTCTGTTCTGAAGGATTGTTTTCTTGACTCTTGTGTTTTGTTCTCCTGATCAAAGAGGTTCAAATACAAAGAGAGAGAACATGTTCATAGCGCTTACTAAAAAATACTGAGACGAGCAGCGAGTTGCGACCCTTGACCGTGCAAGTCTATATAATTAGAAGCGTTTTATGTCCGTGTATTGATTTTAAAATTATGATCGTCTCTTAAATCATGCTAGAATAGAGAGCTACATAAATGGTATTTTGCACATAAATCCGCACATTCTTTATGTAGGATGTGGGTTACAAACGCACGTGTCCACTGATTTGTGGAGCTGAAGCTGAATAGATGCATTGCTCTTCAAAAGAAAAGAGGGTCAGCATGTTCCTCCTTCACCTCGTCATAGTGTACCATACATGCTTCTTAACTAAGAGAACAGGGTCAGCATCGTTCCCCTTCACATCGTCATTGTATAATACCATACATGCTTCTTAACTAAGAGAACAGGGTCAGCTTCTTTCCCCTTCACATCGTCATTGTATACCATACATGCTTCTTAACTAAGAGAACAGGGTCAGCATCTTTCTCCCCTTCACATCGTCATTGTATAATACCATACATGCTTCTTAACTAAGAGAACAGGGTCAGCTTCTTTCCCCTTCACATCGTCATTGTATACCATACATGCTTCTTAACTAAGAGAACAGGGTCAGCATCTTTCTCCCCTTCACATCGTCATTGTATAATACCATACATGCTTCTTAACTAAGAGAACAGGGTCAGCATCGTTCCCCTTCACATCGTCATTGTATAATACCATACATGCTTCTTAACTAAGAGAACAGGGTCAGCATCTTTCTCCCCTTCACATCGTCATTGTATAATACCATACATGCTTCTTAACTAAGAGAACAGGGTCAGCTTCTTTCCCCTTCACATCGTCATTGTATACCATACATGCTTCTTAACTAAGAGAACAGGGTCAGCATCTTTCTCCCCTTCACATCGTCATTGTATAATACCATACATGCTTCTTAACTAAGAGAACAGGGTCAGCATCGTTCCCCTTCACATCGTCATTGTATAATACCATACATGCTTCTTAACTAAGAGAACAGGGTCAGCATCGTTCCCCTTCACATCGTCATTGTATAATACCATACATGCTTCTTAACTAAGAGAACAGGGTCAGCTTCTTTCCCCTTCACATCGTCATTGTATACCATACATGCTTCTTCACTAAGAGAACAGGGTCAGCATCGTTCCCCTTCACATCGTCATTGTATAATACCATACATGCTTCTTAACTAAGAGAACAGGGTCAGCATCTTTCCCCTTCACATCGTCATTGTATAATACCATACATGCTTCTTAACTAAGAGAACAGGGTCAGAATATTTCCCCTTCACATCGTCATTGTATACCATACATGCTTCTCCACTAAGAGAACAGGGTTAGCATATTTCCCCTTCACATCGTCATTGTATAATACCATACATGCTTCTTCACTAAGAGAACAGGGTCAGCATATTTCCCCTTCACATCGTCATTGTATAATACCATACATGCTTCTTAACTAAGAGAACAGGGTCAGCATCTTTCCCCTTCACATCGTCATTGTATAATACCATACATGCTTCTTCACTAAGGGAACAGGGTCAGCATCTTTCCCCTTCACATCGTCATTGTATACCATACATGCTTCTTAACTAAGAGAACAGGGTCAGAATATTTCCCCTTCACATCGTCATTGTATAATACCATACATGCTTCTTCACTAAGAGAACAGGGTCAGCTTCTTTCCCCTTCACATCGTCATTGTATACAATACATGCTTCTTAACTAAGAGAACATGGTCAGCATCTTTCCCCTTCACATCGTCATTGTATAATACCATACATGCTTCTTAACTAAGAGCACATCGTCATTGTATAATACCATACATGCTTCTTAACTAAGAGAACAGGGTCAGCTTCTTTCCCCTTCACATCGTCATTGTATAATACCATACATGCTTCTTCACTAAGAGAACAGGGTCAAGTTCTTTTACCTTCACGTCGTCATTGTATACAATACATGCTTCTTAACTAAGAGAACATGGTCAGCATCTTTCCCCTTCACATCGTCATTGTATAATACCATACATGCTTCTTCACTAAGAGAACAGGGTCAGAATATTTCCCCTTCCCATCGTCATTGTATAATACCATACATGCTTCTTCACTAAGACTAAGAGAATGTCGTGAGATAACTAGTTTTACTCTGCTTATTTTAATATTTAGCTTGGATAGCCTATGTAATATTAGAATTTCAATGTTAGGCAGCAGACGATGGAAGTAATCAAGCGTAGCAATAGCATAGTGCCGATTACACACAGTGGCCGTGGACCCTAGCAAAGGCAATGACATCATCGTAACGCCGTTAGGTAAGTCAGTTATCCGCCAATGAGAACACAGCTTAGAAGAGGCTCAGCCAGGTCTGACTACTTCGAATGTAGAGAAGACCCGGCATTCGTGTCTAAACCGAGGAAGAGTTAAGAGCTACAGAGCTACACAGGAGCAGTAGTTCTCTTCAGAAAAGACTAGGACGCAGTACTTGTGTAAATCCGAATTCACTCAAGTAGCCACTGCCTGATATTGTCACGAAGGTAAATGAACATATTTCTGTTTCATCGTGAGGTATTATATTATTGTTGAATTATGTTTGTGAAATTTGCTATGCATAGAATTGAATTGTTAGCCCAACTTTGCCGAACACGTGGCGTAGCTAACCACGAGGCAAAAAGACGACCGGCCACCGCCATCTTGAATTATGTATGGAACCACTGTTGTTTAACTTATATGTATGCTTGCAAACCAGTGGCTGTACAAATGAATGTGTATAATATTATTAATTCTTGATGTGTATAAGTAGCCATGTTTTATATTTATGAATGTATAGGAAATTAGAGTGGAGATTCCAGTGGACCACGGACTTAGCAGAATGTTCGTCGCTTATATATGTAGATGTGGAGCTAATCACTGAGGGCTATTACGACCTTCAGTGAGACGCTCTGCACACACCTATCATTCAAGGTTGTGCAGAATTTGGTCTCATATGTTACAGACGTACAGGCGTTCTGTAGTGCGCCCAACACTGCCTCAGACGAAACCACGTCGATGCATTAGTTGGCTGCAACGGCATCCCCAGCATTGCGCGAGGAAAGCCACCCAGTCTACCCACAGGGAAAAACCAGAAGAAGACAACACCGTTGTCAACAAACCGACCACAGCACAGCACGCCAGACACACAGTTAAGTCTGTCGTCGGGTGTGCACAAAAAACTGAGAGCTACAGGACCACAGTAGTCCACTTCTCATGAACAATAACATCCAGTGCCCAAGGATGAACTATTAGCTGCATAGACTATCAGCGATCGAATTATTCACAGTGACTATTTAACGTTTAAGGTAGATTAGTACTTAGAAAATCTTGTATAGAGTAGAAGAAATAAATGTGTGATGTTTAACTGTTATCAAGTGGCTGGACTACATATGATTCATAGCCGTGTGAAAGCTAGTGTGACAGTAATCTTTTACCATTTTTCTATCTATCTCTGTACCCCAGCCTTTACACAGACCGAGCTAAATAAATAAATTTATTATAGTACTCCACAGGGTGACTAACTAGCAGTTCCCATCGGATAAAGCGTGAGGTTTACATCATTCCATTGTGCAGAGCCCAGCAACCCATAAAACCCCACGTGACAGAGAACAGGGTCAGCTTCTTTCCCCTTCACATCGTCATTGTATAATACCATACATGCTTCTTCACTAAGAGAACAGGGTCAGCTTCTTTCCCCTTCACATCGTCATTGTATAATACCATACATGCTTCTTCACTAAGAGAACAGGGTCAGCTTCTTTCCCCTTCACATCGTCATTGTATAATACCATACATGCTTCTTAACTAAGAGAACAGGGTCAGCTTCTTTCCCCTTCACATCGTCATTGTATAATACCATACATGCTTCTTCACTAAAAGAACAGGGTCAGCTTCTTTCCCCTTCACATCGTCATTGTATACCATACATGCTTCTTCACTAAGAGAACAGGGTTAGCATATTTCCCCTTCCTATCGTCATTGTATAATACCATACATGCTTCTTAACTAAGAGAACAGGGTCAGCATCTTTCCCCTTCACATCGTCATTGTATAATACCATACATGCTTCTTAACTAAGAGAACAGGGTCAGCATCTTTCCCCTTCACATCGTCATTGTATACCATACATGCTTCTTAACTAACAGTGAAAAGGTTATAAGTCGTACAACTGATCTTTTGTTGTTTTTTTTTCCTGTATGGGGGAGATGTTAGATCCTGTATCGGCCAGCGCCTTGAGCAGCTCTTGAGCTGGAAAAGCGCTATAGAAAAAAATAAGTAAATAAATAAATAATTATTTATTATTTTCTATTTCAGACGATATCGGTGAACGTCAGCATCTTCACGTTGACCGTTATAGCCATGGACCGCTACGTTGCCGTGCTACACCCTTTCCGCGCTGGCTGCTCTCCCAAATCAGCCGCCATCATCATCACCGTTACTTGGGTGTTGGCCATCAGCCTGTCAGTGCCCTACGCCTTGTACTACTGGGTAGATTATAAACCCGGAAGCGAGGTGAGCGAGACCTTTCAGTTGACTTCCTTAAAGCTTTTGATTGCAAGGCGGTTCGTGGCCGTACGACTTGTTTATTTCCATTGACAAGTTGGATAGTATTAATCACAGAAATATTACTGCTGAAACGCTTTTCCAAAAATCTGTGAGATTTGCTTATTAGAGTTATTTTTATTGTTGTTAGTTTTTGGGTGGTGTACGTCAAGGAGTTATTTGTGGCTCTGTTGTGGTTTTTTTTCTTAGGAACTTGTTATTGTTTGTTTAGGATGCGTCTTTTATGAGCGTTATTGAAATGTACGCATGTATTATTGAGAATTAAAGATAATTCTACCTACCTAAGGATTCAATGGGCCATGCCTGTCAGTAATTCTAAGGTATTACAATTTTATGAAATTGTATTTTGTTTGTGATATAAACTATTAATTGCCTTGCACCCAGTTCGTCACACACATACACACACACACACACCCACACACCCACACACACTTTCCCTTTCTCTCTTTTCCACCCCATCTCCTCTCTTTACTTTCGTCCTCAGTTAATTATTTTATTTTATTTAATCGTTCTTATATAGCGCTTTCCCGGCTCAAGAGCTGCTCAAGGCGCTGGCCGATTGGGGATCTAACTCAAGCCGCCCTTCTTGCAGCCTTTAGGTACATCGTCTGGTGGCGGGGATAGCTCAGTGGTCAGAGCGCACGACTTGTGTTAGTGCGTCTTGGGCGACGTGGGTTCGAATCCTGACTTCAGCAAAGTATTGTGCGATTGCTGGATATTACGGGCCAGCGCCTTGAGAAGCTCTCTGAGCTTGTAAGTGCGCTATATAAGAAAAATCTCTTTTTTCCTTTACATCGTCTGAGGCCCAGACCACTGGGTCATCGGGTACGGGTGGAGGAGGGAAGGGAGCCAATGCTTGCCGGGTGTATTGGTGTACCCGGCACTCCAGGACATGAGCGTCCGGATCTTTAAAGTCCGTGCGAAGGAATGCGTGCGTGGGCAGACTAGACCTCGGGTTCACAAACACTCTCATCGGAAGAAGTAGTTAATCCACTTCTACTGTGTCCTTCGGATGGCTTGTTGTTTCAGCCTTGGTGCTCGGTACACGAGGTGGAGAATCTGCCGCACTTTTTCATGTACTACAGCTGCTGCATGGTGATCGTGCAGTACTTGTTACCGCTGTTAGTCATATCTTTCTGCTACTGCCGCATCGCGTGGCACATCTGGGGCTCCAGGAGACCCGGCCAGGATTTAAACACCACCGAGGACGTACGCGGAAGAAACAAGAGGAAGGTCAGTGGACAGGGAATGTTTCGTTCCGTGCACGTGTTGTATTATACTTTCTGTTTCCGTTCAAAACTGTGTGGGGAGAGGTGGGGGAAGAGGGAGTGGGGGGGGACTTTTCATTGTCGTTAAGGCATGCTGTTATGTAAGGGGAGGGTTTGTTTGTTGACTATATGTTGCCAATGTGTTGACTGTATATTGCCAATGTGTTGACTGTATGTTGCCAATGTGTTGACTGCATATTGCCAATGTGTTGACTGTATGTTGCCAATGTGTTGACTGTATATTGCCAATGTGTTGACTGTATGTTGCCAATGTGTTGACTGTATATTGCCAATGTGTTGACTGTATATTGCCAATATGTTGATTATATATTGCCAATGTGTTGACTATATATTGCCAATGTGTTGACTATATATTGCCAATGTGTTGACTATATGTTGCCAATGTGTTGACTGTATATTGCCAATGTGTTGACTGTATGTTGCCAATGTGTTGACTGTATATTGCCAATGTGTTGACTGTATGTTGCCAATGTGTTTTCTGTTTCCGTTCAAAACTGTGTGGGGAGAGGTGGGGGAAGAGGGAGTGGGGGGGGGGGACTTTTCATTGTCGTTAAGGCATGCTGTTATGTAAGGGGAGGGTTTGTTTGTTGACTATATGTTGCCAATGTGTTGACTGTATATTGCCAATGTGTTGACTGTATGTTGCCAATGTGTTGACTGTATATTGCCAATGTGTTGACTATATATTGCCAATGTGTTGGCTGTATATTGCCAATGTGTTGGCTGTATATTGCCAATATCTTGACTGTATATTGCCAATGTGTTGACTATATATTGCCAATGTGTTGACTATTTGTTGCCAATGTGTTGACTGTATATTGCCAATGTGTTGACTGTATGTTGCCAATGTGTTGACTGTATATTGCCAATGTGTTGACTGTATATTGCCAATGTGTTGACTATATATTGCCAATGTGTTGACTGTATATTGCCAATGTGTTGACTGTATATTGCCAATGTGTTGACTGTATATTGCCAATATGTTGATTATATATTGCCAATGTGTTGACTATATATTGCCAATGTGTTGACTATATATTGCCAATGTGTTGACTATATTGAAAATGTGTTGAATATATATATATATATATATATATATATATATATATATATATATATATATATATATATATATATATATTGCCAATGTGTTGACTATATATTGCCAAAGTGTTGACTATATATTGCCAATGTGTTGATTGTATATTGCCAATGTGTTGACTGTATATTGCCAATGTGTTGACTATATATTGCCAATGTGTTGACTATATATTGCCAATGTGTTGACTGTATATTGTAAATCTGAGATTTTGTTGTTATAGACCGTCGCTATACATTTTCATTTATAGGACGGTAAACCGGACTCTGTCTGTCTCTGTCTCTCTGTCTCTCTCTGTCTCTCTCTGTCTCTTTCTCTGTCTCTCTCTGTCTCTCTCTCTCCCTCTCTGTCTGTCTGTCTCTCTGTCTGTCTGTCTGCGCATTTTGTCAGAATTGGGTGGATGGATTTTATTCATTTATTGGTGAACCCCTGCCTATCACGTTATTGTTATGCCATCGTAATTTGTTATTATTCAAAGTTTTGTTCGATTACTCTCTTTGTATTCTTTCTGTTTTGCATGGCCGGAAATATTTCTTCGTAATATGTAATCCCTTTGGACGCATAAAATGTCTTACGTTTTACGATCTCGCCACCTTTATTCATGAGATGTTGGAAGTTTAATTCCCTGCTGGGTCTCAACCAAAGGAAACCAAGTCTGCCGTGAACTGACAAAACCGAGCAAGTCCACAAAACCTACTTTCGAGAAAATCGACGTTTTGTGTTGCGCTATATTACGCGATCGTTTCTGGAAGTTTAAGGGCATATTATAATGCAATTCCTCGATTTAAGAGTGCATACCTTGAATGTTAAAGAAATGTTTGATAGATTTGATGTTTTAAGACTATTTGTGGACTTGCTTTGTTTTGTCAGATTATTCGTGAGATAGATCTTTGTTGAGAACATGACAAAACCAAGCAAGTCACCCGCTTGGTTTTGTCAGTTTATTATTGAATTAAATCCTTGTTAAAAAAATTCACAAAACCAAGTAAGTCAAATCCGCTTGGTTTTGTCAGTTTATTATTAAGTAAATCCTTGTTTTCAAAATTCACCAAACCAAGTAAGTCCCATAGGCCGTTTCGTTTCTTTGTTAAAAAGTCTGACGAGATGAGTCACATAAGTTGAGTTTTGTAAGATGTGGGTGCGGCAGTTACAGTGAGTGTATATGTGTGCCTGTTTATTGTTTTTAGCCATTCTTCACTTAATATTCCTGGGTTGGTATGCAGGAGTCATGGTTTTTTTTTGCTCTCCCTTCAAAATAATATTAGATGCAGCCAATTTAATTTTAAAAATACAAAACTATTTTCCTTTCAGTTTCCTATTATAGCGATCTTCCTGCCTTTACACCACGTGTATGTCTTGTATTTTGTTGCCCTTATTGTGTGTCTGTAATATATTTGTTGCTGTTTGTTTGTGGGTTCGGGCACTGAGTAGAATAGGCCCAACGTTTCCCGGTGTGTCGTAAGAGGCGACTAACACAGGGGTAATGTTAGCACGGCATCACTGGGCGAAAGTCTTCTACACAGAAGTCACCGGCCAGGGCGAGGAACCTCACGTTGCTACATGTTCAACGACCACGTGCTCGGGGCCAAGGCGAGCCACACTGTATTCGTGGATTTCGGCTTTGGCCAACAGCCTGGAGAGGATTGGGCACCGCCAGGTCCTTTTTTGCCCAAGACACACTACATGCATAATGACACTATCCACTAATTCCATGCCGGATAGGTCGTCGCCCGGCTCAAGGACCGCGCCTTCCGTTGGCCACCAGGACGGAGGTGTTAAGTATGCTACTGATGGACAATTTAGCAAGATCCGCACGAGAAACAACATCGTCATAGGAACCTGGAATGTCAGGACCCTAACTGCGGAAGGAAAATTAGAAGAACTGGCCCACGAGTTGGACCACTATCGATGGAACGTTCTAGGCATTAGCGAACTGCGCTGGAAAGGCCTAGGTGAAACAACGACAGACAAAGGCCACAAGCTCTATTTCAGCGGTAGAGATGATAGGCACGAACACGGCGTTGGATTCTTGGTCCACAAGAACATTCTAGCCACTGTCATGGGTTGCCGCCCAGTAGACTCATTACCATCCGCCTGAGAGCAGCCCCTTTCAACATCACCATCATCCAGACCTATGCCCCAACATCAGACTATGACGACAGCGAAGTGGAGGATTTTTATGAAAATCTACAGGCGGTCCTTGACCAAGTGCCGAAGAAGGACATAGTCATAGTGCAAGGCGACTGGAATGCCAAGGTTGGCCAAGATGCGCACCACAACTGGGGAGACACATGTGGACCCCACTGCAACAACGAGACAAATGACAGGGGTCTGAGATTCTTGGAGTTTGCCAGATACAACAATCTGGTACTGGCAAACACGCTTGGTTTCCACAAAAACTCCAGACGATGGACATGGCACAGTCCCAGGGGGGAGCATCACAACCAAATAGACTACATCATGGTCAAGAAACGCTTCAGATCAAGCATCAACATTGGCAGGACACGCACTTTTCCAGGAGCACACATCGGAAGTGACCACGATCTCTTGATGATGTCTTTCCGGCTCCACTTGAAGAGAGTAAATACTGCACTAGACTGAAGTTCGACCTGGACAAACTGCAAGACCCGGAGGTGGCAGAACTATTTCAGGCCACAATTGAAGGGAAATTTGCACCACTGCTCATTTTGGGGGCTGGTGAAGTAGATGTCAACACCATGACCACCACCTTCAACTCAGCTGTGACAGATGCCGCCACTGAGATCCTTGGCAAGCACCGACCAAAGAAGAAGCCGTGGATCACACCTGAACTTTTGGATCTGTGTGATAAACGAAGAGAGATTAAAAAAGAAAGAAAAAGAACACACAGTGAGCTGATGTCTACCGAAAAATCAACAATGACATCCGAAAAGGCATGCGCACAGCAAAGGAGAACTGGATAGAAGATCAATGCCAGGAAATAGAGAACAGTCTGAACAAAAACAACAGCAAGAAGGCCTACCAGACTGTAAAGCGGCTGACAAGTTTCAAACAGCCCAAAGTCTCCACGATCCAAAGCAAGTCTGGCATATGCCTTACCGAAGAACAAGAAGTCTTGGACAGATGAACAGAGTACTGCTCTGACCTTTACAACCATACACCAAATGGAGACCCATCAGTTCTAGCATGTCCCTAGAACAGAGAAGAAGAAATCCTCCCAATTCTCCGGGAAGAAGTTGAAGCAGCAGTGCAATCGCTAAAGAAAGGGAAGTCGGCGGGAGTGGACAACAGCAGGAGGAGAAGCGATGATTGATGCCCTCACCATTATCTGTAACAAGATCTGGAAGAGTGGAGAGTGGCCTATACCATGGGCACAGTCGCTTGTCATCACTCTTCCCAAAAAAGGTAACCTTCAGGAGTGTGAAAATTACCGCACCGTCAGCCTCATCATCCATCCCAGCAAGGTCCTCCTGAAAATATTACTCAACAGGTTGAAACCCCTAGCTGAACAAATCATAGCTGAAGAACAAGCAGGATTCAGGGCAGGGCGAAGTACCACTGAACAGATTTTCAACCTCAGAATAATCTGTGAGAAATACCTACAGCACCAACATCATGTGTTCATAGACTTCAAGAAAACGTTTGACCGAGTCTGGCATGCAGCTCTATGGGCAACAATGAAAGCGTACAACATCAGACCTAAAATTATTGAAGTCATCAAAAACCTGTATGACAAGGCTACCAGTGCAGTCCTCCACAACAGCGCCATCTGGAACTGGTTCAGAACAACAATCGGTGTGCGTCAAGGATGCCTACTCTCTCCAACACCCTTCAACATCTTCCTAGAGCGCATCATGTCAGATGCTCTTGCAGATCACGAAGGCACATTCAGCATAGGGGGTAGAGCAATCTCCAATCTTCGTTTTGCGGATGACAAAGTCCAAGGCCAATCCCTCAACACAGTGCATAGCTTCAAATATTTAGGAGCCATTGTATCAGACAATGGGTCCCGACAGGAAGTCCTCTCCAGGATCGCACAAACAACTGCTGCCCTGACAAGGTTGAAGCCATTTGGAAAGACAGGACCATCATTCTACATTCCAAAGTAAGACTTCTGCGCTCCCTTGTCATCTCCATCTTCCTATATGCTTGCGAAGCATGGACCCTCACAGCAGATCTACAACGAAGAATACAAAGCATGGAGATGAGGTGCTACAGAATACTTCTGGGCATTTGCTATACCCAACACATCACCAACGACGAAGTCCGACAGACCATCACACAAGCCATTTGACAACACGATGACCTGCTCACAGTGGTGAAGAAACGGAAACTCCGATGGTATGGCCACGTCACCAGATCATCAGGCCTTGCAAAGACTATTCTGCAAGGCACAGTGCAAGGAGGTAGAAGAAGAGGGAGACCGAAAAAGAGGTGGGAGGACAACATTCGAGAATGGACTGTGTTACGTTGAAACGCGAATGGTAGTACGTCGGAAACGTATACGATAGATCTAATCGTTTCGTTTTGCAAAGTATTCAATAGTAAAGTTGTTGATAGTGATTTGGAAAGTTGCTGTGAAAGTTGTTGAGTTGAATTGAGAATTGCATGCAGTTGTTGATGTGTGCTGAATAAAAGTGGAAAACTTCATACGTCGACTTTGTGACTTGTAAGCTGATTGAGCAGGCTGTGTGAATAAACGAATCTGAGTTACACCTTATCAGGACTTCAGCATCGGGGCTGAATCAAATACTGATAAAGAAAAACACCATCATCAAACGGAGTGTAACATTTTGGGGGTCAAGCCGCGATTCACGCCATAGCCAAGGGTTCAACTGCTACAAGCGAGTCAACGTTACGAGAGGCAGTCATCGAGGGTAGCCGCCAACGAGTTGCGTCGAGAGGGGCCAACATACTGGGACTACATCCGATAGATTCGGGTTGACTGCAAGGGCGTGTAGTCGCCGAAGAGTTGCTTCGTGAGCGAACAACAGAGCGGGACTACGTAGCTGCCGCAGGACTACGTCGAGAGACAGTCTCGGAGCTACATCGCCAGTGTTACAGAGAGCGGCGAGCGGACGTCGCGTCTACTTCAGCACAGGAGCGTATACATCAACACCAGCGTGGTGCAGCGTCGCATACGACGAGGACAGCGGGGCCTGCGTCAGCGAAAGCGACCAGTGGCAAGCATCAGCGCTACTGCAGAAAGCGTGCTGTTCTAGAACAGTCTAGAAAGGTACAGCACAGTCAAGAACTTTCCAGAAAAAAAAGAACTCTACAGTCAAGAACTTTCTAGAAAAAGAACCTTCCAGAAAAGAACTTTCTTTAAAAGAACTTTCCAGAAGCATCAAGATGGCTGACTTCTGGCAGAAAGGGGTTGAACTGAATCTAAAAGGCAAGCAGCTGACGGAGTACGTCAAGTCTCAGGAGAGAATACGAGAAAGAGAATTGGAAGAGAAGCGTCTAGAAAAAGAAATAGAACTAGAACAGAAGCGTCTAGAAGTAGAAGAGCAGCGTCGCCGTGAAGCGCGAGAATTAGAAGAGCAGCGTCGCCGTGAAGAAAGAGAATTAGAACAGAAGCGTCTAGAAATTGAACAGCAGCGGCAAGAAAAAGACAGAGAATTCGAGCTGAAGCGTCTTGAGTTCCAGCTAGAAATGGCGCGTATCCAGCAACAGCAGAATGCGCCACAAGTTATCAGTGACAACACGGCTCCAAAATTGCCAGCTTTCGTCGACGGGAAGGACCAGATCGACAGCTATCTGGCGAGATTCGAAAGGTTCGCCGAAAGCTCTAACTGGCAACCTCAAGACTGGGCAATTCGACTGAGTGCACTTCTGACGGGGCAAGCTCTCGAAGTTTACACCAGACTGTCGAACGATGACGCCAAAAACTACGACGTCTTGAAAGAGGCCCTGTTGCAGTGCTACAACTTTACAGAGAAGGGCTACCGTAAACGCTTCCGTGAATGCCGGCCTAAGTCAGACGAGACGCCAAAGCAGTTTGTGGAGCGCCTGTCGTCATATCTACACAAGTGGGTGGAGTTATCAGGCGAAAGCAAGTCTTACGACAGTCTCCATGACCTGATCGTGAAGGAACAATTTCTCAATGCCTGTCACAAGGACCTAGCGACCCACTTAGAAGAACAAAAGCTGCAGACGCTTAAAGATGTGACTGAGGCTGCTGAAAGATATCTCATCGCTCATGGGAAGACCCTGGGGCCACCCAGCGCGACGAAACATTTTCAGAAGACTGGAAACCATGTGAACCAGATCCAGGGGAGCCAGACGAACCAGAGACAGACGGACTCCACGCCTCCTCCCAGGGAAGGGCATTCAAGAGGCTGTTTCACCTGCAACGCTACAGACCACAGGGCGGCTAACTGTCCTCAAAACAAAAGTAGCGGACAGCGGAGCAGTACGGACAACGCAGCGGCGGGCAACCGACAGAGACGTTTCTCCAATCAACGGCAAAACAGTAGATCTGACCATCAAGTGTGCGGCGGGAGCGTCATTCTTCCGAGTGAGACCGAGCGCACAGCTACTCCTGCGGACGTGCAAGAGTGCATAACCGATGGCCAACTTCTCCTTGCCAACGGGAAATCCATCCCCGTCGTCGCCAGCGCAGCTATGACCGTCCAGAACATGCCTGTTTCCAAGGGACGCGTCGGAAATCATGAAGTGACTGTTCTAAGAGACTCTGGCTGCAGTGGGGTCATCGTCAGAGAAGACCTAATCGCTAAAGAACAGTTCACTGGCGATTCTAAATGGACACTCATGGCCGACAGCAAATGTGTGAAAGCGCCAGTTGCAAAAATTCATGTCAACACCCCTTTCTACATAGGCGAAGTCGAAGCGGTTTGCCTGAAGAAGCCGCTGTATGATTTGATGATCGGGAATATCGACGGCGCGAGACGACCCGACGACCCCGATCCAGAGTGGAGTCCTGCCTCAACCCAACGCGTCGAAGTTGTGGAGGAGGATCCATTGCCGTTTCCCGATGGAGACCTTACAGAGCTGCTACGGGACAATGTGGTTACTCCGGCTCAGCCCTGCCGACCAGAGATCGTCAGTGCTGTTACTACCAGGGCCCAGGCCAAGAGAGACAAGGTGTCTACACCACTGAAGGTCGCCGACAACTCCAAAGCTGCCATCGTGGACAGAGATAAGCTGATCCAGCTCCAGGAAGCTGATAGTACTTTAAACAAGTACAGGAACCGCCAAGACCACGTGACCAAAGGCAGTGGTACGGTCTATTTTGAGGTGAAGGCTAAGATCCTGTACCGAATCTTAGCACCCGAGGGTCAACGGAGGGAAACCACTACGTCAAGTATTGGTACCGTTACCACTAAGGCGCCAGGTGATGGAAGTAGCGCATGACTCAATCATGGGAGGTCACCTGGGTATCAAGAAGACGTCGGATAGAATCCAGGCGGTATTCTACTGGCCAGGACTTCATGCGGACGTCAGCCGTTTCTGCCGATCATGTGACATTTGCCAGAAGACCATACCTCGAGGAAGGGTCCCGAAAGTGCCTATGCAGAGGATGCCTCTGATCGACCGACCTTTCAAGAGGGTGGCCTTAGACTTAATCGGCGAAATAAGACCTCCGAGTGAAGAAGGTCATCGGTGGGTACTGACTTTAGTAGACTATGCGACTCGGTACCCAGAAGCAGTGCCACTGAAGAAGATTGACACTGAAACTGTAGCAGAGGCACTGGTGGACATGTTCAGTAGGCTTGGAGTGCCTGAAGAAATTCTGACAGACCTCGGGACGCAGTTCGTCTCTGACGCATGAAGGAGGTCAACCGACTGCTGAGCATCCGGCATTTGACTACGACACCCTACCATCCAATGTGCAACGGGCTCGTCGAGAAGTTCAATGCTACGCTGAAGTCCACCTTGAAGAAACTGTGCAGCGAGCAGCCCAGACAATGGCATCGCTACATCAACGCCCTACTTTTCGCCTACAGAGAAGTACCGCAGGAGTCCACCGGCTTTTCTCCGTTCGAGCTGCTGTACGGAAGAACCATCCGAGGGCCAATGCACATCCTAAAAGAACTGTGGACGAAAGAAGTGGACACCCCAGAGGTGAAGAACAGTTACCAGTACGTGTTTGAGCTACGGGAGAAGCTGGAGCAGACTCTCGAGATAGCCAGAGAAAACCTGAAGAAGTCCCAAGACTGTGGAAAGCACTACTACGATCGTAGGGCTGTGAACAGGAAGTTCAAACCTGGCAACAAAGTGCTGGTGCTGCTACCTACTGATCATAATAAGTTGCTGATGCAGTGGAAAGGCCCGTACGAAGTGGAGACCGTGGTGGGGATCAACGATTATAAGGTGAAGGTCGGCCAGCATTCCAAGATATACCACGCCAACCTCCTTAAGCTGTACGTGGAAAGGCCATCAGAGACTGTGCATGCAGCAACAGCAGCTGAGATCGACAACAGCTTTGACAGCGAAGAACTGTTGGAACTTGGAGACTTCCACAGCAAAGAAGGCATCGATGATGTTAAGCTAGGACCACGCTTGACAGAAGGTCAAAAGATGGAGCTCAAGGACCTTATGGGCGAATTTCCCCATAGCTCCAGTGATGTCCCAGGCGCTACGACTTTGGTCGAACATGAAATCCACACCCGGACCTGGAAGGAGCATCTGCAGACCTTGAGGGAGCTGTTCCACCGTCCCGCAGAAGCCAACCTGACCGTGAGACCCAGCGAATGCATTCTGGGAGCTGACAACGTCGACTACGTCGGACATCCGACGGAAGAAAAAGACAACGGAGGATGCACTGACTCCAGGAAAACCCACGTGATCGTCGTCTTTGACCCTGGGCCGATGACAACCGCAACTGACGAGGGCGACGTTTCCTTGCGGATGAAAGATCATTGACTGTGTGGACGAACTAAGAATATTGGTAGTGACAGACTTGAAAATGAAAAACGTTGATTGGGTAAATGAACTGTGAACATTGACAATACCCAGATAGACTTGCGGATGGAAAAACATTGACTCTGTGTAAATGATCTGTGAACATTGACAGTATCCAGAAAGACTTGCAGATGAGAAACTTTGACTCTGTGTGAATGAACTGTGAACATTGACAATATCCAGACAGATTTGAAGATGAAAACCATTGACTCTGTGTGAATGAACTGAGAACATTGATAGTGTTCAGACAGGCTGAAATAAGTCTTAATTCTGTACATTGTTTGTGAATTACGTTTCAACGTTGTTGAAAGAAATTGGGTAAATTTCTTCTTGAGTGGGGGGTTATGTTACGTTGAAACGCGAATGGTAGTACGTCGGAAACGTATACGATAGATCTAATCGTTTCGTTTTGCAAAGTATTCAATAGTAAAGTTGTTGATAGTGATTTGGAAAGTTGCTGTGAAAGTTGTTGAGTTGAATTGAGAATTGCATGCAGTTGTTGATGTGTGCTGAATAAAAGTGGAAAACTTCATACGTCGACTTTGTGACTTGTAAGCTGATTGAGCAGGCTGTGTGAATAAACGAATCTGAGTTACACCTTATCAGGACTTCAGCATCGGGGCTGAATCAAATACTGATAAAGAAAAACACCATCATCAAACGGAGTGTAACAGACTGGTTTGACACTGAGCGAAGCCATCAGGGCTGCTGAGGACAGACAGAGATGGAGTATGCTGGTTAAACGATCATCTGTGGTGCCCCTACGACCTCAGGGTTACGGGACAGGATAGGATAGGATAGTTTGTTTGTTTATTTTCACACCTCGTGGAAGTTGCCGCGTAGGCGGAAGATCTACAGGATCCTTCATGGTGGGCAGGAAAGTACATGAAGAAAACTCTTTTTCAAAAAGCCGAACACGTTCTTTGCTGACCGAAATTTCGTCATCATTTTCACAGGAAAATAATATTGCACAGCAGCAATAACATGGATTCTTACTGGTCCGCTTCATCTTAAGGCGCTTTCTCATTGGTCGGGAGGACTTACTTTTCTTTGTCAGTTTATTGTAGAAAATGACGTCATCATGCCAACTCGAGCATCAGCCAGAGGATCGCCGAAACAAAATCGCAGGGGACTTGCTTGGTTTTATCAGTTTATTCCCCCACTTAAAATTTTTTTAACAAGGACTTACTCTATGATATCTCCAAATCTAAACATAGTTCGGATTTGATTTTTACAGGTAAGATGCGTCATTCTCTTGCAAGTTTGATGGCGCAAAAAACTCATTTTCGACCTTAGGTGGACTTACTCGGTTTTGTCAAATCACGGCAGAAGTGCATGATAAACAACAAAAATAATAATCAAGAAACGCTCAAGTGTTCTGGTTTTTTTATCACGTTTCATGGACAAAATATTCAGATTGTTACTGTCATTCCTTGAAGGTATTGTTTGAGGTGATTGATTCTGTCAAATGTTTATCTATCTATCTATCTATCTATCTATCTATCTATCTATCTATCTATCTATCTATCTATCTATCTATCTATCTATCTATCTATCTATCTATCTATCTATCTATCTATCTATCTATCTATCTATCTATCTATCTATCTATCTATCTATCTATCTATCTATCTATCTATCTATCTATCTATCTATCTATCTACCTATCTATCTATCTATCTATCTATCTATCTATCTATCTATCTATCTATCTATCTATCTATCTATCTATCTATCTATCTATCCTCAGCCTGTCAGGGCGTTGAGGATACATGAAGGATACTATCGCGGAAATTTTTTCGCCACTTCAGTTTCAGTTATCGTTGGTGCCAAAAGGACGATGATGTAACTGTTTTCTGAATGGTGCACGTTCAACATCGGTTGCTTGGATCCATGGAATTACGGGGATGAGATCCATGGAGTTAAGGGGATGAGATCCATGGAGTTAAGGGGATGAGATCCATGGGGTTACGGGGATGAGATCCATGGAGTTAAGGGGATGAGATCCATGGGGTTACGGGGATGAGATCCATGGAGTTAAGGGGATGAGATCCATGGAGTTACGGGGATGAGATCCATGGAATTACGGGGATGAGATCCATGGAGTTAAGGGGATGAGATCCATGGGGTTACGGGGATGAGATCCATGGAGTTAAGGGGATGAGATCCATGGAGTTACGGGGATGAGATCCATGGAGTTAAGGGGATGAGATCCATGGAGTTACGGGGATGAGATCCATGGAGTTAAGGGGATGAGATCCATGGAGTTAAGGGGATGAGATCCATGGAGTTAAGGGGATGAGATCCATGGGGTTACGGGGATGAGATCCATGGAGTTAAGGGGATGAGATCCATGGAGTTAAGGGGATGAGATGATGAGATCCATGGAGTTAAGGGGATGAGATCCATGGGGTTACGGGGATGAGATCCATGGAGTTACGGGGATGAGATCCATGGAGTTACGGGGATGAGATCCATGGAGTTACGGGGATGAGATCCATGGAGTTACGGAAATGAGAATGGGGGTGTGGGTGGGAGGGAAGTGGGGGTCGTGGGAGGGAGGAGATCAGATGGGAAAGATCGTGCTGTTAGAGGTAGGGATGGGGGGTGGGGATGGGAAATGTACTACCTGTTATAATTAACAACGCAAGGTTTGTTTATACCACCGTTATTTTTTATGTAATGTCTGTTTTGGATGTATTGTATTTTTGATTCGTTTCTTCAGAGAATGGGCGCTTTTTTGGTATTGTGTGTGTTTGTGTGTGTGTGCTGGTGTGTGTGTGTGTGTGTGAGACGGTGGGTCTATTGTTGCTGGGCTCTGCACAATGGAATGCTATTACCCACTCGTCTATTGTCGATGGGGATCGCTAGTAAATACTTTTATATGTTTAGCTCGGTCTGTGTTTAGGCTGGGGTACAGAGATAGAAGGAAAAATGGTAAAAGATCACTGTCACACTAGCTCTCACACGGCTATGAAACATAAGTAGTCCAGCCACTTGTTTACATTAAATATCACACATTTATTTCCTCTACTCTATACACGATCTGCTAAGTACGATACTAACTTAAAAGTTCAAATGTCAATTCGAATGGCTCGCTTCTTGATAGTTCTATGCAGCTACTGTATCATCATCGGGCACTGGATGCTTTCTGCCCTTAGGGTCAGAGTTCTGGAAGAGTGGACTACTGTGGTCCTTTGATAGACGTTTGGTGCACTGCGTCGATATGCACTTAACTGAATGTTCGAAGAGCTGTGTTGTGGTTGCTTCCTTGATAAGCTGTTTTGTTGTGGATTCTTCTCCTTGTTGTTAGACTGGTGGGCTCTCGTCGCGCATTGCTTGAGATGCCTCGGCAGGCCAACATTCAGGGAAGACTGTTTCTTGTCTTTCGCCTGGTTGGGCTCACGATACGATGCCTGCTTGTCTGTAACATATGAGACGAAATTCTGCACAACCCTGTATACTAGGTGTGTGCAGAGCGTCTCACTGAAGGCCGAAGTAGCCCTCAGTGATTAGCTCCACATCTCTATATATAAGCGGCGAACATTCTGCTAAGTCCGTGGTCCACTGGAATCTCCACTCTAATTTGCTATACATATAAATCATGGCTAACTATACACATAGAGAAATAATTAATATGACACACATTCTCTGGTACAGCCACTGGTCTGCACGCATACATATAGGTTAAACAACAGTGGGTCCCGTAAGGTATACAGCATGGCGTCAAAACCGGTGGTGTTCGCCACGTGGTCACGCAACGTTGGACTGACAATTCAAGTCTAAGCATAGCAAATTTCACAAACATAATTCCACAATAATATCAATACATCACGATAACCTTCAAATTGGGGGCCTTTTACTACTACTACTACTACTACTACTACTACTACTACTACTACTACTACTACTACTACTACTACTAGAATTTATACTGCGCACGCATTTTAGGTGATTCAAGGAGCGGACGTAATATGAATGCGAATTTTGAAGAAAAAAATTGAACCAATATACAAGAGTTGAGTTGCGTTGGCGGATTCGCCTTGGGTGAATCAGGCTTAATTCTAGTCCTGTCTGAGCAAGCACAATCGGCCTTCGATTATGCGGCCACCGATAAATGGTCAGTGCTGCTCAGGCGCTCCAACGTCACCGATTATAACTCTGTCCCGCTGTTCATTATCAGGGAGTTGGGATAATGCTTAAAACGGGTCTTCCTAATTTAGCGGCGTGGTTTTTCACTGTTATCCTTTCTTACAGGCTATCCTATCCTATCCCGTAACTCGAAGGTCGTTGGGGCACTACAGATGATCGTTTAACCAGCGTACTCCATGCGGAGAAAGAGAACATAAATACAAACGCAAGATGTTATCATGTAAATAAAACCCAAGCTTTCCTCTTTAATTCTCAAACTTTTTGTCAAGTGTTCTATCACCTATTTTCTTTCTTTCTTTCTTTCTTTCTTTCTTTCTTTCTTTCTTTCTTTCTTTCTTTCTTTCTTCCTTTCTTTTCTTTCTTTCTTTCTTTCTTTCTTTCTTTCTTTCTTTCTTTCTTTCTTTCTTTCTTTCTTTCTTTCTTTCTTTCTTCTCAGATTTTGTTTTATAACGGCGTTTGTTTGTATGTCTCTGGTCGATTTTTAAAACTTTACTTAGTTTTACTTCTTTGCTGTCTTGTTCATTATCACGGATTTGGGATAATGCTTAAAACGGGTCTTCCTAATTTAGCGTCGTGGTTTTTCACTGTTTTCCTGTCTGTCTGTCTGTCTTTCTTTCTATCCGTCTTTCTTTCTCTCTTTAGTTCTCTTTTTTTCCTTTTGTTCGTTCTTTCCTATTTCTTTCCTTTCGTTTTTTAATGACCTTGTACTTGTTTGGTACTGATGTTTTGCCATGCTGCAAGAATGTCTTAAGAACGTGAGATTATATTGTGGTTTTTGTCATGCTGCAAGAATGTCTTAAGAACGTGAGATTATATTGTGGTTTTGGCCATGCTGCAAGAATGTCTTAAGAACGTGAGATTATATTGTGGTTTTTGCCATGCTACAAGAATGTCTTAAGAACGTGAGGACGTATTGTGGTTTTGACATGCTACAAGAATATCTTAAGAACGTGAGATCGTATTGCGGTTTTGACATGCTACAACAATGTCTTAAGAACATGAGATCGTATTGTGGTTTTGACATGCTACAACAATGTCTTAAGAACGTGAGATTGTATTGTGGTTTTGACATGCTACAAGAATGTCTTAAGAACATGAGATCGTATTGTGGTTTTCACATGCTACAACAATGTCTTAAGAACGTGAGATCGTATTGTCGTTTTGACATGCTACAACAATGTCTTAAGAACGTGAGATCGTATTGTGGTTTCGCCATGCTACAACAACGTCTTAAAAACATGAGATCGTATTGTTATACTATTTTCCTGAATCAAACGTTATTCTTTAACATGACAAGTCTTGATAGGCTCTTCAGATTTAATTATCGGTTTACTTTGCTTTATTTTGTTGTTTGAAAATGTCTACTGTTTTTTTTGTGTATTTTTTTTCCCGTCATCTTTAACGTTAATTTATTTATTCATCGTCAAGTTTCCTTCCCTTCTTTCGTCTTCTATTTCCCACACACCTTCTCCCCCTCTTTCTTCTCCTTCTCCTCTTCCTCAATCTTCTCGTCTTTCTTCATTCTCGTCACTCTTCTTCTTTCTCACATTTTTCTTCTTGCGCTTCTCCATCTGCTATTCGAGGTTTCTCCTTTTCTGCCATTCAGTGCATGAAATTGGACTGTCTGCTGCAGACATGCGTTTCCCTGCACACTTCTGATGACTGATGCACACCTTATGCTTAAAAAACAAACAAACAATTTTTTTGCGAAACGGGAGCGACGCGATAGCGAAACGGCACCGAACCTGCACCGAAACTTTGACGGAACGCTAGCCTAGATTCTACCAACGAACTCCTTCGGATGAGAGTATAAACCGAGGTCTAGTCTGTGCACGCACGCATTCCATCGTACTGACTTTAGAGATCCTGACGCTCGTGTAAAATATTTATTGGCGATTTTGTTTTTGGATTTTTATTTAATCATTTTCAGCTAAATAATTTTTATATAGAAGCATATTTCATCTATAATCATTTGTTTACAAGCAATGTCGGATTTATTAAAGTAATATATATATATTCTGTTTAAGCAGATTGTGTGAAATAATGTATTTTTTAGAAATGATTTTAAATAATGATTTGTTCTATATATCAATGTAATGCAATGCTTAGCAGAGTTTGCTAAAGCAATAACCATGTAATGTAATGTAATGTAATGTAAAATAATGCATTATTTTAAAAAAAAATGTTGCTAAACAATGCATTATTTACGTAAACAACTAACTGACTAATGACTGCAATTTTCATTTTTTAAGAAATTCCATGTCTCTCTCGAAAATTTGGTTTTTATAATTTGACTGCTTTCTATATATAAATGGGATGTCGGATAGCGCAGTGGTTGGAGCACTCGCTACTGTGTCGCAAGTTAAGCATCGTCCAGTGCGGTTAGCACTTGGATGGGTGACCGCAAAACGTGAAGCGACAAATAACAACGCCCCCAATTGACTCAACTGTGACTGAGTACCTACTCTCTTAAGGGTGGGGAAGGTAAAGCAGCGAGGGAGAGAGATGGGCATCGCCCTCATTACGCTGGCCCAAGAAAAGTGTGATCTCCAGCATCACGCTCCCCTATGGCCACAGGCTATGGGACTACCTTTTTACCTTCTATATATAAATGCAAGATCTTTCCAAAGATTGTGTATCCAAAATTTGTGTTAATGAATTTTAAAAAAATAATTATATAAATCACTCTACAAATACGAAGATAAAACGTCTGTATCGTCTCAAACGAAAGGTCAAGGTCAGTTTTGTGCGGGAGTGTTCAGTGTTTTCAGTAGCTCAGTCAGAAGAAAAATAGAAGCTTTCTTTTTGTATTTATTTACCTCAAAACGCAGGGATAGTTGTAGAAGAAGGGGCAGTGACAAGAGTATTGAACTTTGAAAAACTGGAATCAACGCTTCTGCTTTTTTTTTTTCCACAAGATCGCCGTTAACATGCGAGTTCCCCAGACTTATTTACAAGACAATCCTTCTGATGGATCTCTCGTTTCTGGAGCCGTTACCCTTGCAGTTTGGTATATTAATACTGTTGCGAACATATAAAAATAGAATTAAATAAAGCATTTGCTTCAAATTAAATCGCGAAACAGCTTTAAATCGCGATTTTCCAAGTTTCTTTATCACTACACACGTCACTGTAATACGACTTGATATGCGAATTCCCTAAATAGTTAATATTGCAGTCCATAAATAATGAATTATTTACGTAAATAATGCATTATTTAACATCTTCTTCTAAATAATACATTATTTAGCAAATTCTGCTAAATAATGCATTATATAGGTAAAAGAAAACATTATTTAGAAACTGTCACGAAGTGACTTGGCAAATATTTTCATTTATTTATATAATAACGAGTTTATAGAGCTAGAACGGAAGCGACGGCTTTTTGCATTGGCACGTGGCGTATGTATTCGCTTTGCGTGGGTACCATATTTCCTAGTTCATTAACATTTTAGTTATGAGACTCGGCTATAAAAAGGCTATTTGGAGAACAAAAGGCTACTTGTCCCCAATAAGCCTAGGTTTTGGGGGACGTTAATACAACTCAACAAAAGGCTGAATTGTGTCCGGGGACGTTAATTTACCTACCATACCAAAAAGCTGTTCTCGTATGCATCTGAGAGTGCCTGTGATTTGGTGGATGAAATAGGGCTAGGATAGAGAAATAATGGAATGAAAGATAGACTGTGAAAAAAGAGTGAATGTTTATTTTGTGTCACCTCGGAAATATGTGTTACCCTGTAGTCTACTTCTGTTTTTCACCGTGGTGATTCTGGATTCTGTTCATGACAGACACGGTAATTTAAATATTTATATTGTATGATTTACTTGTTGGAAATATAATATTAAACTAAGTTGTAAATGCATAAAATATTTTTATAATTTGATAAACATAATTGTCTGTCAGACCGGAACGGGATTGCTTCAGAGAGAGATAAAATCATATTATGGTTCAGCTACTTAATATTTTATTACTCTAGGACTTAGAGTTTTCTTGAATATAGTTTTCTTGAATTCCGTTTAAATTATTATTCTATTACCTTGAGTGAGAAAGAAGAAAACCATAAAATTAGTAAAACGTAAATCGGTGTTGTGTTCCAACTGTTGTGTATTTTACGTCTTCAGCGTTTCAAGTTTATCTGTCTCAACTTGTGTAAGTGTATAAGCAAGGCCTTTTGATGAATTCGTGTATACTTGAAATTGGAACATTAAAAACTGTTTACAAACTAATATCAAGTTTATAGGAATCTTCTAATCATAAAGATAATTATTTTATAACACGCACAAAGAAGACATTTATGAAAAAATCTAAATAATACATTATTTCATACAATCTCCTCAATAATGCATTATATAGGTAAATAATTCCTTATTTAGCAACAATGCCTTCTTTACCTTTACCATGACTTATTTACCTATACAATATAACGTTTAGGTAAATAATTAGTTATTTACCAACAAAATATATTATTTAGAGAAATCTTACGTTGTTTGTAAACAAATGATTATTTTAAAACAATATGCTTTTAAATAACAATTATTTAGCTGAAATTGGTGAAAATAATTATTTTACAAAGGGGATTCCATAAGCACGCGTCATGTCCTTTGTCACTCGTGCCTCGTCGCACAGGATTGCGCTCAGTTGTCTGGGCGTAAGACAGCGCACCCAAAGGCTGCATGCAAGTGGGCGGCGCCTCGGAGGACTTGAGTGAGATCCCGTATGGGCCAGCGCGCCCTGAGCAGCTCTTGAGCTGGAAAGGCGCTATGTAAGAAAGATTAAATCAAATACAATGAAGGAAATCCAGACATCAAATACCCAACTGCGTGACGGTCTGCTGCTCATCCTGCAAGTCAGGAGCTTGGTCGGGAAGCCTATTGAGTTGTAACCGGTGAGAGTGCAAAATGAAAAGAGACAAATGTGCAGCACCCCTGGCATGAAAATACATCTTTTGTGGATTTTTTAAAAATATTGTTGAGGATTTTTATAGCGCACTTATCTCGCCGTACTTGACCAGACTCTAGGCGCTGGCCGATACAGGATCTAACTCAAACCGCCCGAGACGCCCATTCGCAGCCTTTGGGCGCATTGTCTGACGCTCGGACAACTGAGCACTATCCTGGCCAGCCAGGGATGGGGGAGAAGGACCAAGTGCTTGCTGGGTGTGTTCTTGTTACCGGCACTCACCCGTTTAGGACATGAGCGTCAGGATCTTTAAAGTCCGTTATGATGGAATGTATGCGACATACAGACTAGACCTCGGTTTATACTCTCATCCGAAGGAGTAGGAAACGGGAATAATGTGTCTTTCCCAGGGACACAACACAATGGCCCGGACAGGGCTCGAACCCGGGACCTTCAGATCCGCAAGCCAAAGCACTACCATTAGATCACAGTGCCTCCAGGGCTACCACTAAATTTATAGAGGTACTAGACCCGAAAGCGCCGTTGACCCCAATCTCAATGTCCGAGCTTTGTGGAGAGCATGCGCCTATGCTGGAGAGATCTCTGACCCTCAGTCAGCGTGATGGCCGTCTGTGTATGAGCATGGATTCTTCAGTATATGGACGCACGGCTTTCGGCGAGAAGGCCCGAAGTTCTCTGCTTTCCGTCTTTTTTGGACGTGTGTGTTCCAAACTTCCGGTTGCTGAATGGCGTACATGTTTTCGATAGTGATATTTTGACCCTGTTAGCATGTCCGCCAAACGTCGCCCTCAGGGCAGTTGCTGCTGTTTCGCCGTAAACTAAAAGAAATAAGTAAAAAAACAACGATAGATTAAATATATACACTACTAAAGTTACAAATGTATCATGAAAATGTCCATGATAAGAAATGACTACAATCTACATCTCTACCTTGCCTCGCAAATTTTGGCCTAGGGAAGCACGGTGGCTCGCGGATCTGAATGTCCCGGGTTCGAGCCCAGGCCGGGGCATTGTGTTTTGTTTTCTTGGGAAAGACACTTTACTCCCATTTCCTACTCCTTCGGATGAGTATAAACCGAGGTCTAGTCTGTGTCGCATACATTCCATCATAACGGACTTTAAAGATCCTGACGCTCATGTCCTAGCGGGTGAGTGCCGGTAACAAGAACACACCCAGCAGCATGCACCTTGGTATAAAAAGCGCCATAATCGATTGATTGTTGGCATATACGGCAAGAAAGAAGTGACAATGAGTGAATGACACGTCAATGGCGGTCTCTCCGATAGCGGCTATTTGCACAGTCGAAAACATCAGGTTTCACATTTCAAAAATCGATGAAGAACATTAGATCTAGTACTTACAATTTTCTTCTTCGTTAGTACATAGAAATTTAGAAAGGAAAAAGTATCTACATGCCTCAACAAGGTCATCTAATTGGTCCATGGTTTGTACTTCCACATGATGCGGACATAAGACTTTCTGCAACCGGAAGTATCGAACACAAGGGCAAAACCACGTGACTTGGCTGCGAACTCCCTTAGTCATAGAAAGAAAGAGATTTGTTTCTATAGTTTGTACTTCCATGGTATTAGAAACTGACCTATTGGACTTTAGTGTGTAGACTAGTCTCTGCCGTACGGAAGCACTGTTCGCTTGTACTGGCATTTTGCAATGGCGTGACATTTTACAGCTGGGTGTGCGTAGTCTTCGTTTCGCTGAAGGCAAGAACAGAATGATAGAGAAGGCTTTGTTGTAGGAGA
>CM072527.1:11521077-11673577 GCA_036898135.1 Oncomelania hupensis
GCTGGTTTAAAATGGAGCGCATTCCAACTTCCTGTACAAGCGCAGGAATAATGGCAATAGCTTCTGCACAGGCTGTAAATATAGGTGGATACAATTATCAGGACAGTATATGAGGTCCAATGTTTTGATTATTCATTGTGGTAAACGCTGAGTGCCATTGTTATTTCCCTAGACTTACCGGGGGAAATGATGAGGGCTTCCGTGACATGCGCGAGCTGGTAACAGACGCTTTCTTCATAATAATAATAATAATAATAATAATAATAATAATAATAATAATAATAATAATAATAATAATAATAATAATAGTTATAACAATAGTTATAATAATAATTATAATAATTTGTGCTGGATAGCACTCATGCGCTTGCGCACAACTTCCAGCTCCTGCCTTCTGGAAGGCGCTACCGAACACCAAGGGTCAGAACTCTCAGAACGAACAACAGTTTTATCCCAAAGGCTGTCTCATTACTTAATAAATGACATGTGTGTGTGTGTGTATGTGTGTGTGTGTCCTTGTTAACACAGTATTATCTGGACAAAACAGTGAACATCTACATAACTTGTATTGACATGCCTACTTGTTTTGACGTCAGAACAATGATCCGTTAGGGTTAGGGCTGGGGTAGGGTTAGAGTTAGGGTTTGGGTTAGGGTTCGGACACTGCAAAGTACTTAAAAATGGGGACGAAATATGACCCATTGTCAGCACAACGTAGGTGGCGTTTCGGGAAAGTCATGATAATACTGTGTAACCTCGGGTGTGGGTGGGTGTGTGTGTGTGTGTTTGTGTTTGTATTTGTCCAAAATAATTTCATGTAACATTTGCTGTCGTTTAATGTTAGCATGCATAAGTGTAATTATAAAAATGTGTGACAATTTTATCCTCATTGTCATTATCATTGTTATTGATGTTATTATTGTGATGTTTATTCCTTGTTGATTGTAATTGTACACCCCAATGTAATTTCTTGTAAAAGATAATAAAGTTATCTTATCTTATCTTATCGTAAATAATAATAGGTAAAGGTGTTCACGTAACCTTTCGTTCATTGGGGAGAGAGGCGTTTGGGACCACCTTTTCTCTAGGCCAGCTTAATGAGGGCGGTGCCTATCTTCTCTCCCTCGTTGCTTTACCTTGCCAGGTTGTAAACTGAATCAGGTACCCATTCACACCTGGGTGGACTGGGGGTTTGTCGTGCGCTTGTTTTAGTGTTTGTCGTATGATGGTTGCCTTCCATGTGAGGTCACCCATCCAAGTACTAATGCGTCCCGACGTTGCTTAACATCAAACATGGCTAGCATTTGTCCAAACCAGTAGACTACTGCAGCACCATGATGATGATGATGATGATGATGATGATGATGATGATGATGATGATGACGATGATGATGATGATGATGATGATATAACAATGGATGCTATTTTCGCACTCTATCCCAAATCACCTTTTAGGCTCAAAACGAGGCGATATGCACGAGTAGAGAATCGACGCTTTTTTTTAATTTTAAATTAATCATCCAGCATCATCATCATCATCATCCATCATCATCATCATGGATGCTATATTCGCGCTTTACTCCCAGATCACCAGTCAGGCTCAAAACTCGGCGATCTGTACCACAATATACGCTCACGTGTTGCACAGGCTGTTTCACACACACACATTCATCACTCAAACACGCGGTGTAAAAGTACGGAGATCGCTATTAGAAGACGGAAAAGACGTCGACATTTTTTTTTAAATTTTAGTTTGACGGCATCCAAGACCATTATTGAATGGAAGGAGGAAACCGGAGTACCTGGACAAAACCCTGATTAGTGACCTGAATGGGTCCCGTACCCTACGGGAATCGAACCCGCGATGTTTCGGCCTTGGAAACCCGCACTCTTATCAGCTATGCTCCCCGGCGTGCAGTAATCAATTAGAGATTACATGTTTGCCGAATCACCGTATAAGCCCTAGCTTAACTGGCCGAGACAAACCCGAACCTTGTCTCGGCGAGACACCCGAGACAGTCTCGGCGAGACACCCGAACCATCCTTGCCCTTAACTAGGCTCGGCGAGCAATCCGAGACGGGATCGGCGAGAACATTGAGACGTGTCTCGCCGTGTCGCGGGCCGGCCTTTCGTCTTGCCGTTCGTGCGCAGCAAACCTGCCCGAGACACTATTTTGATTTGCTGAAAAATCTATCAATGTCAATGACAACTGATCTAAAGAAATACTACAACACTTAAAAGAAGTAGGTGCACCAAATTCAAACCAGGGCTAGAAATTAACTTTTTTTCTTTGGGGGCCACCGGGCCCCTTGATTGAAAAATTTGAGGGCCCACAAACAACTTTCGGGGCCCAACTTGAAAAATAATGCAAATTAATAACAAAAGAATTATTGACAATATAATAAGTAGAAAGTACAATTTGTCTGATAATCTAAAATAAAAACAATTGAATTTCCAATTTTGCTGAGTGATGTCATTTTTATTTGCCTTTTCTTTCACTTTCAAACATTACCAACAAAAAAAGGGGGAAAAAAACACACACACACACACATTCAGTGACACACATATTCCAGTGACTAGTGAGCCTGAAATGGCCATTAAACAAAATAGAAAAAAATCAAGGGAGTCTCTTGTATAATACTTTTCAGTTTTGTGACTGAGTATTGCACAATACACATCATTACATTAATATGAGTAACCTAACAAAAAATCTTACCACAAAACCATGAAAGGGAACTAAACTTAACAGTACTCTTCCTCGTTCACTTCAAGGCCATGCCATGGAGATCTATTTTTCCACCCTTCATTGTAGTTCCTTGATATTTTTTCCTCTTCATACTTCTTTTTTCTCTCTTTTTCTTGTTCTTTCCTTTCGTCGACGTTTTCTTCTGGCGTCTTTCGCTTCCCAAAAATTGGAAAATACGCCATCCCCGATTGTTTTAGCAACTGTATGGCGACGATATGTAGCCATACTTTCGTACTTGCAAAGATGGACATTTTGCGCTTATGTTGTGCCATAGCCTTTTGTTTATTATATTAAAAAGATATTGAAGTGTATATTAAACTTTTGAGTGCAAAAATAAAGGCTTTTCGCTTCTTTTCTGTTGTTTTTTTCTGTCCAAATTTAGGGCACCGGTGTGGGTTGCTTCCCTTGGCCCAAATACGAAAATGCCAAGTAGAGCTAGCTGTAGCCGACGAATTATTTTGCGGGCCAAGCGGGCCCTTCGTTTTTCAACTTTCCGAGCCCGAAATCAACTTTGCGGGTTTTTGGCCCCGGGCCCCCGCTAATTTCGAGCCCTGCAAACTTAATTTAGACTAGAGAACAGTGAAAATACTGAATCAGTAAAAATTATAAATCATTGAATAGCCATTGACCTGTTCAGCCAACTCTTGCACCAGTGCATGAAATGCACCTTGCTGGTGCCTTTGCAACACATAGGGCATTGTTGCCTTTTGCTTTCTTTCTCTTTCTGCTGCCCCTTCGTTCTCGCTTATGACATACAGCGCTAGAACAACGCCAAAATCTTCTGCAGTTTTCAATTCACGATCGAAGGCCGCCATTGTTGCTAACGTAACTTTGTCACGGTATGTCAGTTTCGACGCAGCTAAAAATAGACCCAGTTCAGAAACGAAAGAGCTCGCCGTGACGCCCGATCTCCTGTCTCGTCTCGGCTGGTCTCGGGAAGACCCAATTAAGAATAAAACCGCAATTTTGACCTTTGGTTTGCCGAGACAAGGTTCGGTTTGTCTCGCCCAGTTAAGCTAGGGCTTTAGATGTTCTGTTCCGTCCATGGGAAGCAGGAATGATAGCGCTTAATTCAGGGACATAACTGCTTGGCTCGAACTGTTTAGAGCAACAATCAAGGTAGCCTACTACTACTACTACTACTACTACTACTACTACTACTACTACTACTACTACTACTACTACTACTACTACTACTACTACTACTACTACTATTACTACTACTACTATTACTACTACAAATAATGTGACTCCACAGTTTGTCTCTGTTGAAGAAAACGATTTGAACGAATCTTCCCGGAAAGGATTTTATGATCAAAGAAAAATATAATGACCTGACCTCTCTCTTTCTCTCTCTCCCTCCATCTCTCTCTCTCCCTCTCTCTCTTTCGCCCTCTTTCTCTCTCTCTCTCTCTCTCTCTCTCTCTCTCTCTCTTTCTTTCTTTCTCTCTCTCTCTCTCTCTCTCTCTCTCTCTCTCTCTCTCTCTCTCTCTCTCTCTCTCTCTCTCTTTCTCTGTCTTTTCTTCTGAAGGTCTTAGCCTTTCTGTCCTTTTTTTCGAACGTTTATTTGTTTATTCCTTTTGTTGGTTAATTTGTTTCTCAATGTCTTACATTCCCCCTTCCCCCTCCCCCCTCCCGGTTTTAATATTTTTTTATATTTGTAATGAAAGACAATATTGAGATCGTCCTTTCTTTCTTTCTTCAATTCAGTTCAATAATTTATTTAAACGTCTGTTCACATACATGTGATGTTAGACCATACAGTCGTTTTCACGCGTCTACACACAATCATAGAACCAAATCTAGCAAATTAAAGTTGAACTATATCTCTAAAAAGTTACATTAATAATTAATTATGTATGTATTACTACAAAAATGTACCAACTGCAGACATGTAAATTATACGGGCAATATCTATTATTGCCGAACTATTCAACAACATGTCAATGGATCTTTGAATATTTACAATGATATACTTTTATTTATATTATTCCACCAAAATAGGATAGTCATATAAAATAATAGATATTGGGTGGAAATAGGTACAAACTACATCTTTTGAGAACGTGGTATACTCTTAGCTTATTAATTAGCCTACATAATTGTTTTGGACCAAAACATAATTCAAACCTTGCAGTGCTAGGTAAATTAGAATATATATTAGGGCTCCACATTTGCAATCTAAGTAGTGGGCTTGTTTCCATTTTACAATTGTAAGGATTTTTTTTCACTCTTTGTTCAATATTTCAGGAGTGTGAAAAAACGAGGGACAAAAGCGTACTATGATGTCACTTCCTAAGCATAGCGCGACAACTTAGGAGTTTTGTGATTGGTTGAGGTTGCAGGATGTAAACCAATGAACATCGAGCTAACTTTTCAGTCGCATGGCCGTGCTAAGTTTAGATGCGAGTTTTCACGAAACAGCAAACACTCTTGTAACAAGCAGCTGTTTGTCGTAAAAGAAAATCCCTTTCGCCTCGCTTAACATCGCGTTCACGATCTTCTCACGCCGTAGATGGAGTTTTCAGGCGTGCTTTTAAGACCAGTTGAAGCATTTAAGACGTACTTCTCACGCCTGATCAGCGATTCTAAGGCGTGAATTTGAGGGTCTGTAGCGTGATCACGCCCGATCTCTACGCAATGGGGAGCCCTGTATAAACTTTTCCAATACAAATAATAATTCAGATACTAAAGGCTTTATATCGTTATATGTAATAGCATTGTTTGCGTTAATTGCTCTTTATTTCGCCAGTTTATCAACTATATCATCGCTGTAAATGCCGGAGTGAGAAGGAATCCAGCAAAAGGTGACTCCAATACCTTTAGAGATAATAATAATTGTGTATTAAAGACTTAATTTCAAATAAAATATCAGTTCTCGTTTTACTTGACCAATGTTGCAAAGAATATAAAACTGATTTTGAAATCGACGCATGTAAGAAAGCTAAAGAAAGCAACTGAAGAGTTAAGCTTGCGAACGATATTTATAGCCATAAGGATAGCAAACAATTCTGCTACAAATAGTGAGACAATCTTACCAATATAATATGACTTTTGAATTTTTACGTGAGGACTTGCAATGCCAGCTCCAGCATCTGATGTTTCTAGAATTGATCCGTCAGTATACATTTTTAAATGGTTAGAATATTGTTTCTCCATAGGTTTCCTAGCCTCAGAAACTAACTCAGCATGTTCAGTGTTTCTTGTAAATGAATAATCAATATAGAATGTTGCACTGCGGGAATCTAAGGCAGTTTCTGGCAATTTAGAAATCTTTTCTTATTTTTTCTATTTCTTTTTCTTTCATTCATTCTTTCTTTCTTTCTTTCTTTCTTTCTTTTCCTTTTCCTCTGATCATCTTTCCTATTTTATTTTTAAATGCGTTATTTCTTTCTATCTTTCTCTCAATTTTACATTCTTCCTTTCTGTCTTCCTTTTTCTCTATCTTTCTTTCTTATTCTTTATTTCTTCTATTCTCTTTTCTTTCTTTCTGTTTTTTTTAAACTTTGTTCCGTAGGTTGCATATTAATTAGAACGAGCGTTTGTTGATGTGGAGGTGAGAATGGCGATGATCATAATGATGATGATGACGACTACGACGACGATGATGATGATAATGACGATGATGATGATGATGATGATGATGATGATGATGATGATGATGATGATGATGATGATGATGATGATGATGATGATGATGATGATGACGATGACAATGAGATGAGGATGTTACTTTTTTTCTGAGGTGAAATAAATTCATTATATATTCTGCGAATTAAAATTATATTTTTTTCAATGGAACCAGTTCCGCGAACCTACTATTTCAAAATAAAGCAATCAGGTTAAGAAACAAAAAATGAACGCACCGATGATGATGATGATGATGATGATGATGATGATGATGATGATGATGATGATGATGATGATGATGATGATGATGATGATGATGATGTTACTTTTTTTCTGAGGTGAAATAAATTCATTATATATACTGCGAATTAAAATTATCTTTCTTTCAATGGAACCCGTTCCGCGAACCTACTATTTCAAAATAAAGCAATCGGGTTAAGAAACAAAAAATGAACGCACCAAAAAAACAAACGTGCTGGAGTGATAGAAAAATAAAGACAGGATTAAGAAGAAAGGAAGCAAGACGGTTAGATGGATAAAAACAAAAGAAAAAAGACGAAATATCAAGGAACACGATACGATAGGCATAGAAAAAACAAAAAGACTCGGAGAAAGATCAAAGAACGATCACGATGAAATCCGAACTACTGGAAAATATAAATCATAAATATTACCCTAAAATCCGTATTAATTTTATTTTATTTTATTTTATTTATTTATTTTTATTTTTTTTTTTTTGGGGGGGGGGGGGGGGGGTAAAGAAACATACTGGCACGCAGCAGTTTACTAAAGTTTGAATATATAATGTTAAATGGTTAACAAAAGAATAAATGCACACTCACACACACACACACGCACACACACACACACAAATTAAACGGAATTTTTCTTTAAATTAAAGAGAAACAAAGTAATGTAGATAATAGGCGTACCATAAAACACCTATTAAAATCATAAAAATGAACGCTCAAGGAAAAAAAAAAGTCCATTTCGTTCAGCCCGATCTTTCGTCCTTTTGCGAACAGCCATAGAATCGGACAGCACCTCTTAACAACACATGATGGATCAAAGGTTGTGTTTCATATCGGTCTTCTTCCTTTTCCTCGTCGTCTTCTTCTTCGTCGTCTTCTTCTTCTTCTTATTCTTCTTGATTTTTTGGGAGGTTTTTCAACATTTATATTACTCAAGTGGATGAAATTCGCCTTTCCTTCTTCTTCTTCTACTTCTTCTTCTTCTTCTTCTTCTTCTTCTTCTTCTTCTTCTTCTTCTTCTTCTTCTTCTTCTTCTTCTTCTTCTTCTTCTTCTTCTTCTCCTTTTATCCTTCTTCTTCTCATTCTTCTTCTACTTTTTCTTCTTCTTTTTCTTCTTCTTCTTCTTCTTCTTGATTTTTTGGGAGGTTTTTCAACATTTATATTACTCAAGTGGATGAAATTCGCCTTTCCTTCTTCTTCTTCTTCTACTTCTTCTTCTTCTTCTTCTTCTTCTTCTTCTTCTTCTTCTTCTTCTTCTTCTTCTTCTTCTTCTCCTTTTATCCTTCTTCTTCTCATTCTTCTTCTACTTTTTCTTCTTCTTTTTCTTCTTCTTCTTCTTCTTCTTGATTTTTTGGGAGGTTTTTCAACATTTGTATTACTCAAGTGGATGAAGTTCGACTTGTCTTCTTCTTCTTCTTCTTCTCCTTTTATCCTTCTTCTTCTCATCCTTCTTCTACTTTTTCTTCTTCTCTTTTTCTGTTTCTTATTCAATTCAATACAACTTTATTTATCCAAATATTGCAATTACAAGATTTAGAAGAATTCGGCTTGTCTTCTTCTTCTTCTCCTCCTTTTTCTTTTTCTTCTTCTTCTCCTTCTTCTTCTTCTTCTTCTTCTCCTTCTATCCTTCTTCTTCTTCTTCTTCTTCTTCTTCTTCTTCTTCTTCTTCTTCTTCTCTCTGAGTTGTTTTTCCCCATCTGCCATTTCGCCAATAGTTGGTGTGGACGTTAATCTTCAATGTTTCTTGTTCTTCTTCTTCGTTCGTGTGTGTTTGTGTGTGTGTGTGTGTGAGAGAGAGAGAGAGAGAGATTGATTGATTGATTTGTATTTTGCAACATTTTTATCACTTCACTCAAACAGATGAAATCCTCTTCTCATTTTATATTCTTCTTGTTCTTTTCCTTCAACAAGTGAAGGCAGAGGGGCGGGAGAGAAAAATAGAGAGAGAGAGAGAGAGAGAGAGAGAGAGAGAGAGAGAGAGAGAGAGAGAGAGAGAGAGAGAGAGAGAGATTTGAGGGTTTTCTTTACTACAGAGGTGGAGACTTTATTCTATGAGCCTATAAATCTTACAATCTGTCCCAGCTAGAATCAACCACTTTCCTATATACAGCATTAGACGTATCACGCAGTTTACACACTTGGGAGAATAGGTGTGTGTGTGTGTGTGTGAAACAGACAGACAGACAGACATAGAGAGAGAACAGCAGACAAAAAAGAGGTTATAAAGGTGTTGAGTGTGTGTGGGTGTGTGTGTGGGTGTGTGCGTGTGTGTGGGTGTATGCATGTGTGTGCATGTGTGTGTGTGTGGGTGTGTGCATGTGTATGTGTGTCTTCGCCATAGCAAGTACCATTTCGAATCAAACATTAGATCGGCATTGACCATAGGATTTTAATGGGATTATTATACATGATGTGGAAATCTGTTTATGTGCGTATGATAGTGTCAGAATGTGTGTGTGCGTGCATGTGTGTGTGTGTGTGCGTTAGTGAGTGCGTGTGCATGTGTGTTTGTGCGTCTATGTAACCTTCTTAATTTGATTTTTTTTTCTTTCTTTCACGAGTTTGTTTCAATGAAATTATTCGTAGGTCTGCTCTTGAAATTTGCCGCACACGAGCGTTTGATGTGAATCTATGAGTTGACTTCCATTGTTTTGTTTAATGACTTTCTAGAATGTTTGTCTGGTTCTTCTTTTGAGATCTTTGAATGATTGGGCATTGCAATTTAATGACCACCATTGTGATGGAGCCAGTGACAGTTAAAATGGTACACTCTCTCTGTCTTTTTACTCTTCTAGGTCTGTGTCTGTCTTCTCTCCGTCTATCTCTTTGTCTCTGTTTCTCTCTCTCTCTCTTTATCCCTCTCTCTTCGCCGTCCCCCCTCCTCCCTCATCTACTAGTCTCCACCCCCCCCCCTCCTTCCAAAACAATTTCTCTCTTGCACTGCCTTTCATTTCTCTGGCTTTTTGTCAATCGACATGTGTAAATGTTTCCTTTTGGCACAGTCAATGTGTTTGGGCGAAACCCATCAACTCTTTTAAATGTCGGGTGTCCTTCTCTGGACCCCGGTCATCGTTTGATCCTTTTGTTTGATGTTTGTCAAAGCCTGGGTTATGGAAGACGGATGGAAGAGGGTAGTGGGGGGAGGCAAAGGGGTGTGGGTGGTGTGAGTGCAGGCTCTGCGAAGGTTGCGAGTGCATTGAACTTTGAAAGGTTTAAGGAGTTCACTGATTGTGCATTGCTCATTTTCGAGGGAAGTGGGGTTAGGTATAGGGGTGGGGGTGGGTGGGTGGGAGAGATACAGAGGAAAGGGCAGAGGGACGTTTCCCAGGAAAGGAGAGCAACAATAGGTGGGGATGAGTGAGATTTTTGTTTAGGGATAGAGGGAGCAAGTTGAATGAAACATGAAAGCAATTGTGACGTTAAATAATTTGAGTGGGGGGGGGGGGGGGGGTTTGGTGGTTTTTTTGTCTTTAAATTACGTTTCATGGTTTCAGCTAAAGATTTCGTTTTCGGTGTTTTGTGGTTGGTTTTGAAGTATTATTATATTTTTGTCATAATTTTTCTACAGCGCCTTTCCAGCTGCAGAGCTGCTCAAGATGCTATGCAATAAAGGATCTGACTCAAGATGCTGTGCAATAAAGGATCTGACTCAAGATGCTATGCAATAAAGGATCTGACTCAAGATGCTGTGCAATAAAGGATCTGACTCAAGATGCTATGCAATAAAGGATCTGACTCAAGATGCTATGCAATAAAGGATCTGACTCAAGATGCTATGCAATAAAGGATCTGACTCAAGATGCTGTGCAATAAAGGATCTGACTCAAGATGCTATGCAATAAAGGATCTGACTCAAGATGCTGTGCAATAAAGGATCTGACTCAAGATGCTATGCAATAAAGGATCTGACTCAAGATGCTGTGCAATAAAGGATCTGACTCAATAAAGGATCTGACTCAAGATGCTGTGCAATAAAGGATCTGACTCAATAAAGGATCTGACTCAAGATGCTGTGCAATAAAGGATCTGACTCAAGATGCTGTGCAATAAAGGATCTGACTCAAGATGCTATGCAATAAAGGATCTAACTCAAGATGCTATACAATAAAGGATCTGACTCAAGATGCTATGCAATAAAGGATCTGACTCAAGATGCTATGCAATGAAGGATCTGACTCAAGATGCTATGCAATGAAGGATCTGACTCAAGCAGACCGAGGCGCTTACTTGCTGCTGTAGGCGGCATCGTGTGACGCCCAGATGACTGAGCACAATCCTGGGCGATCGCGCCTGAGGGAGAATGGATGTGACGCTTACTGGGTGTATTTGTATTGTTGGCCCTCAGCCGTGTAACACATCAGCGTCAGAATCTTTACATAAAAATGTCCTTCTAAATTAGCGCACGCATACATTGTTTAACATAATTATCATCATTATATTTTTATTATTATTATTATTATTATTATTATTATTATTATTATTATTATTATTATTATTATTATTATTATTATTATTATTATTATTATTATGATCATGATGACGATGATTATTATTATTATTATTATTATTATTATTATTATTATTATTATTATTATTAATTACGTAAATAATGTTTTATATATGTTTTATTTTAATGTTTTTGTTGCCTAAAATCACTTCATGTGTGAGCAGACGTGAAATAAATTGATTCAATTGACTTGAATTGAACTAAGTGGCATATACTGTCCACTTGTGCATGGAATTTAAAAAGGGAAATGCGTCTGTCTTTTGATGATGATCGTATTTCGCTTCTTAAATACAATTAAACGCGAATTAGTTGATTTGAAAGGTTGTGATCAGCCGAACTGCAGCTACCATTAATGTCAGACCAAACTCGGAGGAACGTCTTTCACCCTGTTAAATCTAATTATCTAGTAAAACGTCTAGCATCCAACGCCCATTCCCCCTTCCCCCGTGGGGGTGTGCCGGGGGTTTCAGTATAAATAGTATCCCCACTTTCTGGAAATTTAGTGCTTTAAATTCCCACTGTCGCTGTCTTTCTCCTTTACTATCATTCCTACTCTGTTCTATCAATCTACTATACCATTTTCTTCTTCGCTAGACCAGTCACCTACCTCTTTTCTTGAAACTCTTTTGGGACAAAACTCCTCATTTGTGTGTGAGGTCTGTTGGATCAGCTTGGGAATATTGGACGCTTTCTGCCAGGTGGTCACTGGGGCTTCCCACTGATGTTATTATTTGGCAATGTAGGCATTTTATATGTATGTGTTTTGTTGATATTTTATAATGATGTTTGTATTCTATTTTGTTTTTGTAAACGAGGGTTCGATAAATTAACGTAGAGCCTCAGCGTCCCCTGCGTTGGATGTTTTTATTGTAAAGTGACCGGCTGGTGGAGTGCCTTCAGTGTTACCACTAGTGTTGTTTCGGCAGATCTTTTATGCGGATCAGGGGTGAGTCCTCTTTTAGCGAAGTTGTGGTCCTGATTGGGCTCTTTGCAGTCCGCTGGACCCTGTAAGCAATGAATAACTGACTAACTTGCATCCAACACAATCGATGGAGTAGAAATAACTACTGAAGCTGGCTTGGATAAGCCTAGGGTTAATAATTCAAAAAATGTTATTTGGTTATTATTTTAATTGTTCTTTGCCGAACACCATATCTTTGAAATTCTTTGCGTTAGACAGAATATCTGCCGCATAATTGTCATTAGGAAAACACGTGTTTGGCTTTATGCGGCGTTTTTGTGAATTAAAAAAGTGTGTGTGTGTGTGTGTGTGTGTTTGCGTGTGGGTGTGTGCGTGTGTGTGTGTTGTGGATGAATGACATTCACATTGTGCAGTTTGCCCCTACAAACTCAGAACGTGTTGGCGACGGCTCCAGCAATTGCTGACAATTATATTGCGTTCTCTTTCCTGACCCCAGCAGTTTTGTCTCGTCATTAACCCCTTCCCTCACTGACCCTTCCCACCCCCCTCTTGTAAACTGTACCACTTGCCCCCAGCACAATTGTTGTATTCGCCAATTTTATTAAATTTAATTTATTTTTCTTTAATTGGAAGTAGTTCGCTGTCTTTAACAGATGCGAGATGTGACCGTGAGAGCGCAAAGCGTCCTGGTCTTCTTGCTACGGCTAATTCTATCTCTTTGACGGCCTTCTCTACTCTTCCAATACCTAACCCCTCCACACTCTCTCTCATACACAAAAACACCCACACACTCACACACATACACCTACACACAACCACACTCGCACACGCACGTCCGCACATACAGGAATGGAAGAGGGAGAATTAGCCGAAGCAAGAAGACCAGGACAGGATGCTGCGCCCTCTTGCGGTCACGTCCCGCATTTGTCAAAGACAGTAAACAACTTCTAATTAAAGAAAAGCAAAATAAATTAAAAATTAAAACTGGCGAATAAAGGTGTGCAAAGGAGAAGGGGTCCAGTTTATTAGAGGGAGGTTGGGGTGGGGGGGGGGGTTTGAGGGAAAACGGGAATAACGAGACAAAACTGCTGGGGTCAGGAAAGAGAACCCAATATATTGGTCAACAATTGCTTAAGCCGTCGTCATCACGTCCTGGGTTTGTATGGACAAATTGCACACGCACACACACAGACACACACACACACACACACACACACAGCCCGAGGTATGTTTAACATGAACTGGTCTCAATTTGGTGGTATGGTTTTTTTTTCTTCGAATCGTGACCTTGGATTAACTTTCACAACAGGCCAAGAAGAAGAAGAAATCAACAACAGTGTGTTCTCGTTTGTTCCAATTTAGCTGGACACTTTCACTGACCTTGTGCCAGTGCTGAGGAAAGGTCACAACAAGCGAAGGAGATCGCGGTGGAAAATACGACAAACACGCAAACAAACGCAGCATAGACAGAATTCCATCCCTGTGGCATGTTCTAACCAATAAGCGCTCTTTCCAACTTAAAGAGACCCAAGTTGACCTCGTCTCTTAGAGCTTCGACAGATCCTTTTAACATTCACAGTGAGGTTTACCCCGCTAAAAAATATAAACTTACCAAAAAAAGGCCCTTTCGAAAGTATATTTGTTTTTTAAATGAATAAATTCCGTAGTTTTTGTGCCTATTAATAGCAACAGCCATTGACTAGACAGCCAGCATTCTGGAGCTAAAAATAGCATCTACCAAAGCCGGTAAGAGACAGAACCCGTAAAAACAATTGCTCGTAAGTTTGTTTGTTTTGTTTTAGGTTCATACATTATACCCTACCATAACTCAGACACCAAAGACGCCCACTTCTAGCGGCGTAGTTCATTCATAAATAGGGTCAAAGATCACACGGCTGTGGTATCGATGTACCGTTAAAACAGGGGAAAATTACTCCCTGTCGGAACCAAAATGGAAAATTCAAACTTTAGTGGTTGGTTTGAGCAAGGAAAGCCCACGTCGTCATTGTGTAATGTCATAACAATGCGGATTTTAGGGTAAACCCGTTTTGGCCCAAGGTAAACAAAGCCTTTGAACTGGGGCCTTTTCAGTTGAATCGGGCACAGAGGTTAAGGATTCTAACTCACCATATCTAAAGCTAAATATTTACCCAAATCTTCATTCGCTTTGCATATAGAACCATTCTGCTCTCTACAAATAGGAAGCGCAGTTGGCTCAGTGGACTAGGCCGTGTACTGGAACGTCAGACAATAACATTGCAGCCTGGACAGGCAGTGGTTCAAACCCCGTTAATGGCCTGGAGGTTAAAAAAAAGAAAGATTTACAAAAATTACCCTCAGACACACAGTGGTGAAGAAACGGAAACTTCGATGGTATGGCCACGTCACCAGATCATCAGGCCTTGCAAAGACTATTCTGCAAGGCACAGTGCAAGGAGGTAGAAGAAGAGGGAGACCGAAAAAGAGGTGGGAGGACAACATTTGAGAATGGACTGGTTTGACACTGAGCGAAGCCATCAGGGCTGCTGAGGACAGAAAAAGATGGAGATGGTTAAACGATCATCTGTGGTGACCCTACGACCTCCGGGTTACGGGACAGGATAGGATAGAATAGGATAGGACCCTCAGACTCCTACTCCTTGGGATGAAAGTAGAAACGGAGGTAAAGTCTGTGTACGCGCGCATTCCATCGCATAGACCTTAAAGATCCTGACGCTCATGTCCTTAGACGCATAAGGTCCCTTTTTCCAAATCCTCGGTTGCCCAAGATTGTGCTCAGGAGTCGCCTGGGCGTCAGGCTTTGCGCCCAAACGTTTGAATATGGGCGCCTCGGGCGGCTTGAGTTAGATCATGTTTCAGCCAGCGCCTTCAGCAGCTCGAGAGCTATTAATGAAATAAAATAGTATAAATATAAATGTTAATGGATTCGCGTCTTCGCTCAGGGCAGATTCAATAGTGCATTTTAATTGAAATAATGATGGCCGTTGTAGAAATAAAATAAAATAACGTAACTAAGTGCAAAGCCCCCTTTCTTCTCTAACATCCTTTGTCCTGGGGATAAAGAGAATAATAACATTAACCAAAAGAAACCATGGACGCAGCACAATGTGCAACCACGGCTGTTGGTGTTGGTTTTGCTTTTCTCAGGTTGGCGCGCTCGCATAACCTAATATTAACCCAACGAATTTCTATCAAATATAATGAAACTGGCTTAAGGCCCTTTTGCCTGAAGCTTTCTCGCGCTTCGAAAAACGAGGACGCGAGCCGCGGCGGTGGTAAAGAGTCCAGTGTTGTATTTGCACGTACATTCAAGATTCCAGATTCAAGATATATTCGTTGTCCCCGTACATTACAAGGACATTTAGCGTGTGGCGTGACAATGTCCCATCAACAGAAACCAAGACAACAGTACAGGCTAAAATACAATAACACATGTGCATTAGTATGTCACATAAACACTGCAGTAAAACATAACGTCATACTACACGAATTACACCATACATAGCACGCTTCCAGATTAATCAGTCAGCAAACTCTCACACGTAGAATGTACACATGTACACTACTTCCAATATAAAATAAATATGTACGTATACAGGTATAGTAACGATGCATAACACAAAATGGTAAACAATTTGAGTGAGGCGCTGTTAAAACATGTACTGGCATAGTTTTTATCGACTAGGTTTTAAAATGAGTAATGTTACAAAATTATAACTCTGTAAAACAGCATAATTGAATTAACGGGAGGAAAACAAGTCCTCAAACAGAACAGTAAATTAATTCAATGCTTAAACGTATAACAGATATAATAGTTAATACTAAATATTTTAAAGATATACATAAATTTATGAGCAGATAAATATTCATATGTATATAAAGTAAATAATAAAAAAATCCAACAACCATCACAGTTCTTTACCTAGTCAAATAGTCACTCAGACACATCCATCCACTCACCCCCACACCCACCCCGCACGCATACACACAACACTCACACAACAACAACAACAACAACAACAACAATCTTACAACCTGCACTATTTATAACATTGTCTGGAGGCAGAATCAGCGTGCATTGTCAAAACAGTTTGTGGCAGATATCACAGCGACATAATTATATAGTCGCACAGCAGTGAGTAGGAACGAGTCCCGCGTGCAGTTAGCCCGACCACGGAGGGATCTCATACGCCGTGACGATTCCCGCCTGGACTCTGTTTGGTGGAGAGGGTGGCGATCGTCCGAGCGGATTGATGTAAGCTTTCTTAAGACCAGGCTCTGGAATATAGCAGTGAGAGCCTCAGGTCCTATTCGATGTTGTAGATTGCTCCAGTGACAATCTCCTGCAGTCGGACCAAGTCACCCTTCTTTGCGCTGCTGTGATAACACAGGGAGTTGAAGGCCAGGATGCTCTAAATAGGAGATGAGACGTAGAATGTCAGGGAAGACCTGGAACCGTCTACGTTTTTTCAAGAAGAAGAGCCTTTGGTTCGCCTTCTTGCAGACAGCTTCCACGTTGGGAGACCAAGTATAAGTAGATCTCCACCATCTCCACCGGATCGCACTTGATGACGATAGGGTCGATGCAGGACTCTGTTCTTCTGAAGTCTGCTACGAGTTTCTTCGTCTTTGACACGTTCAACTTAAGGAAGTTCGCGTCGCACCAGCTCATCCACAGCGTGCCTGTACACCGATTCGTCGTCCTTCGGGATGAGACCAGATAGCGATGTGTAAACTGCAAACTTAACAAGCAGACTGTCATCGTCTGAGGCTCGGCACTCAGCAGTGTACAGAGTAAAAAGAGCTGGGGAGAGCACACAACCTTGTAGAGCGCCGGTGTTAGCGGTGACAGCCTCAGACAGGGCACGCCCTATACGAACTCGCTGGGTTCGCTGGGTCAGTAAGCTGAAGATCCACCTAATGAGGACAGGTTTGACGTCAATCTTCAGCATCTTCAAGACCATGAGGTGAAGCTGGATTGTTTTGAAGGCGTGCTGACGTCGAGGAAAATGATCCTGGCCTAGGCAGAAGGCTTCTCGAGGTGCTGGTAGACGTTGTACAGAAGAGTCAGGATCGTATCTTTAGTATTCCGGTTAGGGCATAAGCAAACTGATCTGGATCCTGAAACTCTTCTGTCTCTGACCTCGGCCTGCTCAGGACCATCTTCTCAGCGCACTTAAAGGGATGGATGTCAGCGCCACTGGTACATGGTCTGTAGTCATTCAGCGTGGCTGTGGATATTTTCTTCGCCATAGGCACGATGATGGAGCTCTTCCAAATCGCTGGGACCTCTGGAAAAGCTCACATTAGACTGGAGACAGCGCGTCGCTACACTCCCTCAAGAGTCTGCCGCTGATATGTCAGGACCGGCCACACTGCGCATCTTCACCTTCTGGAAGGACTGCTTGACTTCCTCAACCCGAACGATGACTTGAAGAGGAGGTCGGTCAAGCACTTCACCCATGACTCACTGCTGCTCACTGCTGAAGTCTTGCCAGTCAAATCTGGCATATAAACAGTTCAGTTCTTTAGCCAGCTTCGCCTTGTCGTGTGTCTGGATCGGGGACTTGTTGCTTGTGGTCAGTGATGGTTCCGATGTCTTTCCAGTGCTGCCTGGCGTTGCTCTCACGGAAGCGGGTTTCCAGCTTGGACGTGAATTGGCGTTTTTCTTCTCTGATCTTCTTGTTGAGCTGCCTCTGGACTGCCTTCATCTCATCCTTGTAACCATTCTTGAACGCCTCTCTCTTCCTATACAAGAGTCTCTTGAGACCGGGGGTGGCCCAGGACTTGTTGTTGGAAAAGACCTTGCAGGACTTGGTCTCAAGAACGGTGTCTGCACAGAAGGTGAGGTTGGAATCGATGGGAATGTGCCCGTAGCAGAAATCGATGGGATTGTTCTTATGGGTCGGACATCGGACGTACTGCTTGTCGTAGGGGAGGACGTGGTTCAGTATACAGCTATTGGAGTCCCCAACGATGAAGCAAGGTGAGTCATGGAACTGCGACAATCACTTATTGGCAACCTCGGCCATTTTGGATGCTGCTACCTTGGTGTCTGCCTTGACGTGGATATAGACCACGGGAAAAAACAGCTGGTTGAACTCTCTGGGGAGGTAGAAGGGTCTGAGCGCAACTGCCCTCAAAATAGAATTTTTCCTTTACCGTGATGCCGGTACACCAGCTGTTGTTGACCAAGATGCAGACACCACCTCCTTTGGTTTGGTCTATTGCATCTACCGTACGATCCAGGCGGACAATCGACAAACCTGAAAAGTAAGGGCTCACCATCTGTCTCTAGATCCAGGATTCTGAGAAACGCTATACGTTTGCTTCTCTATACTCTTGCAGGTATGGTACGTTTGCCAGGCACGCCTACAGTTTGTTACGGACATTTCTTATGACAATGGGAAGTAGGGGCAGTCGGAATCGCCTTCTAGCACGCAAAACAACGCCGGAACGACGACCCCTCTTTCTCGGCCGTAAATATCGGAGTCCGCTAAATGTCAAATCAAGCGAATCAACATTACAAAAATGGGCGTGGCGTAGGCTACACAGTTGCTCTTTGCTAGACTGTATCATTGTTTTAGCGAATCGAGTACAACCAATATGGCGGAATTCAAAATAATCACTGACCTGAAAATATCCGTTCAATTACACCTCAACAGTCAACCACTTCTCACGTTCGAAAACTAAGCACTATCGTCGAACCCTCTGCAAACTATCTGCACAATCACAGCAGCACAACATGACATTAAAAAAAAAAACGTAAACACTGTTGAGACATGTGTCACACCACTAGTCGCACACCATTGCACCCTATAGCGAGTGTTATGCACTGGGTGTTCAATATCATCGAAGAGGATGATCGTCAAAAATGTGTTTTTCTTTGCTGTTTTTGAGACCTCGGTCGTGGTGCGGACGCCGTATGATGATAACCATTATAACGAGGAATGAAGCGGAGTGCTGCAGGCTACAAGCTTTGACAATAATGACAAATCAGCGATTTTAATTAATCGAAATTAAGCGAGCGTTGTGGCCAAGTGGGCTAAGGCGGGACTAACTTGCCGTGTCCACAGGCCAGAAATCAATGGCGCCTGACAGGTATGGGTTCGATCCAGCATCTGGGCGTTATGTTTCTCCGAATATTATTTACTTTCAACTCAGGCAACGTCTCCGGGGTTTTGTCCGGGTACTCCGGTTTGCTCCCACAGCAACATTTAAAATAAAATCACAAGTAATGTTAGGTAGATTTTGTTCGGGCGCGCCACAGGCTGCGACTACGCATTCCCCAGGGGAAGCGGCCCAGAGTTTCCCTATAGAAAGGGATAATAAACTGCAACATCAACAAACAAATAATTTTTTTTAAAGCTTATTAATCCACCTCCATCCAGCCCACCCCCCACCTTCCCGCTCCCAAAAAACACAACCACTCCCCCTAAAAAAATCCAACAAAAAACAACCAAAAAACCCAAAAACAACAACAAAGAAAACAACCAACAACAAGCCAAAGCAACACGGTGCACATTTTCAAGCTACGGTCTTTGTCAGGCAGTCAAAACAACAAAAAGAAAGAAAAAAACACCCACAAAACGAATGCTTTTTTTTTGCTTTTTTTTTTTGAGGTGGGGGTGGGTGGGTTATAGTGTTGTTTTGTTTTTGGTGTTGTTTTGGCCCCATGATGAAGAGTTTAGCACCAACATTTGTTATGTGTTGTTTTGTCCAAATTAGCGGGCTTTTGGTTTATGTCGCTATTAGTTTCTCGTTATTATTAATATTAAAGAAGATATGGCTCTCTGCAACATTGAGCACGGTGTGCTTGTGTGTGTCTGTGTGTGTGTGGGTGTGTGCGTGTGTGCGTGTGTTTGTGAGTGTGTGCGTGTTTCTCTGTGTGTGTGTGTGTGTGTGTATGTTGATGAGAGCTTGTGTTTGGATGACAGTGAATAAGAGAAGGGAGTGAGAGAGAGTAGGTGAGAGAGAGAGTGAGAGAGAGTGAGAAACAGAGTTAGGCGTAGTGTGCGTGTCTTGTTTTGTTTGTCTATCTGCCTGTCTCCTTCTCTGTGTCTTTGTCTTGTCTATCCGCCTTCGCCTTTTCATCTGTCTCTCTGTCTTTTCCTCTACATGTCTGTCTAACTCTGTTTGACTCTCTGCGTGTCTGTCTGTCTGTCTGTCTGTCACTGCGTCAGCTGATTCCTGCATTTAAGGAGATTGAAGCACACATTGCAGTAATTGCCATGCTATGCAAGGGCTCAAACTAAAAAGGTATACATTTGGGACCACAACTGTTTCATAGTTTATCATTTGTTCATTGATTTATTCATTGGATTAAAAAAATGCTAGGGCTCGAACTCAACATCGATTCATTTGGGACCACAATGTTTCATTATTTAAATATGTATTTAGTATTTTAAATTAATAAATAAATTTATTTATTTATTTATTTATTTATTTTATCTTATTATTTATTTACCTACATAAATACATAATAAGATAAAATAAATAAATAAGATAATAAGATAAAATAAATAAATAAATAAATAAATTAATTAATTAATGTATTTATTTATTAATTTAAAATACTAAATACATATTTAAATAATGAAACATTGTGGTCCCAAATGAATCGATGTTGAGTTCGAGCCCTAGCTTTTTTTTTTTTTTGGTAATCCCATAGCCTTGTGGCCGTAGGGGAGCGTGATGTTGGAGATCACACTTATCTTGGGCCAGCGTAATGAAGGTGATGCCCATCTCTCTCCTTCGCTGCTTTACCTTCCCCACCCTTAAGAGAGTAGGTACTCAGTCACAGTTGGGTCAACTGAAGCGTTGTTATTTCTCGCTTCATGTTTTGCGGTCACCCATCCAAGTGCTAACCGCACTGGACGGTGCTTAACTTGCGACACAGTAGCGAGTGCTCCAACCACTGCGCTATCCGACATTTCATTTATTTCTGTTCTTCAGTTAGTTGGCGTTATCCATCTGAATTCAAATGGTAACCGTTGTTAACCGTTTTCTGATTGAAACCCAAATCCTCGGCAAGGCATTAATCATAATGTCAAATTACAGATGACATAAATTGCAGCAACTAAAGTGTTATTTTAATGAAACAAAATTATTCCCAGGCTGCGCGGTACCCATAACCACCTTTGGAACTGCAAAATGAATAGCACAGCACCCTTTGACTCAGCTACCTGTCTCTAGTTATAAACGTCTATATTTGTAATGTCTTTCATCTCAATTTATTAATTTCTTTTAGGATCTGTGTTTCTTCGTCTGTATCCTGAAAACAGATTTATAAAAGTCATGTGACAATATAGCAGAGTGCCAGTCTTGGTTGCGTAAAAATCAATCGAACGACGCGTACATTTATCTACAAACAGTTTAACATCACCGACAGACTGAGATTCGCAACAATGCCAAATCCAAACTCATACAGAGTATTTCGAACAGTGCAGGCCCAAGTGCATTAGTTCTGCCTCTGCAACATTAACATCATGTTATAGGCTTTCTTTGAAAGACGCCAATTGTCTGTACTCACGAGATGCAACCAGAATTTAACACATTTAGCGTAAGTTATTACAGGCCGTGGATAGCGACCTAACTCGCCGTAAATCAAATGTCTTGCGCTTTCTGACTCACACTCATCATTAACCTTTTCATTGCTGATAAGTGAACTCGTTCAATCCGTTCTTGATTTTGTGAAAGGCCTCAGACTTCTGCGCCATACGTTAAAATAGGCTGAATTTTTCAATCAAAACCTTTAAAGAAAACTGAAGGGGAGTGTTCACCAACTGTCCATCTTTTCTAGCACGCTCAGCCAAATCCTGCATTGTGGGTTGAAACGAAAGCCGTGTTGTTAGAATAACACGAAGATAGTGTATGCGTGTGTGCGTGTGTGTGTCCGTGTGTGTGTGTGTCTTTGTCTCTCTAAGATGGAGAGTGTACATTAACACTTTTATCTGTTTGTTATAGGTAAGGTAAGAAATATTGAATTGTTCTTTATTATAGGTAAGAGCTATTGAATTGTTCTTTATTATGGATAAGAGATTGAATTGTTCTTTATTATGGATAAGCAGGGTTCAGCCTGATACAAAAAAGCTATGGGCCATTGGGCCCCTCAGATCAAATTTCAATGGGCCATGATTTCAGCAGTAATTTACATACATGTAAAAGATAACCTGGAGATATTATTACAGAAATTAAAACAAAATAGATTATTGTGAGTGTGCATGTGTTGTGAAGCATGTTTACCAACAAAACACTAACCAGAACAGGGATCAGTATTTTGACTTGACTCGGGGCTCACACAATCATCTTGCGTAGGATTAGCGGCGGTAGACTGTACTTTAACAGCAGCAAACGACAGTCTAGACTGTCCTACCTCAAGTTTAGGTATTTTGGGGTGAAGAGGGGGGGGGGGAGTCATTTTCAAAGCGGCACAAAGAAAAACACAAAATCCTCCTTGCAGGGACACAACATACGCGCAGACGATAGCAAATTCTGATTTGGAAGAATCGTACAACACTTCTTATTGGCTGAAACATCAACATCCGGGCCCTCATACTCATAGCCAATCGCTGAACTTGTCTTAGCAAAAGCACGTTTGTCACCTCCAATACAGTGCACTGTTATTGTGGTGGCGCACTGGTACCAAAAATCGAAGCGCCATTCGGCCCCTGGCAAGAATTGTAGATGGGTCATTTTTAATTTTTATGCGCCAATGGCGCAGGGCGCGCTAGTAAACTGATCCCTGGATAAGAGATATTGAATTGTTCTTTATTATGGATAAGAGGTATTGAATTAGTCTTTATTATAGGTAAAAGATACTGAATTGGTCTTTCTTATAGATAAGAGATATTGAATTGATCTTTATTATGGGTAAAAGATATTGAACTGTTCTTTATTATGGATAAGAGATATTGAATTGGTCTTTATTATAGGTAAAAGATACTGAATTGGTCTTTATTATAGATAAGAGATATTGAATTGATCTTTATTATGGGTAAGAGGTATTGAACTGTTCTGTATTAGCGGTAAGAGATATTAAATTGTGGTCCTCAGTACAGGTAAAAGATATTGAATTGGTCTTTATTATAGGTAAGAGATATTAAACTGGTCTTTATTATAGGTAAGAGATATTAAACTGGTCTTTATTATAGGTAAGAGATATTGAATTGATCTTTATTATGGGTAAGAGGTATTGAACTGTTCTGTATTAGCGGTAAGAGATATTAAAATGTGGTCCTCAGTACAGGTAAAAGATATTGAATTGGTCTTTATTATAGGTAAGAGATATTAAACTCTTCTTAATTATAGGTAAGAGATTGAATTGGTCTTGTATAGCGCTTCGCCAGATCGGAGAGCTGCTCAAGGCTCCAAAGATCTATTAGTATACCTGCTGACAAAGAAAGCGTACAGCACGCGCTCGCCGTCACGCTCACTTGCGCGCAAATTCTCTCTCTCTTTCTCCCTCTTTCTCCCTCTCTTTCTCTCTTTCTCTCTCTTACTCTCTCTTTCTCTCTGTCTTTCTCTCTTTCTCTCTGTCTTTCTCTCTTTCTCTCTGTCTTTCTCTCTTTCTCTCTCTTACTCTCTCTTTCTCTCTGTCTTTCTCTCTTTCTCTCTCTTACTCTCTCTTTCTCTCGGTCTTTCTCTCTTTCTCTCTAGCTCTTTCTCTCTCTTACTCTCTCTTTCTCTCTGTCTTTCTCTCTTTCTCTCTTTCTCTCTCTTACTCTCTCTTTCTCTCGGTCTTTGATAATAAAACCAACAACAACACCTGGGTAGTAGGCGTTAAAATTTTCGGTTTATTACACTAAAACCTTCTTCAGTAAGACCCAAGGACTGTCTCCCTTTCTCTCGGTCTTTCTCTCTTTCTCTCTCTTACTCTCTCTTTCTCTCTTTCTCTTTGTCTTTCTCTCTCTTACTCTCTCTTTCTCTCGGTCTTTCTCTCTTTCTCTCTCTTACTCTCTCTTTCTCTCTCTTTCTCTCTTTCTCTCTCTTACTCTCTCTTTCTCTCGGTCTTTCTCTATGTCTTTCTCTCTTTCTCTTACTCTCTCTTTCTCTCTATTTCACTCTTTCTCTCTCTTTCTCTCAAAACCCTTGGAAAATTGTCCAACCGTCTCATAGCTCAAGTGGTTGAGTGTTGGCCTGGCATACCGATGACCCAGGTTCGAATTTAATCGTTCTTATATAGCGCTTTACCAGCTCAAGAGCTGCTCAAGGCGCTGGCCGATACAGGATCTAACTCAAGCCGCCCGAGACGCCCACCCGCAGCCTTTGGGCGCATGGTCTGACGTCCGTACAACTGAGCACAATCCTGGGCAGCCAGGGATGGGGGAGAAGGACCTAAGTGCATGCTGGGTGTGTTCTTGTCATCGGCACTCACCCGCCTAGGACAGGAGCGTCAGGATCTGTAAAGTCCGTTATGATGGAATGTATGCGACACAGACTAGACCTCGGTTTATACTCTCATCCGAAGGAGTAGGAAACGGGAGTAAAGTGTCTTTCCCAAGGACACAACACAATGCCCCGGCCTGGGCTCGAACCCGGGACCTTCAGATCCACAAGCCAAAGCTCTACCATTAGACCACCGTGCCTCCCAATCCCGTAGTGGGCGATATAAAATGTGGCCATTTTCACTGTCCATTTTAGCAGTATGATTGCTGTGGTGGTTCAGTGTTGATTCAGGTCCCTAACCCTCTTTCACTGGGATGGTTGTCTGCCATCTGATTGCCGTCTGCCATGTCGCCAATGGTGGGCGTAGACGTTAAACCTCAATGTTCCTTCTCTTGGAAAATAATTATACATTTAAAGCACAACTGAAACAATATCCTTTTCGCTTAGCATTTAACTTGCATCATTGCTCCCACCACACCCACTCCCTTCCTCCCCTTTCATCTGATAGGGAGTCTGTTTTGGATGTGTGACTGTTTGATAATGTTTGTAATTTGCTGTCTGTAGATGCAGCTCAATGCATACATGTTATCTTTGTGTGCTACGCACCAACATGGCGAGTCGTCAGGGACAGTGATTTTGTGGGGACCGAGAATCCCTATATTGGCACAAGGATGGCGAAAACCAGAGGGCAAAGAAAAAGGAATCGTAGATCTCAAAGTCCTGCTGCTGAAACTAGATCTACTTCAAAGTCAGTGATTATAAAAGCCAAGAAAAGTATAAACAAGGTGAGAAAGACCCAGACGTATGATGCCGCTACCGTTACTGATAGGTTTGAGGTACCCATGCACTCTACAATGCAGCAGACCGAGCCGATGGACATTACAGCAATATCTGTGGATCAGGTTGGTCGTGAAACATACAGCATGTTTTGCAAATTATGCGACAAAATTGACATTTTAGAACAATTGGTTCGAAATCAAGCCAACATGATTTTTGATCTGAATCGGTTGGTTGTTACGCAACTAGGCACTGTGCGTATGCTGTCAACGTCCGACAAAAGAGGTCCGAGTTATGCAAAGGTCGTGTCGACCTCTCCGCCAGCCTCGCAGATAAATATGGTATCAGCGTCTTCATCGAAAGCGGTAGCTGTTCGATCTGTCAACAACAGCGCGATTGATCGGTCTGACGAAAAATGTATAAGCCCGAAAAGTGCATCTGCACCAGATCTGAAGAAAAATGGCGTCGGTGGTTTCGAATCAAGATCTGACGTCAAAGTTTTGTCTGGTGACGTACAACTGAGCACGTCTAGTGATGCACAGTCGCGGAACACATCGGGCGAATCGAAACCACGTGTCATGCAGCCGAAAAAGCCGGAAAGCAACGCGGGTTCGTCTATGCACAGGCTGTGAAGTCCGTAGGCCTTGCCTCAATTACATAGTATACATAGAAGGTCCACCACTTCTTGCAAGAAATCCAACATCCGGTTTCGATTGACCCCCCAAAAACGACTTTCCTACCTTTTGTGCCCACTTCAAACTCAAACGGAGGGGCCAGACGAATCACAAACACTCATAGCAACACATTCGTATCACTTCCAACGATGTCGGCTCCAAATTCACTGCGAATTTGTTAAAAAAAACGCAGTCACATAAGCTGGTTCGAATTTTGACACGACGCCGCGAGTCGATCCCAATATAGCAACTACTTTATGACCTTTCATTGGTCGCCTAAGAATACTCTCTGTTAGGCCTAATGAAGGGCGGACTACTCAGTGATATCAACAAAATGATCGTTGGAGACTTTATAATCGCTAGAGTGGTCTGCCCTTCATTAGGCCTAACAGCGCGTATTCTTAGGCGACCAATGAAAGGTCGTAAAGCAGTTGCTATACATATTGGGATCGACTCGCGGCGTCGTGTCAAAATTCGAACCAGCTTATGTGACTGCGTTTTTTTAACAAATTCGCAGTGAATTTGGAGCCGACATCGTTGGAAGTGATACGAATGTGTTGCTATGAGTGTTTGTGATTCGTCTGGCCCCTCCGTTTGAGTTTGAAGTGGGCACAAAAGGTAGGAAAGTCGTTTTTGGGGGGTCAATCGAAACCGGATGTTGGATTTCTTGCAAGAAGTGGTGGACCTTCTATGTATACTATGTAATTGAGGCAAGGCCTACGGACTTCACAGCCTGTGGTCTATGCAGCAGTTAAAGGGCTCAAAGCGACTTGTTGTAGCCCTGATCCACGACAGCGTTCTCGGCGGTATCAACCCCAAACGTCTGGGATTGGGATACGGCGCTTATGTGATTAAGAAGAGAGCGGGGTCAATCAACGACATCGATGGGGCTTTGAAACAAGCAGAAGTGGCTAGCCACGGTCCGCTTAGCGCTATCGTGATTCATTGTGGGATCAATGATCTTCGGTCGCACGATCCAAGTGCGGTCAGCTCCAATTTCATCAAGGTCGTTCGCAAGGTAAAGGCAGGGTTTCCGGAAGCTAAGATAGTGGTGAGTAGAGTGGCTCCTGTAAAAAGTAACTGTCTGCAGGCAAAGCGCGACTTGTTTAATGCCATGGTTTTCTCTGCGCTTGTAGAAGATAAGCATATTTCTTTTGTGGCACATGAGAATGTACAACAAGCTAGAGCGTTGCGAGATCCCATTCACCCTAGCGTAGTAGGAACTGAAATGCTTGCGGAAAACATTGGTAAGCATTTTCATCTTCTGTTGTGGTCTCAACAACGTCGTCCAGCCCGTCCGTATCAGCAACGTCAGGGGTATTACTCCTGGAGAGGAGAGTGGATCGAAGACTAATTAATAAGATCTTTGTGTCGGTATATGGTGCCTCTGTTCCTGCTCAAGAAATCATAGAGCGTTTTATTATTAATTTTATTTTCAAACGTGTTCTAGTTTCGTTATTTGTCCATCCCAACCGAAAATTCAATAATTGATCGGTCGTATATTACTATGAAAAAGACAGATCATTATGTTAAAATATTACAATGGAATTGCCGTTCAATTGTTTCCAACTTATTACAATTCGAACAACATGTGAACAAGGAGTCATACTGTGTACTAGCATTACAGTCTTTAATTGTGCCTCCAAATAAGCTGCCCAAAATAAATAATTACTACTACCCCCCAATATATTCTTTAAAAAATGATATTAACAAAGTACAAACAGCAATTTATATTCGTTCTAACTTAAAGTATTCTTGCATGGATTCTGTACCTTATCCTAAAGGAGCTAATGATCTGTATGCGTCTGGAGTTGTAGTTAAGATTAATGCTAGCTTTGCTATTCATGTGTTGTCTGTGTACTATCCTCATGGTCCTAAAGATGATAACACAGACTGGATCAAACACTTAGATGTGTCCAATAAAAAATGGGTCATCATGGGGGATTTTAATGCGCACTCTTCTATTTGGGATTCTGGATGTTCCACTGTCACATGCAAACGTTTTGTAGATAATATTGTTGACTCTAAATTGTTCTTGTTGAACGATGGGTCAGTAACAAGAATTCCGGACGTGTCGAATCATAAAGCTAGTGCAATAGATCTAACTCTTATATCTTCCGAATTAGCTGTTAGTGCTTCATGGTCAACATCAGAGGATACCCTAGGTAGTGATCACTTACCTATCACTGTTGCTTTAAATGAGAAATTCGAAGACGAAATTGCTGGTGTTGAAGACAAGATTCCAAAATTTATGTATAATAAGGCAAATTGGGAAGATTTTCAGGTCGTTTTGAATTCATACGATACTAAAGAAGTGGAAACTGCAGATATTAATATATTTTATTCCAATTTTGTCAGTAAAGTTCTTACAGCAGCAGAGAAATAAATTCCTAAAATAATAGATAAAAGTGAAAAGAAATATTCAGGAAATGCATGGTGGAATAAAGATTGTGAACAAGCCGTTTCTAAAAAGAAAGAATGTTTTAAAAAATGGTTAAAGGATAAAAATGAAGAAAATCACATGAATATGAAATCTACAAAAATTACATGCAATAAAATAATTGCTCAGGCGAAAAAGAGTTATTGGATTGAATTTTGCCAAAAAGAAGTTTCGGAATCTAAAGATATTTTTAAAGTGTGGAAAAAAGTTAAACAAATGAAAAAAGGTACTTGTCTTCAACAATTCCCAGTAAAAATTGAAAATAATACTTTTCTTAGTTCTTTAGATAAAGCTGAAGCGTTTTAAAAAATATTTAGTAACAATAGTATATCAACAAGTCTGAGTGAAAATCATAGAATATTCAGAACAGAAGAAGAAGCTAAAGAGGAATATTTTGACTCTCCAAATAATGAAGAGCATTACATTAATTCATCATTAACTTATTTTGAATTCATTGAAGCATTAAATTCATTTCAAACAAACAAATCTGCTGTTGGTATTGATGGCATTTCTTATCAAATGTTGACGCACTTGCCTGCAACTTGGAAGCAATTACTTCATTCATTTTACCAAAAATGTTGGTTAAATGGCACTCTACCAGATTCCTGGAAGCAGTCTATTGTAGTTCCCATACTGAAACAAGGCAAACCTAGGTCATTATTGGATAGCTATCGGCCAATAGCATTGACATCTCATGCTGGTAAAGTACTTGAAAAAATAGTCCTTAACAGATTGCAGCATTTCTGCGAAAAGAACTCAATTATTCCAGTAAATCAAGCAGGTTTTCGCAAAGGCAGATGTACAACAGATCATTTGGTAAAATTATCAGCACAAATAAAAAGACAATTTGCTCGTAAAAAGTCAACTTTGGCAACTTTCTTTGATGTCCGCAAAGCGTACGACAGTGTTTGGCATGCACGACTGTTATATAAATTGAAAAAATTGGAATATCTGGAGCTATGTATGACTACTTCAAAAGTTTTTTATCACAGAGATATATATGTACTAGGGTAGGTAAGGTATATTCTTCATTAAAACAAATTGATATGGGGATTCCTCAAGGTTCTATTATTGCTCCGATTTTATTTTCCCTTCTGATTCATGACCTCCCAAATAATATGTCGAAACACACTAATGTGGTATAATATGCTGACGACATAGCTATTTGGATTAACACAAGTTTGCGGAAAAATACTGGTAAAAGAGTAGTTACATACATCCAAAATATTTATCAGTTAGAGCTAAATAAAATTAATTCTTATATGATAGCAAATGGGCTTGAATTTTCTGCTGAAAAACGTGTTTAATATTATTTAACAATGGAGCTAATCCAGACATTTTACCAATACTTGAAATTAATGGCAAAATATTATCTTAAACAGATAAGGTTAAATTTTTGGGTGTATATTTTACATCCAAATTAAATTGGAAAACTCACATAGAATATTTGATTACCAAGGCAACGAAGAGATTAAATTTCCTAAAGCTGTTGTGTACGCAGCCTTGGAGTCAAAATAATAATACTTTATTACATTTGGCCAATACTTTAGTAAGGTCAACACTAACGTATGGTCAAGAAGTGTATTTTTCTGCAAGCAAATATTTACTGGAAAAATTACAAAGCATAGATAGTCGAGCAATTAAAGCCGCCTTAGGTGTTCCTGTTCATTCAAGTACGTTAAAATCGTATAAAGAAGCTTGTTGTTTAGGTTTCTTAGAACAACTAAAACTAAATGTCTCAAAGTTTGTTATTAGAAGTTTGTCAGTGTCTAATTCAAATAGAGAAGAAATTCTAATAGACTGTAATTTGGATTACCCAAGTAAAGCAAGAGAAATTCCATACCTTCTACCTATTAGAAATTATGTTAGTGCTATTTTTGAAGCATGTCACATCAATTTAAACGGCATTAAAACGCCTCCATTATTTCCTACAATTCCTTCTTGGGAGCACTTAGGTGCAAACATTGATATTGATTTTACTTTAACAAGAAAATCTGAAAATATCAATCAGTTGGTGAGTGAAGTTAGGGAGCACTTATCTAATACATATAAAAATCACTTAAAAATATATACAGATGGATCTGTTTTAGAATCGTCTGAAGCTGGTGCTGGTATTGTTATACCTGATTTAAAATTTGAGAAATCTTTTTATATTGGTAAAAATGTCTCAATATTTACAGCAGAGTTGTTTGCCATACTAAAGGCATTGCAATATATTTCTGATTATCCTATTACGTTTTTCCAAATTTTATTTTGTGTTGATTCCAAAGCTGTTCTTCATTCATTGCAAACGTGGCATTGTAAGAATCGTTCTGATTATTTATTTGAAATTAAAGCATTAATTCATATTTTGCGGACAAGAGGAACTGATGTCTATTTCTGTTGGGTTCCATCCCACTGTGGTATCTTCTGGAACGAAAAAGTAGACATTCTACCCAAGAACGGAGCACAGAAAATTAAATGCATCTTTCAGCATCCTGAACTTGAGCTCTCTGCTCATGAAATGATATCTTTAATTGAAAATTACATGCGTTCAGCTTTAAGTTGTGGAGCTCCAGATTTTATTTTTTCAAGACACATAAGTAGGATTATTCACAAATTGAGGGTGAATTCGTGGAATACCAAGTTTTCTAAGAATATTTTGTGTGTTTGCTCGCAAAGATTATCTGTGGAACACATTGTACAACAGTGTCCTGTGTTGCTTAATACATACTAGCAGTTATTACCCGTCCAAATAAATTTTTGATGACCCAATTGCTGGGCCTGATGTTATATGCCCGTTTCAAAAATTTTCCTGGAAGTGACTTTTTTTGTGCATTCTGCAGCATTTTGTCATTTTATGTTTGTTTTTAATCTGAAGAAGAGCAAAGCACGAAAATTCATTTGTCTTGTATTGTTGTATAATTAAAAGTATCTATTATATGTTGTTGTTGTGTTGCTGATTTTATGCCCGTTATAGGTTATCTTTGGGTGTCCAAGCTGTCAGCCACTGAGTGAAGTCAAATTTATTTGAGACTATAATGTTCCATTGTAGCCTACATAGTGTATAGTTTATGTTGTGGTGTTGGTACAATAACTACATGTAGGAAATATCAATTGCCTGAAAGTGGAAGAAATTGTAAACACAACAGGAACTGCTAAGTATTTTGAAAGTAAAATACAATTATATGTTTATCTTTAATCTATGTCTCTTTTTAGTGATTCACCACTGACAGTGCACTTCAGCCTTCCACTTCCAGAATCATAAACACAACTAAGATATACAGTATATCAAAGATACTTTTAATGAACATTAGCTCGAAAATTAATTCACATTGTATAAAAGTATCTTTGATATAATAATCTTTGTTGTGTTTATGATTCTGGAAGTGGAAGGCTGAAGTACACTGTCAGTGGTGAATCACTAAAAAGAGACATAGATTAAAAATAAACTTATAATTGTAATAAAACACAATAATCATTTATTTGAGGAGAACAGCATTACTGATTTATTGCACATGCATGTGATTAAAACAATAAGGCAATGCTATCACTGCATGCACAGAACTTTTTTCCTTATAATACATACCAATGAAATACCAAATTGAGGCAATCATAAAAAAAAAGCACCAAGCCATGTAAATGTAAATATGGACCTTTAGTCCCTACAGATATTTATTTGGGAACAATTCAGTTTTAATTTAGATTCTAAATATTTATTCTTAATGTAAAGTTTGCTCTTAATTTAATATTTTTTTCTGATGAATCGAATGACAATTAATTATGCTATGAAATTTACAATAAAACTATAATGTTATTTTCTAAATGTTTTTTTTTTTTAAACAGACCTACCTATACCTAATTTTTTTTTAAAAAGCATAAGATGTTAAGTGTTCTAAGAAGTACACGCATCATGGATAAATGAAAAAAAAAAGAATATGAAGCAGTTATTAATACCCGTGCTATGATTTTATTTTTATTTATATATTAATTTTATTTATTTTTTTTTTTTAGCATTTTACTTGAACCTCGTTTTGTTTTTCAGTTGCCTCTGTTCCGCTCTTTTTCTTTATTATCTATATCTCTCTTATATCTCTCTCGCTCTGTATTATTAAATTTTATTTTAAAAAAAAAAAAAAAAAGGACCAAGCGAGATTCGAACCCGGATCTCCTTATTGACAGTCAAACGCCTTATCCATTGAACCACGGGATGCTATAATTCTCTAAACTGATTTTAGGTCCCATATCATAAAACATGTTGAACCCCTCGATTTTATTAGTGTTATAAACTTGAAACTGGATTAAACAACAATATAGCGAACGCCGATCGATTAAAAGCGATTTGGAATAAAATACGAAATCCTTGGTAGAAATGGTATGCGGAAATGATGGCAGGGCTAAGGACAAAAATGATTGGTTCTAAAAATACCGTCTCACACATGTGTTTTTACAGTGTTTTTGGAGGCAGTAAAATGCAAACTAAAGCCGTTTTGCGATCGAAAAGAATGTTAAGTTTCGTTGTATCGGCAGCGGGTGATCGAGCGCCGAATGGCAAAACTCGCGTGGAAGCAATTATATGGACAGTTCAGCTGTAATCTGTAAAACTTGGAGCCAAGTGAAGCTCAAAATTAACTTCACAACAAAGCCGCTGGTTGGCTAAAACGGCCCCTCGTGATCTGAAAAGGCTGCTCGATTAATATATAGATAAGGAAAAACAAATAGTGATTGACAACGACAAACCATTAGATTCTATATTACATCATCATGTAATAGTTGACGTTGCTACGACTATTAGTGAATCTCTGATCAACAAATTGTTATAGAATTTTATTTATTTATTTTATTGTTTATGGACCTTTGTGTTTGTTTGTCTGTGCGAGAGAAAGTGTTTTGGTCTAATATCACTCAGCAAGTGAAGAGACGATAAATAAAAGAATTGAATAGAATTGAATTATCTTTGTGTACAATGGGAAAGAATGAGGGTATGCGCAATGAGTCCTTGAGTTTTGCGCTATACAAATTTTATACAATATTATTCTCTCTCTCTCTCTCTCTCTCTCTCTCTCTCTCTCTCTCTCTCTCTCTCTATCTCTCTCTCTCTCTTTCTCTTTCTCTTCCCCGTTGGGGTGCTGGGGGTTTCAGTATAAATAGTATCCCCACTTTCTGGAAATTTAGTGCTTTAAATTCCCACTGTCGCTGTCTTTCTCATTTGTTCTTTCTCATTCCTACTCTGTTCTATCAGTCTATTATACGATCTTCTTCTTCGCCACACCAGTCACCTACCTTTTTTCTTAAAAACTCTTTGGAAACAAAACTCCTCATTTGTGTGTGAGGTCTGTTGGATGAGCTTCGGAATATTGGACGCTTTCTGCCTGGTGGTCACTGGGGCTTCCTATGATGTTATTATTTGGCAATGTAGGCATTTTATATGTATGTGTTTTGTTGATATTTTATAATGATGTTTGTATTCTATTTTGTTTTTGTAAACGGGGGTTCGATAAATTAGAGTATAGCCCCCAGCGTCCCCTGCGTGGGATGTCTTTATTGTAAAGTGACCGGCTGGTGAAGAGCGTTCAGTTTTCCCACTAGGGTTGTTTCAGCAGATCTTTTATGCGGATCGGGGATTTGGCTCGGAAGAGTCCGCTGGACCTAAAGCAATAATCTTGTAATGTAATGTTCTCTTTCTCTACAAGATATAGGATGATTTATTACCCCCATTTACAAAACGAAATGTGACCTGCGCGTGCGTGCACGTGTGTGTAAGTTAGTTAATATCCAGTTTTGACAGAGGCTACATCAATCAGCAACACTTGGAATGCTAGTGTTACACTTTTTGTTGGGTTTTATCAGTAGTTGATTCAGCCCCCGATGCGTGAATCCTGATTAGCGTAACTCGGATTCGTTTATCCACGCAAACTGTTCACTCAGCAACGAGGCAGGAGTCGTCGTATGAAGTTTTCCAACTTTACTCAGCATACTTCTACAACTGCATACAATCGCTCAATCGCTTTTTCACTTTTTATCTCTTCTTCAGACACAGTGCATCAATTATATAGTTTTTCTAGACTCCAGATAACGTCGGAACATTCCAGCGTGACACATTACAACCAATCAAAATAACCTTCGTCATCACTGTCTTACGTCATACAACTTTCCTTAGTCCAAGAATTTCTCAGCTGTTACTACATTTATCGCGAAGCTTCGAGCAACTCTAGAGAAATCTTCATAATATCGACCAAAGAAAATTATCAACGTTATACAAAACTTCTTCTAACAGCAATGCAAACTCAAATCAAAGGTAAATACACTCTGTTATTGAATGCTTTGCAAAACAAAACTAACGGATCTATCGTGCGCGTCTCACACGTACCATCGTGCGCGTCGCAAACGTAGCAGCTAGTATTCAGACACTCCTCCCTCGCCCCCTCAACTCTCACCCACGCGCGCGCGGACCCGCACAACCCACCTCCCCTTCACACCAGCACCGTGGGGACACAAGTATTTCGTCACAGTAAAACACTGTAGATCTCCCAAGGGCACGATAAACTACAGGTTACGGAAGAGCAAATTTCTCGCCATTTCTCGTTGCAACTCTCGCCTTTCGAGGTCCCGCCCGGGGTTTTTGGCAGCCGAGACTGGGTAAACTGGGGCTGTTAGTCTCGGCAATTTTGCAGAATGGTTTCTGAACTCGCTTGCAAACGTTATTGTCACGCGCACTGTCTAGAGAGAGTTGACTTCGGCAATTGGATCTGCATTTCCATCGTACAAAATGAAGGTCACGAGAGAGGGGAGGAGTGGGGAACGAAGGGAGAAGAAGAAGAAGAGAGGGGCACAGTGACGGGAACACAATCAAGTACAGTGGGATCATACCACGAGAGTGGAATATTTTCGTCCGTTAATTATTATTATTATTATTATTATTATTATTATTATTATTATTATTATTATTATTATTATTATTATTATTATTACTGTTGTTGTTGTTGTTGCTATATAGAGCGCTTTATCAGGTCAAGAAGGGTGAGTCCTGTATTGTAATATGTTTCCTCCAACCCTCCCCTTCTCTCTCTCTCTCTCTCTCTCTCTCTCTCTCTGTCTCTCCCTCTCTCTCTCTGTCACGCAAGATTTGGGAAAATATGTGAGGTTGGCTGGGGGGGGGGGGGGGGGGGAATTCCCTTTCTATGTTGCGAAGAGAGGACGGTGTCAAATTTCCAGCAGCAGAGAGATAATATTTCATCGGAACAACCTCCACGAGGGGGCCATTCCGTAATAAAATGTCCGCTTGCGTTTATTTATCGTATTTTTTAACATTCGCCACCCTACCACCCATTTCGTGACACGCGGGCTGTGGCGAACGGGAGCACAACTTGATGCGGTCTTCCGATGAGGCGTTCCAACGACGATATGTCCAGGATCTGAGGTGTGATACCCCAAGATAACATGTCTTGAGTTGATTTTGAAAATAGCACGTAGGACTAATTAATATCCCGTACTTTTTTCTTTTTTTTTGAATGGATAGATAATTTTGATCCTTGCACACCCAAAAAAAAAAACTTTGCAAAGAAAAGTGGAAAGAGTCATGATTATTGCTTTAGGTCCAGCGGACTCTTCCGAGCCAAATCAGGACCGGACAACCCCTGATCCGCATAAAAGATCTGCTGAAACAACCCTAGTGGTAAAACTGAAAGCTCTCCACCAGCCAGTCACTTTACAATAAAGACATCCCACGCAGGGGACGCTGAGGCTATACTCTAATTTATCGAACCGCCGTTTACAAAACCAAATAGAATACAAACATCATTATAAATTATCAACAAAACACATACATATAAAATGCCTACATTGCTAAATAATAACATCATAGGAAGCCCTAGTGACCATTTGGCAGAAAGCGTCCAATATTCCCAAGCTGATAAAACAGACCTCATACACAAATAAGGAGTCTTGTCCCGGAAGAGTTTTCAAGAAAAAAGGTAGGTGACTGGTCTAGCGAAGAAGAAGATAGAATAGCAGATTGATAGAACAGAGTAGGAATGAGAAAGAACAAATGAGAAAGACAGCGACAGTGGGAATTTAAAGCACTAAATTTCCAGAAAGTGGGGATACTATTTATACTGAAACCCCCGGCACCCCAACGGGGGAAAAGAGTCAGGTGCTGTGGACACACACACACACACACACACACACACACACACACACACACACACAATTTTAAAAAATGGGGATACGTACCGTATGATATCCAAACATGGGCGGCACTGGACTTGAAACGTGTTCTTGCTGATATGGTGTAGGAGGCAGTGTGTCCAGCATTTTTAAAAATAAATAGTCACGAAACAAAACAAAATTGGAATGTTTCTGAGGTGGTGGCTGCGGCTGGTGTGTCTGAGGGCATGTAGAAACGACGTTACTCTGACATACACTTGAAACTCTACATACTTTCTTTTGATGGCCTCGTTATTTTGACGTCAAACTGGTGTTCTGGTACAGTTACAGCTGTTTTAGGCTTAGGGTTAGGTTAAGGGTTAGGGTGAGGGTTTGGGTTAGGGATAGCTTCAAAAAATTGAAAATGTCAAAATGTCCAAAAAATGGGAAGTGTGTCAAAATAATGTATGTAGAATTTCACAACAGTCATCACAACGTCGTTTAGAACTACAAAAAATGTGTGTGTGTCTGTGCGTGCGTACACATAAGCCTTGAAATGGGTGACTGACCTTGCTTTTTATGCAGAAAATGGGTGAGTGTATCAGTCACCCAGAGTTTTCCAGCCACCCACTTTTTTCTAAGTGCGCGGGAGTGCTCTTTTAGTGCATGGGAGTGCAGTTGTAGTGCATGAGAGTGTTTTTAGTACACAGGAGTGCTCTATCCGGGACGGAGAAAATACAGTGAATTTCCGAAGAATTTTTGAACAAAATTCGACCTATTTCGTCGCCTATAGGAGACGAAATAGGTCAACTTTCTAGAAAAGGGTTAGGGTAAGGGCTAGTTGCAGCGCTGCAACTAACCCTTGCCCTAACCCTTTTCTGTCTAAAATCACTTTCCGATTCTTACATTCTTAGTAAAACCCAGTTTTGGTGTTTTGTGTACGTGTGTGTGTTAGTGTGTGTGAGTGTGTATGTGTGGGCGTGTATTCATGGACATATGGGGTACTAAACTTGCCTTTTTATGCACAACATGGGGCATTTAGCTCGCGCCCCATTTTTTTTCAGTGGCCCACTTTTTTCTAAGTACATGGGAATGCGTTTTAGTACTTGGTTGTGCTGTTGTGGTTTTATGTACTTGGGAGTGCTGTTGTGGTTTTAAGTACATGGGAGTGCTGTTGTGGTTTTAAGTACATGGGAGTGCTATTGTGGTTTTAAGTACATGGGAGTGCTGTTGTGGTTTTAAGTACTTGGGAGTGCTGTTGTGGGTTTAAGTACATGGGAGTGCTGTTGTGGTTTTATGTACATGGGAGGGCTGTTGTGGTTTTAAGTACTTGGGAGTGGTGAGGGTTTTAAGTACTTGGGAGTGCTGTTGTGGTTTTAAGTACATGGGAGTGGTGTTGTGGTTTTAAGTACATGGGAGTGCTGTTGTGGTTTTAAGTACATGGGAGTGGTGTTGTGGTTTTAAGTACTTGGGAGTGGTGTTGTGGTTTTAAGTACTTGGGAGTGGTGTTGTGGTTTTAAGTATATGGGAGTAGTGTTGGGGTTTTAAGTACTTGGGAGTGGTGTTGTGGTTTTAAGTACATGGGAGTGTTGTTGGGGTTTTAAGTACATGGGAGTGGTGTTGTGGTTTTAAGTACATGGGAGTGGTGTTGTAGTTTTAAGTACTTGGGAGTGCTGTTGTGGTTTTAAGTACATGGGAATGCTGTTGTGGTTTTAAGGACATGGGAGTGCTGTTGTGGTTTTAAGTACATGGGAGTGCTGTAATGGTTAAAAAAAACAACGCTCTCCGTTGACTACATTTCGTCCAAAATCTGCTTGTGCGGTTGCTTCAAACAACAGTTGCCAGCGGTTTACGAATCACGAACACATTTTTCATGGACACATTTACCTTTGAGACACATCGGTCGTACACTTATTGAATGTACCCAGCTGTCTGGCGTCCCATTTCAAAAGAGTGTGATTGATAGACCTTGTTTTTCTTGTTGTTGTTGTTGTTGTTGTTTTTGTTGTTGTTCTTTACTAACTGCCTCCTTGACAGACCTGTCAGTCTCGTCCTACCTCTGCACAGTATTTGTATTTCATTGGTATTCAAGTCAAAAAGAAGACGGCGATGGCACAAGACAGGTCATGTGGAGAAGGCGGGGGAAGAGTAGATTGATAATACCAGGAACAGTTTTGATAGCGCGATCACCCACCAGACGGATAGACAAAACGCATACATACAGACAGTCACACACACATGCACAAGCACACACCACCCTCACACACACCAATACACACACACACACCCTCACATGCACACACACACACACACATACACAAACACACACACACACACGCACACACCCAAACACTTGTTTAGACAACGTTGTTATGAAACGCATAAAACGCCACATACTTTGTGTTGATAATGGGGCATCTTTCGTCTCCTTTTTAAAGCTCTTTTAAGTGATCTAATGCTAACCCTAACCCTAACCCTTACCCTAACCCGAACGAATCACTGTTCTCAAGTTCTCAATTGTATGTCACAAAAACGCCGTCTAAACATAATCAGGAACACACACACAACACACACACAAACACACCTACACGCGCGCGTACACACACACACACACACACACACACACACGCGGACACACGCGCACACACATTCACACAATCTTTCAAACGCACCCTTTTACCACCACCCTCCCCCTCTCCCCACACACACATACAAAAACACACACTCTCTCACACACAACACATTTATCTCCTTTATCTCTTCCATCTCCTACCGTTCCTCTCTCATCGTCCTCTTTCTTACACACACACACACACACACACACACCCACACACACACCCACACACATACACACACACACACACACTCAATCACATACATGCGCCAATACATACGCCCACACACCCACCCCCACCCACACACACACACACACACACACACACACACACACACACACTTACTAAAGCTACACAATGAGGCCAATAATAGCTGTGATTCGGCTCTTGTTGATAATTTTGTGTTACCACTCTCGAGACTCGCACCTGAGTTATCAGCTTGCCAGGTTCATAATTCATCCCATTTGCCATCAACTGGCTTGTCAGTCCACGCTACTTGAACAATAGAAATGGACCAAATAGAGCGTAGAAGCAAGTTAATGCATTCTAATGGTTTCTTAAGGTGGGGGATTTAAAAATAGGATACTCCGTCATGAAAGGATCCAGAAAATGGAGACGACATCGATCTCTTAAAGTGGGTTTGAAGACTTGTTGTTTTTTCTTCAAACTTTTACATTAGACAGTATATTCATTGGAGAATTTTCTTAAAGTGATTTTGAGCGGTTTTTTTTAACTTCACCATGTTAAGGTGGTATGATTATAGAAGAGCTCTCTTAAAGTGATTTTAAGGTGGATGCTTTTTAAACTTCACACTTTTATATTAGATAGTGTAATCATAGCAAAAATATCTGTAAAAGAATTTGATAACTTTTCCAAAAATTAATTTTTCAATTTCTATACTAGTTCATCGAGTTTTTTTAAATTTTTACTTTTTTTATGTTTGCATTCTGAAAAAGTGGTCAAATTCCCTTTAAGATAATTATTATAAAAGCCACCATTCAGATTGCCATCGCCACCCGCCTGAATGATCTTGTTGATGTCAAAGTCAGTTCATATTCCTCGCCCGAAAAGGTGTGAAACCTGCAAGTGCGTAGATGCGTTCTCAATGATGTCTAAATGGAATATTGACAATATACATTGATGATGATGATGATGACGATGATGATGACGACGATGATAATGATGATAATGATGAGTGATGATGATGATGATGATAATGATGATGATCACGATGATGATGGCGATCACGATGATGATGATGATGACGATGATGATGATTACGATGACGATGACGATAATAATAATAATAATAATAATAATAATAATAATAATAATAATAATAATAATAATAATAATAATAATAATAATAATAATGATAAAATGCTTATTCATACTAACTACTGAATAAAGAAAATTTAATACCATCTGATTATTTGGACATCACATTACGGAAGAAGGAAACTTGAAACCGTCCTAGGCAGGACTGCAAGTCGCTTTATGTTTGCATTCATGAGTAATGCTGAAAGTATCTAATAACAACGCACTTCATTTAAACTGCGACACCACACAGTCTCTCTCTCTCTCTCTCTCTCTCTCTCTCTCTCTCTCTCTCTCTCTCTTTCTCTCTCTCTGAGCTTACTCTTTACACGGTGTTCATTTGCCCCCACCATGTCGTCGTCTTAAAGGCACGTTATACATATTTTTATCATTTTAAAAAGACTCTTGTCATCTCGGTTTGAGCAACGAGTGCCCACTGTACCATCTTTCATTGCGATTAGAATGCAAACTCCCAGGTAAACTCAAATTGTCCCGAAAAAAATAAACAACAATCTTTGAAATCCAGGCCCTATTCATTTATTTTTAAGAATGTATAAACAGTCACGGCGTTGGAGTCCATCGAGCGGGTGGCCAAGAGAAAAGTGCCTTTTTCACGGTTTACCTTAGCAATATGATTGCTCTGGCGGTTCAGTGTGAATTTTAGTCCCTAATCCCCTTCTTACCTGGGATGGGTTTTCTCCTCATCTGCCGGATCGCCAAATGTTGGGTGTAGAGGTTAACGGTCAATGTTAAATCCTTCATTCTGTTGACCGGCATGGTATTTGGCGAGTTGCTGCATGTATCACGTGTGTTTGAACCTTATAATGAGCTTCTTGTCATTTGGTATATTTAAATCAAGTTATTTGAAATGAAAGGACAAAGTTCCAAAGGTCCAAAGTTCAGAGTTATATATGAGTTCAACTCGTGGTCGTGTGTGGTGAATTGCAGTTTACGTCAGTTGGTGCATACTTGGGTCAGCGGTAGACTGTTAACTATGGTTACATGGCCATGCTCACCTGTTAGCGTAGTGACAACTTAACTATGGTTACATGGTAATACTCACCTGTTAGCGTAGTGACAACTTAACTATGGTTACATGGTAATACTCACCTGTTAGCGTATTGACATCTTAACTATGGTTACATGGTAATACTCACCTGTTAGCGTAGTGACAACTTAACTATGGTTACATGGCAATACTCACCTGTTAGCGTAGTGACAACTTAACTATGGTTACATGGTAATACTCACCTGTTAGCGTATTGACATCTTAACTATGGTTACATGGTAATACTCACCTGTTAGCGTAGTGACAACTTAACTATGGTTACATGGTAATACTCACCTATTAGCGTAGTGACAACTTAACTATGGTTACATGGTAATACTCACCTGTTAGCGTAGTGACAACTTAACTATGGTTACATGGCAATACTCACCTGTTAGCGTAGTGACAACTTAACTATGGTTACATGGCAATACTCACATGTAAGCGTAGTGACAACTTAACTATGGTTACATGGCAATACTCACCTGTTAGCGTAGTGACAACTTAACTATGGTTACATGTCAATACTCACATGTAAGCGTAGTGACAACAGGCCGTGCAACTCGCTAGCCTAGGTCTTTGCTATTTTCATCTTTAACCCAGATTGCAATAATAATGATGTCCAGGACGCTATCCTTTTTACTCCAGTCCCCCGTTCATAGGCGAGACAATCACAACCTACAGTATTTAAGTCTCCCTTGTTTATTCTCTACAGCGGTCGCTCTTCTTTATAACTCGGTAGCATAGGCTAAGGGGAAAATTATATGGTCACACGTTGGCAAATCCGGGATTCGAACCAGGGACCTTTCGGTTACTAGTAAGCCGCTCTACCCACTGAGCTACCCGGCCCCTCAAAGTGCCGTTCTCAGCGCAGGCTCTTTTAGCAGGCCCGCGTCCGAGTGCTGATTGGTTGTTTCCTGAAGGACGAGTCCATTCTTGCCATTACTGACTCTTTAAGGATGAAAGGGTCCAATTCCATCGTAGTCATTCTAATGTTGTGTCCGTTTCACCACAGTACGCCAAAAATCAAGATGGAAAACTTGCCAAAGTTTACTCTGTAACCTAGGGTGTGCACGTTTATTTCTCTGGAGAAACAGTTTAGTTTCTTCTTATCAATTAACAAAATGTGGTGTTTTTTTTTTAATGTTTAAGGACATTACTCGGAGAAATAACATTCATTCCATGACCTTAAAATGCCCCGTGTTCAATGACGATAATCATCACTTTAATGATGAGCATCAATCGTTCACAGGATATTAAAAAGATATCATCATCTCAAACTTAAAAGGACCCAATTCAAAGGCTTTGTTTTATTTTATTTTTATTATTATTGAGGATGTGTATAGCGCACATATTTTACCGTACTTCGCGACTCAATGCGCTGGCCAATACAGGATCTAACTCAAGCCGCCCGAGGCGCCAACTTGCAGCCTTTGGGCGCATCGTAATAACGCTCCAGACAACTGAGCACAATCCTGGGCAGCCAGGGATGGGGGAGAAGGACTTAGGTGCATGCTGGGTGTGTTCTCGTCACCGGCACTCACCCGTCTGGGATATGAGCGTCAGGATCTTTAAAGTCCGTTATGATGGAATGTATGCGACATAGACTAGACCTCGGTTTATACTCTCATCCGAAGGAGTAGGAAACGGGAGTAAAGTGTCTTTCCCAAGGACACAACACAATGCCCCGGCCTGGGCTCGAACCCGGGACCTTCAGATCCGCAAGCCAAAGCTCCTCCATTAGGCCACCTTGCCTCCCCTACTTTTGGCCAAAACGGGTTTACCCGATAATCCGCATAGTTATGACCATGTTACAGTGATACAGTGGGCCTTGTTATGACCATGTTACAATGATACAGTGGGCCTTGTTATGACCATGTTACAATGATACAGAGGGCCTTGTTATGACCATGTTACAATGATACAGTGGGCCTTGTTATGACCATATTACAATGATACAGTGGGCCTTGTTATGACCATGTTACAATGATACAGTGGGCCTTGTTATGACCATATTACAATGATACAGAGGGCCTTGTTATGACCATGTTACAATGATACAGTGGGCCTTGTTATGACCATATTACAATGATACAGTGGGCCTTGTTATGACCATGTTACAATGATACAGTGGGCCTTGTTATGACCCTGTTACAATGATACAGCGGGCTTTGTTATGACCATGTTACAATGATAAAGTTGGCATTGTTTCATCGTAAGTCGGAACGTAAGTCGGAACATAAAGAAAAATACCTGTACTGTACGTACAATGCTATATACTGTACTGCAACTGTTAATGACATAACAAAGTATTAATATTATAATGTCCATTTTAACTTCCATGGTGATGGCCTTTCTTTTCTTTGATGCACTACCATCAGAAGAGTCTGACTTACATTTGGGAGCCATAACCAAGGGCAAAAAACGATAAAACACGTGAGAGAGATAGACGGCGTAAACAACCAAAATGGCGTATGTACAGTGACTGAGCGTATGAAGCGACGCCAGCGTAGGAAGCGACGCCGTCTTCCCCGCCGTATAACCACAACAAAGCGTATTCTTCCGCCGCTCGCCAGAAACTAGCTGCCGTTTGTTTACGTCGCTTACGACGCTAAACCGCGTAAGACGGAACGACGCGTAATATTATTTATTATATTTTTATGGGGAGGAGCGTCGTAACCACGAAACAACGTAAGTCGAGACCTGCGTAACCCGAGGACTTACTGTGTACAGTGATGGAGATCACGTACTGAGTTGGGGAAATCACGTAACGAAAATGTAATGAAAGGGTATAAACACGCACAAAGTCAGTGCCAAAGGGGTATGAAAACGTAAAGCTAAGTTGCTGGGAGGTATCATCAGGTACAACTATTTCGGTCGTGCGTACAGCTTTCGTTCGATTTGGATCGTGTGCCTGTGCATCCTGCGCGACCGCCTACCACCCTCTCTCCCCCTCCTATTCATTCTGTCGCTTCCGAGAAACAGCCAATCATATGCACGTTAATATTCACTATTTTTTCTCGACGCTTTTGATTGGCTATATAAGACTGACAACAACCCAACATTAAACATGGCGTATGTACAGTGATTGAGAAGATGAAAGCAAAACACCGTATGCCAAAAAAAATTTCCCCGCCGTAAAACCACAAAACGCCAGCGTTTTTTTCTTCCCCCGCTCGCCAGAAACTACTCCCGTTTGTTTATACGTCGCTTACGACGCTAAACCGCGTAAGACGGACGTTTACGCGCTAGTATTAATTATTATATTTTTATATGGGGAGGAGAGCGTCGTAACCACGAAACAACGTAAGTCGAGACCGCGTAACCCGCTTAGGACTATATATATCTATATATCTTGCTTTTTTTTTGGGGGGGGAGGGGTGGGGGGGGGGGGGTGGAGGATTGGGGGGGTGGGGTGGGTGTGGTTGGGGGTAAATGTAGACAGTCTTCATCCAATACCATTATTGAAGGGAGAGAGAAAACCGGAGTACCCGAAGAAATCCTTTGGTGTCCAGAACAGTCTGGCACCTAAGTCATGTAAGTTCGTCCCCTGTGGGATTCGAACCCGCGGCCTTCGGCATAGGAAACCAGTTCACTAACCGCTGAGCTACCAAGCTACACCATCTGCAAACACAGATGGCTATTAGCTTATTATCTTCATTCTTTTGTGTGTGTATGTGTGTGTGTGTCCAGTATATGCTAGCACATATGACTTTTATCTTATTATCTTCATACTTTTGTGTATGTATGTGTGTGTGTGTGTGTGTGTGTGTGTGTGTGTCCAATATTTGCCATTATTGAACCTAAACTTCCTGTCCGATCTTTAACAAAGTCTTCTGCTGTTCCAATAAAATGACGTATCTTCCTTTTGAACACAGAAGTACAGGCCTCCCTCCCAGCAGATTAGCGCAGCGGTGCGTGACGACCTTTTTTTTTAATTGTTGCAAAAGCATTGTTGTGAATGAATACAATTAGTAGGGAGGATACTGTTGTGTGCCTGCAGTATTGAGGGACGCGAAATGCCTGTTGTCAAGGAACCCAATTTGCTAGACTATAGGAGACGTCGTTGAGAACCCGAAGCCTCGTACACGCTTAGCTTTAGAGCTTTCACTTCGATACTTTGGATTAATAAACTCTTCTGTGATCATGCTAGCTAGTAAAACCGTTTGGATAGAAAAAAAAAGAAGACCTCTGACTGACTTGAAACGAAGATGTGGCACTGCGTCCAGGCATTAGTGATAATGCGCAATCCTTCCCCCTCTCTTCTCCCTTCTTTCCCCCCCCTCCCACCTCCCTTTATCCAAAGTTTTCCCTGGCGATGGCGCCCATCCCAGGCAATGGAGATTACAAAGGCGATCAAGAGATTTAAATTGTGTTTCATGCAGCTGCACATTTGCACACTTTTCACACTTGCAGCAAGTTGACGCCTTTTCTGTAACTTCAGTCTTTTTTTTTTTTCGAATGTTCCCTGATTAAAGAAAAAAAACATAAATAAAAGAAGAAATCCAATTCGCCTATGGCCATTGATCCCAACACGTTCATGATGAATTTCAATGGCATTTTAATTTTTTTTTCTTGGTCTAGTGGGGTGTTATGGCCGTTGACTGTGGTTTCTCGCTCGTGCAGATGAAGATATTCGGATGGTTGACCAGTGGTCCATGGCGCAAAAACCCAACCACAGGCATGCAGCAAATGGACGCCTTGTTTGCAGGATGGTGAATCTGGTTTTTAAAATGGCGCCTGCTTTTTTTTTTTTAAAGTAAAACCCCGATTTAATCCCCAGCACGCTAAATAATAAATTCATTGGAAGGGTTTGTCAGTTCCATTTTAAAGGAGGTGGTGGTGTTTCCTCTTCCCCCTACTCCCCCCCCCCCTTCCCAAAGGGAGATTTTAACATTTCGCATGATTAGTTGGTCTGTCGTAAAAGGCGATCAGGGTAGAGTTGTTCGTGATGCTACACAGTTTTTGTGTGTCTTGTGCGCTTGTTAATGGTTGTAAGTTTAGAGGCATGCCTGCAAGATCTCTGCCTCTGTCTGGCTTTCGCGGGTTTGTCTGTTTGTCTGCCTGTCTGTCTGTCTGTCTCTCTCTCTCTCTGCTGCTGCTGCACGATTGCCACTCTAATGTTAAAGGTTAGTTGTGCATTATGTTGGTTTGTTAACGGACAGATTGAAAGATTACACGCCTTATTTACTATAAAATCTGAATCTCTAATTTATTTTTTTTTAAGTTTTCTCTCTCTCTCTCTCTCTCTCTCTCTCTCTCTCTCTCTCTCTCTCTCTCTCTCTCTCTCTCTCTCTCTCTCTCTCTCTCTCTCTTTCTCACATTTTCTTTCAGTCAACTCTATCGGTTTTTGTATTTTATTAATTCATTTATTTAAATAGAATAACACTTTTTATATGTGCATTAACTAAGATTGTATTATCTTATTATTATCTACAGTAATAGCCATTTGTATTTTAAAATTATTTTTTTTATTATGCACGTCAAGTGTATTGTATATGATGTTGTTCCCTTGTGTGCTTTTGCTAGTACGGTTGGTGTGAATGCTTGCATACTGTGTTTTTATTGTTCATATATTTCCCCCGTTGGGGTGCCGGGGGATTCAGTATAAATAGTATTCCCACTTTCTGGAAATTTAGTGCTTAAAATTCCCGTTGCCGCTGTCTTTCTCATAAATTTGTTCTTTCTCATTCCTGCTCTGTTCCATCAATCTGCTATACTATCTTCTTCTTCGCTAGACCAGTCACCTACCTTTTTTCTTGAAAACTCTTCAGGAACAAGACTCCTTATTTGTGTGTGAGGTCTGTTGGATCAGCTTGGGAATATTGGACGCTTTCTGCCAGGTGGTCACTAGGGCTTCCTATGATGTTACTATTTAGCAATGTAGGCATTTTATATGTATGTGTTTTGTTGATAATTTATAATGACGTTTGTATTCTATTTTGTTTTTTGTAAGCGGGGGTTCGATAAATTAGAGTATAGCCTCAGCGTCCACTGAGTGGGATGTCTTTTAGTGTAAAGTGACCGGCTGGTGGAGAGCCTTCAGTTTTACCACTAGGGTTGTTTCAGCACATCTTTTATGCGGATCGGGGGGTTGTCCGGTCCTGATTTGGCTCTAAAGGGTCCGCTGGACCTAAAGCAATAATCATGTAATGTAATGTATTGTTCATATGTCTGTTCTGATCGGTGTACTATCATATCTAATATATATCCTATGTTAAGAGCGGTGAGCCCAGCCCTGAGTGGTGGTACCGCGCTATACAAGCCTACTTTAGTAGTAGTAGTAGTAGTAGTAGTAGTAGTAGTAGTAGTAGTAGTTGTAGTTGTAGTTGTAGTAGTAGTAGTAGTAGTAAGTAAGTAAGTAAGTAAGTAAGTAAGTAAGTAAGTAAGTTAAAAAAAAACTGTTTAAAATGTACCAATGACAAAAAGTATGTTGATTCACACACAGACACAACACACGCTTTACGCACACACACTCACTCTCTCTGTCACGCACGCGCATACGCAAACTCGCACACACAAACACGCACACACAAACACGCACACACACACGCACACACACACACGCGCACGTGCAATTTAATATTGAATTCACTGTTATGTGCAAGATAGATAATATTGAACAAGCTGCTGTGATTATTATTATTAATCTATGTAATTAAAATATAAAAATCTCGGAAGCTAAAAAAATATGTTTACCCTGACAAATCTTTTTAACGAAATCGGCCAGCGTCTTGAGCAGCTCTTGATCTGGAAAAGAGCTATTTAAGAAGGATTAAATAAAATGCGTCATATATCCTAGAGGTTGAAATGTCAATACATATTCTGTTGTGTTCTGTTCACACACACACACACACACACACACAGAGTTGTAAATGATTAGAACTGGGGTTATTTTAGAATGTAGGAATCGGAAAGTGTTTTTTTGGACGGAAAGAGCGCAAACTTCATCTAAAAGTGTAAGAATCTGATGCAAAATGGGCTCTTTCCGTCCACAAGGTTGACCTAGTTCGTCTCCTATAGTGGACGACATAGGTCGAACTTACTTCAAAATTTTTCCGAAAAGTGACTGGATTTTCTCCTCCCGGATAGAGGACTCCCTTGTACTTAAAACACTCTCATGCACTACAACTGCACTCCCGTGCACTAAATGAACACTCCCGCGCACTAAAAGAGCACTCCCGCGCACTTAGAAAAAAGTGGGGTCCTCGAAAAAAGTGGGGTCCTAGCAAATAACCCCATTTGTCACTAAGAAAGACAAGGTCTGGGCATGAATTCACGTGCACACACAAACACACACACTCGCACTCACCCACATACATACACAGACAACAAATTTGTTTTTGAAATCCATTCAGCAGAAGCAAGATAAGTTCACTTTGTTGAACCGGATCCATAGTGGAAACGATACCCCTTTGGCAACACCTGACGGAATGATACAATAAGTTCAGAGGGGAAGAAATAAACAAACAAATGAAGAGATGAAATAAAGGTTTAATGGAATTGGAAGGAATTTCGGAAACACGCGAAACTGAATCGATGAAAGGACTAGTGAAAAAGAAAATCCAGCAAAAGTCTTTAATTGGAACTCTCATGGCCAACAGCTAAGGGGAAATTACTCTGATAAAATCTCGTTCGGATAAGGTCCCTTTATCGCCCCCTTGCGTAGAGAAAGGACATTTCCCGTTAATTAATTTTTGTTTTGTTTCTGTGGGTTGTTGCTGGTCCCCGCGAATTTTCATATCCATGCATTTGCTAGCAACGTTTATTTATTTATTGTTGGGTTGTTTATCGTTGTTTTGTATTTTTTTACAAATTTTCATCAGCCGTATTTATGTTCTTGGATTGTATGTTTGTTTATTTGTTTGCAAGAACGGGAGAGAGAGAGAGAGAGAGAGAGAGAGAGAGAGAGAGAGAGAGAGAGAGAGAGAGAGAGAGAGAGAGAGAGAGAGATTTGACATTTGGACATCGTCCATTTACTTCCCCAAAACTATGACATACACACAGCCCACACAATCTTCGGGCCACCAGCCCATAGAAAGGTAGAGTTGCGGATCACGTGATTCATAAACATTGCATAGTTCTGTAAACTTAATATAATTTCATTTGAATTTATGAGGAAGTAACATGCTCGTAGAATTCTGTTCGTAATTTTAGGGCATGGAACATAAACAAACAAATTCTCCAAAGATGAAATTGTGTTCCGTATTTTAGTAGATGGACACATGATTGAACATGGAAAGTTATATACTTAGCTCTTAAATCATTGTATAATGTAAATGCAGTTAGGAAATGATCTTCGTCTTCTGGTACTTTGCAACATTTACACATAATATCTCCTGTTGTACCCCGTTGGGGTGCCGGGGGTTTCAGTATAAATAGTATTTTCTAATTTGCTTTTTCTCATTCCTGCTCTGTTCTGTCAATCTGCTATACTATCTTCTTCTTCGCTAGACCAGTCACCTACCTTTTTTCTTGAAAACTCTTCCGGGACAAGACTCCTTATTTGTGTATGAGGTCTGTTGGATCAGCTTGGGAATATTGGACGCTTTCTGCCAGGTGGTCACTAGGGCTTCCTATGATGTTATTATTTAGCAATGTAGGCATTTTATATGTATGTGTTTTGTTGATAATTTGTAATGATGTTTGTATTCTATTTTGTTTTTATAAACGGGGGTTCGATAAATTAGAGTATAGCCTCAGCGTCCTCTGCGTGGGATGTCTTTATTGTAAAGTGACTGGCTGGTGGAGAGCTTTCAGTTTTACCACTAGGGTTGTTTCAGCAGATCTTTTATGCGGATCAGGGGTTATCCGGTCCTGATTTGGCTCGATAGAGTCCGCTGGACCTAAAGCAATAATCATGTAATGTAATCTCCTGTTGTATCAAAAGTCAGTCAAAACAATGAAGCTCTCAAATAGGCAAGCATAAATATAACCATCCTCGGACACACCAGATGCACATTTGCCGCTACTTCTGTACAAACGGTTCAGCGCCACGAAACACTCTACCATGATTTTGTTTCGTAGCGTTCATGGACGTTGACGCCATCCGCGATGCCACATAGGTTACGTAACAGGCTTCTTGTCTCTCTGACTGGTGATCCGCATGCTTGCTCTCCGCAACGAGCGAGTTAGATTGTGTGCCTTGAACAACCCATGAGCTACAGAAGCGCGGACTAAGAACTATTACCAACAAAAAATGGTAAAATGTGGAGACGGATTGTAGAATTAAGCCTACACAGTACAGTTGATCCGGCACCTATCCGTCCTTGACTGTAGCAGAGTCAGCGGCACGACATTACTCGTGCAAGACGTGCACCATGCTCCTCTTTCCATTGGTTGTCTGTTGTTGACAGTTGCTGATGGCGCAACTGTCCGCGGGGGTAAACGTTGAATATGCAGTAGGACAGATAAGCTCTAGCGACTTGTCTCGGTAAAGCTCCAGAAACTGTATAATATTGAAAGCAAATGTGGGGTGGGTAGTGGACGAAGAGAGGGAAGGGGTCAGAGGGTGGACTATGGGGGAAGAGGAAGAAGATGGATGGGGGTGGGAAAAGGAGAGAGAGGGAGAGGGGGAAGAAAGAGAGATAGAAAGAGAGAGAGAAAGAAAGTGAGAGAGGGAGAGAGAGAGAGAGAGAGAGAGAGAGAGAGAGAGAGAGAGAGAGAAGGAGAGAGAGAAGGAGAGAGAGAACATTACATTACATTACATCACATGATTATTGCTTTAGGTCCAGCGGACTCTTCCGAGCCAAATCAGGACCGGACAACCCCTAATTCGCATAAAAGATCTGCTGAAACAACCCTAGTGGTAAAACTGAAAGCTCTCCACCAGCCAGTCACTTTACAGTAAAGACATCCCACGCAGGGGACGCTGAGGCTGTACTCTAATTTATCGAACCCCCGTTTACAAAAACAAAATAGAATACAAACATCAATATAAATTATCAACAAAACACATACATATAAAATGCCTACATTGCTAAATAATAACATCTTAGGAAGCCATAGTGATCACCTGGCAGAAAGCGTCCAATATTCCCAAGCTGATCCAACAGACCTCACACACAAATAAGGAATCTTGTCCCGGAAGAGTTTTCAAGAAAAAAGGTAGGTGACTGGTCTAGCGAAGAAGAAGATAGTATAGCAGATTGATAGAACAGAGCAGGAATGAGAAAGGACAAATGAGAAAGACAGCGACAGTGGGAATTTAAAGCACTAAATTTCCAAAAAGTGGGGATAATATTTATACTGAAACCCCCGGCACCCCAACGGGGTGGGAGAGAGAGAAGGACATAGAGAAGGAGAGAGAGAAAGAGAGAGAGCAGAGGTGTAGGAGAGACAGAAGGAAAGACGTTTGACAGCTGAAAGAGGGTATAGCAGAGAGAGGGGGGGGGGGAAGAGAGAGAGAGAAAGGAAGAGAGAGGCAGGGAGGGAGGGAGGGAGGGAGAAACAGCAAAAGAGACATATTTACAGTTGACAAAGGAAGGAGAGAGAGCGAGAGGCAGGATCAGTACAGAGGAAAGGGACAGACAGATGGACCGACAGTCATATTGACAAGCTGACAGAGTAAGAAGAGGGAGAGAGAGCGAAGATAAGGGGTTGAGGGAAAGGGGGGGGGAAACACTCACAGAGAGAGAGAGAGAGAGAGAGAGAGAGAGAGAGGGAGAGAGAGAGAGATTTATGAATGACTACGTGGTAAGATCGAAAGATTCTGCAAAGAAACTTGGAAAGGCGGGTAGTGCAATCACGTTGATTGAATCTGTCACAGTCCATCCTACTAAGGTTTGGACTTGGCAAATGTCATGTTTGACTTTGTCCCAGCGATCCAGGCACGCTTCAAAGTTGTGAAAAAAAAAGTTGTAAATCCCCACAACCCCCTGCAGAAAATGCGTATACATGTCATCATCATTCCTTTTTTTTATAATGATGGTGATGATGATGATGACGATGATAACGATAATGATGATGATGATGATGGTGATGATGACAATGATGATGGCGATGATGATGGCGATGATGATGATGATGATGATGATGATGATGATGATGATGATGATGATGATGATGATGACGACGATGATGATGATGATGATGATGATGATGATGATGATGATGATGACTTATAACGCACGCATTCCATCGCACGGACTTTAAAGATCCTGACGCTCATGTTCTAGACGGTTCGTTCGCCTTGTAGATTGGTGTCCCGGATACCTAGGCGGATAGGGAACGGAAATACGACAACGTGTTGAAATAAGAAGTCAGGTGGAGATAAGAAGTCTCGATGTGATTGACTGAAGGGGGGGGGGGGTGGGAGGGGGGGGGGCGGTAAAGAAATGTAGATGCTGACGCGCAAAGGTGGGGAAGGTGTGTCGTCTCAGAGAAGACTCTAAGGAGATGTGACGATGGACCCGTAGGACGTGCGAGGAAATCTTGTATTGTAGGCGCGAACAGTAGTAGTGAAAGCAGAATGTAGCCAGGGAATGAAATAACCGGCAGCAAAGAGCGCGCCGCCTTGCGACGCACCGCCGACGGCACTCAGTTCAAGGAGCTCATAAGATGAGAAACTGAAGTTTGAAAGTTGAGGTGGAGGGTCGTCTCGGGATTTCCCCAGTCCGCACAAGCAACGGGAACTCTCAGGTCGCCAAAGCCAACAGCAACTCCCCACATCGCCAAAGCGACGGCAACCCCCCAAAATTCCAAAGCAATACAGTTGGTATCTAAACGACTCCTAGGAGCTGGTGTGGGCTAAACCTAGTTGACCGCCGCAGTGGAAGATGCAGGTCGGCAGGAGATGTGCCCAACACCTCACGACGCCTGACTGACCTAGACGGCTGAGTGCCGGCTACACAAATACACCCAGCACGCACTAGGGCCCTTCTCCCCCATCCTCGATAGCCCAGGATTGTGCTCAATTGTCTGGGCGTCAGACTATGCGCCCAAAGGTTGCAAGTGGGCGCCTCGGGCCGCTTGAGTTAAGTCATGTATCGGCCAGCGCCTTGAGCAGCTCTTGAGGTGGAAAAGCGCTATATTAAAGAGATTAAATAAAACCGAACGATAGGACAGGAGATGTCAGGAAAAAGAGTCAGAATGGTACGTCGATAGCGTTGTCCTCACCTACGACTCTTTTGCAGTATCTTGCCGTGGTGTGTCATCATTTATTATTAATCGGTCTATTCCTTTTTTAATCTCTCTCATCTTGATATTTGAATCCTTGCAACTGTCCGCGATAGCCGAGTAGAGCCGTGAGGGTTAAGCAGAAAGTACATTGCTTCTGTTCTTTCAATGGTTGGATAGATATATTTCATGTTCTTACCTCTGTGTGTAGGGGGTGGGGGTGGGGAGGGGTGCGTGGGCGCGCGCGCATGCGTCCTTATTTATGTGTGCCAGAGGCACATGAATGTTCCTTTCCGTGGAATAAAGAAATGTTTGGACTGAGACTAGGACTTTGAAACCGAAGTATGGTCTGTTCATAAATACCCTTTTTGAATACCTATCCCATATCCTGTCACCTTTAGCCCTAACAATTATTTCTCCTGACAATCCCGTTTGTCCACCATTCCATGACCTAACATTCCCCCCTTCCTTCACACAAACACCATCCTACCACATGCCCTATGCCCTGAACCCTCCGCCCCTCACGTGCGGACATCCATCACAGAGCTAAGAGTGTTGGTTGTGGTGGTACTCAGCGCAGACCACGGGTCATAGTGAAGTGGTAAACCCCCCAGCTCACCCCTTCGATCAATTCCACGTACTCCAGCCGCGTCAACATTTCAGCCCGAGTCCACCACACACGCCAAATAACTAACGCTGATTCTCATTCATCCGTCTGTTGGGGCTCGCGCCTGTCATTTCCTTTCCTGGCTCATTCTTTCGCCTAGCGCTGATAGGGCGAGACCAAACATGCGCAGTGGCCCAATTTCTGGCTCCCTGAGCGGAAATGTGGCTGCTTGCCGGAAGTGGTGCTGGGTTTTGATGGCGGCAGGTGATGGAAGAGTTGTCGCGCCTTGTCAGTCCGTCGACAACTTTGCGCTGAGCGCGCGTTTCGCCGCTTTTTCTTCTTCTTTTTTTCTTCTTTTTTAATTCGTGTTGGGGGGGGGGGGAGAGGGGGTTTTCAGTTGTAATTGATGGAAGGTGGTGGTGGTGGTGATGATGATGACGATGATGATGGTGGTAAGGAGGGCGAGGAGTGGATTGCTGCTGATGGTGGTGGTGGTGGTGATGATGATTATGATGATGGAGGAGGTGGTAGTGGTGGTGGTGATGGGGGTGGGGGTGGGGGTTGGGGTTGGGGTCCCTAAAGACTTCGAAGGCCTTGGTTAAGGTGTGGTCTGACGGGAAACGAATCAGACGCAAAGCGGTAAACATAGCAAAGCGTCTGCTGCTATAAGCAATTGCTTTGCTTTGTGAAGCGGTCACACGATGAGAAGTTTTGCATAACAATCTGCGTGGAAGCAATGCGCAATTAGTAGTTGTAAATCAGTTACCTCCCTTTCCGTCAGATTGACCCTCACAGAAGAAGTCCATGAGGCCTTTTTCGGGGTTTGGTTTCTGTAATTTTGACTTCTAACATTCCATAATGCCTCGTGGCTTTGAATTGGATCGAGGAGAATAAACGTATCGTCTTGTTTCAGATTTGCTAATGACCCAGTAGCTTTTGATGCCGTCATGATCGCTAGTTTTCGTACGTCGGCTCATCTGATTGGCTGGCATTCAAATGCTTCACTCGAAGCAAAGCAAAATTTTAGAGCATGCTCTAAACTGAAAGCATCCGCTTTGCTTTGCTTCACGCTTTGCTGCTGTTATGCTTTAGGTCTAGTCACACGATAAACATAGTCAAAACTACGATGTTTCGTGTTTTACTGGCTGTTTTGCTTCTTGTTTCGCTTCCCGTCAGACCGCACCTTTAGACAGCACAAATAATGTGAACATAAACACATACACACACACGCACACACACACACCTACACACACACACACACATATTTTTTGCCAAATTTATTCAGGTTCTTTGATGCACATCATAAATACAATGACATATCACTCGATTTAGAGAAAATAATGAAAAACAACTAGAATCAAGGCATTGTTGTGGAACACGGGAAATAATTATTCTAAACGCTAATCATTGTATTTATATACATATAAAAATGTATCTTTTAAAACACTTTAACTATTTCAAAACATAATTTCAAAACAAACAGTCTATAAGAGTCTACCAACAGGAGATTTAGCAACAATAACTTTCACAACGTCTGTAACATTTGGATGATATAGAACCATGTCTACAGAATGTCCATATTCAGTTATGCTATGTCCATTGACTTTGAATATGTCTGTTAAAACTGAGCATTCAAAGAGAAGGTGATGTACTGATAGACTTGTATTATATATACATTTAACATCAGCTGAGTATTTAGTGTTCCATGCGCTCATTCTTAATTTACATTTTAATTTAGAAAGTGGTCTTGAAAAAAAAAATATATATATATATATAAGTTACATTTTCAATGTCTAATATCACCTAAGTGTGTGAACAGACATTAAAGTAAAGATCGATTGACACAGTTCCTCACTCCTTAAAAATCCCAACATACAGTACATAACATGCTACTGGACAATTGTATGGGAACAAGTAACATTATAACGGGAATATACCAGTTCTACTACCCTATTCTATCCTATCCTATCCTATCTATCCTATCCTATCCTATCCTATGCCGTAACTCGGAGGTCGTAGGGGCACCACAGATGATCGTTTAACCAGCGTACTCCATCTTTCTCTGTCCTCAGCAACCCTCATGGCTTCTCTCAGTGTCAAACCAGTCCATTCTCGAATGTTGTCCTCCCACCTCTTTTTCGGTCTCCCTCTTCTTCTGCTTCCTTGCACCGTGCCTTGCATGGTGGTCTTTGCAAGGCCTGATTGTCTGGTGACGTGGCCGTACCATCGCAGTTTCCGTTTCTTCACCACTGTGAGCAGGTCATCGTGTTGTCCAATGGCTTGTGTGATGGTCTGTCGGACTTCGTTGTTGGTGATTTGCTGGGTATAGGAAATGCCCAGAAGTCTTCTGTAGCACCTCATCTCCCTGCTTTGTATTCTTCGTTGTAGATCTGCTGTGAGAGTAATATCTTTCATTTGTAGAATTTATCTCACCCTCACAGCAGATAAATTCTATAAATCAAAGATAATATTTGATTTTAATTACATTCCATTGTTCTAACCCTCCCCCAAAACACACACACTCACACACGTGCACAAACACGCACACACACACTACACACACAAACACACACCCACACACACAAACACACACAATCGTCATTGGAAGAACAATAACACAATTTGTTTGCATTATTATAAGTAGCAAACAATGTAATTAACACACACACACACACACGCACACACACACATATAAATACATAGAGAGAGAGAGAGAGAGAGAGAGAGGAGAGAGAGAGAGAGAGAGAGAGAGAGAGACTAGTTTTTAATTGCAGTTTTATTTTTTAGTTTCACTTATAGTTGTACCATGGAAGGTGGAAGGAGGTAGACGAAGAGGGAGACCAAAAAAGAGATGGGAGGACAACATTCGAGAATGGACTGGTTTGACACTGAGCGAAGCCATGAGGGTTGCTGAGGATAAAGAAACGATTATTTGTGGTGCCTCTAGTTAGAGGATAGGATAGGATAGTATAGGATGTACCATGGAAATTAATCCATGACCCCTTTTCGTCTGTCTCGTCTCTGTCTGTGTGTCTGTCTCCATCTCATTCCATCCCCCCCCCCACTCTCCTTCCCATTTCCCATCCTCTCTCCCTCCCTCTCTCCTCCCTCTCTCCTCCCTCTCTCTCTCTCTCCCTCTCCCTCCCTCTCTCTCCCTCCCTCTCCCTTCCTCTCTCCCTCCCTCTCTCTATCCTTCTCTCTCCCTCTCTTTCTCCCTCTCTCTCCCTCTCCCTCTCCCTCCCTCCATCTCTCTCCCTCTCTCTCTCTCTCCCTCCCTCTCTTTCTCCATCTCTCTCTCTTTCTCCCTCTCTCTCTCTCCCTCTCTCTCTCCCTCTCTCTTTCCCTCCCTCTCCCTCTCTCTACCTTTCTCTCTCCCTCTCACTCTCCCTCTCTCCCTCTCTCTCCCTCTCTCTCTCCCTTTCTCTCTCTCTCTCTCTCTCCCCTCCTCTCTCTCTCCTAAAAAAGATATTCCTTTATAAATATGATAAAACCCAAAGCTCTGCGTGATTCGATTTATTATTGTGTGTGTGTTTATGCGGGCGAGTGCTTAGGACACACTTTAAAGTTGTGTTGTGTGTTATTTTTTTTTGGGGGGGGGGGGGAGAGAGAATGGTAGGGGGAAATCGGAACGAGCCATATATCTGTCGGTCAGTTAGCCGGTGAGTTGGGAGCCATGTTCTAAGAACCACCGAGCGAATGTTGACCATCGTAGAAACATTACTAGGTTGGTGGCTGGCCTCCCGTGCAATTAAATTTACTCTACCGCAAAGGTCAAGGTTATTGGAGTCATATTGTTGCTTTAAAAAAAAAACAAGTTTGTGCTCAATATCTTAAAACGGCTGACTGGATTTTGTTGAGTTTTGATGTCCAGGAACTTCAAATCACGGGCCATTCTTCAGTAGCAGGGGTTGTCTTGGTACACAGGTACTTCAAATCATGGTCCATCCTTCAGTAGCAGGGGTTGTCTTGGTACACAGGTACTTCAAATCACGGTCCATCCTTCAGTAGCAGTGGTTGTCTTGGTACACAGGTACTTCAAATCATGGTCCATCCTTCAGTAGCAGGGGTTGTCTTGGTACACAGGTACTTCAAATCATGGTCCATCCTTCAGTAGCAGGGGTTGTCTTGGTACACAGGTACTTCAAATCATGGTCCATCCTTCAGTAGCAGTGGTTGTCTTGGTACACAGGTACTTCAAATCATGGTCCATCCTTCAGTAGCAGGGGTTGTCTTGGTACACAGGTACTTCAAATCATGGTCCATCCTTCAGTAGCAGGGGTTGTCTTGGTACACAGGTACTTCAAATCATGGTCCATCCTTCAGTAGCCAGGGTTGTCTTGGTACACAGGTACTTCAAATCATAGGCCATCTTTCGGTACCAGTCCGGTTGTGGGTCAGTCGGTCGGTCCGTCGCTCACAATTTGACCTTTTTGGTTGTTCAAACCACACTTTCCGTCTTACCTCAAGATTAACTGAACGCATTATTTTTTTTTTTACTTTGCGGGTAAGCTTACATTCGTATTAGCACTTTCTCAAATGTCAAGATCGTTGCATTTCACCATTTTCTAAACACATTTTGCGCTGTATATAAAATTGGCTCAACTGATATTGATAATTTTTGGGTTTTGTAGATTTTTTTTCTTTAGATCGCGGCCTTATCATTTAATGTTTTCTTTTTTAAGAAAACGGAGTCAGAATACCGCCAAGAAATTGAACACTTTCAAACATTCTTATCAGCGTCTGGAAATACTTTTTAATGGTTGCCATTCTTTTCCCCCATTTAAAATCTACAATGTTTGTTTGGACGACATTTCTGAGAACTGATATTGATATTGAACAGGTTGTTTTGTATTTCCAAGTAAATAATACCTTGGATTTTTTTTAAACTAAGAGAAGACCATCCTGCAAGGCACAGTGCAATGAGGTAGAAGAAGAGGGAGACCGAAACAGAGGTGGGAGGACAACATTCGAGAATAGACTGGCTTGACACTGAGCGAAACCATCAGGGTTGTTGAGGACAGACAAAGATGGAGTACGCTGGTTAAACGATCATCTGTGGTGTCCCAACGACCTCAGAGTTACGGGATAGGATAGGAACAGAAGAAATACACAAAGACCTCCAAACTAGGAAGGTAAGTTTTAAAAAAACACCACTTTTTCGGGTAATTATAACCTTTTTATTTTTCAAGTGTAAAACCCTCGCCAAGTAAGAAAACATAGGTCTAATTCCAGTAAGACAGAGAAACAAAATAAAGCATACGGTTTTCTGTACTCAAGCTCATATTTTTGAATGATCAGATCAGTTTTCTCAGAAATCCTCAGGACCGTACAAGATATTGTACAGGCGTTTCTGGCTTTTGCCCAAAGGTAGTTAGTTGCCTCCCATACAGTAAGTTCTTTAGCGAGAGAAGATTGCAAAAAGTGAATTTTCACATTTTAAAACAGTGCATTACATATTAAAGGGACCCGTTTTGACCACGCCAGATCCTTTTAACATTCACAGTGAGTGTCGCCTCACTGAAAAAATAAGCTGACAAAACCCTCCTTGGAAAGTACCCTGATTTGTTCAAATGAGTCGATTCCGTAGTTTTTGTGCTTATAAATAGCAACAACCGTTGGCTAGCCAAACAACATTCTGGAGCTAAAAATAGCACCTACCAAAGCCAGTAAGAGACAGAACCAATCAGCTTCGTTGTTCATTCACAAATATGGTCAAAGGTCACACGGCTACGGTATTGGTGTGCCGTTAAAACCAGGGAAATCACTTCCTGACGGAACCGAAATTGAAAATTCACAATGTAGCGGTTGGTTTGAACCACGGAAGCCCACTTTATCATTATCCTATCCTATCCTATCCTATCCTATCCTATCCTATCCTATCCCGTAACTCAAAGGTCGTTGGGGCATCCCAAATGATCGTTTAATCTACGTACTCCATCTTTCTCTGTTCTCAGCAACCCTCATGGCTTCGTTCAGTGTCAAACCAGTCCATTCTCGAATGTTGTCCTCCCACCTCTTTTTCGGTCTCCCTCTTCTTTTGCCATCTTGCGCCGTGCCTTGCAGGACGGTTCTTGGAAGGCCCGATGCTCTGCTGACGTGGCCATACCATCGGAGTTTCCGTTTCTTCTTCCACTGTGATCAGGTCATCGTGTAGTCCAATGGCTTGTGTGATGGGTCTGTCGGACTTCATCGTTGGTGATGTGGTGGGTATGGGAAATGCCTAGAAGTCTTCTGTAGCACCTCATCTCCATGCTTTGTATTCTAGAAAATTCACAATGTAGCGGTTGGTTTGAGCAAGGAAAGCCCACTGTATCATTGTGTAAGGAGATATCAATGCGGATTTTAAGGTAAACCCGTTTGGGCCAAAGGTAAACAACGTTTTTGACTGGGGGCCTTTTAAAGAACACAACCCTGACAGAGGACAGGTTTTGCCACGCTAGTACACTGGCCTACCATACTTACAACCGTTCATCTGGAGAAAGTAAAACAAAGTATTGTATGAGGTTCATGTAGCATTTGGGCTGCGTAGGAAACCTTACCACCATCCTTAAAGACATGGAAGCTTAGTTTGAGAGAGGACTGAACTTTTTGAGGATGTGCGCTGACTTAGTCCACCTAGGAACACTCTTGAGGAAAAGAAAAAGTAGCTGACTTAGTCCACCTAGGACCACTTTTGAGGAAAAGAAAAAGTAGCTGACTTAGCTAGGAACACTTTTGAGGAAAAGATAAAGTAGCTGACTTAGTCCACCTAGGAACACTTTTTAGAAAAAGAAAAAGTAGCTGACTTAGTCCACCTAGGAACACTTTTGAGGAAAAGATAAAGTAGCTGAGTTAGTCCACCGAGGAACACTCTTGAGGAAATGATAAAGTAGCTGACTTAGTCCACCTAGGAACACTTTTGAGGAAAACATAAAGTAGCTGACTTAGTCCACCTAGGAACACTCTTGAGGAAAACATAAAGTAGCTGACTTAGTCCACCTAGGAACACTCTTGAGGAAAACATAAAGTAGCTGACTTAGTCCACCTAGGAACACTCTTGAGGAAAACATAAAGTAGCTGACTTAGTCCACCTAAGGAAAACATAAAGTAGCTGACTTAGTCCACCTAGGAACACTCTTGAGGAAAACATAAAGTAGCTGACTTAGTCCACCTAGGAACACTCTTGAGGAAAACATAAAGTAGCTGACTTAGTCCACCTAAGGAAAACATAAAGTAGCTGACTTAGTCCACCTAGGAACACTCTTGAGGAAAACATAAAGTAGCTGACTTAGTCCACCTAAGGAAAACATAAAGTAGCCAAGTGGGATAGTAGCTCAGTGGAAAGAGCGCTGGTTCCCTAGGTCGAAGGTCGCGGGTTCAAACTTACGTGACTTAATAGATTGGAGGCTTTTCCGGACATCGAGGGTTTTCTCCTGGTACTCCGGTTTCATTCCTCTCTTGAAGGCAGTCAATGTAAATTTTTTTAGAAAAGTATTTTTTCCCGTCTCTTGTAATAGCGGTCTCATCAGATCGCTGCGCTTTGAGTTCGATTGGCGAAAAAAGCGCGTGACAGCTTCCTGTAGTAGTAGTAGTAGTAGTAGTAGTAGTAGTAGTAGTAGTAGTAGTAGTAGTAGTAGTAGTAGTAGTAGTAGTAACGTGATGATTATGATGATGATGATGATGATGATGATGATGATGATGATTATTATTATTATTATTATTATCATTATTATTATTATTATTATTATTATTATTATTATTATTATTATTATTATTATTATTATTATTATTATTATTATTATTATTATTATGAAACGGGCAAAACTACACAAATAAAGAACGGAAAAGAAAGGAAGAAAAAAAAGTGGGGTTTGTTAGTTAAAAATTGTGATTGCAATGGAATTCATATTTTTTCCTTGTCCTTGTCAGATATGTGAGATCATAGATTATGCCTTATCTTCTTGAACTTCACTCGCGGACCTGTCCTGGTCATATTACCCATTTTTGCATAAGTGTTTGTGTAAAATAAATTTAATAAATAACATTTTAAAAAATAATACAATAAAATAATTTCAATGAAATTCAATGAAAAGGAACTAGGACAAAAACAAAGCCCAAAGTATTAAAATATTTTCTTCTTTTGAATCTAGCTCTGCATTTAACGGTGTGAGTGTTTGTGTGTATGTGTGTGTGTGTGGGCGTGTGCGGGTGTGTGTGGGTGTTTGTGCGTGTGTGTGCGTGCGTGTGTGCGTACGTGTGTGCTTTGAGCTAAAACTTTGCATAACATAGAAAATGAACAAAAATAAAATTGTCCATGTTTGCAACGGTCATGGCTCAGCTGGAAATATTCTCTCTGTCCGTCTCTCCCTCTCTCCCTCTCTCCCTCTCCATCTCTCCCTCTCTCTCTCTCCATCTCTCCCTCTCTCTCTCACCCTCTCTCTCCCTCACTCTAGCCTTTATCCACGCACACCCACATGTGTACATACGCACTAAATAATCCGTCAGTACAACGTATATGTAAATACATAATAAATCTATCCTATCCTATCACGTAACTCGAAAGTCGTTTGAGCACCACAGATGATCGTTTAACCAACGTATTCCATCTTTTTCTGTCCTCAGCATCTCTCATGGCTTCGCGCAATGTCAAACCAGTCCATTCTCAAATGTTGTCCTCCCACATTGTTGCTGTCGCCCTCTCCTTCTGCCTCTTTGCTCTGTGCCTTGCAGGATGGTCTTTGCAAGGCCTGATGCTCTGGCAACGTGGCCATACCATTGAGTTTCCGTTTCTTCACCACTGTGAGCATGTCATCATGTTGTCCAATGGCTTAGGTGATGATCTGGCAAACTCCAAGAGTCTCATTCCTTTTGTCATCTGTCTCGTTGTTACAATGGGGACCACATGTGTCTCCCCAGTTGTGATGCGCATCTTGGCCAACATTGGCATTCCAATCGCCTTGCACTATGACTATGTCCTTCTTCGGCACTTGGTCAAGGACAGCCTGCAGATGTTCATAAAAATCCTCGACTTCGCTGTCGTTATAGACTGATGTTGGGGCATAGGCCTTTGTGATGGTGATGTTGAAAGGGGCTGCTCTCAGACAGATGGTAACGAGTCTACTGGAGACTGGGTGGCAACCCATGACAGTGGATACAATGTCTTTGTGGACTAAGAATCCAACGCCGTGTTCGTGCCTGTCATCTCTACCGCTAAAATAAAGCTTGTGGCCTTTGTCGGTCGTTGTTTCACCTAGGACTTTTCAGCGCAGTTCGATGATATCTAAAATATTCCATCGATAGTGGTACAGCTCTTGGGCCAGTCATTCTAATTTTCTCTCCGCTTTTAGGGTCCTGACATTCCAGGTTCCTATGACGATGTTGTCTATCGTGCGGATCTTCCTAAGGTATCCATCAATAACACACTTATCACCTCCGTCCTTCCTGGTGGCCAACGAAAGGCGTGGTCCTTGGTGACCCGGTCAACGACCGATCCGGTGTGGAGTGATTGGTTCTTTTCATCATACGGTGTGGCTTGGGCAAGAAAGACCTAGCGGGGCCCAGTCCTCTCCAGGCTGTTGGCCACAGCGGAAATCCACCAGTACAGTGCGGCCCGCCTTGGCCCTGAGCATGTGGTCGTTGAACCTATAGTAACAGTAACGTGAGGTTCATCCGTCCTGACCGGCTGACTTCTGTGTAGAAGACATTCGTCCAGTGATGCCGTGCTGACATCACCCCTGTTAGTCGCCTCTTACGACACGCCGGGAAACGTTGGGTCTATTCTATATTTAATACCCAAACCCACAGTGCACACATAATAAATACACATAATAATAACCTAATGATAATCATGTTTAAATTAACTTGCTCTTACACACACTCGTATAGATAATGAATATATAATGAATACTTAGAATATAAGTGTATCCATATAGATATACGGTAATGCAGAATAATCAACATACATCAAATTGAACACATCCATGTACATGCACACACATAACCTTAACCCATCACATGCCACCTGCACTATAAAGACCAGCAACTCATTAACGGTCATAAGTAGGACTAGAACGTCTAAAAAAGTGCATACAATCATCAATATAAATACGAACGTTAGGATTTTAGTTAAAAATACAAGTGTACAAACATTTAAGTGTACAATTAAACAACGTCTACATGATCAGTTTATTCAAGGCTGGTTCGAGGAAATAAACAATAATGAATTTTACTATAACTATCGAATGTTTAAGCTACATTTTGAATTTGAAAAATATTTGCATGTTCTACCACCAAATCTTGCAATATCTGTTCTAAAGTTTAGGACACTCAACAACAGAATGCCAGTGCAGAGAGGCAGATATTTTAACATTCCTAGACACGAACGTGTATGCCAAAAATGTAATAGTGGCGATCTTGGTGACGAGTTTCATTATTTATTTTTGTGTTCACATTTTTGTAACTCGAGAAGAGAATTATTAAAATCATATTATTATAGATATCCCAAATGCCATCAAATTTCAAGAATTATTGTTATCTAATAAAAAGTCAGTATTATTAAAGCTTGTAAGGCTAATGAATTTAATAATTAAACAATTGTAACGTTGTTATCCCATGTCAAAAATTAATCCAGTTCTGATATTTACAGGTTGTGTGTAACAAAACTAATTTCACTAGTTTGTCATTATGTGTTTAGATTGAATTGTATTGTTAGTTATGATTCCTAGTTGCTATTTCCAATCAAGTTATTTTTTTCTTCTTTTACCCTCTCAATCGCTCAACCTCCCCACCCTTCTGCAATCCCTTTGTGTACATAAATAGTTTTAATTAAAAAAAATAAAATGTTATGTAATTAATTATTTTGCATGTGTGTGTATATTATTTTAACGATTTCCATGTGCCCTTAATGGGTTTTTTCTGGAATAAACTTGCCTTGCCTTGCCTTGCAACCCGGCTTGGCTGACTAGGCGGCAACAGAGTTAGCGATTGTTGAGGATTGAGATCGCATGAGGGATGACAGAGTTGTTGTGCAATTTTTTTTTCTTAGCTAACGATCTGACGGCAAGTGCTGAAAACAACGATTCAGGGGGTGGGAGTTGTCGCATGTGGTGCGATTTGCCTTTTTCCTAGTGGCTGTGGTGTACACTTCTCTCAGCTGTGTCTGTTGGATGCCAGTTATGTTGCTCGCCATGTTCACTCAGCTGTTTCTGTTGGATGCCAGTTATGTTGCTCACCATGTTCACTCAGCTGTGTCTGTTGGATGCCAGTTATGTTGCTCGCCATGTTCACTCAGCTGTGTCTGTTGGATGCCAGTTATGTTGCTCGCCATGTTCACTCAGCTGTGTCTGTTGGATGCCAGTTATGTTGCTCGCCATGTTCACTCAGCTGTTTCTGTTGGATGCCAGTTATGTTGCTCACCATGTTCACTCAGCTGTGTCTGTTGGATGCCAGTTATGTTGCTCGCCATGTTCACTCAGCTGTGTCTGTTGGATGCCAGTTATGTTGCTCACCATGTTCACTCAGCTGTGTCTGTTGGATGCCAGTTATGTTGCTCACCATGTTCACTCAGCTGTGTCTGTTGGATGCCAGTTATGTTGCTCGCCATGTTCACTCAGCTGTGTCTGTTGGATGCCAGTTAGGTTGCTCGCCATGTTCACTCAGCTGTGTCTGTTGGATGCCAGTTATGTTGCTCGCCATGTTCACTCAGCTGTGTCTGTTGGATGCCAGTTATGTTGCTCACCATGTTCACTCAGCTGTGTCTGTTGGATGCCAGTTAGGTTGCTCACCATGTTCACTCAGCTGTGTCTGTTGGATGCTAGTTATGTTGCTCGCCATGTTCACTCAGCTGTGTCTGTTGGATGCCAGTTATGTTGCTCGCCATGTTCACTCAGCTGTTTCTGTTGGATGCTAGTTATGTTGCTCACCATGTTCACTCAGCTGTTTCTGTTGGATGCCAGTTATGTTGCTCGCCATGTTCACTCAGCTGTGTCTGTTGGATGCCAGTTATGTTGCTCGCCATGTTCACAGCTGTTTCTGTTGGATGCCAGTTATGTTGCTCGCCATGTTCACTCAGCTGTGTCTGTTGGATGCCAGTTATGTTGCTCGCCATGTTCACTCAGCTGTGTCTGTTGGATGCCAGTTATGTTGCTCGCCATGTTCACTCGGCTGTGTCTGTTGGATGCCAGTTATGTTGCTCGCCATGTTCACAGCTTTTTCTGTTGGATGCCAGTTATGTTGCTCACCATGTTCACTCAGCTGTGTCTGTTGGATGCCAGTTATGTTGCTCGCCATGTTCACAGCTTTTTCTGTTGGATGCCAGTTATGTTGCTCACCATGTTCACTCAGCTGTGTCTGTTGGATGCCAGTTATGTTGCTCGCCATGTTCACTCGGCTGTGTCTGTTGGATGCCAGTTATGTTGCTCGCCATGTTCACAGCTTTTTCTGTTGGATGCCAGTTATGTTGCTCACCATGTTCACTCAGCTGTGTCTGTTGGATGCCAGTTATGTTGCTCGCCATGTTCACTCAGCTGTGTCTGTTGGATGCCAGTTATGTTGCTCGCCATGTTCACAATCCTATTCCAGCGTGGTTTCTCCCTTACGGTGAGCAGACCAAACCCCATTATAATGTCGAAGGTGAGAATGCTTTCTACCAGGCTGCGGTACACCGACCTAAGGACATGACTACTGATACCAAAGGCTCTGAGCAAAAACATACGCTGATGGGCTTATTTACAGACCGGATCTGGATTATCCTAAAATGATAATGTATCATCAATAACAGTGCCAAGATATTTAAAATTGCTGATTTGTTCTATCATATTCTATCTTATCCCGTAACTGGAAAGTCGTTGGTGCACCAACGATGATCGTTTAACCAGCGTACTCCATCTTTCTCTGTCCTCAGCAGTCCTGATGGCTTCACTCAGTGTCAAGCCAGTCCATTCTCCAATGTTGTCTTCCTACCTCTTTTTCTGTCTCGCTCTTCTTCTTTTTCTGCCTCCTCGCACCGTGCCTTGCAGTATGGTCTTTACAAGGCCTGATGTTCTGTGATGACCTCTGGTGCTCATCTGTTCCACCGGCTCAATATTAATAATATACTAAAGCAATTCAACAGACATTGACTATAGATTTCTCACAGAAATGTCTTCTTATCCATCCTGAAGTCGTTGTTGTTGTTGGTGGTGACGGTGGTTTTGATGGTGTTGGTCTTCTTCTTCTTTTTCTTCTTCTCCGTCTTCTTTTTCGTCTTCTTTTTCTTCTTCTTCTTCTTCTTCTTCTTCTTCTTCTTCTTCTTCTTCTTCTTCTTCTTCTTCTTCTTCTTCTTCTTCTTCTTCTTCTTCCTCTTCTTCTTCTTCTTCTTCTTCTTCTTCTTCTTCTTCTTCTTCTTCTTCTTCTTCTTCTTCTTCTTCTTCTTCTTCTTTTTCTTCTTCTTCTTCTTCTCCTCTTCTTCTTCTTCTTCCTCCTCCTCCTCCTTCTTCTTCTTCTCCTCCTCCTCCTTCTTTTTCGTCTTCTTTTTCTTCTCCTCCTCCTCTTCTTCCTCCTCCTCCTTCTTCTTCTCCTCCTTCTTCTTCTTCTTCTTCTTCTTCTTCTTCTTCTTCTTCTTCTTCTTCTTCTTCTTCTTCTTCTTCTTCTTCTTCTTCTTCTTCTTCTTCTTCTTCTTCTCCTCCTCCTCCTCCTCCCCATCCTCGTCATCGCCACCACCACCATCATCACCATCTTTTTCTTCTTCTACTTCTTCACCTACTAATACTCCGCCTTGTTTTTTTTTTTTCGCTTTCCTCTTATTTTCCCTCTTTCCTTTTGTCGCCGTATCCTGCTTATCTCATTCACCTTCATCCCGAGAAAAATGAAGGAAAAAAAAAAGAGTAGTGTTGCAGTTGTCGGATTCTCCATCATAAATCTTTGCCGTTTTACCTCGTGTTATACATTTATGTATTTCTAAGGACGCGCATTTCTTCTTTTTAATGGAGATGTATGTGGAGATGCTGAGAAATGCAGAATGTGCGACATAATTCTTTCATCTTCATCCATCTTTATTAGCCGACTGCACGAACTTTCAGAACTCGGATTCTCTTTCTTTCCAACTTTTTGTGTGTGTTAACCACTAGACGATGTTTGTCGAACGGTGCTATCTTATACATTAATTATTATCTGTGGTTGTTCTATTGGAGGTTGTGTGGTTGTATCTTGTGTAACTGCATGAGTGTGTCTTTGTGTGTGTGTGTGTGTTTGGGTGTGTTTGTTTGTTTGTTTGTTTGTTTCATATAACGTCTATTCACCGAAGTGATTTTAGACAACAAAATAAAAGGCAGGTGGGAGAAAAAGGATATGCGCTACATTGATGGGGGAAAGGAGATTACATTTAAACAAAATAGTACAGTAACATAACATCAAATAAAATTAAATAAATTAAGTATTCAAACAATATTTTAAAACTAAAAAAAAAATTCTATGGAACATGTCAAACTTGTGAAATGTTCATGTACAGAAAAGCCAAAAAGTGAAAGTTTGGGTGTGTGTGGGTGTGTGTTTGTGTGTGTTTAGGTGATGCTCTTGAACTGTGTGTGTGTGTGTGTAGGTAGATAATGTTCTTGTGTGGTGTATATGTATGTGTGTGAGGTGGTGGGATTAGCCGAAATTGTGTGTGTGTGTGTGTGTGTGTGTGTGTGGGTGTGTGTGTGTGTGTGTGTAGGTTATGTTTCTCTGTGAGTGCTTGCGCGCTCCTGTATGTGTGTGCGTGCGTTTTTGGTTTACTCTTTTCTGTTTTCATTGGGGAAATTAACGGTCACTGTGAATTTTGAAACGGATCTTTGAAATATGTGATTAATCCCTTTAAACAAAATAATGCTTATTTCTTCTAGGTTTAGGTAACCTTTTTGATACCGCCCACGAATGACACAATAATAAAAAAATAATAATAATAATAATAATAATAATAATAATAATAATAATAATAATAATAATATTAATAATATTAATAATATTAATAATAATAATAATAATAATAATAATAATAATAATAATAATAATAATAATAATAATAATAATAATAATAACTATTATTATTATAATAATGAGGATGAGGATGATATTAATAATAATAATAATAATAATAATAATAATAATAATAATAATAATAATAATAATAATAATAATAATAATTATTATTATTATTATTATTATTATCCCTTTTCTCATCGCATTGTTCTGTTTTAAAACAATCTGACAAATAAGATTACAGTCACATCACATTTGGCCTCAACCTCAAGATACATTTAAAGTTTAACGAACTATGGGGAGAGAGAGAGACAGAGAGAGACAGACAGACAGACAGGGAGAGATATAGAGGAGAGAGAGAGAGAAGGGAGAAAGAAGAGGAGGTAGAGAGACAGAGACTGAGAGACACCGCGAGAAAGACAGAGAGACAGAAAGATATACAGACAAACAGTGAATGAGACATACAGAAAAGAGAGAGAGAGAGAGAGAGAGAGAGAGAGAGAGACATACAGAAAAAGATAGTGAGAGAGAGTGAGTGAGAGAGAGAGAGAGAGAGAGAGAGAGAGAGAGAGAGAGAGAGAAAGAATGTAATTTATATCGTGCAGTTGTAAGTCTCCTTCGGATGAGAGTATAAACCGAGGTCTAGTTTGTGTGCCGCATACATTCCATCATAACGGACTTTAAAGATCCTGACGCTCATGTCCTTAGACTGGTGAATGCCGGTCCTGCACCTAGGTCCTTCTCCCCCATCCCTGGCTGTCCAGGATTGTGCTCAGTTGTCTGGAGCGCTTTTACGGGCTCGGGCGGCTTGGGTTAGATCCTGTATCAGCCAGCGCCTTGAGCAGCTCTTGAGCTGGAAAAGCGCTATATAAGATCGAATAAATAAATAAATAAATAAATAAATAAATAAATAAATAAATAATAAATAGTCTTCACGCACAACAGAAATAATAGCGGTCGTGTTGTTTGTTTATATCACAGCTATAAAATACATGGAATGATTATGATGTCCACCCAGTTCTGTCAACGTCAAGAAAGAAAAGTTCACATTGTGTATTTCTACCATGTCTGATTTATTTTATTTTTAAGATAGTGAAGAATGAGGAGGAAGAGGAGGAGGAGGAGGAGCAAGAGAGGGAATTGACAGTTGCCAACTTAACGGCTAGGCGGGGTGGGTTTGATGGTGGGCGGGGGTTCTATGTCTGGGTATGTACATTTTATAGGTTTGCCGTCTTGTATTTCCTGAAATGTCTTATATTAATGAAAAATCATATGGCTATTAAAACCAAAAGAATGCTAATTTACACTAAATTAACGTCATCGTCGTTATCATCATTATTATCATCATCATCTTCTTCATCATCATCGTCGTCGTCGTTTTCGTCATCATCATCAGCAGCAGCACTTTATCATCTTCATCATCATCATCATCATCATCATCATCGTTGTCATTATCACCACCAATATCCTCGTCGTCGTCATCATTATGCATCATTTCTGTTCTCTCTCTCTCTCTCTCTCTCTCTCTCTCTCTCTCTCTCTCTCTCTCTCTCTCTCTCTCTCTCTCTCTCTCTCTCTTTTTAAAATCTTTCTTTCTTTTCTTTCTTGTTTTCTTTCTTTCTTTTCTGTTCTTTCTTTCTTTGATTTTCGTTTTACTTTCTTTCTTTTTATCATTAATGTTAGCTTCTTATCGTAGCCCATTTCCGGCAGCGGATGTCTGCTTAGCACTGACTGACACAGGATGTTAGGTGGCCCTTAATATTGGGAACTCTCTACTTCCTAAGCTTTAAGTGCTGAAAAGATTACTTCTTACAAATCATTGCCTTGATAGACTGGCTGTCCGTCCATTTCAGCTCCCATGGTCTTCTTTCCCTCCTCCCCCACCCCGTTCCCCATTCCCAACCCTTCCCCACCCCGCGTTCGTACAAGCCCATTACCTACCGCACAACAGCAGCTAAACGTCTTGGGCGAAAATTACACAATTTATAAATCGTGTACTCATGTACTCTCTCTCTCTCTCTGCTACGTTACTGCCAACTATGAGACGTTCTGAACAAAGTTACACAAAGTCTATTCGCGCTGTTATGCAGCCTGTCCCTACTGAAATGAGTGGAAATTTGGCAAAGACGCATACAGGATTATTCACATAAATCTCGACAATAACGTCACCAGCAAATAAGGAACTATATGGCAGATATGGAATTCCCTTTTGAGAATATTTATGTTCACCACTTTATAATCTTTACTAGAAGCATATTTTTAAGAGAATCTGACACGATGCGCTCTAGGAAGATGTTCAAGAGTGTTGGAGAGAGTAGACATCCCTGACGCACACCGATTGTTGTTCTGAACCAGTTTCCGATGGCGCAGTTGTGGAGGACTGCACTGGTAGCCTTGTCATACAGGCTTTTGATGACTTCATTAATTTTATGGCTGATGTTATACACTCTCATGGTTGCCCACAGAGCTGCATGCAGGACTCGGTCAAACGCCTTCTTGAAGTCCACGAACACATAATATAGATGTTGTTGGTGCTGTAGGTATTTCTCGCAGATTATTCTGAGGTTGAACATCTGTTCAGTTGTACTTCGCCCTGCCCTGAACCCTGCATGTTCTTCAGCTATGATTTGTTCAGCTTGGGGTTTCAACCCGCAGGTCACGAAGGCACAAATGGGTCTTGAGGCGAAAACGAAAGGCAGCATTTGTTTGGAAAGAATGGAGAGACATGGGAAGGGAGTTCCAGACGGTGGGAGCAGAAAATGAAAATGAGCGTTCACCAAAGGATTTGTCCACTCGTGGAATGCAGAGATTTTGGGCAGAAGAAGATCGAAGGGTTCTAGAGGGTATGTACATGTAGGGGTTTACCATAATAAGGAGGGCCGGATGAAGAGAGAGCATTGAAGCAGTGGCAAATAATTTTGTACTCAATTTTTTGTTCGATGGGAAGCCAGTGTAGGGATTTAAGATGATGAGTTATATGGGCAGATCTTGGAATGCGAAGAATGAGACGGGCGGCATTACTTTGAATCTTTTGAAGTCTTTGCAATAGATAGTCCGGGCAACCACAGAAGAGAGAGTTACAATAGTCAAGCCGTGAGATAATGAAAGCTGAGACAAGAGTTTGAGTGGATTTGGTAGACAGAAAGTGACGGATGCTGTTGATTCGACGGAGTTCAAAATTTAGGTTTCGGATTAGAGTTTGAATGTGAGCTTGCATAGTCAGGTGAGAGTCCAAAATCACGCCCAAGTTTTTGACAGAATCAGAAAACTGGACAACAGAGTTAACAACAACAAAGGAAGATGGATGCTGAGATGTTGTTATGCGAGGAGATGAAATAATTATGGCTTCTGTCTTTTCGTCATTAAGTTTCAATTTGTTGAACGTCATCCAAGACTTGACATCACAGGTGGCACTCTTGCATCGAATTTATTGTAATGCCAAGATCCTGTGGGCAGAAGGTTTATAAAGTTGTGTATCGTCCGCAAAGGAATGATGATTGACAGAGTAATAATCGATGATGTCAGAAAGAGGGGATGTGTAGAGAACAAAGAGGACGGGACCCAAAACCGATCCTTGTGGCACGCCACAGAGGATCGGAGCAGGATCAGAGCGGTCATTGTCAACGTATACAGTTTGTCACGTCGTCTTTTAGTAATGTATGACGTGAGCCAGTCAAGAACTGTGCCACGAAGGCCAAAAGTGTGTTGCAGACGGTCAATGAGAATGGTGTGATCTATGGTGTCAAATGCTGACGAAAGGTCTAACAGAGCAAGAACAGAGAGTTTGCCCTGATCAAGGGAGAGGAGGAGATCATTAGTGATTTTAACAAGAGCAGTTTCTGTACTATGTCTAGGTCTAGCGGATTGAAGAGGATCAAGAATGTTGTTTGAAGACAGGCGTGCATTGAGCTGAAAAAGAATCCTGGAATCCCCTAAATAATGAAAATTGCAGTCCATAAACAATGAAATGTTTACGTAAATAATGCATTATTTAGCAACATCTTCTAAATAATATATTATTTAGCCAATTTTGCTAAGTAATGCAATATATATGTAAACAAACCATTATTTATAAACATATCTAAATAATACATTATTTCACAATATCTGCTAAATGGTACATTATTTAGGTAAATAATTTCATCATTTAGCAACATTGCTTTATTTACATAATTATATCAATATTTATTTACGTGAACAATGTATTGTTCAGGTAAATAATAAGTTATTTATGTAGAAAATGTATTATTTAGAGAAGTCTTACATTGCTTGTAAACAAATGATTAGTTGGAAAATGTGCTTCTTTAAAAATAAAAAAAGATTGTTTAGCTGATAGTGGTCAAACAACACCGAAAAAATTCGCAAATAAATATTTTACAAAGTGAATTCCAAAAGTAAAATAAGGTAAAGGTAGTCCCATAGCCTTGTGGCCGTAGGGGAGCGTGATGTTGGAGATCACACTTATCTTGGGCCAGCGTAATGAGGGTGATGCCCATCTCTCTCCCTCGCTGCTTTACCTTCCCCACCCTTAAGAGAGTAAGTACTCAGTCACAGTTGAGTCAACTGGGGGCGTTGTTATTGGTCGCTTCACGTTTTTCGGTCACCCATCCAAGTGCTAACCACACTGGACGGTGCTTAACTTGCGACACAGTAGCGAGTGCTCCAACCACTGCGCTATCCGACACCGAATTACATAGGCGGATGTTTATGTATGCATGCAGTATAAACTACTACTACTACTACTACTACTACTACTACTACTACTACTACTACTACTACTACTACTGGATGTTATCACGCGGGTGTTTTTTCCTCCAATCGAACAAAGCGCGGCGATCTGAAGATATCGTTATTACACAAGGCGGAAGCGAAATCAATATTTATTTTTTTGAAATTTAGGTTCACTGCCAAAACCCAATATCGTTATTGAAGGGATGGAGGAAGCCGGAGTACCTGGATAAAACCCTCTGTGTCCTGAAAGTCTTGTGCCTAAGTCCCGTAAATTCGTAAGTTCGAAACCCGCGACCTTTTGGCCTAGAAAACTAGCTCTCTATCAACCATGCTAACAGCCCGTCCCTTTGTATTAAGAGGTTGACAGATGGGTCGATGCAGGCAATTAAAAATTAACCAACAACTGTGTAGTTGTGCATCTAAATGAGTTAAATATTGTATCGGCTAGTGCTTTTAGCACCCCCGTTGAGGTGCCGGGGGGGTTTCAGTATAAATAGTAGCCCCACTTTCTGCAAATTTAGTGCTTTAAATTCCCACTGTCGCTGTCTTTCTCATTAATTTGTTCTTTCTCATTCCTGCTCTGTTCTATCAATCTGCTATACTATTTTCTTCTTCGCTAGACCAGTCACCTACCTTTTTTTTTTATTGAAAACTCTTCCGGGACAAGACTCCTTATTTGTGTGTGAGGTCTGTTGGATCAGCTTGGGAATATTGGACGCTTTCTGCCAGGTGGTCACTAGGGCTTCCTATGATGTTATTATTTAGCAATGTAGGCATTTTATATGTATGTGTTTTGTTAATTTATAATGATGTTTGTATTCTTTTTTCTTTTTTTTCTTTTTTGTAAACGGGGGTTCGATAAATTAGAATATAGCCTCAGCGTCCCCTGCGTGGGATGTCTTTATTGTAAAGTGACTGGCTGGTGGAGAGCATTCAGTTTTACCACTAGGGTTGTTTCGGCAGATCTTTTATGCGGATCGGGGGTTGTCCGGTCCTGATTTGGCTCGGAAGAGTCCGCTGGACCTAAAGCAATAATCATGTAATGTAGCCTAGTGCCTTTAGCAGTTCTTGAGCTGGGCACTCGCTCTATATAAAAACAACGAATAAATAATAAATGTATTCCTTTTCCTCAATCTTCATTCTCCCTCGTTTAAAGAACAAAATGTGCATGGAAGAACTTCAACCCACATTTACTGTCTTCAACAATCTTTTCCGCCAAACTCGTTTTATAGAGAAGTTTATCATATGGAAAGAACGTGCCAACTGTCGCGTAAAACTTGATCCAGCTTGAGATTTTCTTTTTAAAAACCTAATTAGGCGTTTTTGAATGCAACAGAGACAACTTGCAGCTGTTGGAATTTTATTTCAGATCCAACCCTTTAAATTGCACACTTTATTATTTGTCTGTTTTTTCTATAATGATATTTAAGGTATAGATGCAAAGGTCGTTTTTTTAATCCTCTCTCTCAAAAGCTGCAAGTTGGCACCTCGGGCGGCTTGAGTTAGATCCTGTATCAGCCAGCGCCTTAAGCTGTTCTTGAGCTGGAAAAGAGCTTGATAAGAACGAATAAGTAAATACAGATCCCCCTCCCAACCCCCTTTAGATCGCAGTGCACATGAACTGTTCCACTTACATGATTGGGGCTGTTTGTTGAATCATTGTATAGTTCTGTTGCAGTCCTATGTAATTTGCTAGGGAACTGTGTGCAATCTGTAGTGATTATCTTGCATGAGGTCATGCTTGGAAACTGTCATTAGCCGCTGTAGCTTTTTTTAAATCTTTGCATTGAGTGGGTGAGTCGTTTGCGTGGCTTTATAATTTATTAACACACATTCTCTCTCTCGCTCTGTCTCTCTTTCTCTTTCTCTCTCTCGCTCTCTCTCTTTTTCTTTCTCTCTCTCTCTCGCTCTCTTTCTTTTTTTCTTTTTCTCTCTTTCTTTCTATCTCTTTCACTCTCTCTTTTTTTCTCTCTCTTTCACTCTTTTTCTTTCTCTCTCTTTTTCTATCTCTTTTTCTCTCTCTTTTTCTCTCTCTCTCTCTTTTTTTCTCTCTCTCTCTCTCTCTTTCTCTCACTCTCTTTCACTCTCTCTTTCCCTCCCTCTCTTTCTCTCTCTCTCTCTTTCTTTCTCTCTTTCTCTCTCTCTTTCCCTCTCTCTCCGTTAAACCGGAAGCGAGATAGTCCTTCCTCGCTTACGCTCCTAGCGGTGAAGTCAAAACGTGTTACTCCCCTTTGGCTTAGCAGAAGCGCTCATTGGCTTTTTATGTTTTCTACGCATTGCGTCCAAGGCAAACGTATATCGTCCATATTTTGTAGAGCATTGTATGTAAATATTAAGTTACCGTAATGATGACACTCATTTGCAGGACCGTAATGATGACACTCATTTTCAGGAACAGGAGACGCGGATGGGTGTCATCGTCGCCATGACTTTGGACTTTGATCATTGTTCTATTTGCATTCGGTTTGCTTTTATTGTTTTCCATGTATTGTATTGTGACTCCTTTCTAAGGGCCAGTGCCTTCAGGAATTAAAGTTTTGTTCGTTCCCCAATCTTCCACCTCTACCCGGTTTTTCCCCCAGCACCCGTATCTCCACATTGTCCATCACCCGTATCTCCACATTGTCCACCACTCGTATCTCCACACTGTCCATCACTCGTATCTCCACATTGTCCACCACCCGTATCTCCACATTGTCCACCACCCGTATCTCCACATTGTCCACCACCCGTATCTCCACATTGTCCACCACCCGTATCTCCACATTGTCCACCACCCGTATCTCCACATTGTCCACCACCCGTATCTCCACATTCTCCACCACCCGTATCTCCACATTCTCCACCACCCGTATCTCCACATTCTCCACCACCCGTATCTCAACATTCTCCACCACCCGTATCTCAACATTCTCCACCACCCGTATCTCCACATTCTCCACCACCCGTATCTCCACATTGTCCACCACCCGTATCTCCACATTGTCCACCACCTCCATCCCCCTACACTCCTCTCACTCAAGCCCAAACGTATTTGCTTTGTCCGCGTGTTTCCGTGGTCTTCTTCTTCTTCTTTTTCTTCTTCTTCTTCTTCTTCTTCTTCTTCTTCTTCTTCTTCTTCTTATTATTATTATTATTATTATTATTATTATTATTATTATTATTATTATTATTATTATTATTATTCTCCTTCTTCTTCTTCTTCTTCTTCTTCTTCTTTTCTTCTTCTTATTCTTCTTCTTCTTCTTCTTCTTCTTCTTCTTCTTCTTCTTCTTCTTATTATTATTATTATTATTATTATTATTATTATTATTATTATTATTATTATTATTATTATTATTATTATTATTATTATTATTATTATTTTTATTCTCCTCCTCCTCCTCCTTCTTCTTCTTCTTCTTCTTCTTCTTCTTCTTCTTCTTCTTCTTCTTCTTCTTCTCATCTTCCTCCTCCTCCTCCTCATCATCATTATGTTATTGTTTTTTTTGGTTTTTTTCTTCTTCCTATAGAATGAAGAATACAGAATTTATTCAGCATTTCATAGGTACATTCTTCTTCTTCTTCTTCTTCTTCTTCTTCTTCTTCTTCTTCTTCTTCTTTTTCTTTTTTTTCTTCTTCTTCTTCTTTTTCTTCGTTGTTGTCACGCGCTATTCTGACACTTTGTGTTCCCTTTGGCTAGTGCTTGTCCCTTGCATGAAGTTAAAAGGGGCAATAATCCTCGGTCGTAAACAGGATTTCACTTCTCTTAGTAACTGCCCCTCCTATCCCGTGCAAGGGCATATATGAACGGCCGATATCTATTAGAAAGTTCTGTTTATGTCAGGCACCAGCAGAGGCCACAAAATTTCAGAAATAGTCAGAAACATTGACGAGGGAGTTGGGGATGGAGAAGAGGAAGCGAGGGGAGTTGGAGTAGACGGAATGCAAGGGGAGACTATAAACTTTAGGATTTTAGAGGACCATGCAGATGTAAAGGTGCCAATACACGACATTGTTTCTAACATCATTGACATCGCTGTCATCATACCTATCCCATCCTATCCCATAACTCGAAGGTCGTTGGGGAACCACAGATGATCGTCTATCCAGCGTATTCCATCTTTCTCTGTCCTCAGCAACTCTCATGGCTTCGCTCAGTTTCAAGCCAGTCCATTCTCGAATGTTGTCCTCTCCGCTGGTTTTCTGTCTCCCTCTTCTTCTGCCTCCGTGCACCGTGCCTTGCAGGATGGTCTTTGCAAGGCCTGATGCTCTGATGACGTGGCCATATCTCCGTTTCTTCACCACTGGGAGCAAGTCATCGTATCGTTTAATGGCTTGTGTGATGGTCTGTCGGTCTTCGTCGTTGGTGATGTGCTGGGTATAGGAAATGCCCAGAAGTCTTCTGTAGCACCTCATCTCCATGCTTGTATTCTTCGTTGTAGATCTGCTGTGAGGGTCCATGTTTCGCAAGCGTAAAGGAAGATGGAGATGACTAGGGAGCGCAGCAGCCTTACCTTGCAATGTAGACTGATGGTCCTGTCTTTCCAAATTGGCTTTAACCTTGTCAGTAGTTGTTTGTGTGATCATGGAGAGGATTGCCTGTCGGGATCCATCCATTGTCTGATACAATAGCTCCTACATATTTGAAGCTATGCACTGTGTTGAGGGATTTGCCTTGGACTTTGATGTCCGTATTGATGCCATTGGTGTTGTTGGTCATCATTTTGGTCTTCTCTGCACTCCTTTCCATTCCATGGCTCTGGAGGTGGTGTGAAGCCTCTGTACCAGCTGTTCAAGGTCTTGTTTACTTCCAGCCACTCCATCAATGTCATCTACAAAACGGAGGTTTGAGATTACTCTACCCCCTATGCTGACTATGCCTTCGTGATCTGCAAGGGCATCCGACATGATGCGTTGGAGAGAGTAGGCATCTTGACGCACACCGATTGTTGTTTTGAACCAGTTCCCGATGGCGCTGTTGGGGAGGACTGCACTGCTGCCTCAACGTCTTCTCGGAGAATGGGAGGATTTCTTCTTCTTCTCTGTTCTGGGGACATGCTAGAACTGAGGGATCTCCATTTGGTGTGTAGTTGTAAAGTTCAGAGCAGTAATCTGTCCATCTATCCAAGACTTCTTTTTCTTCTGTAAAGCATATGTCAGACTTGCTTTGGATCTTGGAGACCCTTGGGCTGTTTAGCACTTGTCAGCCGCTTCACAGTCTTGCTATGGTTCTTTTTCAGACTGTTCTCTATTTCCTGGCATTGATCTTCTGTCCAGTTCTCCTTTGCAGTGCGCATGCCTTCTCGGATGTCATTGTTGATTTTTCGGTAGGCATCAGCTCTCTGTGAGGTGTTCTTTTTTTCATCTCTCTTTACAGCCTGCTGAAGTGCGGTATCACAGTCGAACTTGATGATAACGGTGGCCTGATTCCCTCTTCCACGGACATTCCATGAGCACAGCTTGTTAACTTCAGAAAGGCTGAGCAAAGTTGAAATTTTTAAAGTTTACAAAACACTACTATATTCGAATTCGCGAGTGAAATAATGGTAGGCAGGGGCGGTGCAGATCACTTCTTCTTCGTCTTCTTCTTCTGTGATTCATCATCGTGCTTATTTATCTCATCCACATTCTTTCCTTTTTTTCTTTCTTCCTTTCTGTTTCTTTCTTTCCTTCTTCTTCTTCTTCTTCTTCTTCTTCTTCTTCTTCTTCTTCTTCTTCTTCTTCTTCTTCTTCTTCTTCTTCTTCTTCTTCTTCTTCTCCTTCTTCTTCTTCTTCTTCTTCTTCTTCTTCTTCTGTGATTCCTCATCGTGCTTATTTTTCTCATCCACATTCTTTCTTTCTTTCTTTCTTTCTTTCTTTCTTTCTTTCTTTCTTTCTTTCTTTCTTTATTTATTTTTTTCTTTCTCTTCTTCTTCTTCTTCTTCTTCTTCTTCTTCTTCTTCTTCTACTACTACTACTACTACTACTACTTCTTCTTCTTCTTCTTCTTCTTCTTCTTCTTCTACTACTACTATTACTTTTTCTGCTTCTTCTTCTTCTTCTACTTCCTCTTCTACTACTACTACTACTACTACTACTACTACTACTACTACTACTACTACTACTACTACTACTACTACTTCTTTTTCTTCTTCTGTGATTCCTCATCGTCCTTATTTTTCTCATCCACATTCTTTCTTTCTTTCTTTCTTTCTTTCTTCTTCTTCTTCTTCTTCTTCTTCTTCTTCTTCTTCTTCTTCTACTACTACTACTACTACTACTACTACTACTACTACTACTACTACTACTACTACTACTTCTTCTTCTTCTTCTTCTTCTTCGTCTTCTTCTTCTGTGATTCATCATCGTCCTTATTTTTCTCCTCCACATTCTTCTTTCTTTCTTTCTTTCTTTCTTTCTTTCTTTCTTTCTTTCTTTCTTTCTTTCTTCTTCTTCTTCTTCTTCTTCTTCTTCTTCCTCTTCTTCTTCTTCTTCTTCTTCTTCTACTACTACTACTACTACTACTACTACTACTACTACTACTACTACTACTACTACTACTACTACTTCTTCTTCTTCTACAACTACTACTACTACTTCTTCTTCTTCTACTACTACTTCTTCTTCTACTACTACTACTACTACTTCTTCTTCTTCTACTACTACTACTACTACTACTTCTTCTTCTACTACTACTACTACTACTACTACTTCTTCTTCTTCTTCTACTACTACTACTACTTCTTCTTCTTCTTCTTCTTCTTCTTCTTCTTCTTCTTCTTCTTCTTCTTCTTCGTCTTCTTCTTCTGTGATTCATCATCGTCCTTATTTTTCTCCTCCACATTCTTCTTTCTTTCTTTCTTTCTTTCTTTCTTTCTTCTTCTTCTACTAGTACTACTACTACTACTACTACTACTACTACTACTACTACTACTACTACTACTACTACTACTACTTCTTCTTGTTCTTCTTCTTCTTCTTCTTCTTCTTCTTCTTCTTCTCCCCTTTTTTTAGTACAGCAGTGCACTAAGGAAAATTTGTTCTGGTTTTTTTTTTCCTTCATGTTTTTGGTGCGGACTGATTTACATATGCCGACAAGCGTTCGTACTCAGAGGAAGTGCAGTCCCAGTCAAATCTCGCGCCCCCATTACCATAATTCTAGCCTCGCGTGAGAAGACGAGAAGGCGGCAGTGCTGAGAATGGAGCAAATAAAAAGTTATAATGAACCCTGTATTTTTGACGGTTGCAGAAAATCAAATTGAATACGTGCATTTTGGATCTGTTCCGCTTCAGCATTTTTTGAAATAGGAAACCGACGTCACGAAATAACAAGGAGCTTTTTTCTTCAAAATCCCGCCCCCTGGCCAGCTCATCCAAATATTCCTAATCTTGATTTCTACTGAATATTGTTATATTTTTGTTCCAGTATTTTTTAGGACTGGGTTGGAGGGGTGGTTGAGGTAGCGGCGATGACAGGAGGGTTTGGCGAGGGAAGGTAGTGTTGAGGGAGTTGTCTTCAACTTGAAAATAAAAACAATTCTTGATTTGCTGGAGGGAGGACAGTGTCTTCTTCGTTTTCATCGATTTCGTCATCTTGATGATATACGAGCATGCCATTTCCTTGTAGGGAGGATTGAATATTTCGCTCGCTCTCTCCCGATTTCGACATCTTCGTCGTCGTTGTTGACTTCTTCAATGTTATCATCATCATCATCATCATCATCATCATCATCATCATCATCATCATCATCACCATCATCATCATCACCATCATCATCATCATCATCATCATCATCATCTTCATCATCATTCTTATCCTGCTTTTTTTTAATCATCATTCTTCGTCGTCATTCTCCCCCTCATGATGCTGATGCTGCTGCTGCTCCTTTTTCTCCACCTCTTCCTCATCATCATAATTATCATCATCGTCATCATTATCGTCGTAATCACTATCATCATCGTCATCATCATCTGTCGTCGTCGTTGCCCTTATCCTCCTCATTTTCATCATTAATCGCCATCTTTATCCTGCTTCCCTCTTCCCGTCTTCCTCCTCCTCCTCCTCCTCCTCAGCATTATCGTGATCATCGTCACCAACATCAGCATCATCATCGCCATCTTCATCCTGCTTCCCTCTTCTCGTCTTCCTCTTCTTCCCTATCCTCCTCTTCCTCCTCCTCATCATCATCATCAATATCGTCATCATCGTCACTATCGTCATCATCACAGTCATCATCATCGCCATATCCATCCTGCTTCCCTCTTCCCGAGTTCCTCCTCTTCCCTCTCATCCTCTTCCTCCTCCTTATCATCATCATTATCATCATTATCGTCATCATCGTCACCATCATCATCTCATTGCCATCTTCATCATCATCATCATCATCATCATCATCATCATCATCATCATCATCATCATCATCATCATTATCATCATCGTACTCGTCATCACGACCACCACTCCCCAACATCGGTTAATTGGTTTGTGCAATGCTGTAGATTTATTAGCCTTTATTACCCCTGTATACGGCATCCTGTTGCTTGCTGTGGTTCAATAGCCCTATTCTAGTGTTGCTCTCTTCGTGCTTCATTAAAGGTCATGTTCGATTCCCGCAAGGAGTCGAGCTTATGTGACTACTGTAACTCTCTCCTGGCTGGACTTCCTTCTTCTTCTATTTATCTGCTCCAACGTGTTCAGAACTCAGCTGCACGTCTGGTTCTCAAAAGGAAAAAAAAATCTGATCATATCACTCCCCTTCTACATTCACTCCACTGGCTTTCAGTGCCCCATAGAATTATTTACAAAATCGCTATTTTTTGTTAAAAGTGCGTCCATGGCTTAGCCCCTTCTTACCTCACTCAGAACATTCAATTCTATAAGCCTTCTAGAAATCTTCGTTCTTCCTCTGACCCCCTCATGCTTCACATACCCCGCTAAAAACTCTCCTCTGCTGGCCATCGATCTTTCTCAGTACTTGGCCCTTTAACTTGGAACTCTCTTCCCCTCTCTCTTCGCAGCTCTCCAAACATAGCTACTTTTAAATCCAACTTGAAAACTCATCTCTTCCTTAAATGTTTCTGATCTTGCCTCCCATCATCATCGTCGTCATTCCTCCTTTTTTTTTTTCAGACCACCGCCACCACCCACCCCATCACCCATCCTTAGCTCTCCCCTCCTCCCTCCCTCCATCGTCTCTTATTCGTTAGCAAGTGTATGATTTTATTTTGTATGAGGCATACGTCCGCCGCTAACAAAGGCAAAACGTAGGTGTTGCCAAGTCTCTGCCAAGCAGTATGGTACGTCACGTGGGGGATCCAGGGAAGTGGAAAGAACAGTAAAAAGGGAACAAAGAAAGAAAAGAAGGAAGGAAGGAATGGGAAAGAAAGAAACCAAAAGAAATATGTTTTCATGCCGAAAAAGTATGAAATAATGAACAAAAAGACACACACACAAAAAGAAAGGAATGAAGGAAAAGAGAAGACAAAAAGAAAGAAAGAAACGCATGAAGAGAAAGAAAGGAAGTGTATTTTATATAGTTGCTTTGCAGCCTGCCGCAATTGAGATGATTTTTCTATAAAGAGTCGTTTTTTTTTTTTCTATAAAGAGTGGATTATCATTTGGGATTTCATCAATTTTAATCGTCTGCTATTTTTTTTGTCGTGACTGGAGTAGGAGTAAGCGTCCTACCAGTCCGCTTCATCATCATCATCATCATCATCATCATCGTCATCGTCGTCGTCGTCGTCATCATCGTCACTTGCTGAATAAATTCTGCATTCTGTGACATGAGAAGATCGTGGGAGTGCGCCATTATCATTTTCATTATCGTCATCGTCACATTTTCATTATCATTATCCTCACTGGGCTGAATAAATTTCTGTATTTTGTATTAGGAGAAGATCGTGTGGTTGCGTCACTATCATTATCATTATCGTCATCGTAACATGTTCATTATCATTATCGTCCCTGGGCTGAAAAGAGTCTGCATTCCTTATGAGAAAAACATGACGTGCGCCTGTATCATTATTATCATTATCATCATTATCATCATTATTATTATCATCATTATCATTATCATCATCGTCACTTAGCTCAACAGAATGTGCAGTCTGTTTTAGTAGGTCATGGATTGCGCCATTATTATTGTCATCGCCTTCACAATACATGTATGTTTAGCGAAAAGACCTAGAGTATTTGTGTGGAAATCCATCATCGTAGGAACTGATTGACCTGGCTTGGCGGGGCCTAAGGGACCAGTGATAAGCGGGATGATCCCCCAAAGAGTGATAGCGGACGCAAGCCATCTAGAATGACCTCCCCTGAGAGTGTTCAAATGTGGATAATCTGTTCGTTTTATAGGGGCTTCCATTCAATTGTGTTTTTTGCTTCCATACACTTCTTTGTTTGTGGTGTGATGTGTCTAATGTTGTGTCGTGTGTCTAATGTTATGTGGTGTGTCTAATGTTATGTGGTGTGTCTAATGTTATGTAGTGTGTCTGGCCTGATTTGGTTTTGTTGGGGGTTGTATTGTATAAATTGTGTTGCTTATGAGCTGTGTCAGGACTCATGACGCTTTATTGAATCATATGCATAACCATGCAAATCTATGCGAGATGAGTCCTAATTAGTCCAAAAATGACATTAAAATGAAATTGTCCGTCCGTTCGCTTCGCTCCAAGGTCAAGGTCACTGGAGCTGTCCAAAATCGGTTCATATAGGTACTTGAGGCCTTGGACCTTAAACTATGAGAGCTATTAAGTCCAAATGAGTTGTATTGTATAATAGATTGATTTTTATATATGTGTTCTGTTACATACATGTTCCATATATGCCAAATTTTCACTGAGATTTGTGAATCAAGTTTTCATGACTTAACTTGGCGGGAGTGTGACAGGAGATATTCTCGGTGTCTATAGGGACACCCGTAAGGCGCACGTTCAGATACGGATAACCTAATCATCGTCTGCACGCTCCTCCATGTCGTTTCGGTAGCACGTCATAGGAGCTGGTTAATTCTGTCCCTGTACAAATGACAGTCTTCATGGTTTGAGACAGGAGCAACATCCGAGACAGAGAGAGAGAGAGCGAGAAGAAGAGAGAGAGAGCGAGAAAGAGAGACAGAGACAGAGAGAGAAAGAGAAAGAGAGAGAAAGAGAGAAAAAAGAGATAGAAAGAGAGAGAGAGAGAGAACGAGAGAGAGAGACAGATTGAGAGAGAGAGACTATACACTTTCTTTTGCAACACTCTTTAATTGGGGATGGATTAAGATCTTTAATTAATTAGAAAGTCTAATATTCCAATCTGTCTGTTAACACATTTACATAATGCAAAACCAGCCTTTACCATGAAATGTATTTAAAAAAAAAACACACACACACACACACACAGATACGGACACACATACATACATACAATCATCTTCGTCATCATATATAACCATTATTGAAACAAACCAACCCTATCCCCAGTCATAAAAATGAGACAGACAGACAGACAGACAGAAAGACAGACACACACAGAGAAATGGAGACAAACAAAACAGACCTCGAGAAAGACAGACAGACAGACAGAGAGAGAGAGAAAAAGAGAGAGAGACTGACTGACTGACTGACTGAGAGAATGACTGACTGACTGACTGACTGACCGACCGAAAAGACGAAAGTAGAGCGAGTGGGTCAGGGTTGCGGAGTGGAGGAAAGGGTTGAGGGGGTGGAGGGTGAATGGGTGGAAGGTGAGGGTGATGCAAAACGGATCCACGCTGACACCAAAACCGTGACACAAACAAGTCGTTTGTTTGCTAATAACCATCCAGTCTAAGGATGCAAACATCTCACAAAACAGAAATTCTGTCCGCCCTCTGTCCAGTTTTCTAAAACACAACACTTTTTAAAACAAATTATTATTATTTGTTTTAAACGACTTGACCCGTAACTTAAGGAAAAAACAACCAAACGAAGAGAAAAAAACTTGAATTTAAAGTGAAAGGAAATTCAAGAAATAAGATGAAAAGTGTTGAAAGAAGATACTATCGTGCGCGTCGCAAACGTAAAACACACACACACACCCACACCCACACCCACACACACACACACACACACACATACACACACAGAGATATTTGCAAATCATCAGAACTGGATTTATTTAAGAATGTAGGAATCGGAAAGTTCTGTTGTTTTTTACTGAAAGAGCACCAAATTCATCTAACAATGTAAGAATCTGATGCAAAATTAGCTCCTTCCGTCTAAAAAGTGGATCTGGGTCGTCTCCTATACGGGTCGGAATAGGTCGACATTATCTCAAAATTTGCCCGAAATGTAGCTGGATTTCCTCCGTCCTGGATAGAGCACTCCCTTGTACTTAAAATACTCTCATGCACTTCAACTGCACTCCCATGCATTAAAAGAACACTCCCGTGTACCTAGAAAAAGTGTGGTGCTGAAAAAAGTGGGTCCCTAGTGAATAAACCCGTTTGTAGCTAAGAAAGGCAAGTTCTGCTACCCATTTGTACCTTTATCCAAGTGCACACACACGCACACATACACACATCTATCTATCTATCTATCTATCTATCTATCTATCTATCTATCTATCTATCTATCTATCTATCTATCTATCTATCTATCTATCTATCTATCTATCTATCTATCTATCTATCTATCTAGATTTTTTTAATTTTTATATATAGATATAGATATATATCTGACGTGAAAAAAGAACAAGACAGAATCTATCTATCTATCTATCTTTTTTTTTTGCTGCAGTTTATTAGCCCTAATATATATATATATATATATATATATATATATATATATATATATATATATATATATATATATATATATATATATATATATATATATGTGTATATATATATGTATATATATATATATATATATATATATATATATATATATATATATATATATATATATATATATATATATATATATATATATATATATATATATATGATGGTTAGGGTTATTCTGACGTGAAAGAAGAACAGGTTTGGAGGCAAGTAACAGAAAACCAAACGAACTGAAGAGAAACACATAAAGGTTGACGTTTTAAATGACAGAAAAGACGACTGCAAGGAAAATAAACAAATTTTGCTGAAAGGAAAGTGAAAAGAAAAACTGGGGAAAGGGGCATACGAGAAGACAGAGAAAAAAAAAGAAAGGAAATGGTAAAGGAAGCACAAGAAGAAAAGTATTAAGTGAAAGAAAGATACATTCGTTTTAAATGATGTGAAGGCTGAAGAAGAAAGTTCAAGGCAAAAGAAGATTGAGTGTAAGAGAAGATGAAGAATAAAAGGGAAATTGACAAAAAAGGAAAAAAGGAGAGATGGAATTTAGGATGAGGGGTGGGGGGTGGGGGCGGAATACACATACACACATACACAGTATTATCATGACTTTCCCGAAACGCCACATACGTTGTTCTGACAATGGGTTATATTTCGTCCCCATTTTTAAGTTCTTTGAAGTGTTCGAACCCTAACCCTAATCCTATCCCAGCCATAACCCTAACGGATCATTGTTCTGACGTCAAAACAAGTAAGCATGTCATTACAAGTTATGTAGATGTTCACTGATTTGTTCAGATAACACTGTGTAAGTGTGCCCCTCTCTCCCTCTCTCTCTCTCTCTCTCCCTCTCTCTCTCTCTCACACACACATACACACACAAACACGCACACACACCGGGAGAAAGGAAAGACACCCCGAACATTATAGAAAATGTCAAAAACAAAATGAAAGGCAAAGCAGTGTGATGGGATAGGGAGAAATATGGAGGGGAGGGTGGGGGAAATTTGAATGGCGTCAAAACAGTCAAAGGAAGATAATTCAAATAATCTATATATATAAATTGCTTAGCCGGAAGTCCTTCTTCGCCTCTACTGTAAAGTTTGTCCGGTATGGACGCTGATCTGGGCAGGTGCTGGGCGCTGCGTATCGGCCTGCTGTGCGCTCAAAACCCGCGAAATCGTTATAGCTGACATTTCCTTAACGAACGTTTAACCGTTTCTGAGATAAATAAATAAACAAAATGTCCACAAACTGCAATAGCCTCATTCCGCGCGCTTCCGATTCAACCCGTGCGCTTCCGATTCAACACGTGCCGTTCCGTAATACCGCAAATTTTGTTTTATTTCCATTCAAAACACTTTTGCAATCATGTCACCAATCTTACAAAATTTTGTGTTTAACTAATTAAATTTGAATAATTAAAAATCGAATCGAGGTTTCAGCATGTTTTCCCATATAGACCAAAAAATTTATGGTCTTTATATGAAGCCTTGGTAGCTCACTTAGTAAGACATCCGCCTACCGTGCAGGCGACATAAGTTCAAATCTCCCGTGGCCATATTTTTTTTATGTTATTTTTTTTACACTACAATATAGATATATTTTTTTATTTAGGCTTTTTACTTTTAACTTATTTATTATTATTATTATTATTATTATTATTATTATTATTATTATTATTATTATTATTATTATTATTATTATTATTATTATTATTATTATTATTAATAAACGAATAATGATAATAATAAGAAGAAGAAGAAGAAGAAGAAGAAGAAGAATTATTATTATTATTATTATTATTATTATTATTATTATTATTATTATTATTATTATTATTATTATTATTATATCTTATATCAAATTGTATTTTAAAACCTTGGTGTTTTTTATTATTTCTATTTGTATTATTCTATATTCAATATTATTATTATTATTATTATTATTATTATTATTATTATTATTATTATTATTACTACCAAGGATCGGGATGGGGTGGTACGTGTAGGTAAAAGGGGGCTACGGGTAGGTTTAAAGGGGCATGGGTAGGCATAACGGGGATACGGGTATATATAAGGGGGTATGGTGATGGTCGATTCCGTCCCATATACGCTACGGTGTCTCGGGACTATAATTTACTTAACAAACAAACAATGGTCGATTCCTTTCATCCATACCTGCGAAACGATCAACGGGGAAGTATCAAGGAGGGTACAGGTAGGTTACAAGGGGGGTACGGAAGGTATCAAGGGGGTATGGGGAGGTATCAAGTGGGTTCGGGGAGGTATCAAGGGGGTATGATGAGGCATCATGGGGGGACGGGGAGATATCAAGGGGAGGTATGGTGAGGTATCAAGGGGGATATGGGGAGGTATCATCGTCCAAATGAAACTCGCAGACAACAGTTGTCTCTCTGTCTACATTTTAAACAGCAACCTGTGTACCCTGGCTTGCCAGGGTACAAAACCACTAGTCTGCAATAAATGTTGAGATTGCGATTGAAGGAAGGAAAACAAACAGGAAGACATTTCAAGGGAAAGGGCAAGGAAAGATAGTGAAGAAAAATAAAGAAAATAACGTTCAACAGACGTCAGTCAACATCAGATTAAGGCCTGTTGGGAAGTTTATGATGGTAGACAGGAGCTCTGTAATGACCCCTCAAATGTGCCACAAAGTTGTAGCTTTTGGCGTCGTTGTAATAGTTTCGTTTTTGTGGGTGTGGTATGTGGGTAATTTGTTTGTGTTTTCTATGTCTTGGGGGTTTGGGGTGTATGTGTGCGTGCGTGTGTGTGGGTGTGTGTGTAGGTGCATGTAGGTGGGTGGCTTTCACCACATGTTGCCAGAGTCAAAGAGAATGAAACGTTTTTAACCTTGATTTGTTTGAAAACAGCACAGGGAGAGAGAGAGAGAGAGAGAGAGAGAGAGAGAGAGAGAGAGAGAGAGAGAGAGAGAGAGAGAGAGACAGAGACAGAGACAGAGACAGAGAGAGAAAGACAGAGAGACAGAGACAGAGACAGAGAGACAGAGACAAAAAGAGAGAGAGAGACAGAGAGAAAGATTTCTTTGTTGTTCTTCTTCTTGCATTATTAATGTTATAATTATTATGAACATTTTGAAACGCCTAATCTTGACAGCTCTAAGAGCATACTCTTCTTCTTCTTCTTCTTCTTCTTCTTCTTCTTCTTCTTCTTCTTCTTCTTCTTCTTCTTCTTCTACTTCTTCTTCTTCTTCTTCTACTTCTTCTTCTTCTTCTTCTTCTTTTTCTTCTTCTTCTTCATCATCATCATCATCATCATTACCATCTTCTTCTTTTCCTTCTTCTTCTTCTTCTCCTCCTCCTCCTCCTCCTCCTCCTTCTTCTTCTTCTTCTTCTTCTTCTTCTTCTTCTTCGTCTTCTTCTTCGTCTTCTTCTTCTCCCTTAAGAAGAACCAGGAGAAATTATGAAAAGGAATGAGAGACCGAATCACGCCAATGGGAAAAGAGAGAATCAGAACGACGTTAAATGCTGGCAGATGTTTTTCCCGGTGTTTGAAAACGCGGGAATTAAAGACGCCTTTGCTGGTGTCTGGTCTTTTGAAAGAGGAACAGGAACAATGACATCAATCAAGATTATGACGTTTAGAAGGGTGGTAGCAGGAGAAGGGTTGGGGGAGAGGAAGAGAGAGAGAGAGAGAGAGAGAGAGAGAGAGAGAGAGAGAGAGAGAGAGAGAGAGAGAGCGCAAGTAAAAACAATGCCTTAAAAAGGCTAGCTGTGATGCGGTGAAATGGTTTGAAGAAAGTGGATACAACCTGGCCTTTGCAGAAAACTCCTTCGCTGAGCTAAGATGTGTAGGCAGGTTAAAGGTTTACTGGCGAATGTATGAGTGAGAGAGAGAGAGACAGGCAGACAGACAGAGACAGAGCACCCGATACACATTGGTCGAACGCTACCAGAAGCATGCGTTATTAGTAGCCTCAACAGGCGATAAAGCATGCTCCCATGCTTCAGAGCACTGCTTTCTATACGCTTCAAGCTCTATAGTCACGGAAAAAGCGCAATTTCACTGCAGTGAACTCATGAAAATAGAAAAATTTAAGTTTCGTCTCCTCTAGGGGACGAATTAGGTCAAACTGTATTAGTTTCTAGGTCAACTGTCTTTCACGAACCGTTTGACAATGTTTTTGAACCGTTTGTTGACGCCGGATAGTGTCCTCACTTGGTTTCATGCAATTTAAGAATCCAACAAGGCAATTGGGTTTTTGAGACGGAAAGAGTGGAATGTTGTACAGCAACATTCTGTATATATTTACAGTGAAATTGCGCTTTTTCCGTCACTATAGCGCTTGAAGCGCGTAGGAAGCAGTGCTATGAAGCATGAGAGCATGCTTTATCGCCTGTTGAGGCGACTAGTAAAACATGCTTCTGGCAGCCTTCGACCAATGTGTACCGGGTGGACAGAGAGAGACAGAGAGAGGAAACATAGTACAGATGAACTGGAAGAAGAGGAAGAAGAAAAAGAAGAAGAACAAGAACAAGAACAAGAAGAACAAGAACAAGAAGAACAAGAACAAGAAGAACAAGAAGAAGAAAAACAACAATAACAAGAAGAAGAAGAACAAGAAGAAAGAAAGAAAGAAAGAAAGAAAGAAAGAAAGAAAGAAAGAAAGAAAGAAAGAAGAAAGAAAGAAAGAAAGAAAGAAAGAAAGAAAGAAAGAAAGAAAGAAAGAAAGAAAGAAAGAAAGAAAGAAAGAAAGAAAGAAAGATAAGAAGAAGAAGAAGTTGAAGAAGCAGAAGAAGAAGAAGAAGGAAGATCATAATTTTGATGATGATGATGATGATGATGATGATGATGATGATGATGATGATGATGATGATGATGATGATGATGATGATGATGATGATGATGATGTGGGTGATGACGGGAGTGGTGGAGATCCTGAGGACATCGGCGATGACGAATATTATGTGCCGAAGACGTCAATGATCATGACGACTACGATGACGAGGGGGAGGTGGGAGGGGAGAATCCATGAACGTAAAGGTATTCTATTGAAAGATAAGGAAGGGGCATGACAGTAGGGGGAAGGGTGGGGCAGGAAACGGGTCGGGGGGTGGGGCTGGAGATGATGGTGGTTAAGAGGGTTGGAGGGGAGAGAAGAAATGGAGACAGTTGTGGAAAAGGGTTCCTCCTACTCAACAGGACCAGCTAGCACTCCTGTGGGCGATGATGACCTCATGGCTATTGCCGTTAACGTGGCCACGTCACGAGAAGTTGCATCATGCATGTTCTTCTGGAGTCTGGCTTTTCTCTCTGTACTAGTGTTTGCCCTTTTCCTTTGACCTTTATAATATTACAGTGTCGTCGGATTTGGGTTATTAGATATTGGCTATATCTGTAAATAAAGTACAAAGACATACATTTCTTCTCCGTTAAGACCTGGAACTCGCTACCTCGGTCCGTCCGTCACAGTCCTTCACTAGCGTCTTTTAAAACGAACTTGAAGACGCATCTTTTTAGAGAGGCCTTTTCTTAGGCGCCATGAGTGAGTGTTGTTAGTTATTTTTGGTGTTGAGATGTATATGTGGTTGCGTGTTATTGACCAATGTACGCATGTTGTGTTTACATTTTGTTTGTGTAAAGCGCTTTGTGATTTTGGAAAGCGCTGTATAAATTGCCTGTTATAATAATAATAATTATTATTTTATACAGGCTTAGCCTCAAAATCACCAAGATTTTTTTCTCCAGGATTCGGGCTCCTCTGTCGAATTTTCTGGACGAGATCGCTTGTTAGCTCCTCTTGCTGCAAATTAAAGAAAAACCTTCTACGTTCATTCAAATTCTTTTTTTTTTATTTGAAAGTTTTCTCATTGATAACATTATTTTAGACCTTTACGAACATATACATACACATGTCTAAACAGGGAGGTACGGTGGCCTGATGGTAGAGCTTTGGCTTACGGATCTGAAGGTCCCGGGTTCGAGCCCAGGCCCGGGGCATTGTGTTGTGTCCTTGGGAAAGACACTTTACTCCCGTTTCCTACTCCTTCGGATGAGAGTATAAACCGAGGTCTAGTCTGTGTCGCATACATTCCATCATAACGGACTTTAAAGATCCTGACGCTCATGTCCTAGACGGGTGAGTGCCGGTGACAAGAACACACCCAGCATGCACCTAGGTCCTTCTCCCCCATCCCTGGCTGCCCAGGATTGTGCTCAGTTGTACCGGCGTCAGACCATGCGCCCAAAGGCTGCGGGTGGGCGTCTCGGGCGGCTTGAGTTAGATCCTGTATCGGCCAGCGCCTTGAGCAGCTCTTGAGCTGGTAAAGCGCTATATAAGAACGATTAAATTAAAAAAAATAACATACACACAGATTTATGTACTTCATTGACATTTTAAAAATCGTATGTCAGTATGTTGAGCTAATGTAAGCGACGGTTTTCATATACTGTAAGTGTATGATTGGCTGTCATTTCCACTCATCTCGTTGTAGAGACTTGTCATCCATGTTCCCCGCCGCTCTCTGTGATTTAGACGCTACGACTTTTCTTGTTCTATGGACATTGTTTTGTACTCTTTTCTATTATATAAATGTTGTTCAGTATACTGTCGTGCATATCCGCAAGGAAGTGCCGTCTGTGGAAGAGATAACTTAAAGTGAGCGTGAAGTTATTTTGTTGTATTTCTAGGATTATCTGGGAATACTTTTGACTTTTGAAGCGACAAACAACAACGCCCCCAGTTGACTCAACTGTGATTGAGTACCTACTCTCTTGAGGGTGGGGAAGGTAAAGCAGCGAGGGAGAGAGTTGGGCATCACCCTCATTACGCTGGCCCGAGATAAGTGTGATCTCCAACATCACGCTCCCCTACGGCCACAAGGCTATGGGACTACCTTTACCTTTTACCTTACTACTTTTGACATAGTCGTGAACCATTGCTGTCTGTCGGTCGGTCGATCCGTCCATACGTCCCTCCGTCGACCCGTAGGAAGCATATCTCAAGAACTACTGAACGGATTTTGACCAAACTTCATAGCTTTCTTTGTTCCTTCTTATTGTGTACAAGATACTTGGATAATTAAAAAATGTATTAATCTTCATTATTTTGGTGAAAGTACTCCGATAAGCATGTTAACACGTTTTCTAGGCTGGGGTTAGGGTTAGGGCACGGGAAGGGGACTCGATCCCGTATAGCGTCACAGTAAGCCCACAGGCACTTGGTCTTGGTTGCTGTACTTATCTAAAGCCAAGCACAGTAGAGTTGTAGCTTAGGCTTATGCGGCCTGTGTTTGATAGCGCGTGCCTATAGCGCTCGCTGTGCGATTACTGTACACGATGATACCTTGTGACATGTTACGTACAGCTTGGCGTGTTCAGCTGCAGTGTATGTATGTATGCATGTATGTGTGTGTCTGTGTGTGTGTGTGTGTTTTGTGTGTGGGTGTGTGTGTGGCACTTGTATTGTGTACGAGACTCTAAGCATCACGATTGAGGTGTGTTGGATGATGTCTATAAGATGAATGTGAAGTCCATATTTGTGTGTTCTTAATTTATTTATATAGTTTTTTTTTGTTTTTGTTTAAATTTAATCGTTCTTATATAGCGCTTTTCCATCTCAAGAGCTGCTCAAGGCGCTGGCCGATACAGAATCTAACTCAAGCCGCCCGAGGCGCCAACTTGCAGCCTTTGGGCGCATCGTAATAACGCACCAGACAACTGAGCACAATCCTGGGCAGCCAGGGATGGGGGAGAATGACCTAGGTGCATGCTGGTTGTGTTCTTGTCACCGGCACTCACCCGCCTAGGACATGAGCGTCAGGATCTTTAAAGTCCGTTATGATGGAATGTATGCGACACACAGACTAGACCTCGGTTTATACTCTCATCCGAAGGAGTAGGAAACGGGAGTAAAGTGTCTTTCCCAAGGACACAACACAATGCCCCGGGCCTGGGCTCGAACCCGGGACCTTCAGATCCGCAAGCCAAAGCTCTACCACTAGGCCACTGTGCCTCCCTAGGATAGTTTTAAGCTGTGATCCTGTAATTATTTTTGAATATAGACGTTTTGTATTGTAGTCTTTTGTGTGGTATGCCATTTTGCAAGGGAGCGAAGGCATGTAGGTTACTGTTTTTAGCGGTTTCTCGTTTTGGGAACGCTCGGAGTTTGGACTCAGCTTTCGCAAAATCTCAGACCAACCAAAATGTACGACTGCATAACAAAGCAGCAACCTTAAGGGACGAGAATGATCGAAACCATTGATAATGGACCCACAAACATCACGAGGAACAAGGACCTAGTCGTGTCATAGCGTCAATGGTCGTACAGCCCCTTGAGCAGCTCTTGAGCTTAAAAAGCGATAAATAATAATAATAATAATAATAATAATAATAATAATAATAATAATAATAATAATAATAATAATAATAATAATAATAATAATAATAATAATATCGTAACTCGAAAGTTGGGGCACCAAAGATGATCGTTTAACTAGTGTACTACATCTTTCTCTGTCTTCAGCAATCCTCATGGCATCGCTCAGTGTCAAGCCAGTCCATTCTCGAATGTTGTCCTCCCACCTGTTTTTCTATCTCCCTCTTCTTCTGCCTCCTTGCACTGTGCCTTGCAGGATGGTCTTTGCAAGACCTGATGCTGCGGTGACGTGGCCCTACCATCGGAGTTTCCGTTTCTTTACCAGTGTGAGCATGTCATCGTGTTGTTCAATGACTTGTGTGATGGCCTCCTTAAACAGTCTGATCAAGGCTTCAAACACACTTTAACTAGTAAGATGGATTTTTTAGGTTATGTGTTAATAGTACGGATTCCATTTAATGTAGAAAACGAGCTAACAATTACTCAGTGTGCCCAATGAAAACTCGCCTTCAACGCTGACAGTACCACACTGCCTGATATTTTGAAGGAACTTTCACTTTATCTTACAAATATAAGGCAATGCATACTGTTAGCTTTGTCGGCAAATCTTCATTGGGCACATCTGAGTTATTAGTTCATGTTAAACATCATTATCCAGTGTTCGCAAACTCTCTCTCTCTCTCTCTCTCTCTCTTTCTCTCTCTCTCTCTCTCTTTCTTTCTCTACAAGGTCGGAGACTTAATAATTACTTGTCACTTACAAAAGCTCTACCTAGTTTTGGTTAATTTAGGGTTAGTCTAATATTTCGGCCGGGTCGTTGGATCTTGCATTGTCAATTAGGACTTGTGGTCTGTCCTTACAAATTGCTGATCTTACACAATGGTCTCTCCGTTTCGGGGTTCGTTTATATAAATTGTGCCTGTTGCGATTGTCACAAGGTTGCAAGTTAAACTGTACATGTCCTTGTCGCTTGGTTAGTGTCCCATTGTCCCTAGCTCAGTGGCAGAGCGTTCGCCTGGCACACCGATGACCCAAGTTCAAATCTCGTTGTTGGAACGACGTAAAACCGGTTATTTTCATTTCACACACATACACACAAGCATACACCCACACATATACACACAAACAAACTCACCCACACATATGCACATATATTCACACACGAATATAATCAACTCCCCGTCTCTTAACCTGTAACAGATTTGTATGTTTTATATAATCATATACTTATTGAGAAAAAAAATCGCTTACATTATCTTATATAACGACATTAAAACAATGATTACGTACGTGTTTATCAGTGAAAAGACTTCATAAATAAAAACCCTCAATCTGAATTCGATCTCTTAAAGTGAATTACACTTTTCCTCCGCATTCGGATGTAGACTTGAGACTGACTTTAAACTCCATTACCTGTGGGCAGTTACAGTGCCGAAAGTCTACCCAAAGTTTGGTGGCGTCTTTCTGTACATGACCTTTATGAACAGCCTGTCATGTGCCTTTGGGCTCACACTGCAGGCAAGATGGCATAAAGTAAGATTTAGTTTGGAAGAGTGGCTGCCTCTATAGCACTCTTTCTCCGTCTCGATGTGGCTTTCTGTCCGTCTGTCTGTCTGTCTGTCTGTCTGTCTGTTCACCTCCCTCCGTCCATCCTTCTCTCTCTCTCTCTCTCCCTCTCCCTCTCTCTCTCTCCCTCTCTCTCTCTCTCTCTCTCACTCTGCCTGCTTCTTTCTGTCTCTGTATGTCTCTCTGTCTCTGTCTCTGTCTCTCTCTGTCTCTTTCTCTCTCTCTCTGTCTCTCTCTCTCTCTCTGTCTCTCTCTCTCTTTCTCTCTCTCTCTCTCTCTCTCTCTCTCTCTCTCTCTCTCTCTCTCTCTGCTTCTTTCTGTCTCTGTATCTGTCTCTGTCTCTGCCTCTGTCTCTCTCTGTCTCTCTCTCTCTCTCTTTCTCTCGTATATTATGTACTGTCCCACTGCCGTAACTCAGGTGGTAGAGCCGCTGCGTGGGTCTGGCGCACCCATGGCCCAGGTTCGAATCCCGTAATGGGCAAAATAAAAAGTGGCCATTTGTCACTGTCCATTTTAGCAGTATGATTGCTCTGGTGGTTCAATGTTGATTTAGGTCGCTACCCTTTGTTGCCTGAGATGGTGATTCCCGTCTGCTGTATCGCTAATGGTGGGTGTAGACGTTAAACCTTATTGTTCATTCATCCATACAACTCATTGTAGTAATTTGTTTTGTCGATGGCATATTATGACTGAATATCGGACAACTCACGTACATGATAGGAGAAAACATTCTAAGATTACATTACATTACATTATTATTGCTTTAGGTCCAGCGGACTCTTCCGAGCCAAATCAGGACCGGACAACCCCTGATCCGCATTAAAGATCTGCTGAAACAACCCTAGTGGTAAAACCGAAAGCTCTCCACCAGCCAGTCACTTTACAATAAAGACATCCCACGCAGGGGACGGCTGAGGCTTCACCCCAACTTATCGAACCCCCGTTTACAAAAACAAAATAGAATACAAACATCATTATAAATTATCAACAAAACACATACATATAAAATGCCTACATTGCTAAATAATAACATCATAGGAAGCCCTAGTGACCACCTGGCAGAAAGCGTTCAATATTCCCAAGCTGATCCAACAGACCTCATACACAAATAAGGAGTCTTGTCCCGGAAGAGTTTTCAAGAAAAACGGTAGGAGACTGGGCTAGCGAAGAAGACGATAGTATAGCAGATTGATAGAACATAGCAGGAATGAGAAAGAGCAAATGAGAAAGACAGCGACAGTGGGAATTTAAAGCACTACATTTCCAGAAAGTGGGGATACTATTTATACTGAAACCCCGGCACCCCAACGGGGGTATTCTAAGATTAGGATCCCGCCTACAATCTGTATCCTTGTTGTGAATACAAAATATCTCTCTCTCTCTCTCTCCCTCCCTCCCTCCCTCCCTTCCTTCAAATCTCGCCTTTCTCTTTCTCTCTGTCTCTCACTCTCACTCTCTCTCTCTCTCTCCCCCCTCACTTCAAATCTCGCCTTTATCCCTCTCTCTCTCTCTCTCTCTCTCTCTCTCTCTCTCTCTCTCTCTCTCTCTCTCTCTCCCATCCAAATCTTGCCTTTCTCTCTCTCTCCCTCCCTTCAAATCTCGCCTTTATCCCTCTCTCTCTCTCTCTCCCTCTCTCTCTCCCCTCCAAATCTCGCCTTTCTCTCTCTCTCCCTTCAAATCTCGCCTTTCTCTCTCTCTCTCTCTCTCTCTCTCTCTCTCTCTCTCTCTCTCTCTCTCTCTCTCTCTCTCTCTCTTTCTCTCTTCCTCCCTTCAAATCTCGCCTTTCTCTCTCCCTCCCTTCAAATCTCGCCCCCCCCTCTCTATCTCCCTCTCTCTCTCTCTCTCTCTCTCTCTCTCTCTCTCTCTCTCTCTCTCTCTCTTTCTCTCTTCCTCCCTTCAAATCTCGCCTTTCTCTCTCCCTCCCTTCAAATCTCGCCCCCCCCCTCTCTATCTCCCTCTCTCACCCCTTCAGATCTCGCTTTTTTAAAATGAACTCATGGGACTACGTCAACGTGTTACTTTAGGCTCTTGTCTACTCCTAGGCCACCTTCAAAGTGGCCGCCATTCAAACGTGTTCCAATCATCATGGAAAAGGAAAAGGACTAGAGAGCTGTTGCTTGTGTAAGAACGCTCATTGGATTTCAAGCTTAGCAAATGAATAAGTCATTGGTAGAGTCAAAGAAGAAGGATGTAGAATGTCTGCCTGCACTTTCACGTGCTTTGATACTCCCCATTGTGTACATTGCGGTTGTTTTGTCTATAACTTCTGTTCATTTATTTATAACATCGAGTTTAGATGTTGACACAGTATACATAATCCAGACCATCTTTATCAATAGGGGTCTTTCGGAACGGGTAAAAGTGAAAGTGATTGTGTGTTCGTTTCGTCCAACGAGAGGCACGCCGGGAGATTCTTACGCCGCGTTACGAAACGAAACGAACGTGTTTCTGTGCGCTTTCGATTCCAGCACCTAGTTTCGTTGTGATTTTATTGAGCACACACAGGGCAGGCCCAGAGGCAGAGCACTATTATGCCTACGTAAGGCTTCTTCTAACAAATCATGATTTGACACGAATGTAACGATTAGGTTGAACTTTAAAGATGGATTAGTGCTCTAACATTGAAGATATTTTACATTCTAGCTTCGAGTTTCATTTTTGTCACATAAAACAGTTTTTGGACTGCTGATTGGTGATACAGAATAGATAGATTCTAGACAGCCATGACGGCTTTTCAGTAGCTCGTTTGAAAATACGTTTTAAGTCTGAGACCGAGTTTAGATCCCCATTATTCCTTCTAAAATGGTTGAGTAATGTACCATATACAAATTCAAATCATTTTTGGACATTTTACAAACGATTTAATAGCCAAAATGTACTCACTAACATTAGTTCGTGGAAATCAGGTTTTCCACGAAGTTTTATTCCTTGTGGTAGGCAGACTTCGTGACCTTTCACCACGGGAAGTTAAAGCGTCACATAAATTGCTGACGTCACAACAATAAGTAGTCCCGATTCACATTCACTTTCACTTTCACCCGCTTTCGAAAGATCCCTAGTAGTAGTAATTGTTTGCGTAGACACTCTCCCGTGACGCTCGGAACACTGTGGAATGTTTTGCCGATCTTGTTCTCAAAGGAGTGTGGCGCCGCGCTACTTTATATGTTGAGCGACGCGTGTTGATAACCATAGGATCCCGTCAAGATAAGTCAGACAGTCGGTGCACCCGCGCAGGTTCCGAACAAAGTGCTTGGCATGCAATCCAACTTCTGTGAACTTGGACGAGAGAGGATTTTATGTAACATTGATTTTAGTGCCAATTAATTCGGCGCTGCGAGAGAGAGAGAGAGAGAGAGAGAGAGAGAGAGAGAGAGAGAGAGAGAGAGAGAGAGAGAGAGAGAGAGAGAGAGAGAGAGAGAGAGAGAGCATTGAACATTCACCATTCAACATTGGATCGTTTAGGCTTCAAAGCTTAGGCTTTCAACTAGTCCTAAAGAAAGAGAGTCACGCGGACGGACGGACAACAAGTAGAAATATTCAGTTTCCGACCTTTAAATTACAAAGGATAGAGATTATAGGCTGGGGAATCTAAAAATTAATGGAACAGACAGTCGACAAGCATTGAGAGACAGACAGACACACATACAGATGGACAGACGGATAGGCAGTTCTACTCGGGGAAAGAGGAATTCAACCAACAGACATCCTTCCGTAGTTTCCTGCACAGCAAGTAGTAGTACGCGTGACTGGTAACAGCATAAAGATGAGTTCGTCCAGTTCCAGTTGAGTTGTCTTCCTTTATTAGCAAAATGGCGGTTGTCATAGGTAACGTATCTGTGAGGTGTACGAATAAGGAGGCGAACTGCTCACGTCATCTTCTTACTCCAAGCAAAGAGCATTGTAGAACAACTGTACATTCTATCTATAAGCGCGTACGATCCACATGCGCATTTCTGTAGTCCATTTGGCGCCCAGTGTCCTGTCCGATAAGCTCGTAGTGTCACGTCCAATAAGCGCGCAATGTAATTGAGAGAAGAAAGAAGAAACTGCCTGCAACACATTTCCAACAATTCAGTACTCTGCCGGTAAATTTCCCTCTGTCGATGTCTGCTAAATCGTTGAATTTCGCGTGCGACACAATTGAAATAATAATCTAAATAGAGGGCATAACGAAGGAGAAAATACGTGAAAAAAAGAAGTTTCAATCACGTGTTTTAAAATGTTTTAGAATGTATATGTATACATTGTCGTGCCTGTAATATATTTTAACACGTTAAGAGTGTGCGTGTATTTTAACATGCGTACTGTAGTTTGAAAGATTGAATCATGTATTTTTAAATGTTTTAGAAAGGATAAATTGTCGTGCATGTAATGCAATCAAGTCTGTGTGTGTATGCATGTACGTGAGTGCGCGTGTGTTTGAGTGTGTGTGTGTTTATGTACCTGTGTGTATGTATGTACGTGTGTCAACCAAAACGTTAAATGCCGACTGACTGTGCGCCTGACCGACCAACGGACTGCCACAGAATGATTGTCCATGAGTGAAAATACTTGTATACTCCCCCTCCCCACCACACCCCCCACACCCCAAAAAAAAATCCACACATCAAATACGAATATACGATTGCACGGTAAACTGGCCACTGACGCAGGCAATGTTTCTTATGAAGATGGGTCAAAATCTGTTCACCGGTTCTTGAGAAATGGCGAGCAGCGGACCTGCTCACCGCCGGTCAGCCCGACATATGATTCGTTCTGATGCCCAAATATTTCAAAGTAGCCTATTTCCAAATAAGCCAACATTGCGTTTAGATCGTGCAGGATGACTTACTTGTTCGGAGCCTTTGACTTTGCGCTTGATGCTTGCTTTGTTGGCGGTTTACCCCCGTTGGGGTGCCGGGGGTTTCAGTATAAATAGTATCCCCACTTTCTGGAAATGTAGTGCTTTAAATTCCCACTGTCGCTGTCTTTCTCATTTGCTCTTTCTCATTCCTGCTCTTTACTATCAATCTGCTATACTATCGTCTTCTTCGCTAGACCAGTCTCCTACCTTTTTTCTTGAAAACTCTTCCGGGACAAGACTCCTTGTTTGTGTATGAGGTCTGTTGGATCAGCTTGGGAATATTGGACGCTTTCTGCCAGGTTGATTGATTGATTGATTGATTGTTGCTTTAGGTCCAGCGGACTCTTCCGAGCCAAATCAGGACCGGTTCTGCCAGGTGGTCACTAGGGCTTCCTATGATGTTATTATTTAGCAATGTAGGCATTTTATATGTATGTGTTTTGTTGATAATTTATAATGATGTTTGTATTCTATTTTGTTTTTGTAAACGGGGGTTCGATAAGTTGGGGTGAAGCCTCAGCCGTCCCCTGCGTGGGATGTCTTTATTGTAAAGTGACTGGCTGGTGGAGAGCTTTTGGTTTTACCACTAGGGTTGTTTCAGCAGATCTTTTATGCGGATCGGGGGTTGTCCGGTCCTGATTTGGCTCGGAAGAGTCCGCGGGACCTAAAGCAATAATAATGTAATGTAATGTAATGTAATGTAATGTAATGTAATGTTGGCGGTTTTGGCTTACTTCCTGCCCTCAACCAGCGCCTTGAGCATATTTTTTGAGCTGATAACTGCGCTATGTTAGAACGCTTCATCTCCGTTTTAACTGCACGTACTCCTTCGACAAGTGGCAGGGGCTTAGTGAGGATGTGACACACTTTTACCCATGACGTCACCTGTCTAATGTTCACCTCGTTCCGCTGCGCTCGCGGGGTTCCAAAGGGTTTAGGGAAGATAACTCTTGAGCGGCAATCTAGTAATGTGCAAAGTGCGTGATGGGGTTGTCTTTTCTTAGCAATTTGTCTTCCGTGGACGCGCTGTTTATATCCTACCTTTCACTTCCCTCCAGTTGTTGCAGACTAATTTCCCCTGCTGCTTATCAACACCTCTGTCTGTCTGTCTGTCTCTCCCTCTCTCTTTCTTTTTCTCCTTCCTTCTCTTTGTCTCTCTCTCTCGCTCTCTCTTTGAAAATCTCTCTCTCTCTCTCTCTCTCTCTCTCTCTCTCTCTCTCTCTCTCTCTCTCTCTCTCTCTCTCTCTCTCTCTCTCTCTCTCTCTCTCTCTCTCTCTCTCTCTCGGTGTTTGTATGTATGTGAGTGTCTCTCTGTCCGTCTGTCTCTCTGTTTCTGTCTCTGTCTGTCTGTCTCTCCCGTTTTTTCTCCCATCCCTTTTACTCTCTCTATCTCAGTCTTTCTCGTTCTCTTTCTAAGTATCACCCTCTCCCTCTCTCTCTCTCTCTCTCTCTCTCTCTCTCTCTCTCTATCTCTCTCTCTCTCTGTCCTTCCTGCCCTTTGTGTTTCCCTATCTCTCGCTGAAGAGAAGACGTCCTGAGCATCAGGTCCTCGTCATTGTATTGCTGTGGTTCATCTAGCTGTCACTGGGCTGTTTCCTGCCTTTTTCTGCCAACAGTAAAAGTTTAATTAGAGAACAAATATTGGCACCTGATGATCTAGTCCTAACCCAACCTACCTAACATTATTTGTGATTTTGAAATGTTGCTGGGGGAGCAATCCGGAGTACCCGGAGAAAACCCCCGAGACGTTTCCCGAGTCGAAAGTAAATAATATTCGGAGAAACATAACGCCCAGATGCTGGATCGAACCCACACCTGTCAGGCGCCATTGGTTTCTGGCTTGTGGACAAGGCAAGTTAGTCCCGCCTTAGCCCACTTGGTCACAACGCTCTGCTTCACTTAATCTATAACACTCATTCACTGTTTTACTGACTTCAACATGCACCAAGTATACAGATATGTCATGCCCAATTCACGCATTCCGAACCCATCAAATCAATTCCACCATCGCCAAACCCGCAGCAACCAGTCGCCGATCCTGCGCACTTACAAAGTCGGCAAACCGACCCAGCCTTCTCAGCCGACCCCACAAAGGTCGGCAATGACATTAACTCTTACTAATAACCTGCGACGGTTGGCCGTATAATTATATGCGAGGAATTTCTAGCGATGCCGATTCAGCGGATCCGGAGCATTGGGTTGACGGGTCGGCGGTTCAGCTGAGAGTGTGCGGTCGTAGTTTTGGGCACTTTGTGAATTTAATTGTTAAGGCCACAATCCCATCACATGCAATGCCTTTAAAATGTATAAAGTGGAAAGACTTACAAAAACAATTACAATTTATTAGAAATAGAAATCTGAGTCAAAACACTTGGGTTCATGTTAAACCGCTCATGCAGGTAGGCCTAAAATTTAAAGAGGGAGAGAGAGAAGACAGACAGAGAGTCTGGAATCATGGCAAAATCGATGAAAAATTGATGACTAGTAGTCCCGACCGGAAATTTCGAGTTTGCTGAAAATAGTCCCCACCAACAAGTGCAATAGAACTTCTTTCTTTCAGTAAAAACATTCATCCGCCCAAGACCTGACATGCTGACTGGTTTCATTTCCGTGTTTTTGGCATGATGCTGGAAGGACAGAAATAGTGGGTTACCAATACTATCACGTCATATCCAATAACTCCCCCTTGGTTGATCCTTAGAGCATGGTGAACAGCTTTGAAAGCCTCTGTCATTCAGCGTCGATGGTAGATTCTGTTGCCGAAAGGTTTCAGCGCCTCAAACAGTTCATGGTATTTATTTTGGCTCGTTCTCATAGCGCGCTTTTCCGGCTCGAGAGCTGCTCAAGGCACTGGTCGATACACAGGATCTCACTGAAGACACCCGAGGCTCCCGCTTGGCAAGCGAAGCTAGGCTTGTGCCTAGACTGTCTTATAAGGTGTGGAACCCTTTGAGCAACACCGGCTTCTTGTATTTTGATTCCTACGTCAAGTCTAGTTTAAAATGGGGTCTGCTTTTTCAGTTTACAAGCTAGTTCATTGTCCCCCATGTTAACACAAACAAAAGTCACATGTGGGCAACATAACATAAAAATCAACCATGACAAGGACAATCGTCAATCAATAAAACATCAGATAGAACATCACCATTCATTCACAAAAAACATTCTCAGATATTCCAGCTATCAAACACTATTAATTAAGAAAATAAAATGTATTAAGACAATATAATATATAACTCTCCAGTGATATAATGGCAAACGTCCAAATTAAGGCAAAGCTTAAAAAAATAAGAATTTACATAATTATAGTTAGATACGTAAGTTAAGTGTTATTTACGACACTAATTAACAATACAATACAATACAATACAATACAATACAATATAATATAATATAACTTTATTGTCTGATGTTCCATAGACATGCGTTCAACTTTCCAATCAAGTACAGATACAATTACTAGTGTTAAGAAGCAAGAACACATGCAGGTTCAATAAAACAGTGGAGAAAAATCAAATAAAACTTCAAAACAGTCTAAGGTCATTATTAAATTGATAACGATTAAATAATTTAATACTCTTTCTTTGGAGTTGAAATTGCGCTTTTGTTACATCAAAATATCTAGGATTTAAATAAAAACCATACACGATTTTACGCCAACGAAGATGAGACATGTATCTAGTATGAGCACGCCTACTGTGGAAAAACAAAAAGACAATGATGTCTTTATGTAATCGACGGTCACAACTTCGGAGTTTCGAGTCATGTTAGGCGTAGATTTTACGCACAGCAAGTTTTGTTGAAGAATGTCTGAGGCTTTGCACGCTGTACAGCATGCTCTGAGGCTTAAAAGAGCGGGGCTTGTCCATAGGGTGTGTGTATCCAGATCATTGTTTGAAGGGATGGAAGGGGGAGGTGGTAGTTGGATGTGAAGCATATGGGATTTTTTTTCTCATTAAAGTAAAAAGTAGTCTGGACTGAATCCCGCCAATCGTGTAGGGTACTTCATAGAAAGTTTGAGAAAGTCTGGAACGCCAAAAGGAATTAGCTTATTTATTGTTGCAGCTCGACTCAAGAAGAAGACGAAGAGAAGGAGGAGGAGGAGGAGGAGGAGAAGAAGAAGAAGAAGAAGAAGAAGAAGAAGAAGAAGAAGAAGAAGAAGAAGAAGAAGAAGAAGAAGAAGAAGAAGAAGAAGAAGAAGAAGAAGAAGAAGAAAAAGAAGAAGAAGAAAAAGAAGAAGAAGAAGAAGAAGAAGAAGAAGAAGAAGAAGAAGAAGAAGAAGAAGAAGAAGAAGAAGAAGAAGAAGAAGAAGAAGAAGAAGAAGAAGAAGAAGGAGGAGGAGGAGGAGGAGGAAGAGAAAGAAGAAGAACAAGAACAAGAACAAGGAGAACAAGAACAAGAATAGAAAGTGGAGAAAGAAGAATGAGAAGAAGAGAAAGTGGTCAAGAAGGAGAAGAAGGAGTAGGAAGAGGAGGAGGATGAGAAGGAAAAAGAAGCAGAAGAAGAACAACAACAACAACAACGACGACGTCGACGACGACAACTACTACTACTACTAATACTACTACTACTTCTACTACTACTACTACTACTACTACTACTTCTACTACTACTACTACTACTACTACTACTACTACTACTACTACTACTACTACTACTACTACTACTACTACAAAACGAAGTAGAAGAAATTCTTTAAAATTGTTTTGCTGTTGCGTACAAGTCTTTTGACAGAGTGCATTTGGAAAGATCTACAATGTCCGCAAGGTACAAAACCAATATCTTTACTTTTGCAATGAAGAATACAAAAACGCCCGGAGAAACCAAAACAAAACAAAACCACCATTTTCTCTTTAAGGTGGGCGTGCTGTGCTGAGAAACTATCCTATCCTATCCTATCCTATTATATTCTATCCTATCCTATCGTATACCGTAACTCAAAAGTCGTTGGTGCACCACCGATGATCGTTTAACCAGCGTACTCCATCTTTCTATGTCCTCAGCAACCTCCTGAGAAACAGCGGGTTTGAACAAGACATCTTGTAGTTGTTGTTCCCCCCCCCCCCCCCTCTCTCTCTCTCTCTCTCTCTCTCTCTCTCTCTCTCTCTCTCTCTCTCTCTCTCTCTGTTTTGATCTTTGATCTCAGCACGCCATCTAAGAAGGAAAGAAACTGTCACTTGAAAAACTATGTTGTTGCGCGTTGTTTGACCTTTGTGACATGTTTGGCGGTGGAGGTGGGGGGTAGAGGGGTGTAGGGAGGGAAAAAGCGTTACTCTGCGATTACAAGCTTCTCTCCCCTTCCCCACGCCATGCACCGCCGAGTACTGACGGTATTCACACTTTTCTGCTATCCTATGCACCAACGGGAATCCCCTCTATGAAAAATATTTCCGGTTTTTTTCTCCGCGTGTTTTAGTGAGTTATTTCCAAATATTCAAGAATAATAACATGTGTCACTGGCCACCTGTATCGTACCCTCACATATTTTTATTTTTTTTGCTGCAGTTTATTATCCCTTTCTATCGCCAGTGGCGCGCCTAAACCCTACCTACCTAACATTATTTGTGAATTTTTGAAAAATATTCGGAAAAACATAACGCCCAGATGCTGGCTCGAACCCACACCTGTCAGGCGCCATTGGTTTCTGGCTTGTGGACAAGGCAAGTTAGTCCCGCCTTAGCCCACTTGGCCACAACGCTCGCCTAACATATAGTCAGTTACTTCGTGTTTTGTGAAGGTTGCGACGGCGAAGCTATGGAAAACTACAAGAGTTTTCAGGTCCTGTTTCACTTTCTGTCGATGATCGACGCACCTCCGAAGTCGCCACAAATACAGGCCTCTACGATTGTTTTTTGCATTCTTTCACTGAGCATGTACTTCCTCCACCGTTTTTATACTTATCCCACTCGTTTTCTGGCTCTAACAATCGTCGTTTTCGGCAATTTGCCATATTTAAAAGTCACGCATCAAGCTTTGATAAAAGCAAAACAAGCCAAACCGGAACTTGGTTTCATATAACCTCGTTTTAATTTATAATGGCGATACCCACGAGTTTTTATGAGAGGTGCCGGAAAGTTGTGAATAAGTGCAAGAATCTGGGTAAATAGGTCTTTGCTTCATGTGAGCTCTGCAATCCGTAGGGGGAAATTGAAAATAACAACACACGGACCTATGGTCTTCGTCGACATAAATAGTACAAACGAGTTATCGTTCTTGGATTAGGACTCGCTGCGTAGGTAAACATGGAAGCCAAGAGCAGTAATGACGTGTACGCATCGAATTTAATGCCGGAGGCAAAGAAAAGGTATTTCGAAAAACTGTGCTATGTTGATGGTGTTGATCCATACGAACTCCCAAACATTTCTTGGACTTCAAATCCGGAATTTTATCCGCCAGTAGACTATGCGAGCATCGTCAACTATTTTGTGTTGGGCGTTTCTGCTTACACCTGCGATGACTTCAAAGCCTACAAGAGTCTGCAAGCGTACAAGCTTTTTGTCTCCGGCTGGGTTCGTGACATACAAATCTACAGGCCTGATGGAAGCCCAAATGTCATAGTATCTGCCAAGGTTAGTTGATTTAAAGATTAGGCCTATTTATTTGTACAAACTTAATAAATCATGTCACACTGTTTAGTAAGTTTTGGAGATCTATACATTACATATGATATTATTAACATGTGTAGTGTTTGTTTTTATTTTCAGTTTTGTTTATCATTCACTCGGTTTACAAACTGTAATGCTGCTGTAGTGTAGTGAGGCTCAGGAAGTGCACTTTGTAGCTGCATTACTTGTTAATTGGCTGTTTCTGTAGTTAGTGAGGTTTTGCTGAAAGTGATAGTCGTGATAAAATAAACAAAGCCTAGGCCTATATTTGATATATATATATATATATTATTATTATTGTTTTATGCATAATATGTGTGTTTTAATAATTACAGGTTCTCCACTCGCAACGTTTAAACGAGAAATGTTTGCAGCCCTGGTTAATTGCTGGTGATGATGGTGGAATCCTGACAGCACACTGCACCTGCATGGCAGGAGTAGGTGAAACATGCACTCATGTCGCAGCATTGGCTTTTGCCTTGAACTCCTTCACAAGGGCGAGGGAAACAACAACTGTGACAGGTGTCCCTGCATACTGGAAAATACCAACTGGCGTCAAGGGAGTCTTTCCTAGACCAGCATGTGATATTGACTTTTCATCGGCCAAGCAAAGGAAAAAAAATATTGAGAGCTTCATTCTTGACCCAGCAGCAGACTCAGCTGCTAAGACTAAGTTAAAGCCATTGCAACACATAGAAACACCCACAGAGGATGAAGTTAACTTGTTTTTTGAACAATTAAAATTAGGACCTACTCCTTATAACATCCTAAAATTAACTTCCCATTGGGATAGCAGTACAGCATTTGAGTACAGCTGTATTCCAGCAGATGAAACCATGACTTTCCAACCAGCAAATCTAATAACACTAAGGCAGGAGAGAATGGTTGGAAAGCCATTGGTAGAGCTGCAGGAATACTGTCGTAACCTGTCTGTACACATGTTGTCATCTGAAATTGAACAAATAGAAATGACTACAAGAGATCAGGCACTGAACGAGAAATGGTTTTCTGCCCGTGCAGGTAGAATTACAGCTTCTAATCTGCATGCCGTCTGTCACACTGATGTGAATAGCCCTGCCCCTTCGCTCATTAAAAAAATATGTTACCCGGAACGTGTTGCATTCTGTAGTGAGCAGACTGATTGGGGCAAGAAGAAAGAAAAGCAAGCTAAAGTTAAATATTGCACTGTCACGTGAAGAGTTTTTGTGAAGAGACCCTCCTACGTCTCGTTCCAAGAACAAGTTAAGTTTAGATAAAAGGTAGAGTTGAAAAGTAAAGAAACTCGAAACAATGGTGTAAAATTTCCATTTGTTGTTATTATTTACACTACTGGACCTCGATCCACAAAATCTGCCGAAAATGTTTCAAAACTGTACAAAAACCCCGAAATATTCTTAAAATATTCTTTAAGTTAAAGTCTTGTTTGGTATCCCCAAATCCTTTGGAGTTTAATCAGATTTATAGTTCACATCATCTGGTGGGGTATCGGAACTACCGTAGGCTTCAGCAGTGTTACTTAGCTGAGCTAGGAAGTGCGGTGGTAGCCCCTGTCGGTGATGATGCTGGTGCTGCTGGTGGTGGTGGACTGCAAGGTGTTGGCGGCGGCAGTGGACTGGTAGGTGGTTGTATGGCTGAAAGGATGGTGGTGAGGTTGTGTGTGTCGCGAACTGGCTAGTATTAACTCTGCTTGTTGACTATTTAGCATTGTGTAGTCTTTGTAATAGTAGAGAGTCAGTCTATTACACAGCAGCAATTAAATTACAGCACACTGCGAGCCTGAGCCACACACACAGCGCAGTGACGTCAGCACTTAAGTTTTGAATCGGACCGTTGGAACCAATGGGAGAGCTTAGGCAAAGTGGTTGGAGCCAGTTTGACTGGGTCCAAACCACGCACAGTTTTGGTCAGTTGGGAGGAATACACCGAAGTGTGAACAGCTAGATAGCTAGAGAAATCTCTACACACTTAGACCAGGAAGCAGGACTTAGAAGCATAGAATTCTATCAAGTCACAACGGGCCTGAACTTGTCAAACAGGTAAATGAACACCCTTCTGTTTCATCGTGATATATTTATATTATTGTTGAAATTATGTTTGTGGAATTTGCTATGCATAAATGTGAATTATTAATCCGAATTTGCCGTACCACGTGGAAGAGCCGACCACGAGGCGAAACACGACCGGTTGCGCCGCCATGTTGTATCCCGTACGGAACCACTGTTGTTTAACTTATATGTATGTTTGCAGACCAGTGGCTGTACCACTGAATGTTTATATTATTATTAATTCTGTATGTGTATAGTTAGACACGATTGATATTCATGTATGTATAGGAATTTAGAGTGAGATTCCAGTGGAACCCGGAAGTAGCAGAATGTTCGTCGCTTATGTATAGAGATGTGGAGCTATCACTGAGGGCTACTTTGGCTTTCAGTGAGACGCTCTGCACAAACCGATTATTCAGGGTTGTGCAGAATTTCGTCTCTTATATTACAGACGAGCAGGCGAGCTATCCCGAGCTATCCTGGGCGCACCACTCCACAGAAACGACTAGTTGGCGGAGTATCCTCTACCGCACAAGACGGAAAGAGCGACCCGGAAAACTCCCTGTCAGACCCCACAGCGTGGCAAGGGAACCCAACTACACAACGACACAGGTGGACCAGAAGCTACCTCACAGAAGGACTTCGAACCCCCACTCATGAGTTAAGTGCATAACACGAAGGTGCACTTAAACTGATTATAACAGGACCACAGTAGTCCAACTCTTCAGAAACTGTAAAACGGACCACAGTAGTCCAAATCTACATGAATTCGAATAGAAAGTGCCCGATGAAGATATAACAGCTGCCTAGACTATCAGCGATCGAACTATTAGCAGTGACTGAGACATTTTAAGTTAGATTAGTACTTAGAGAATCTTGTATAGAGTAGAAGAAATAAATGTGTGATTTTAACTGTTATCCAGTGGCTGGACTACTTATGATTCATAGCCGTGTGAAAGCTAGTGTGACAGTATTCTTTTACCATTTTTCTATCTATTTCTGTACCCCAACCTTAACACGGAACGAGCTAAACAAATAAATTTATTAAAGTAATTCATAGGGTGACTTACTAGCAGTTCCCACCGAATATACGTGAGGGTCCATAATTCCATTGTGCAGAGCCCATAAACCCCACGTGACACTTTAATTGGCGAGCCTAGCCAGGATCTGTGGATAATAGGAATTGGGTATAACCGGACCTAAGTACAATAAAATTAGATAACAGTAGAAGTAGAATAACTTAGAATAGTGGTAACAAGGACTAATCAGTTTGGGTGCACTATTCTTTACTTAAAAACTTTTTTGCTTCAAATATTTTTGTGCCTGTATGTTGCATTGTTCTTTTGCAGGTTTTGCTTAAATAACTGTTGTATGCCATTTGACTCTTGTTTTATTCTATTATTGATTGCGAATTTGATGGTCTTTGCATTGTTTTTATTGACTTGCAATATTGCTAGTGTCTTGGTATTCCACGTGATTCAGAGGTTGTTCATAGACACGTTTGGCAATGTCGGACCCAGTGGCCTTGAGATTGCGCTTCAAAGAATTAGGGGAAGCTTTACACTTAGCAGGGGGAGACCTAATTGCGTATATCAATGCAGAGGTAGAGAAGCAGGAGGCTAAGGCAGAGAGAGCAGCAGAGAGAGAGGCGAAGAAACTCGAAGCGGCAGAGAGAGCTGCAGAGAGAGAACAGAAAAAAGCAGAACTAGAAGCAGAGCAAAAGAAACTAGCATTAGAAGCAGAGCAGAAGAAACTAGCATTAGAAGCAGAGCAAAAGAAAGCAGAGTTAGAAGCAGCAAGAGAACAGAAGAAATTAGAATTAGAAGGAGAACAGAAGAAGGCAGCATTAGCAGCAGAGAGAGAAGCAGAAGTTAGGAAATGGGAGTATGAGCGGGCAGAAAAAGAAAAAGAGAGGGAAGAAAAGGAAAAAGAAAGACAGCATGAGTTAGAGCTAAGAAGATTGGGATCAGGAGCTTCAAGTTCTTCCTCAACCCCTCCCCACTCAGATCAGCTAGAGGTAGCATCCAACCCTGTACAAGGAATGTCATTTCCACTGGGAACATTCAATGAGAGAGAGGAAGGTCTAGATCTCTATCTGACTAGGTTTGAGCGTCTAGCAACAGAGTACAAACTAGATCCCACTCATTGGTCTTTCAAGCTTAGTCAAGGGCTTAGAGGAAAGGCTTATGACATCTACAGTAAGCTACCGACTGACAGAGTGACTGACTATCACAAAGTAAAAGAGGCACTCCTAACGGGATTCGAACTAACAGGAGAATGCTACCGGCAAAAGTTCCGCACCAATCGGAGAGTGAAAGGAGAGAGCTATGCGCAGTTCGCGGATCGGTTGTCCACAATGCTGGATAAGTGGATTAGCCAGTCAGCCACGGCTAAGACGTATGATGGACTGACAGAACTGTTAGTATGGGAACAGCTACGGGAAACCATGACCCCCGAGCTGAGAACATTCTCAGTAGAGCAGGGCGCGGAAAGACTGGAAGATCTGGTCAAGGTCGCAGATAGGTACGTGGCCGCCCACGGAGAAGCCAAGAGCTTCAGGCGAGACCTAAAGCCTAACGGGAAAGAGGCACAGAAACGAAGCCCTAACCGGGAAGAGCGCACCGCGAATAAGCCGAATAACCCCAGACCTGGGCAGAATAAAGGACCCACCACGGAATTCGGGAAAAGAGGTCCCGCAGAACAGAGACGGTATTGTTCGTTCTGCAACAGAAACAATCACTCCACCGCAAAATGTTTCAAGTTGGCCGCACAACGTAGGGAAGAGCGCGAAAGCCGGCCAGCGCACAGAGTTCTAACTCAAAGCAGCGGTAACAAGCCACACACAATCGGAGATCACCCATCGGTGACAGACACGGTCAAGGTCAACGGAAAAGAAGCGAACTGTCTGTATGACACAGGTCTATCATACGACGCGATAGTTAGCGAATCTCTTGTATCGCGCGCGGACTTGACGGACAAGACAGTCGACTTACAAGGAGCAGACTTGACGAAACCGACGACTACTTGCCCAATAGCATGGATCGAAGTAGAGAGTAGGTACGTCACAGGACGAATCCAAGCAGCTGTTTTACAGAAACCCCTGTATGATCTAGTGCTAGGTTGTAGGTATGTGTTCTTAGGCACGCCCCCTAAAACTGTAGAGATAGCTGCAGTGCAAACCAGGGCCCAAGCTAAAACCCAACCACCCCAGCCCGAGTTCGCTCCGAATCCAGGACTCGAAGAGATCAAAACAGCACAGAAAGAAGACACCTCGATAGCGAAGTGCTTCCAGAAGCTACCCAAGGCGCACACACCCCCGCACAAGGGAGACTTCTACATGGAAGAGGGAGTTCTACATCGACAAGGAGATGGAGATCACACCCAACTAGTACTACCAGCCACCCTTCGAGCCCAAGTACTAGAATTAGGCCACAGCATGCCACTCAGCGGACACATGGGAATTGGAGCCACAGTGCAGAGAATCAGCGCACACTACTATTGGCCAGGAATCACGGAGGATGTCAAGCGCTACGTGAAATCTTGCCACCAATGTCAACGATATTCCCCGCGACATCACACCGTACCAGTTACCTTAGGACCATCAGTAGTAGTCGGCGTGCCATTCCAGCAAGTCTCAGTAGACATAGTAGGACCACTGCCCATGACCAAGAAGCGGAACAGATTTCTACTCACACTCGTCGACGCATGTACGATGTGGTGCGAAGCAGTCCCGTTGCCAGCGATCGACACCAAGAAGATTGCAGATGCACTCATCGCCATCTTTACCAGAGTCGGATTCCCGGACAGCATTAGAACGGACAACGGATCTCAGTTCACCGGCCGCCTGATGCAAGACGTGTTCGAGTTGATACAAGTTCATCACATTCGCACACCACCATATCACCCAGCCAGCAACGGACAAGTAGAAAGACTGAATGGAACCCTTCTCACCATACTCAGGAAAGTCGCCGACGACAATCCAGAAGCGTGGGACACCTACGTGAATGCGGCACTGTTCGCATACAGAGAAACACCCCATGCAGCCACAGGCTACACCCCGTCAACATTGCTATTCGGCAGACCTCTAGCAGGACCGCTAGAAGCCCTACGCAGAAGTTGGACGGAAGCCAAGATAGACGACACACCAAGAGGTGCCACCAAGTACGTCGCAGACCTGCAGGAAACCCTCAAAGCAACGTGGAAGAAAGCTGGTGAAGCACTGAAGAAGGCCAGAGCCCGTCAGGCGAAGTACTACAACCGCCACGCTAAGGACAGAGAACTGCAAGTCGGCGATCAAGTGCTACTCTTACTTCCAAGTGGAACCAACAAGCTGGACATCGCTTGGAGAGGGCCGTACCGGGTGACTGCCAAGAAATCCAAGACAGTCTACCAAGTAGAGGTGAACGGGAGAGCCCGATACCACCACATCAATCTCCTCAAGAAGTATACGGACAGACCAGCGACCCCCAGCACACACACATGGCTAGCCATCGCCATCGCGGAAGAAGCTCATCCACAACTACAACAGCATCGCCGTACCACTGACAAATGGAACCCGGAAAATCGCCCCGGACAAAGTCGTATGGACAGCGGAATGCGAGACAGCCTTCCAAACACTCAAGGACAGAATGACATCGGCGCCAGTACTCCATCTACCCGATTTGACTCAGCCATTCGTTCTTCGCACCGACGCAAGCGACTTAGGCCTCGGAGCAGTACTGCTACAGCGCGACCCCAAGAATGCGGAGACACTATTCCCTGTCGCCTACGCCAGCAGAAAATTGAGACCCGCCGAGACCCACTACGCCACGTCGGAGAAAGAATGCCTTGGACTAGTCTGGGCCATACAGAAATTCCAACTCTACCTGTATGGGACCCACTTCACAGTTCAGGTGGACCACCAACCACTATCGTTCCTGGCAGCCTCCAAGTCTTTGAACTCTCGCCTGATGAGATGGGCACTCACCCTTCAGGCATACTCATTCCAAATCGAGTACATCCCCGGCAAGGAAAACCACGGAGCCGACTACCTCAGTCGCCATCTCGTGGAGGACACAGCAGCTGTCGCCCACCCAACACAACTAAGGGCCACAGCACCAGAATTCGTCTCCGCCCAGTAATACCCTGTCACTAGTGTCCATAGCTACCTGGCACAGCATTGCAGCTCAGGTAGAGCAACTTAACTAGTGTGTAAATAGGACCCTAGGATAGTGCAGTGTTAAACTAGGCTCTGTAGTAGAAAAAGGTCGAATCCAGTAGTCATCGCCTTTTTTCAGTTGAGGGAGCCTGTCGCGAACTGGCTAGTATTAACTCTGCTTGTTGACTATTTAGCATTGTGTAGTCTTTGTAATAGTAGAGAGTCAGTCTATTACACAGCAGCAATTAAATTACAGCACACTGCGAGCCTGAGCCACACACACAGCGCAGTGACGTCAGCACTTAAGTTTTGAATCGGACCGTTGGAACCAATGGGAGAGCTTAGGCAAAGTGGTTGGAGCCAGTTTGACTGGGTCCAAACCACGCACAGTTTTGGTCAGTTGGGAGGAATACACCGAAGTGTGAACAGCTAGATAGCTAGAGAAATCTCTACACACTTAGACCAGGAAGCAGGACTTAGAAGCATAGAATTCTATCAAGTCACAACGGGCCTGAACTTGTCAAACAGGTAAATGAACACCCTTCTGTTTCATCGTGATATATTTATATTATTGTTGAAATTATGTTTGTGGAATTTGCTATGCATAAATGTGAATTATTAATCCGAATTTGCCGTACCACGTGGAAGAGCCGACCACGAGGCGAAACACGACCGGTTGCGCCGCCATGTTGTATCCCGTACGGAACCACTGTTGTTTAACTTATATGTATGTTTGCAGACCAGTGGCTGTACCACTGAATGTTTATATTATTATTAATTCTGTATGTGTATAGTTAGACACGATTGATATTCATGTATGTATAGGAATTTAGAGTGAGATTCCAGTGGAACCCGGAAGTAGCAGAATGTTCGTCGCTTATGTATAGAGATGTGGAGCTATCACTGAGGGCTACTTTGGCTTTCAGTGAGACGCTCTGCACAAACCGATTATTCAGGGTTGTGCAGAATTTCGTCTCTTATATTACAGACGAGCAGGCGAGCTATCCCGAGCTATCCTGGGCGCACCACTCCACAGAAACGACTAGTTGGCGGAGTATCCTCTACCGCACAAGACGGAAAGAGCGACCCGGAAAACTCCCTGTCAGACCCCACAGCGTGGCAAGGGAACCCAACTACACAACGACACAGGTGGACCAGAAGCTACCTCACAGAAGGACTTCGAACCCCCACTCATGAGTTAAGTGCATAACACGAAGGTGCACTTAAACTGATTATAACAGGACCACAGTAGTCCAACTCTTCAGAAACTGTAAAACGGACCACAGTAGTCCAAATCTACATGAATTCGAATAGAAAGTGCCCGATGAAGATATAACAGCTGCCTAGACTATCAGCGATCGAACTATTAGCAGTGACTGAGACATTTTAAGTTAGATTAGTACTTAGAGAATCTTGTATAGAGTAGAAGAAATAAATGTGTGATTTTAACTGTTATCCAGTGGCTGGACTACTTATGATTCATAGCCGTGTGAAAGCTAGTGTGACAGTATTCTTTTACCATTTTTCTATCTATTTCTGTACCCCAACCTTAACACGGAACGAGCTAAACAAATAAATTTATTAAAGTAATTCATAGGGTGACTTACTAGCAGTTCCCACCGAATATACGTGAGGGTCCATAATTCCATTGTGCAGAGCCCATAAACCCCACGTGACAGTGTGGTCGGCTGGTTGGTTGGTGGTATGGTCCTCTCTTCCCCTGGCTATGGATCCGGGAAAAACTCCCCAGGCACGGGATCCGAGAGAAGAGAAAATCTGCAACATGCTGAAAGACCATACAGTATCCCGACTCCCATAACCTTACCTAACCAGGCAAGGTTCACACCATCAGAAAAAATAAACAGTGCATCGTTTATTACGGTAATAAACGCCCCTGCATCCAGCACTGCTGTCATCCTGCAAAGAACATTGGGGTAAACAAACGACTGTCTGCATCAATAATGATAAAAGAAAATAATAAATTCTCACCTCAAAAGATTATGTTGTTATATAAAAGTGTATCCAATGATGCATGTGTCACAGATAGTCCAGGCCTACTATAATTCCACAAGACTAGACCTGCTTTTATTCTAAATTGTTCTGTTCTGTCCTGACACAACTGTCACTCTGTTCTGACCTGACACTGCAATAATGTCCAGAAGTTTTACATAACACTTTGCTTAGTCAACTGAAAACTGCACACGCTGTATACCAAACCTATCTCTGCCACAGAAATAGTATATAATTATAATTTTAACAGCGCTCCGTTATTTGTGCATAAATAACGAATACAACAAACGCCAGTTTTCACAAAAACATATTCGCTAAGCTAGCGAGAAACCACAAACGTGTTACAACGTGTTTCTACTCTAGTAGACAGAAAAGAAGTGACGATTTTTACTGCGCTTTCGAAATCTATCGCTCACTTTCTTCAAAACTTGCATTCTGCACGAATTACACGGATAAAACTTAACCTCCGGAAGAAAACATGCTAGGCCATACTCTACAGTTATCAAACAGACAAACACGGGTTTATTATATCACATAATTTTTTTCCCAAACTTTACATAATATAATACATTGTCATTTTACATGTGACATGCACATTGTTACAACATGAGCATACTAATTTTTGCATGAGAGATAGCGGGCTGTACATATCACCAGAGTACCCATTTCTTGGAGCTTCTCCTGATGCCATAGTGGAGTGTGCGTGTCATGGCACTGGTTGTGTTGAGGTCAAATGTCCGTTTAAGCATAGAGATCACACTATTGACACAGCCATTCAAGATACCAAGTTTTGCCTTAGACGTTGTCAAGACAAAGTACTTTTAAAGGAAGACCACCCATATTATTATCAGGTACAGGCCCACTTGTTCTCGTCAAAACTTTCATACTGTGACTTTGTTGTTTGGACATCTGTTGATATCTGCGTTCAGAGAATTTTTCCAAACCAGGTCTTTTGGGATGATTGTATTATCAAAGCAACTGCATTATTTAAGCTGGCAATCTTGCCAGAGCTTGTAGGCAATTGGCTTGACCATAAATCTGCAGATTCTACATCTATACAAGAAAGCAAGCAGTGTGCACTTGCAGACTCTGGTGATCTGTTCTGCCTATGTCGCCAACCAGAACATGGCAGGATGGTTGCTTACGACAATTCTGATTGTCCATTGAATGGTTTCACTATTCATGTGTAGGAATACAGAGAAAACCAAAAGGGCAGTGGCTCTGTTCAAGGTGTGCCTCTTTAGGACTCTCGTTTCCTGACTCGATAGGCCCCAAGAAACTGAAGTCTTAATTTTATTTAATCAGTATGGAGAACACTGCATCTGAGTCTGCACACTGCATGCTTTCTTGTTGTATGAATTTTTCTGCAGAGCTTTTTCATGGGCGAAGCACCCAGGGGGCATCAATATCTCTGCTTAAAAAAATTAGACAAAGAAGAAGAAAAAAGAAGTATAAAAGCAAATTTAGAGGTGTAATACTAGTTTTCATGTAATTTATTGTTTTAATTCATTTGTTTATTTATCAATGTATTTATTAACAAACATTCTTATAGTCGTAATAATCACAACTGCTAAAAAGTAAATGTATTGCCTACAACAAGTAGCACTGGATCATTAGTCAATTTTTTTTTGCCCTGAATGAGAACCTACGATACAAACTGACTCGCAATGCTTGTGTAACCAGCTGGACATTTTTTAGGATGCTATGCCTCTATTTTTGCTAAATTATTGGCCCAGTATGCCTTCGAATGCATCCATGTACACTTTGCGCCAATAATATATATATTTATTTTTTTTATTGTACCATCATTGACATGACACCCTTTTATATGACAATATGTTAATATTAGGCTGCACAAATAATTGTTAAAACTGGCTAATTACACGCTTTTTTTTTCAAATGAACTCGAAGCACAGCGACCTGTACCAACATACATGCTCACGTGCAACAAACAGATTGCAGATACACAACAAGGACAACAGATACTATAAAAGACATACATGTGGTGTAAAGGCAGGGTGATCGCTATTAGGAAACTGAAAGGAAATAAGTTTTGTATTTTTAAAATTAAATTGACTCAATTCAGTATTATTTTGAAGGAATAGGGAGGAAGCCGGAGTACCCAGAGAAACCCCTCGGTGACCCATAAAATCTCATACCTCAGTGCGAGGCTCGAATCCGTGACCGTTGGCATTGGAAACCAGCGCCTACCCACTGCGCTGCGGGCCACTGTAGCAGACAGGGGCTTTTACATGTTTGAAAGTGTAGCTGCGGACCGATGACTGTATGAAGTTTTCTAACTGCCCAACTCTTTCGGATGAGAGTATAAACTGAGGTCTAGTCTGAGTACACATGCATAAAATCAAGCTCGGACAGTGAAATAGAGTTTAATGGTTGTGCACTGTGCAGTGTGGGCATAACTAAGCTGAAATGACTTCATCGATATTTAAACAATTCCTTGACATAAATTCACAATTGCACATCCCACAGTTACTATTTTATCGAGTGATGTAACATTTTCACCCTCTCGACAAAACAGAAGATCAATTGATACCGTACTGCTGAGAATAGTCATCTTGCCACACAGTGCACCAATCACTCGTTCTACATGAATACGCCTATGGGCCAGTTGTCTTGTTGATTCAATTTCATGTCCAGTCAACTGGCATTTACCTTTGGTAAATACTGGGATTCGAACCTCAGCAGCTTGCATGGCTACACTTTCAAAAATGTCAAAGCCCCTGTCCGCTAGTACTATATCATTGGGAAGCAGATTTTTTAAGTAACCACATGACTCTGCTACTTTTTTATCACTTGCCCTCCCTCCCCATCCCTTTGAAATAAATGAAATGTGGCCTTGTGGTGTGATAGAAATAAGGTATTTGATGGTGTTGTTATGTTTATAGTTTGACCAAGTCATTGCACTTGCATCGTGGCTAGAAGGTCGCTCAATAAAAACCTCAAAACAGTCAATAATAGACGCAACTCTTCTCCATGGATATTCCCGGAATTGGATTGGCAGACATGCTCTGATATACTGACGCTCAGGCCAAAACACCATTGGCTTCAGTCTGTTATATAAAACATGGAGAGTCTCATGGAAAACCTTTGAAGCGGTTGATCTGGATATGCAGAAAATGTATGCCAGATGTTGTAGTGGCGTATTCAGTCTCATATGCATGAGAGTAAGCAAAAATGCCTGAAACTGAGAAAGAGCACGTCTCTTGTGTGCAGGAAGATGACTGCTTACAAAAGTGAACAAAGATGACATAAGAAAAAAGTCTGTTAAACCAGTAAAGTATCTAACAGTGTCATCCTGGTCTCTTAGTGACTCTAAATGCATTTCTTTGCCAGCAATCTGTTCTTTAAGAGTGATATTTTCCTGTGTGAGCCTGTTTAATTCATCTCTTAGCCTTTTTTCCTCTGTCACTGTCAAAGTACTGAGAGCTACTAAGTCTGTCTGGCAGAATGTGCCTCCATCATCACCTCTATCAGGTAGTGCAGCAGATGCTGACGGTAAGTCTGCAATGCTGTCAGATACACTTTCCTCTAGGGCAAGATCGGAATCAGAATTACGCTTGCTGTCACAGGTTCCAGATTTCTTCTCTTGACGTTCACGCCACCTTCTGTAACGTATGTGGTCCACATCTCTGCCTGCTTCATGGCCCAGCTTCAAGCTTGGCTTCCAACTTGGACTGTTGATGTCACGAATGTAGGCCCTGGTACCTGGGGAAAATAAATAGCAACAATTCTTTCTATCTCTCTTATAATATTATAAATGTCAATAACATTAACAATAATACATGTAATAACAAGAACTGTATTAATGTTGAATATCAAGGAAAGAAAGGGGGATGCAGTTTTATGTAGTTGGCCTGGCAAAGACTAAGGTCTATTTATTTGATTTTGAACTCACTCTCCATATTTCCACCTCTAAAGAGTTTGTAATCACCTGTTATATTCCCTGTGGCTTTAAACCACAATGGCAAAAGCTCTGTTAATTTACTTTCATTTGCGGAAAAAACTTCATTTTCTTGTTAGGGCTACTGAATGTCATTATTATGAAATGTTGCTTTTTTTTTCGTAAAAATAAAAAAAAGCTTTATTAGCCTATAGGCGAGTTGTTGTTTGAGTGAGTGACTGCGGGGGCTAAAACAGTGTTTTGCCAAAGAGTTATTTGCAATTGCATGAAGTGATTAACTCTTTACTCGCTAAGCTGTTTGCATACACCAGTTCAACATAAACCACAGCCATTCTATTTCTAACCCCACCCCAACACTCTTTCACCCCTGGGTTTTGTTTAAATTATAGGTAACGGGAATGTTAGCCAGCAGGCTAACCCATAACCATTTCATACAGCTATAACCTAAACATTAACTTTAGAATTAGATACAGTGTATTAACATGCTTTTACAACATAAACCAACTACAAAGCAAAACTAAACGTACCATTGACAAAGTGATCCGAGCAGACGAACTTTCTTGTTTTGGTGTTGAACGTTAGTTTCTTCAGTTGAAGCTGTGCCACCCATTCACGTCTCTGTCTTGTTGTTAGCTCCTCTAATTCTTGTCCTCTGTGTTTGACGACCAAAGGAACAGAAAAATACTGTCGATCCTTCTCTCGATCTGATCGATTGTGGCAATTCTTTACACAGCAATTGTTTACCATTTTTTTTATTTAGCGCCAAGGCCTAATCCACGAACGATAACTCCGCCTTGTATGAAAGTGACGTCATGTCGACGAAGACCATTCAACAGCGCATTCTGATTTGTTGTTGTCGTTGCAGTTTATTATCCCTTTCGATCGGGAAATTCTGGGCCGCCTCCCCTGGGAAGGCGTAGTAGCAGCCTGTGGCGCGCCCAAACCCAACCTACCTAACATTAGTTGTGATTTTGGAAATGTTGCTGGGGAGCAAACCGGAGTACCCGGGGAAACCCCCCGAGACGTTGCCCGAGTCGAAAGTAAATAATATTCGGAGAAACATAACGCCCAGATGCTGGCTCGAACCCACACCTGTGAGGCGCCATTGGTTTCTGGCTTGTGGACAAGGAAAGTTAGTCCCGCCTTAGCCCACTTGGCCACAACGCTCGCTGATTCCGTTAACTCCAGAACTGTAATATGGTATGTGTGTGTATGTGTATGTGTGCATGTATGTGTGTGTGTATCTGTGTATATGTGTGTGTATGTTTGTGTGTCTGTGTATGTGTGTGTTTGTGTATGTGGGCGTCTGTGTGTGTGTCAATGGGTGTGTGTGTCTGTGTGTGTGTATATGTGTGTATGTGAGTACGTGTGTATGAGAGCGCGTGCGTGAGTCCATACATTCTGGATCATTTGTATCGCTGCTTGCTCATTGAGCATGTTTATTCACGTGAAGACGGAACTGTACAATATGGCACCAGCAGCAGCAACAGCAGCATGAACATTATCATCATCAACATCATCATCATCATCATCATCATCATCATCATCATCATCATCATCATCATCATCATCATCATCATCATCATTATCATCATCCTTATCATTCTCTTCATCTTCAGCATCAACATCATCATCATCATGAAGCCAATCATAATTCATAAATAACTTCAATGAACATTGAAGTTTATGCTATCGAAGATCCACTACCGCTGTGCTATTGAGGATCCATCCTTCCTATTAATACCCGTTGTGCGTAGACATTAGATCGAGAAATAAAGGTGGTTGGTGGTTTTTTCAATATGTGGTCCCTCTCTTCACTCCTCCCCCCCCCCACCAACCACCACCACCATCCCCTCCTCGTCGTCCTCCACCCCCCAACTCATCCCTCACTCCTGGAATATTTTTGTTAACAAGGTATCAAGGGAAATATTGCTATTAGCGAACAAAGCAATGTGTTGCTAATGGTCAATAGTGGACATTATATGACCATTTCTAGTAGTTTGCGATCCACAATGGTTTTTATGCTTCCAGCGGAAATATTTCCATTTTAGTTGGGTAGCATTATTTGGTTTCTAGGCCAGGTAGCTATCTCCCTGGGGAAATAATGCTACGTTACTTTGAAGCTCGTTCACTTTGCTCAAATGTTTTATTTTTTGTTGTTTGTTTGTTTGTTTGTTTTACATATCCTGTAACTGTTATTTCACTTTATTTTTATTTGGGTGAAAGGTCAAGGAGAGGGGAGGGGGGGGGGGGGGGATCTTTGGAAATAATACTTTGAAATTTGGGTTTCTTTGGATTTTATTCGTCAGCCATGCGGGCAATATTCCGTTGAACCTCTCGGCGAAAGCCGCGGCAACCGCAAGAATAGTGACCTTTTCATTTTTTTTTTCAATACAATACAATACAATACCATACAATACAATAGAATGCAGTACAATACAATGCAATACAAAAACATCTTTATGACCTAAAAAATTACAGCAGGCACAGGATCACAGTTATAAAAAATACATAATTTATTTCAGCGTTCCTTAAAAAAAGCTTTTCCAGCACAGGAGCTGTGCAAGGCGCTGGCCCGTAGTACAAGAGCTAACTCCAACCCACTTAGATGTCCACTCTCTCAGGCATTATTGCGACATTTGGGCCATGGGGTATATTGCTATTTAGAAGAATTGTTACCTATTTAAATATCGGTAAGCATATTACCGCCATTGCGAAAGTAACAGAATGTTGAGGCATTCGGTTAAAGTTGGGTCTTTGTGTAAAATAATTCGTTTATTGGGATTTAAATTTAAGGTACTTTTTGGGTGGTGTCTGTTTTTCTTTCTTGGCTTCCCTATTCCGTCCTAATTTCTTTCTTTCTTTTCCCTTCTTTCTTTCTTTTAATTTCTTTCTTTCTTTCTTTTATTTTCTTTAACCTTTTCTCTTTCTTGTATTTCGTTTCGTTCTATTTTTCGTTCTATTTTTATTCTTCCTTCCTCAGGAAATTCAGTTTTTTTTCTCTTTATTGCTCCAAACTTCTGCGTTTCGTGAACGCATGCCTCTATAGCGAAGCGTGTGTGTGTGTGTGGGGTGGGGGGGTGGGTGCGTGTGTGTGTGGGTGTGTGTGCGTGCGTGTGTGCTGTTAATCTCATTAGTTTAAGTACTAAACATTAAGAAAACGACCTTTGTCGTCAGCTCTTTAATGTATTTTTTTTCTTTTTCTAAATCTGTGTAAGTACATACCATTTACCTTTCAGTCCGTCTTGTAAAAGTCCAAAGAGCTCTTCTTGTATGGAGGTCGGAATCAATGTTCCGTTGTGGTAGTGTTTGTACCGACTTTGGATTTGGTGTACTGTTTTCTGCTTTATACCACCTCGTATATTGTCTATCTCTATAAATAGTGTATAAAGTGGTAAATCGAGTTATTTGATTATTCAAACAATTTATCTCATTTTTATTATGACGACAATGGAGGTTGATATATTACATTATCTGTGTGGAACAATTAGGGCCCCGACCGAGTTCTTTATAGATCTAGTGTTGTAGTTTGTTACTGCCTATAACCTTTGATGTCGTACTTTCTTCTTCTTGTTTTTCTTTGACCCATCGTCCTCCTCGTTCTTCTTCTTCTTCGTCGTCGTCGTCGTCATCGACGTCTTCTTCTTCTTCTGTTTTTTCTTCCCCTCTCTCTCTCTCTGTCTCTCTATGTCTGTCTTTCTCTTTCTTTTTCTCTGTCTTCCTAATATTTATATTTTAATGTTGCAGTGTTCCCTCGACACACAAAAAATGAGAGTCCTTGGGACTCCCAGGTATAAAATTTTAAGAGTCCTTGTGCAAATTTTGAGAGTCCCCAAATCGGTGGATGAACGGGTTTTGGGCCCAGTCAACCAAGTCAGAAGTGACATGATCGTGTATGATAGAATCAAAGAATGGATTAACGAAGATTTCTTTTGTTCAGTGAATGTATTGCTTGGAGGAAGTTTACAATGCGCGCGCATGCGATTTTTAAGGACGACAACTCCCGACACAATCTTTAATCGTCTGCAATGGCAGTCTCAGTTGGGTTCTGATTCTGATTATGCCGTGAATTAGTTCGCCACTCGTTGGTCGTATTTTTCACTTCAGCGATTCCAAAAATATGTGTGCGTCCACAGGACGCACACACGCAAATTTTCCTGCGTCCTTTCTCATATTTTGTGCGTAATTGACGCACTACTGTGCGTAATCGGGAACACTGTGTTGATAGGCATTTGAAATTTGTATTAATTAAAGTTCGTGCTGGTGTATCAGATTAAGCCACTCATCATTACAGATACAGACATCAGGAAGATAACGATTTAATGTGCCGGTTTTGTCATTGTGCAATTGAAAATGAAATACACGGTTTGCTATGCTGTCCATTTTATGATTACTTAAGGAAGGCGTTCATTGCACATAAATATTGTAGGAACCCAAATGCATTTACTTCTCTTTGTTGATGTCATTTATGAATTCAGAATTGGTTTTTAAAAACGAATTTAGCATGTTTCCCTACCAAGCACTTAAAGCGGTGTTGAACACGTGTGTGTTGTCAATTGTTTATTACGCATACACTGATCGGTTGGAAACGAAAGTGGTACTTTGTCATTAGTGTTGATCTCTCCCTCCTTCGTGAGGAGATCATGGCCTTAACCCAATGAAACACTTTCTTTTCATATCTCTCTCTCTCTCTCTCTCTTTGTCTCTCTCCCCTCTCCCCCTCTCCCCCTCTCTCTTTTTTCTCTCCCTCGCTCCCTCGCTCTCTCTTCCTCTCTTCCTCCATATTGTTTCGTGCTTCACCTCGCCCTTCCCTTCATTCTCTCTTTCTTCTGTGTTCCCCTCCTCCGAGTTTGCTATATCATACCTTTCATTCTACGTCACCACCAACCCCGCCTCTCTTCCCCACCCGCGCTACTCTCCCGCCTTTATTCTTCTTCTTCTTCTTCTTCTTCTTCTTCTTATTATTATTATTATTATTATTATTATTATTATTATTATTATTTTTATTTTTATTATTATTATTATCATTATATTTATAAATATATACATTATTATAAAAAACGTAAACTCCGATGGTATGGCCACGTCACCAGATCATCAGGTCTTGCAAAGACCATCCTGCAAGGCACAGTGCAAGGAGGTAGAAGAAGAGGGAGACCGAAGGACAACATTCGAGAATGTACTGATTTGACACTGAGCGAAACAATCAGGGTTGCTGAGGACAGGGAAAGATGGAGTACGCTGGTGAAACGATCATCTGTGGTGCCCCTACGACCTCCGAGTTATGGGATAGGATAGGATAGGATTATTATTATTATTATTATTATTATTATTATTATTATTATTATTATTGAGGATTTTTATAGCGCACTTATCTCGCCGTACTTGACCAGACTTTAGGCGCTGGCCGATACAGGATCTAACTCAAACCGCCCGAGACGCCCACCCGCAGCCTTTGGGCGCATGGTCTGAGGCCAGGATAACTGAGCACTAGCCTGGCCAGCCAGGGATGGGAGAGAACGACCAAGTGCATGCTGGGTGTGTTCTTGTTGCCGGCACTCACCTGCCTAAGACATGAGCGTCAGGATCTTTAAAGTCCGTTAAGATGGAATGTATGCGACACACAGACTAGACCTCGGTTTATACTCTCATCCGAAGGATTAGGAAACGGGAGTAAAGTGTCTTTCCCAGGAACACAACACAATGGCCAGGACAGGGCTCGAGCCCGGGACCTTCAGATCCGCAAGCCAATGCTCTACCATTAGACCACCGTGCCTCTCCCTCTCCCTTCTTTCTTCCTCTCTCGTATTAGGTATAATTAATTATTATTATTATATAATTATTGATCACCTTATGCCAGAAAAATTTTCTTCCAAGCCCACTGTCTTATCACGTACCAGCTGTGTGCCTTTGGGGTGTGGTAGTCTAAAGCTTCGGCAAATCGACCAAATAGAGTAAATCAGCTGCATAGACTTTGGGTTAATTTAATCCCAGATAATCGAGAAGTACATACAGATGAACATTTTAAAGATCTTAAAATAATTATTGCCTCTACAAACACGGTTGAAGTATAGTTTAGCCATACAGATGTTTAAAGTTAAAAAACTAATATAGAGCCTCCTTACGTAAGGGATCAACACATGTCTTTTCCTGCACAATATCATCCTGAAAACTGCAGACTTCCAAAACCACGAATCGGCATTTCCAAATCTAGCTTTTCTTTTAAAGGCCTCTTGTTATGGAGCCCTCTTTCATTGGAACTAAACAAATGCACATCATTAAATAGCTTAAGTACAAGATTTACAACCTATTTGTTAATAATTTGGAAAATCATACATTATAACATGCATCTATTGATGTTCTTCTTTAACCCCTTCCCCTCTCCTCACCCCTCATTCCCCATGACCCTCGAAACTCTCTCCCTCCCTCTGTATTAAATTACATGTTTCCAGTTAAAGTTTTCATATTCATTATTGTTAGTTTCCTAGTTACGAAGTTAGTTATTTGATTCCCCCCCCCCCCTTTAATGTTAAATGTATGTTTGTGTAGTATGAATGCGGATGTATGTTTAAGCTAAATGTGTGAGTGACTGAAAGAAGGACTGATTGTAAGATTAACAAACTGTGAGTGACTGGACGAAGGACTGATTGTAAGATTAACAAACTGTGAGTGACTTTACATTACATTACATTATTATTGCTTTAGGTCCAGCGGACTCTTCCGAGCCAAATCAGGACCGGACAACCCCCGATCCGCATAAAAGATCTGCTGAAACAACCCTAGTGGTAAAACCGAAAGCTCTCCACCAGCCAGTCACTTTACAATAAAGACATCCCACGCAGGGGACGGCTGAGGCTTCACCCCAACTTATCGAACCCCCGTTTATAAAAACAAAATAGAATACAAACATCATTATAAATTATCAACAAAACGCATACATATAAAATGCCTACATTGCTAAATAATAACATCATAGGAAGCCCTAGTGACCACCTGGCAGAAAGCGTCCAATATTCCCAAGCTGATCCAACAGACCTCATACACAAACAAGGAGTCTTGTCCCGGAAGAGTTTTCAAGAAAAAAGGTAGGAGACTGGTCTAGCGAAGAAGACGATAGTATAGCAGATTGATAGAAAAGAGCAGGAATGAGAAAGAGCAAATGAGAAAGACAGCGACAGTGGGAATTTAAAGCACTAAATTTCCAGAAAGTGGGGATACTATTTATACTGAAACCCCCGGCACCCCAACGGGGGTTGTGAGTGACTGGACGAAGGACTGATTGTAAGATTAACAAACTGTGTGAGTGACTGAAAGAAGGACTGATTGTAAGATTAACAAACTGTGAGTGACTGGACGAAGGACTGATTGTTAGATTAACAAACTGTGTGAGTAACTGGACGAAGGACTGATTGTAAGATTAACAAACTGTGTGAGTGACTGAAGGAAGGACTGATTGTAAGATTAACAAACTGTGTGAGTGACTGAAAGAAGGACTGATTGTAAGATTAACAAACTGTGTGAGTGACTGGACGAAGGACTGATTGTAAGATTAACAAACTGTGAGTGACTGGAAGAAGGACTGATTGTAAGGTTAACAAACTAAGGCTAACATCATTTGATTGCTCATAAAATATTGAATCTGAATCTGAATCCCAGTCTACCTCTTTCTGATCCCCACCTCCACCCCCACATTCTCCTTCCGCTTGTTATCCCACTTGACTCTGCGTGCCGTGGTGCTTCCAACTTTTCTGTTTTTGTTTTTTTCTGGTTGCGTGAGAAAGGTGTAACGCGTCCCCTATATTGCGTTATCTATGTGAGAGTTATACTAACTAACTTAGTTTTCTACTTGTACGGGGATCGGGCACGACTTACCAAATTATAGCATGTAAGACATACAAAATAGAACAAGTCTCACTGCCATCCAAAGGCGTCGCCGTGCGCTCACAAATATGACTCTGAACTACAATTTGTTTCCACTTTTATATACTTTTATTAATCTAGCTTAATACATGTCAACCAAGGAACATAAAACTCGCATGCACATAGATTCTAACTAACAAATGCAAATAATAGTCAAATAAACTCATTGTTTCTTACAGCATTTTTCAGTTTCTTTTTCGCCCTTCTTTCCTCCTTTGAAAACACCATTTTTCACCCTATACTAACAATAATAGAACTAAAACAGCAGTCTAAGTTATGCACACACCCTAAGAACCGATTAAACCTAACTTACTTACCAACTCACTGACTAACTAACTTTCAAACTAACTTCTGCGTCTAAATAACAAAATCACCAGTTAAACAACTGCACTATACATTCTATCCTAACCTCTGACACATTATGCATCCTGCACTCTATATACACTAAACAAGAGAAAGAGAAGACCTTGCATAAAGAGAGCCAAGCTTTGCCCTATACATTCTGCAACTACACCAACCTCTAAGCATTACACACACTATACTTTCTGCACTCTATTTGTTCTGCAACTACTATAAATTAGGTCCTGATCTCAGATACATTATGAATTAAAACACTCTAAATACTACAACCTAGACAAGGCGGAACCCCGCAGAACAGAGTTGTCCGAAGTCTGGCAGAAGAAATAGATAAGAGAGCGATTCCTTTGTTCACTCTGGCTTTTATCTTAGATTTCCTGCAGAAAATGCGCATCCCCTCCACATAAGGTATTGCACCTGCCCTGATCCAATCGTGAGCTAGGGTCTATACTGACCAACTAAAATCCCCGGGTCTGACCTATCCTAAGCTCGGAACTGTCCGTGCTCTTACACACAAAGGATGCATGCACATCTGTATGCGTCATACTTTGACCATGCAAACTATAAACTTTCCCGGCCAGTAACTGCTGACCAGGCGAATATGTATCGCACGTGCTAGGTAACAACTAAACACTTCTGTCCTGACTCACTGCTGTATCCAAGCCGGGCTAAGCAATCTTTATAACCATCCCTTACCATTATCTTCTTCCCCTGTGTACTTTCCCTCAAAGGTTATAATTGTCATCATACACACCAATTAGGTTATAAAGGTATCCTTTGTGAGGAGATCAGATTGTTTTGCAAGTAACACAATAGGAGAACCGTTTATGGTAAACTGCTTTCGATACAGTTAGTCCGTCCTCCCGCCGCCGGTTTTCAATTTGCGGACTGCATAGGCGCACGCATGCACGCCGTCGCGGGTGGATAAACACGCAGATCATCACGCCCACACACCCACATAGGCATAATTATGCACATAGAGCAAGACCTACACACGCAAGCGTACACACCAACACACGTGTTGAGATAGACGCACGTGCATACGTCACACACACTCACACTCGCACACACACACACATACAAACACAGGCGTGCGCGCGCTCTCACCCACACATATACACACAAATTTATACAAGCGTTATGATCAGCATTATTTCTTCTTCTTCTTCTTCTTCTTCTTCTTCTTCTTCTTCTTCTTCTTCTCCTCCTCCTCCTCTCCCTCCTCATTTGAATTGACAGAACACATTGCTGGGGTTGTAATTGTTCTCCACACAGTTGTGATTGGATTTCTGGCTCGCATTAGAAGTGGAAGGAGGGTTGAGGGAAGTCTGAAAACCACCCTCATTAAGCTGGTCCTAAGATAAGGGATGTCCTTAAAGCCTTTTTCAGTCTAACGTCCGCACGGAACTGAGAAATCTTTTCCTCCCTCATTCTCTTCCTCTTCCTCGTTCTTCCTTCTTCTCTTCCTCACCCTATTTTTCTTTTTTTTCTCCTTCTTCTCATTCTTTTCCCTTTTCTTCTATCTTCCTCTTCTTCTTCTTCTTCTTCTTCTTCCTCTTCTTCTCCTCCTCCTCCTCCCCCTTCTTTAAATTGAAGGAACGCATTGCTGTGGTTCTAATTGAGTTTTAAGAGCTGTTACACGTGCCAGGTCACTAATGCTGACCGGATAATCAACATCAATGTTCGTCTCATTTAGGGACAGAAAAAGGTCGAGGAGCGCCTTAAATTGGAAAACACGTGCTTTAAAGAAGCTGAAAATAGATGAGGACTATTAAGATGAAGGTGAAGGATGATGGTTAAGAGAAAGTGGTGAAAAGGCGGAGGAGGAGGAGAGGGAAGGGGGGGGGAGGGAAGAAGGAGAAAAAGTTGTAGATGCCTTACTTAACATCTGTTCCTTTAATACAATAATATAGATATTCACTCCTAGCGATACACACGCGCGTGCACGCACGCACATACACACACACACACACACACACACACAAATATACGCACTATTTTATGTAAAGGAGAATAATAATACATCTTCCATTATTTATTTTATGTATAGTTTTGCGCCAGCGCCTAAGGCGATTTTCCACTTTAATGTATGCAAAGTGAAAGTTGGACAATAAAGAGGTATTGTATTGTATTGTGGTGTGGTGTGGTGTGGTGTGGTGTGGTGTGGTGTGGTGTGGTGTAGCGTAGTGGAGTGATAGTATAGTGTAGTGTATTGTATTGTAGTGTGTTGTATTGTATGATATAAATAATACGGGTATTTCTATGGCACTTTTCTTCAGGATAAAACCAGCACAAAGCGCTCAAGGCGACGCGAAATAAATAATGAGTGGAGAAGTAGAGAGATGTGCCGGTGAGGCAGACAAGAGCTTGGTCAAGAGGAGAAGGAGAAGAAGGTGGAGGAGAAGGTAGATAAACATAGAGAAGGAAAAGTACAGAAAAAGACCTTTGAGGGAAAGAGGGAAGAAGTGGGAAGACAAAGAAGAAGGAGAAGACAAAAAGGAAGGAGAAGACAAATAAGAAGGAGAAGACAAATAAGGGGAAGACAAAGAAGGACAAGACAAAGAAGAAGGACAAGACAAAGAAGGGGTAGGTGGAGGTGGAGGAGAAATTTAAAGAAGAGAACGATTAAGACGTGTCAGAATAACTTGGAGGAATGAGTTAAGAGGAATGGTAAGAATTAGTAGGAGGAAAAGAAGAGGAGGAGAAGAAGAAGAAGGAGGAGAAAATGAGAAGTAGAAAAGGGGAGAAGAAGGAGGAGAAGGAGAAGAAGAAGAACAACAAGAAGAAAATAGGAGTAGTAGTAGAGGAGTATGGAGAAGAAGAGGGGAATAGTGAAATAAAGAAAGGCAAAGAAAGTAAGATAGGGGAATAAAAAAGAGGAATTAGTAGTAGTAGTAGTAGTAGTAGTAGTAGTAGTAGTAGTAGTAGTAGTAGTAGTAGTAGTAGTAGTAGTAGTATAGCAGCAGAAGAGAAGGATGAAGAGAATAAAAAGAAGAAGAAACGAATTAAAGAAAGTAACAAAGAAAAAACAAAAAACATAAAGCGCAGAGAGAGAGAGAGAGAGAGAGAGAGAGAGAGAGAGAGAGAGAGAGAGAGAGAGAGAGAGAGAGAGAGAGAGAGAGAGAGAGAGAGTGAGGAGGGGGGTAGTGGGAGTGGGGAGAGAGAGAGAGCGCGCGCTGGCGGTAGAGGAGAAGTGTGCGAAAGGAAGAGTGACAAGATGTAGAAGGAGTTAAAGTCGGGGGCTGGCGTGATAAAAATGCAACGGAGTCCTCAGCATTTGAGCTTTAAGTTTAAACAACAAGGCTGTCCTCAAATGAGGATACAGCGTGCTGAGAGACTTATCCACCACAATATACATTACAATGGTTTCATCTTATGGGAGGTATTATTCATGCTATACATCCATTTAATCTCGCATCGTTATGTTTGGACTTTCGCGTTGCCGATTTGATGTACATAGGCTCCTTCTAATGACGGCCTAATACCCCCCCTCTCCTTGCCCCCCCCCCCCCCCAACCGAGAATTACCATTATCACGAGATAATTGAAATGAACACGTGTTCTGTGTAATTTACAGAGATACCGGTAATCTACAGCGTTAATTAATAAATATCAGTATGTGCCACGTCTTCCTAGCGCCAAAACCGGATAATTACAACTGTCATAAGATAATTATAAATATCATAGGATAATTACAATTATCAAGGAATAATTACAATTATCATTGAAAAATCACAATTATCTTCGCATTATCATGTTTAATTTTTAGTTTTGGCTCTAGCAATCCGTCTGGAAATGGGCCAAAACCGAAAATTGTAATTTTCACTTGATAATTACAATTTGTACGTGTTAATTGTACATATGTCGTTGATATTTGTAATTATTACAAAGTATTTGTAATTATCAGGTTCAGGCGGACTGCTAGAGCCAAAACTGAAAATTTAAACATGATCACGCGAAGATATTTATAATTTTAATGATAATTGTAATTATTCCTTGATAAGTCGAAAGTCCAACAACGGTTCAGAGCTCTTTGTATTCAGCTTGCTGCTATAACGATGGAGGGGTGTTCTAATGTCTTGTTGTATTATTATTCTTTTCTTTTTGTCATGTGTGCACTGTGACATAACAAATTTTCCCATGTTTTTTGTGGAATAAAGATTTCTTGACTATGACTATGACTATGACTATCCAAAATTATTTGTAATTATCTTAAGATATTTGTCATTATCAGGTTTTGGCGCTAGTAGTCCGTCATAACTTGTTCTAGCTTTTTCTCTTTCGGTCCTGCCTTGGTTATTTTTTATCAATGTCCTTTTTGTTTGTTTTTTCAGACTTCTCTGGGAATACTTTAAAATAGAAGGAATCAGAATGAGCCAAATGTTGGTCTGTTTGTCTGTCGGTCCGTTGGATGCCAAATCTCAAGGACCACTGAACTGATTTTGACCAAACTTCACAAAAAAACAAACATAGGTTAGTGGCCTGACTTTCCGTGCCGTTACACTTGCTCAACCGCAAAGGTCAAGGTCGCTGGGGTCATTTTGTTGCCAAGCGCGTTTCGCTCAATATTTCGAAAACGGCCGAAGCGATATTGTTGTGTTTCGATGTACGGGTACTTCAAACCATAGGCCATCCTTCAGAAGCAGTTCGGTTCTCGGCACGTCGGTCGGTCCTTCGCACGTTGAATTTCATTCCACGTTTTCCATTCTCTTCGTTGGGGATAAACTAAACCGGGTCATAACAACGACCACAAAATTAACACTTGTGAAAATGCTTAATTTTCGGCCATGTGTCTGAGTGTTTAGAAGTACATATGAACGGCTTTTCATCTTGTTTTTGTTTTGTTTTTTTTTGTTCTTAAAGACCCCCGGTCTCGCCATCTTCCTGTAGCGTCTCTCTTTCTCTGAATTGTTGTAGACTGTAACTGGAATGAAGATCGAAGGATAATAATGTGACGGTCCGTGATTTACCATTAATAGCAAATAATAATAAAAATAATTTAAAAAGATAATACTAAAATAAATTAATAATAATAATAATAATAATAATAATAATAATAATAATAATAATAATAATAATAATAACAATAACGATAATAATAATAATAATAATAATAATAATAATAATAATAATAATAATAATAATAATAATAATAATAATAACAATAATAACAACAGTAATGGTAATAATAATAATAATAATAATAATAATAATAATAATAATAATAATAATAATAATAATAATAATAATAATAATAATAATAATAATAAAAGTTATCACGCGCGTTGTCTTCAATAGATCTCGAAGTGCGGTGGTCTGAAGAGACCGTTATTACAGAAATCGGAATAAAAACATATTTATATATTTTTTAAAATTTTTTAATCGTCTGCATCCAATTCCATTATTGAAGGGAGGGAAGAAACCTGAGTACCCGGAGAAAACCCTCGGTGGCCTGAAAAGTCTCGTACCTCGGTCACACAAGTTCGTCCCACGCATGATTGGGACCCGCGACCTTGGTCATAGGAAAGCAGCTCCCTATTAACTGTGCTTCATTATTACGTTTCTCCGGATGTTATTTACTTTTGATTCGGGCAACGTCTCGAGGGTTTTCTCCGGGTACTCCGGTTTGCTCCCCAAGCAAAATTTCAAAAATAACAACTAATCTTAGGTAGGTTGGGTTTGGGCGCGCCACAGGCTGCGACTACGCCTTCACCAGGGGAGGCGACCCAGAATTTCCCGATAAAAAGGGACAATAAAGCGTTACAAAAAACAACTACAAAAAACTAACTGGCCATACCAGTTAATAACTAAGTTGTAACACACCTTAAATGCATGTGATAGTAGTAGTAGTACAGTAGTGGTAGTAGTAGTAGTAGTAGTAGTAGTAGTAGTAGTAGTAGTAGTAGTAGTAGTAGTAGTAGTAGTAGTAGTAGTAGTAGTAGCAGTAGTAGTAGTAGTAGTAGCATTAGTAGTAGTAGTAGTAGTAGCAGTAGTAGCAGCAGCAGCATTAGTAGTAGTAGCAGCAGTAGTAGTAGCGGCAGCAGTGTTATATTATCTTCTTCAGAATACTGTGGACACTCGGGCTAGGCGAAGAAAACCTCCACAACTAAATCATTATTATATTTATTTAGTCGTTGTTATTACGCTTTTCAGCTCCAGAAGATATTATTAACGATGTATTGACACGTGGTGTTCTTTATGCCTGTGGTTCGTATTAAATCTTTGCAATACTGTGTCGGAAACTATCTTATCGTGTGGGGTTTCTCCACTGTTGAGCTTATGTACAATGTATCTTCAGAAACCTGCGTTCGCTTGAAGTATTTTTGTTTGTTTCCGTGCATTTTATATTTATTTTTCACGTAGTATTTATTTATTTATTTATTTATATCTGTGTTTATTTGATCATTTGTGGTGCCCCAACGACTTCAGAGTTACGGGATAGGATAGGATAGGATAGGATTGGTTTATTTGTTTGTTTGTTCTTACGAGAAACCTACAACAACATAAATATGGAGATTACCTCAGTGCTTGAGTTCAGTCGAAACCCGCTGCGCATCTTGTTCCTAAATCAAAAGAAATAACGTCTTTGTGTCTTGGCTCTTGGTGTCGTCTGCGTAATTAAATCAAGGCTGTGTTTTCCTCCCTCGCAGAAGAGGTGAGCAAGGGGAAAGAATTCACTCAAATCTTGTTTCGGTCTCGCGGGGTGAGAGAGCCAACAACGGTTCAGAGTGAAACGGCGTGCTTCCGCCATTGTTTTAGTGCCGATGTTTTGTGGGGACTTGTGTTGTTTTATTTTTGTTGATTAGACAAAATTGAGTGATTATTCTTCTATAGTGCATTCAAAGAGCTGTTGGATATATGCGCTGTATTAAATTGTCTGTAATATATAAAGAAAGAAAGTAAGAAAGAAAGAAAGAGAGAAAGAAAGATTTCATAGAGCTGATAAATGCATTTGGCAAAGTGCACTCGCAGAAAGAGAGAGAGACAGACAGACAGACAGACCGATAGACAGAGAAAGAGAAAGAGAGGAGAGAGACAGGGAGAGTTATGTGTGTGTGTGTGTAGGTGTGTGTGTGTGTGTGTGTAGGGTTGGGGGGAAATATAGAGAGAGAATGTATGTATATATATATGTGTGTGTGTGTGTGTGAGAGAGAGAAAGTATTATGTGCGTGTGTGTGAGAGAGAGAAAGATAATGTATGTATGTCCGTGTGCGTGAGAGAGAGTGTGTGTTTTGATTTTCTTGTGGGGGTGGGGGAGGAGGTGAGAAACAGAGCGATGGTGTTTGTGTGTGTTTATAGGTGAAAAGATAGAGTGTGAACGTGTGTGTATGTATTAAATAGAAAGAATTTTAAAAAATAATTTTTAAAAACTTTTATTCATGTAATTATTTTTTTGATTGGTTGTTTTGTACATGTTTTTTTTTCTTTTTTTTTTTAAATTTCATTTTAAGTTTTTCCCACTTACAGTAAATGAAAAACTAAGTGTACGCGGATTGATTTTATTCTGTTTCAGGATTCACACTTTTTTCACATGAGTGTGATGTTTGCAATTTGTTTTCTGTGCTAAACACTTGAAGTGAACAATGGTAATGTGGGGCTTCTTTTTCTTTTCAATTCCCTTATTATTAATTATTGTAATCTATTTGGCTAATCTGTATTGTACTGTTATATTTATTTATGTATCTGTATATAAAATACTTTGACATATATAACAGATTGACATTGGAAATGAACATTGTATACACTTGTACTGATGTCAAAGGAAAAATAAATCAAAGAAAAAAATTAAATAGAAAGAAAGATAGAGAGAGAGAGAGTGTGTGTGTGTGTGTGTGTGTGTGTGTGCGTGGGAACGCACAAAAGCGCACAAATGGGTAGCAGACCTTGTCTTTTCTAGTAACAAATGGGTTTATTTGCTTGGAACCCACTTTTTTCCAGGAACCCACTTTTTTCTAAGTGCGCGGGAGTGCTCTTTTAGTGCATGGGAGTGCAGTTGTAGTGCATAAGAGTGTTTTAAGTACATAGGAGTGCACTATCCGGGACGGAGAAAATACAGTGAATTTTTGGAAAAGTATGAAGCAAAATTCGACCTATTTCGTCGCCTATAAGAGACGAAATAGGTCAACTTTCTAGAGAAGGGTTAGGGTAAGGGCTAGTTGCAGCGCTGCAACTAACCCTTGCCCTAACCCTTTTCCATCAAAAAATGACTTTCCGATTCCTACATTCTTAAATGAACCCATTTCTGATGTATTGCAAGTATGTGGGTGTGGGTGTGTGTGTGTGTGCGTGATGAGTGTGTATGTGTTAGAAAAAGGGAGAGAAAAATAGCGTGTGGGAGAGGGTGGAGGGGCGGGAGACGTGTATGCCTGTTGGTGTGAGTGCGGCTGATGGCACAAGATAATGGGCGCTTGGTGGAGAGATGGGAGAGTGAGTATTAGGGAGCGGGAGAAGGGAATGGGGGGGAGGGGGTGATTGATGAAAGATTCGTGCATTCAAGACAAATAAATTGAAAGGCGGAACAGTTTAAAGGGAATGCTTGTGTGGGGGCCTATCGTGCTGGGCAACGAGTTGCCGAAATCGATGCAAGACATCTCTCAATTCCTTGTTTTTCACAGCAAGTGTAGAGGTCAATCACCGTACTCATAGCTTTGACATTGACTTTTCTTTGCTTTTTGGTTTGGTTCGTTGGCTGTGTGGACTGGTTGATTGTGTGTTTTGTGTTGTGTGTGTGATGTGGTGTGTGCGTATGTGTGTGTGCGTACGCGTGTGTGTGTGCTAGATCTTTCTTCGGCGTTTGACACAATCGATCACAAGATTTGAAACTGCATTTGGTATCACCTCACAGCTCTACAGTGGATGCGATCTTACATCACTGGCAGATGCCAGACTGTCGTGGTACACGGCATCCACTTTACGTCCAGACTACTGGAGTTTGGCGTACCACAGGGATTGGTCTTGGGGCCCATTCTTTTCACGCTTTACACGCAACCTACTTCATGTGATCATGCGCGGTCCCGACCCACACAAAGTCTTGCATCTACACCTCCATTTGAATTTATTAAAGTCATTGAAAGAACTGGAAATTGCATTGGCGATATTAAATCATGGATGGACTGCAATAAACTGCAACTAAATGAAAGCAAGATCGAAGCGGTGGCCTGTACACGCGTGCGAGTCAGCGTCTCATACACCGAGCACTTGACCATTGGTGAATATCCAGTGCAGTTCCAACCGAAGGTTAAGAAACCTTGGAGTTGTGCTGGATGCCAGTCTCACTGTGTCCGATCATGTCAGTCATGTTTGCCGCTTTGCTTTGCTTACCTTGAGTTTCGCAGACATGCAGTTGTCCGTGCATTCAGTACTGATAAAGACGCTACTACGCTTGTTTGCTCTAGAATCTTCACCTGGGTGGATTACTGTAATTCACTCCTGGCTGGCATCACATCATAGCAGATGGCTCGACTCCAGAGAGTGCTCAGTGACACAGGGCTAAGGATCTTTCGCGCAAAACGTATTGATCACATTACAAACCATTTAAAAGAGCTGCATTGGTTGCCTATTATGTATCGCATTCAGTGCAAACTTGCTGTTTTAGCTTTCCGTTTCTTTGAAGGCACCCTTCCTCTCTACATGTATGTCTGACTGCCTTACTGTATACGCACCTTCACGATTGTTGCGATCCTCTGGAGGGAAACATCTGTGTATTCAAAGAACCAAACTGATTACTGCTGGTTCTTGCTCCTTTCAATTTTAGGCCCCTCAGTTTGGAACTCTCTTCCCCATTCCCTTCGCCAATGTATTTCTCTTCCATGCTTCAAAACTGCACTGAAAATACCCCCAAAGACAATATTAGTTTCCTCCTTGTCTTTTCTTCTACCCCGTCCCTTCTCCTCCGCGCTGCCCCATACCCCGCTAAATCATGTAATTACTTTTTGTGCGTTGCTAAGTGTTTAGATGCCTGTAAATACGAGTGAGCGCCTTGACTTTACTATTTTAAAGGTATCGCGCTTTGTATAAGCTGTATTATTATTATTATTATTATTAATAGTAGTAGTAGTAGTAGTAGTAGTAGTAGTACTAGTACTAGTAGTAGTAGTAGTAGTAGTAGTAGTAGTAGTAGTAGTAGTAGTAGTAGTAGTAGTAGTAGTAGTAGTAGTATAGCGCTTATTCTGGGGATAGCTCAGTGGACCGAGCGCACGATTTGTGTGCGTGCGTCTTGGGCGACGTGGGTTCGAATCCTGACTTCAGCAAACTATTTTGTGATTGCTGGATATTACGGGCCAGCGCCTTGAGAAGCTCTTTGAGCTTGTAAGTGCGCTATATAAGAGAAATCTCTTTCTTTGCTGAAAAGACTCGGTTTAAGGAATTAGTTTCTTTTTTGTCCTAGCGTTGAACGTAAGCGATTATTGTTGCTTGGATATAGTGGTAGTTTACTCTTTTTTCCCCCACTCCGCCCTCCTAACATTCTTTTTTCCTCGCCCCCCCCTTCCCCCCCACATCATTCTATTCCTCGCCTTGCCCCCCCCCCTCCCCCCTTAATCCAGTGTTTCTCCTCTTCCTCACACAAAACTCCAACACACATCACTATTTCAGTTCAAACATCGAATACCCCAACTCTCGTCAGCCTCTTGTTGCCCAGCATTGTACGGATCGCTCTTTTGTAGCGCGCTTTTCCAGCTCAAGAGCTGCTGAAGGCGCTCTTCCAGTAAGGCGCCTACAGGATCTCGTAAGCTTCAGCCGCCCAAGGCGCCAACGTGCTGCATGATGCGCATCGCCTAACGCTCCGGACACTTGGCGCCCCTGAACACAAAAATGAAGAAAATACTTGGGGGATTGGTGGGGGGAAGAGAAAGAAAGAGAGAGGTTTTCCGATATCTGAATAATAATAATAATAATAATAATAATAATAATAATAATAATAATAATAATAATAATAATAATAATAATAATAATAATAATAATGAACATTTGTACAGCGCCCTTCCTCACTAGAGCTCACAGCGCTTTGCAGAAAGAAAAAATAAAATTTTAAAAAAAATATATCAATATATTTTTTAAAAAACACAAAAAAAACATTATAATAATAACAATAATCATGTAGAAAGGGAAGTAACTCAGCGCTCACAATGAAGAGTCGCCTTGAAAGTGTACAGTATGAAAATGCCTTATACACTGAAGGTAAGGCGACTGTCTGTCTGCAATACTCTCCCCCACTCAATATAGGAGGATCACTGTTTTGAGAGCATATGTTAGCATGTAGGCCTATATTCATCTCAAAGCGTGAATGAATAGTATGTTGGTTTGTTTTTCGTCTTGTTCCCAAGATTATAATGGGATGGTAGTGTGGTGTTGTGGTTTGGCCACACGCTAGCAATGTTTCATGCTAAGCAACGTCGGGGAGGGTTAGTTAGTAGCTTGGATGCACACCGACTCAACCAAAGCTTTTTAGTTTTGAGGCTAGGTCAGCCAGGCTAGCTATAAATAGCTTCGCTGATGCTTCCTTTCCTTGCCTTTCACTGGAAGGGAGGGTGCAGGCAAGCTATAAATAGCCCGCAGCCAGCCAAATGTGGAGCCACAAACGTTTCTATTTTAAGGCTTACGGTTCTAGATTCTTCTGAGGCAGTGCTGCTCACATAGGCCTTGAGCTGGTGTGGATGGGTGACCGCGCTTGGAAAGCAACCACCAAGCGACACGCCAACAAAGATTGAAACAAGCGCACGACCCACCCCAGTCCACCCAGCTGTAAATGGGTAGGCCACTTGGATCTGTTAAGAACCGGAGAAAGTAAAGCAGCGAGGGAGAGGAGATAAGCTAGGCACCGCCCTCACTGAGCTGGCTTAGAGAAAAGAGAGGTCCTAAATTCTTTCCTTTCCAACGACCAAAGGATTATGGGATCACCTTTACCTTTTTTTAATATTGAAGAATGACCGCTAGCGAGAATTAATAACGGAGACAACCAAAAAAATTAGGTTGTGGTTGTAACGCCTAAGAAAGTGGAACTGGAGTGACCTGACAGTATCTTGGACATAAACGATAACATCTTGGACATAAACGATAACATCTTGGACATAAACGATAACATCTTGGACATAAACGATAACATCTTGGACATAAACGATAACATCTTGGACATAAACGATAACATCCTGGACATGAACGATAACATCTTAAACATAAACGATAACATCTTGGACATAAACGATAACATCCTGGACATAAACGATAACATCTTGGACATAAACGATAACATCTTGTACATAAACGATAACATCCTGGACATAAACGATAACATACTGGACATAAGCGATAACATCCTGGACATAAGCGATAACATCTTGGACATAAACTATAACATCTTGGACATAAACGATAACATCTTAAACATAAACGAGAACATCTTGGACATAAGCGATAACATCCTGGACATAAACGATAACATCCTGGACATAAACGATAACATCCTGGACATAAACTATAACATCCTGGACATAAGCGATAGCATCCTGGACATAAACGATAACATCTTGGACATAAACGATAACATCCTGGACATAAACGATAACATCCTGGACATAAACGATAACATCTTGGACATAAACGATAACATCCTGGACATAAACGATAACATTTTGGACATAAGCGATAACATCCTGGACATAAACGATAACATCCTGGACGTAAACGATAACATCCTGGACATAAACGATAACATCCTGGACATCACCCTTAATGCCAATTAGGTTTATGTTTCACGACGCTGTCGTTTTATCTTCAGTCACACTTTCTTAGGGGAGATCATCACAACCTAAAGCTGTCTTGTCTCCCTTTTAATATTTTTCATTTTGACCTAAGGGGCTCACACACTTCCCCAGTTTGGCCAGGGCTGTATGTGACGAGTCACGGTTGTTAATGCCCAAATAATTATTGCATACCATTCCAGCACTGGAGGCGGAAAATGCCAAGCACGCGATGTCCGAAAGGATCCCTGCACTATGCAGAGCTTTTTGCCGCTAAGCACGTGATCTTCCCATGAGTTTAGAGTGTCTGCAACTGACCAATCATGATCGAGCTTGCAGGGGCCACGTGATCGTCCCTGCTTGCACCGCACGTAGCCCTGTAATCTGTCACTGACATTTGTAATTCTGCTTCGTTCCTCCTAGTTCTGTTCATTTTCTTCATTCTCCTTGTTCTCCTCTCTCTCTCTCCCTCTCTCTCTCTCTCTCTCTCTCATCTCTCTCCACCTTCTCCTCAGGTTCCCGTATCTGCATGTTCATACGTTGAAGCAGTTAACAGGTGTGCTATATCGAAATCATAAGTATTTACACAAGTTTAATTAGTATTAAAAAAAAGAAAAAGTATATACAGTTCGGATCATAATGGGCAAAAGCGCATAAATAATATTTTTTTTTACCTTACCTTATCAAGGGGACTATTGGTGTTTATATTATTTTTTTATGTTTGTGCACAAAGGCGGTTGAAACAGGAACTATTGTTCTTCTACTGTTCTGTTACAGGTCGTCAAGATGATGATCATCGTCGTGTGCCTGTTCGTGTTGTGCTGGCTGCCTCTGCAGACGTACAACTTCCTCAATGTTGTGAACGATCACGTGAACTTGTAAGTAACGATACAATACAATATCATACTTTACAATACAATACAATACAGTACAATACAATACCAGTGGTGGCTTGGTTGCTCAGATAAGATAAGGTAAGATAAGGTAAGATAAGGTAAGATAAGATAAGAGAAGATAACAATTTTATTTCACAAGGATAACAGAGTAAGCGCTGTGAGTGCTTTTTTACGTCTTGGCCTTTGGGTCTTTAACAATAACTGTTGGTATAACAAAATAACTTTATAACAATAACTGTTGGTATAACAAAATAACTTTATAACAATAACTGTTGGTATAACAATAACCTTATAACAATAACTATTGGTATAACAAAATAACTTTATAACAATAACTGTTGGTATAACAATAACCTTATAACAATAACTATTGGTATAACAAAATAACTTTATAACAATAACTGTTGGTATAACAATAACCTTATAACAATAACTATTGGTATAACAAAATAACTTTATAACAATAACTGTTGGTATAACAATAACCTTATAACAATAACTATTGGTATAACAAAATAACTTTATAACAATAACTGTTGGTATAACAATAACCTTATAACAATAACTATTGGTATAACCAAATAACTTTATAACAATAACTGTTGGTATAACAATAACGAGTCTGGCATGCAGCTCTATGGGCAACCATGAAAGTGTACAACATCAGCCCTAAAATTATAGAAGTCATCAAAAGCCTGTATGACAAGGCTACCAGTGCAGTCCTCCATAACAGCGTCATCGGGAACTGGTTCAGAACAACAATCGGTGTGCGTCAAGGATGCCTACTCTCTCCAACACTCTTCAACATCTTCCTAGAGCGCATCATGTCAGATGCTCTTGCAGATCACGAAGGCACAGTCAGTATAGGGGGCAGAGCAATCTCCAATCTTTGTTTTGCGGATGATATTGATGGATTGGCTTGAGAGGAAAAAGAACTTGAACAGCTTGTACAGAGGCTTGACACCACCTCCAGAGCTTATGGAATGGAAATAAGTGCGGAGAAGACCAAAATGATGACCAACAACACCAATGGCATCAACACGGACATCAAAGTACAAGGCCAATCCCTCAACACAGTGCACAGCTTCAAATATTTAGGAGCCATTGTGTCAGACAATGGGTCTCGACAGGAAGTCCTCTCCAGGATCGCACAAACAACTGCTGCCCTGACAAGGTTGAAGCCCATTTGGAAAGACAGAACCATCAGTCTACATTCCAAAGTGTCACGTGGGGTTTATGGGCTCTGCACAATGGAATTATGGACCCTCACGTTTATTCGGTGGGAACTGCTAGTAGGTCACCCTATGAATTACTTTAATAAATTTATTTGTTTAGCTCGTTCTGTGTTAAGGTTGGGGTACAGAAATAGATAGAAAAATGGTAAAAGATTACTGTCACACTAGCTTTCACACGGCTATGAATCATATGTAGTCCAGCCACTTGATAACAGTTAAAATCACACATTTATTTCTTCTACTCTATACAAGATTCTCTAAGTACTAATCTAACTTAAAATGTCTCAGTCACTGCTAATAGTTCGATCGCTGATAGTCTAGGCAGCTGTTATATCTTCCTCGGGCACTTGCTCTTATATCTCATGTAGATTTGGACTACTGTGGTCCGTTTAACAGTTTCTGAAGAGTTGGACTACTGTGGTCCTGTTATGATCAGTTTAAGTGCACCTTCGTGTTATGCACTTAACTCATGAGTGGGGGTTCGAAGTCCTTCTGTGAGGTAGCTTCTGGTCCACCTGTGTCGTTGTGTAGTTGGGTTCCTTTGCCACGCTGTGGGGTCTGACAGGGTGTCTTTCAAGGCAGCTCTTTCCGTCTTGTGCGGCAGAGTCTCCTCAACCAACTGGTCGTTTCTGTGGAGTGGGGATAGCTCGGGATAGCTCGCCTGCTCGTCTGTTTGACAAGTTCAGGCCCGTAGTGACTTGATAGAATTCTAAGATTTCAAGTCCTGCTTCCTGGTCTATGAGAGAAGATAGTTCTCTGCTAGCTAAGGAGATGTTACTTCTTCCTCGTCTCACACACGACTGATTCAAACTGTGTTAGGCTCTGACACAGTCAAAACTGCTCTACCCACTGAGCCTGCTCTGATTGGTTAAAACGGTCCGATTCAAAGCTCAAGTGCTGACTCACTACGCAATCGTGGGTCGGGCTCGCGGCTGTGTGTGGTCTGCTGTGTAATTTTAATTGCTGTTGTGTAATAGTCTAACTTCTCTACTGTTACAAAGACTACACAGGGCTAAATAGTCAACAAGCAGAGTTAAAACTAGCCAATTTATGACAGGCTCCCTCAACTGAAAAAAGGCGATGACTACTGGATTCGACCTTTTTCTACTACAGAGCCTAGTTTAACACTGCACTATTCTAGGGTCCTATTTACAAACTAATTTGGTTGCTCTACCTGAGCTGCAATGCTGTGCCAGGTAGCTATGGACACTAGTGACAGGGTTTTACTGGACGGGGACGAATTCTGGTGCTGTGGCCCTTAGTTGTGATGGGTGGGCGACAGCTGCTGTGTCCTCCACGAGATGGCGACTGAGGTAGTCGGCTCCGTGGTTCTCTTTGCCGGGGATGTACTCGATTTGGAATGAGTATGCTTGAAGGGTGAGTGCCCATCGCATCAGGCGAGAGTTCAAGGATTTGGAGGCTGCCAGGAACGATAGTGGTTGGTGGTCCACCTGAACTGTGAAGTGGGTCCCATACAGGTAGAGTTGAAATTTCTGTATGGCCCAGACTAGTCCAAGACATTCTTTCTCCGACGTGGCGTAGTGGGTCTCGGCGGGTCTCAATTTTCTGCTGGCGTAGGCGACAGGGAATAGCGTCTCTGCATTCTTGGGGTCGCGCTGTAGCAGTACTGCTCCGAGGCCTAAGTCGCTGGCGTCGGTGCGAAGAACGAATGGCTGAGTCAAATCGGGTAGGTGGAGTACTGGCGCCGAGGTCATTCTGTCCTTGAGTGTTTGGAATGCTGTCTCACATTCCGCTGTCCAAACTACTTTGTCCGGGGCGATTTTCCGGGTTCCATTTGTCAGTGGTACGGCGATGCTGTTGTAGTTGGGGATGAACTTCTGGTAGAAGCCGCAGAGTCCTAGAAACGACTGCACTTCCTTCTTGGTCTTGGGCCTAGGAGCGTCGAGTAGGCGTTTCACTGTCTTCTCTACCGGTCGCAGGCTTCCTTGACTGATGGTGTGTCCCAGAAATTCTAGCTCTGTGAATCCAATCTGACATTTGGTGGGTCTGGCCGTCAATCCCGTGTCTCTGAGGCGGGCGAGTAGTTGTTGTAGGAGCGTGACATGTTCCTCCCATGTAGGTGTTGCGATGAGGATGTCGTCCATAAACGAGTGTAGGTGCTCGCTGCTCAGGGGTGCCAGGAGTTTTCGCATCATGGCACTGAAGATGCTGGGTGCGTTGTGGAGTCCGAATGGAAGCACGTTGAATTCAAAGTGTCCTTCCATAGTGCTGAAAGCTAGGTACTTTCGGACTTGTGGTTGTACTGGTATCTGGTAGTATCCTTTGCTGAGGTCGATGCGTGAGAAGTACTTCGCTCGCTGTAGCTTGGCAAATAGGTCGGTCTGGTCCGGGAGTGGCTCTGGCTGGAACTGCGTTACCGCATTCAGCAGTCTGAAGTCGATGCACAGTCGATGCTCTCCGTTGGGTTTTCGCAACAATACCGTGCCTGCGCTGTAGGGTGAAGTAGACTCTGAGATGATTCCGGCTGCCAGTAAGGTGTCTATCTCTTCCTTGATGGCTCGCTGCTGCGACAGTGGCATCGGGTAGAGCTTCTGGCGGACGGGTGTTGGGTCGGTCACCGTTAAGGTTACTTCGACGAGGTCTGTCCTCCCTGGTCGGTCTGTGAGCACAGTCTGATGTTGTCGAATGACCTGTAGTACTTGCTGTCGCTGGGTAGCGGCTAGGTCTCCGTTGAGTATCACGTCTTTGTAGGTTTCTTTGGAGTGCAGGGGATACTCTACTGCATTGGTCTCCATGCTTTCTCCTTCTTCCGCGATGGCGATGGCTAGCAAGTTGTGATTGCTGGGGGTCGCTGGTCGGTCCGTGTATTTCTTGAGGAGATTGATGTGGTGGTATCGGGCTCTCCCGTTCACCTCTACTTGGTAGACTGTCTTGGATTTCTTGGCAGTCACCCGGTACGGTCCTCTCCAAGCGATGTCCAGCTTGTTGGTTCCACTTGGAAGTAAGAGTAGCACTTGATCGCCGACTTGCAGTTCTCTGTCCTTCGCGTGGCGGTTGTAGTACTTCGCCTGACGGGCTCTTGCCTTCTTCAGTGCTTCACCAGCTTTCTTCCACGTTGCTTTGAGGGTTTCCTGCAGGTCTGCGACGTACTTGGTGGCACCTCTTGGTGTGTCGTCTATCTTGGCCTCCGTCCAACTTCTGCGTAGGGCTTCTAGCGGTCCTGCTAGAGGTCTGCCGAATAGCAATGTTGACGGGGTGTAGCCTGTGGCTGCATGGGGCGTTTCTCGGTATGCGAACAGTGCCGCATTCACGTAGGTGTCCCACGCTTCTGGATTGTCGTCGGCGACTTTCCTGAGTATGGTGAGAAGGGTTCCATTCAGTCTTTCTACTTGTCCGTTGCTGGCGGGGTGGTATGGTGGTGTGCGAATGTGATGAACTTGTATCAACTCGAACACGTCTTGCATCAGGCGGCCGGTGAACTGAGATCCGTTGTCCGTTCTAATGCTGTCCGGGAATCCGACTCTGGTAAAGATGGCGATGAGTGCATCTGCAATCTTCTTGGTGTCGATCGCTGGCAACGGGACTGCTTCGCACCACATCGTACATGCGTCGACGAGTGTGAGTAGAAATCTGTTCCGCTTCTTGGTCATGGGCAGTGGTCCTACTATGTCTACTGAGACTTGCTGGAATGGTACGCCGACTACTACCGATGGTCCTAAGGTAACTGGTACGGTGTGATGTCGCGGGGAATATCGTTGACATTGGTGGCAAGATTTCACGTAGCGCTTGACATCCTCCGTGATTCCTGGCCAATAGTAGTGTGCGCTGATTCTCTGCACTGTGGCTCCAATTCCCATGTGTCTGCTGAGTGGCATGCTGTGGCCTAGTTCTAGTACTTGGGCTCGAAGGGTGGCTGGTAGTACTAGTTGGGTGTGATCTCCATCTCCTTGTCGATGTAGAACTCCCTCTTCCATGTAGAAGTCTCCCTTGTGCGGGGGTGTGTGCGCCTTGGGTAGCTTCTGGAAGCACTTCGCTATCGAGGTGTCTTCTTTCTGTGCTGTTTTGATCTCTTCGAGTCCTGGATTCGGAGCGAACTCGGGCTGGGGTGGTTGGGTTTTAGCTTGGGCCCTGGTTTGCACTGCAGCTATCTCTACAGTTTTGGGGGGCGTGCCTAAGAACACATACCTACAACCTAGCACTAGATCATACAGGGGTTTCTGTAAAACAGCTGCTTGGATTCGTCCTGTGACGTACCTACTCTCTACTTCGATCCATGCTATTGGGCAAGTAGTCGTCGGTTTCGTCAAGTCTGCTCCTTGTAAGTCGACTGTCTTGTCTGTCAAGTCCGCGCGCGATACAAGAGATTCGCTAACTATCGCGTCGTATGATAGACCTGTGTCATACAGACAGTTCGCTTCTTTTCCGTTGACCTTGACCGTGTCTGTCACCGAGGGGTGATCTCCGATCGTGTGTGGCTTGTTACCGCTGCTTTGAGTTAGAACTCTGTGCGCTGGCCGGCTTTCGCGCTCTTCCCTACGTTGTGCGGCCAACTTGAAACATTCTGCGGTGGAGTGATTGTTTCTGTTGCAGAACGAACAATACCGTCTCTGTTCTGCGGGACCTCTTTTCCCGAATTCCGTGTTGGGTCCTTTATTTTGCCCAGGTCTGGGGTTATTCGGCTTATTCGCGGTGCGCTCTTCCCGGTTAGGGCTTCGTTTCTGTGCCTCTTTCCCGTTAGGCTTTAGGTCTCGCCTGAAGCTCTTGGCTTCTCCGTGTGCGGCCACGTACCTATCTGCGACCTTGACCAGATCTTCTAGTCTTTCCGCGCCCTGCTCTACTGAGAATGTCCTCAGCTCGGGGGTCATGGTTTCCCGTAGCTGTTCCCATACTAACAGTTCTGTCAGTCCATCATACGTCTTAGCCGTGGCTGACTGGCTAATCCACTTATCCAACGTTGTGGACAACCGATCCGCGAACTGCGCATAGCTCTCTCCTTTCACTCTCCGATTGGTGTGGAACTTTTGCCGGTAGCATTCTCCTGTTAGTTCGAATCCCGTTAGGAGTGCCTCTTTTACTTTGTGATAGTCAGTCACTCTGTCAGTTGGTAGCTTACTGTAGATGTCATAAGCCTTTCCTCTAAGCCCTTGACTAAGCTTAAAAGACCAATGAGTGGGATCTAGTTTGTACTCTGTTGCTAGACGCTCAAACCTAGTCAGATAGAGATCTAGACCTTCTTCTCTCTCATTGAATGTTCCCAGTGGGAATGACATTCCTTGTACAGGGTTGGATGCTACCTCCAGCTGATCTGAGTGGGGAGGGGTTGAGGAAGAACTTGAAGCTTCTGATTCCAATCTTTTCAATTCTAACTCATGCTGTCTGTCTTTTTCCTTTTCAGCCCTCTCATACTCCCATTTCCTAACTTCTGCTTCTCTCTCTGCTGCTAATGCTGCCTTCTTCTGTTCTACTTCTAGCTCTAGTTTCTTCTGGTCTGCTTCTAGCTCGAGTTTCTTCTGCTCTCTCGCTGCTTCTAGTTCTGCTTTCTTTTGCTCTGCTTCTAATTTCTTCGCCTCTCTCTCTGCTTCTAACTTCTTTGCCTCTCTCTCTGCTTCTAACTTCTTTGCCTCTCTCTCTGCTGCTCTCTCTGCCTTAGCCTCCTGTTTCTCTACCTCTGCATTAATATACGCAATTAGGTCTGCCCCTGCTAAGTGTAAAGCTTCTCCTAGTTCCTTGAAACGCAATCTCAAGGCCACTGGGTCCGACATTGTCAAACGTGTCTATGAACAACCTCTGAATCAAGTGGAATACCAAAACACTAGCAATATTGCAAGTCAATAACAACAATGCAAAGACAATCAAATTCGTAATCAATAATAGAATAAAACAAGAGTCAAATGGCATACAACAGTTATTTTAGCAAAACCTGCAAAAGAACAATGCAACATACAGGCACAAAAATATTTGAAGCAAAAAAGTTTTTAACTAAAGAATAGTGCACCCAACTGATCAGTGTTATACCCTTACACTATTCTAAGTTATTCTACTACTACTATTATCTAATTTTATTGTACTTAGGTCCGGTTATACCCAATTCCTATTATACACAGATCCTAGCTAGGCTCGCCAATTAAAGTGTCACGTGGGGTTTATGGGCTCTGCACAATGGAATTATGGACCCTCACGTTTATTCGGTGGGAACTGCTAGTAGGTCACCCTATGAATTACTTTAATAAATTTATTTGTTTAGCTCGTTCTGTGTTAAGGTTGGGGTACAGAAATAGATAGAAAAATGGTAAAAGATTACTGTCACACTAGCTTTCACACGGCTATGAATCATATGTAGTCCAGCCACTTGATAACAGTTAAAATCACACATTTATTTCTTCTACTCTATACAAGATTCTCTAAGTACTAATCTAACTTAAAATGTCTCAGTCACTGCTAATAGTTCGATCGCTGATAGTCTAGGCAGCTGTTATATCTTCCTCGGGCACTTGCTCTTATATCTCATGTAGATTTGGACTACTGTGGTCCGTTTAACAGTTTCTGAAGAGTTGGACTACTGTGGTCCTGTTATGATCAGTTTAAGTGCACCTTCGTGTTATGCACTTAACTCATGAGTGGGGGTTCGAAGTCCTTCTGTGAGGTAGCTTCTGGTCCACCTGTGTCGTTGTGTAGTTGGGTTCCCTTGCCACGCTGTGGGGTCTGACAGGGTGTCTTTCAAGGCAGCTCTTTCCGTCTTGTGCGGCAGAGTCTCCTCAACCAACTGGTCGTTTCTGTGGAGTGGGGATAGCTCGGGATAGCTCGCCTGCTCGTCTGTTTGACAAGTTCAGGCCCGTAGTGACTTGATAGAATTCTAAGATTTCAAGTCCTGCTTCCTGGTCTATGAGAGAAGATAGTTCTCTGCTAGCTAAGGAGATGTTACTTCTTCCTCGTCTCACACACGACTGATTCAAACTGTGTTAGGCTCTGACACAGTCAAAACTGCTCTACCCACTGAGCCTGCTCTGATTGGTTAAAACGGTCCGATTCAAAGCTCAAGTGCTGACTCACTACGCATTCGTGGGTCGGGCTCGCGGCTGTGTGTGGTCTGCTGTGTAATTTTAATTGCTGTTGTGTAATAGTCTAACTTCTCTACTGTTACAAAGACTACACATGGCTAAATAGTCAACAAGCAGAGTTAAAACTAGCCAATTTATGACACAAAGTAAGACTGTTGCGCTCTCTGATCATCTCCATCTTCCTATATGCTTGCGAAGCATGGACCCTCACAGCAGATCTCCAACGAAGAATACAAAGCATGGAGATGAGGTGCTACAGAAGACTTCTGTGCATTTCCTATACCCAACACATCACCAACGTTGAAGTCCGACAGACCATCACACAAGCCATTGGACAACACGATGACCTGCTCACAGTGGTGAAGAAACGGAAACTCCGATGGTATGGCCACGTCACCAGATCATCAGGCCTTGCAAAGACCATTCTGCAAGGCACAGTGCAAGGAGGTAGAAGAAGGGGGAGACCGAAAAAGAGGTGGGAGCACAACATTCGAGAATGGACTGGTTTGACACTGAGCGAAGCCATGAGGGCTGCTGAGGACAGAGAAAGATGGAGTATGCTGGTTAAGCGATCATCTGTGGTGCCCCTACGACCTTCGGGTTATGGGACAGGATAGGAAGGATAGGATAACAATAACCTTATAACAATAACTGTTGGTAAAACAAAATAACTTTATAACAATAACTATTGGTATAACAATAACCTTATAACAATAACTATTGGTATAACAAAATAACTTTATAACAATAACTGTTGGTATAACAATAACCTTATAACAATAACTATTGGTAAAACAAAATAACTTTACAACAATAACTATTGGTATAACAAAATAACTTTATAACAATAACTGTTGGTATAACAATAACCTTATAACAATAACTATTGGTATAACAAAATAACTTTATAACAATAACTGTTGGTATAACAATAACCTTATAACAATAACTATTGGTATAACAAAATAACTTTATAACAATAACTGTTGGTATAACAATAACCTTATAACAATAACTATTGGTATAACAAAATAACTTTATAACAATAACTATTGGTATAACAAAATAACTTTATAACAATAACTGTTGGTATAACAATAACCTTATAACAATAACTATTGGTATAACAAAATAACTTTATAACAATAACTGTTGGTATAACAATAACCTTATAACAATAACTGTTGGTATAACAAAATAACTTTATAACAATA
>CM072527.1:11678577-11823577 GCA_036898135.1 Oncomelania hupensis
TAACAATAATATTAACAAAAATGATAACAAAAATAAAACTTATTTATTTATTTATTTATTTATTTTATTTATTTATTTTATTGTTCTTATATAGCGGTTTTTTTCAGCTCAAGGCGTCGGTCGATACAGGATTTTACTCAAACCGCCCGTGGCGTCCGCTTGTTACGTAGGAAGGGTCCTGATTATCTGCCGTTAGTCCAAGTTTCTTGATCATTTGATTGCTAATTATTGATGCTTGATCATGGGTTGTTGATTGTAGATCATTTAGCTTGATAGTGCTTTGTTGATGATTGATTGTTGATCATTGATTCATGGTTGGTATTTTGTGTGTTGCAGATACAAATACATTAACATCATCTGGTTTTGCTCCAACTGGCTGGCCATGAGCAACTCGTGTTACAACCCCTTTATCTACGGCATCCTTAATGTGAGTACGCTCTGACGATGACGACTAGGCTACGATGTTGATAATAATAAAGATTGGGGTTGTGGTGACGATGACGAAGAGGAGGAAAAGGACGACGCCGATGATGATGATGATGATGATGATGATGATGATGATGATGATGATGATGATGATGATGATTGATGATGATGATGATGATGATGATGATGATGATGATGATGATGATGATGATGATGATGATGATGATGATGATGATGATGATGATGATGGAAATGACGACGCGGCGACGACGACTATGGTGACAATAAAGACGGTGGTTGTCTTAGTGACGAAGAAGAGAAAAAGGATGACGACGACTATAATGATGATGATGATAATGATCAAAATGATGATGACGATGACGATGATGATGATGATGGGTAATGGGTGATGAATTTGATAACGATGAAATTGACGACGATGACGATGATGACCGCGTTGATGATGGTGGTGGTGGTGGATAAAATTTTTATTCTATTTGCAAGACATGTACAAAGGTAGAGGAAGTTTAAACACAGCAGATGAAAATATCATCTTTTCACTGAAACGCATCGTCTACAAGCCAACAAGCATATTAAGGATGACAGAAGAAACGGTCTAGAGTTGTGACTGAATCGATTCGTATAGGTGCTTGATTGACTGTATCAGTCCATGATTGACTGATATTGATCGATTGGTATGTTGACTGGCTGGTTACTGGTCGGCTTAACTGCAGTCATCGCACACCGTGGAGCTGGCTACATTCGTGTACAACTTTTAACAGAATTATCTCCAAGTTGAAAGACCTCCTTCAAGTTGGTCGACTTTAGCAGCAGTTACGTCCCTTCGCTCTCTCTCTCTCTCTCTCTCTCTCTCTCTCTCTCTCTCTCTCTCTCTCTCTCTCTCTCTCTCTCTCTCTCTCTCTCTCTCTCTCTCTCTCTCTCTCTCTCTCTCTCTTCTCCCCCCCCTCTCTCTATCTCTCTCTCTCTCTCTCAAAATCGGTTCAGTTGATTTTGAAACATTTTTGCATGCAGATAGTTCAGATAGTGACCTTTCATTCCATTTTTTTTTCTTTTTGCTTTGTTAGCATAAAGCCGCGTCACAGTACCATCAAGACAATTAACATTTTTCGAAAATGGTTATTGTTCTGAGTGTGTGTGTGTGTGTGCGTGTGTGTGTACGTGAAAAAACGCACAAATGGGTTTCAGACCTTGTCTTTTCTAGTAACAAATGGGTTTATTTGCTTGGAACCCACTTTTGTCCAGGACCCCACTTTTTTCTAAGTGCGCGGGAGTGCTCTTTTAGTGCATGGGAGTGCAGTTGTAGTGCATGAGAGTGTTTTAAGTACAGAGGAGTGCTCAATCCGGGACGTAGAAAATACAGTCAATTTTCGGAGAAATTTTGAAGAAAATTCGACCTATTTCGTCGCCTATAGGAGACGAACTAGGTCAACTTTTTAGGGTTCGGGTAAGGGTTAGTTGCAGAGCTATCCCTAACCCTTGCCCTAACCATTTTCCATCAAAAAATGACTTTCCGATTCCTACATTCCTAAATGAACCCATTTGTGATGTATTGCAAATATGGGTGTGTGTGTAGGTGTGTGTGCGTGGCTAGGTAGAAACGACGTTACTCTGACATACACTTGAAACTCTACGCACTTTTTTTTTGACGGCCCCGTTATTTTGACGTCTAAATAGTGTTCCGTTACGGTTAGGTCTGTGTTAGGTTTAGGGTTAGGTTAAGGGTTATGGTTAGGGTTAGGGTAGCTTCAAAAAATGGAAAATGTCAAAATAATGTCAAAAAATGGTAAGTGTGTCAAAATAATGTATGTAGAGTTTCACGACAGTCATCACAACGTCGTTTCTACAAAAATGTGTGTGTGTGTGTGTGTGTGGGTGTATGTGGGTGTGTGTGTGTGTGTGTGTGTGTGTGTGTGTGTGTGGCTAGGTAGCAACGCCTTTATTCTGACATACACTTGAACCTCTACGGACTTTTTTTTGACGGACCCCGATATTTTGACTTCAAAACAGTATTCCGTTAGGGTTAGGGCTGTGTTGGGCTTAGGGTTAGGTTAAGGGTTAGGGTTTGGTTTAGGGTTAGAGTTAGCTTCAAAAAATGGACAAATTTGTAAAAATGTCAAAGTAACGTATGTAAAGTTTCATGAAAGTCATCACAACGGCGTTTCTAAACGGTTGTGTGTTTGTATGTGTGTGTGTGTGTGCGTAGGCTTAAATGTCTGGAATTACATTTGAATGGCGTGTTATTTTATTGTTCTTTCTGGTCTTTATAATTTATGTGTGTGAGAGATGGAGTGAGATTGGTGAAGGTGGATCTCTGTGACAAGGTGTCACGTGAGGAGGTTGCGGATCTCTCTCATAATTGTGCGGGTCTCTTACGGCTGCCACGCTAGGAGACTTTTGGTCTGTGTCAATTTCGACTGGTTTGGCGAGTGTTTATTGAGTTACAGCCCCTGGTTGTAGTAGGCTTTAGAGAGTTTAGTTTTTACACAGCTCTCCCTTGCTAGGCTCCGATTCCACCTGGCGCACGCCTACTATCCACTTCAGTGATCCACTTACTTAAAACCGTTCGAGAGGGCAAAACTTCTGGTGGAACTTCCTGAACAACGAACTTAAAAGCACGTGAAATCTTGTACGTCCTTCCAGAATGTGTAAGCTATCCTACTGTCTCAAGGTTGTTTTTTCTTGTTTTTTTTATACGTCTTTCCAAAATGTGTAAGTTATCCTGCTGGTTTGTGTGTGTGTGTGTGTGTGTGTGTGTTTGTGCGTGCGCGTGTGTGGGTGTGCGTGCGGATGTGTGTGTACATCCTTCCAATGTGTGTAACTTATCATATTGAGGTTCGAATCATTACATTTGTTTATTTGTCAGTTATAATTTTGCAGTCTATGCTTCTTTTCCGTTCAAATGGGTTCTCAACATCTTTCATCTGTGTAGAGAACGGGATTTTTCCGGGATTTTTTAATTAAAATTAATTAATGATTTTTGATTGGCTAGGATTTGGGAGCCAATGACGGAAGGCATAATTTGAATTAGAGGCGAAAAGTACTGAGTCGAATTGTGGGTGTCAGACGGTGAGGACGTGTGTATAGTAGACCCGGAAAAGAAGTTGAAAAAAAAAGAAAAAAAAAGAAAGTTACAGAGGAAGAAAGCATTGAAAACCTATCACGGTGTATTGGTTTGTGGTCGTTTCTCTCTGGAAGTGGTTATTTTTGTGCTGTAAAGATTACAGCGGCCTGTTGGGGCTAGGGCCTACTGGGAGCAAGAGTGGCTCCATCCTGTCCGAAACGAGGACAAGGTGATCTCCGAAGCATCGGAGGGGGATCGACCCTATCTTCAAGTTCGACACAAGACAACGTTTCCTCCGGACGGACTGGGGCAGACTAGTCCCTCCGTCCGTCGACGAAAGTATATCGTCTTGCTGGCTCATGCTACGTCACCGGAAGTTAGTCACCAGCTTGTGTGTGTTCTCGCCTCTACCGTAGGAAAAAAGGTACAGTCCTATTTTATATTTACATTGAACCCAGGATTTCAGTATACCGGTTGGTTGTTTGAACTCTACAGTCTCTACAGAAACTACAGTGATATTTTGTGAACAGGAAGACTAGTTTGAGACATATGTATAAAGTATAACAGTGTTGAAGAATTTGTGTGAAAGATTAGAGTGAACGATTGATAAGCATTATTATTGATTATTTATATAAATTTTGAGAGCGTGGAACTGATGTCTTGTGTTGGTGTTTGTTTGTGTTGAGAAGAGTCCGTACGGTTGTGAGTGTGGTAGTTAACAGAGAAGTCTTACACGCACGTTTTTTTCGTTTAGGAGTCAGATATATTTTGCATACACTCAGATAGTATAAACAGGCACCCACACTAAAATATCCGTTCATTACATTTGGTGGTGACCCTAGTGATCAGAAGGCTGCGTGTTCGAATCACGTCAGGGTCACCAAATGTAATGAACGGATATTTTAGTGTGGGTGCCTGTTTATACTATCTGAGTGTATGCAAAATATATCTGACTCCTAAACGAAAAAAACGTGCGTGTAAGACTTCTCTGTTAACTACCACACTCACAAACGTACGGACTCTTCTCAACACAAACAAACACCAACACAAGATATCAGTTCCACGCTCTCAAAATTTATATAAATAATCAATAATAATGCTTATCAATCGTTCACTCTAATCTTTCACACAAATTCTTCAACACTGTTATACTTTATACATATGTCTCAAACTAGTCTTCCTGTTCACAAAATATCACTGTAGTTTCTGTAGAGACTGTAGAGTTCAAACAACCAACCGGTATACTGAAATCCTGGGTTCAATGTAAATATAAAATAGGACTGTACCTTTTTTCCTACGGTAGAGGCGAGAACACACACAAGCTGGTGACTAACTTCCGGTGACGTAGCATGAGCCAGCAAGACGATATACTTTCGTCGACGGACGGAGGGACTAGTCTGCCCCAGTCCGTCCGGAGGAAACGTTGTCTTGTGTCGAACTTGAAGATAGGGTCGATCCCCCTCCGATGCTTCGGAGATCACCTTGTCCTCGTTTCGGACAGGACGGAGCCACTCTTGCTCCCAGTAGGCCCTAGCCCCAACAGGCCGCTGTAATCTTTACAGCACAAAAATAACCACTTCCAGAGAGAAACGACCACAAACCAATACACCGTGATAGGTTTTCAATGCTTTCTTCCTCTGTAACTTTCTTTCCTTTTCTTTTTTTTTTCAACTTCTTTTCCGGGCCTACTATACACACGTCCTCACCGTCTGACACCCACAATTCGACTCAGTACTTTTCGCCTCTAATTCAAATTATGCCTTCCGTCATTGGCTCCCGAATCCTAGCCAATCAAAAATCATTAATTAATTTTAATTAAAAAATCCCGGAAAAATCCCGTTCTCTACAATCTGTTGGAATTGTAAACTCGGTTTTTTTCTCTTCTGGCAATTTTTGAGGTTAAGAAAAATAAACAGAATGAAAAGAGAGTTGATAGTTGAAGCGCTTTGTAGGGAGTTCCATAATTAGTAGAGCAGTCTTCCTGCCTTGTTGGTGTCCAAATATGTGCGTTGTCTTTCCGTGGTGTTTTCCTTTGGCGCTTCACGTAGTCAGGAAGTGGGTGTACAGGATTGTACGGGCCACAAGGGAATTGTGGTGTACCTGATGATTAAAAGTGCGTCATTTCCGACGAGTACTTTGCCAACAACCAAGCGTTGATTGTCCTCTGCAATTTGAGGGAGGGAGGTCCCATTATTTCGATTGGAAACAGATGCGACAGAGTGAACACACTTGCTATTTTTGGGGGGTGGAGGTGGGGTTGGGGGTGTGTTTGGAGTGAGGTGGGGTGGGGGTAAATCCCCATTTAGTCTCAAGGGGAAGTAACTATAGCTGGCTTTCTGCTTGTTACTCGTCTTCTCTCTCTCTCTCTCTCTCTCTCTCTCTCTCTCTCTCTCTCTCTCTCTCTCTCTCTCTCTCTCTCTCTCTCTCTCTCTCTCCATCTCCATCTCACGTTCTTTCTCTCTTTCTTATTCTTTCTCTATCTGTCTGTCTATTTCTGATTTTGTCAGTCTCTCCCTCCCACCCCCTTCCCCTTACCTCCCCTCCCCTCCCCTCCCCTCCCCCCCACAGTTTCTCACTGCGACTGGAAAAGAGCTACGGGGGAGAAAATGGAATAAGGTTGACAAACCGGCGTGGTGAGAAAATACGGTTGTATCGGCCAGCGCCTTGAGCTGTTCTTGAGCCGCAAAAGTGCTATATACGAACGATCCAATCAGTCAAATGACTTTTGGTCTGGGATCAGTTCATCTGTACCAATCTTCGTTAATCTCTCATTTCTATGAGTTGATCTATCATTAGGAAAAAGCGCTATATAAATACCCTTACTAATGTTATTATTATTATGATTAATAGTAGTAGTAGTAGTAGTAGTAGTAGTAGTAGTAGTAGTAGTAGTAGTAGTAGTAGTAGTAGTAGTAGTAGTAGTAGTAGTAGTAGTAGTAGCAGCAGCAGCAGTAGTAGTTGTACGCACCTCTAGCTCGAATGGCGTCCTATAGGCAAGGCAAATTTATTCCAGAAAAGACCCATTAAGGGCACAATGGACATAGATAAAATGACATACACAAACATGCAAACTTATTAAATACTAGTGGTTTTGTACCCTGGCAAGCCAGGGTACACAGGTTGCTGTTTACAATGTAGACAGAGAGACAACTGTTGTCTGCGAGTTTCATTTGGACGATGATACCTCCTCATATCCCCCTTGATACCTCCCCATACCCCCCCCCTGATATCTCCCCGTCCCCCCCCCCATGATGCCTCACCATACCCCCTTGATACCTCCCCGAACCCACTTGATACCTCCCCATACCCCCTTGATACCTTCCGTACCCCCCTTGTAACCTACCTGTACCCTCCTTGATACTTCCCCGTTGATCGTTTCGCAGGTATGGATGAAAGGAATCGACCATCACCATACCCCCTTATATATACCCGTATCCCCGTTATGCCTACCCATGCCCCTTTAAACCTACCCGTAGCCCCCTTTTACCTACACGTACCACCCCATCCCGATCCTTGGTAATAGTACTACTACTACTACTACTACTACTACTACTACTACTACTACTACTACTACTACTACTACTACTAATAATAATAATAATAATAATAATAATAATAATAATAATAATAATAATATTGAATATAGAATAATACAAATAGAAATCATAAAAAACACCAAGGTTTTAAAAGAAAATTTGATATAAGATATAATAATAATAATAATAATAATAATAATAATAATAATAATAATAATAATAATAATAATAATAATAATAATATATTATTATTAATATTATTAGTTGATAAATAATAATAATAATAATAATAATAATAATAATAATAATAATAATAATAATAATAATAATAATAATAATAATAATAAATTAAAGGTAAAAAACCTAAATTAAAAAGAAAAATATCCATATTGTAGTTTTTTAAAAAAATCATAAAAAAAATATGGCCCGCGTGAGATTTGAACTTGGGTCGCCCTGCACGGTAGGCGAATGTTTTACTAAGTAAGCTACCAAGGCTTCGTAGAAAGACCATAACTTTTTTGGTCTATATGGGAAAACATGCTGAAACCTCAATTTGATTTTTAATGGAAGCGCGCGGAATGAGGCTATTGCAGTTTGTGGACATTTTGTTTATTTATTTATTTCAGAAACGGCTAAACGTTCGGTAAGGAAATGTCGGCTATAACGATTTCGCTAGTTTTGAGCACACAGCAGGCCGATCCTCAGCGCCCAGCACCTGCCCAGATCAGCGTCCATACCGGGCAAACTTTATAGTAGAGGCGAAGAAGGACTTCCGGCTAAGCAATTTATATATATTCACACTTTTCTGCTATCCTATGCACCAACGGGAATCCCCTCAATGAAACATACTTCCGGTTTTTTCCTCCGCGTGTTTTAGTGAGTTATTTCCAAATATTCAAGAATAATAACATGTGTCACTGGCCACCAGTATCGTACCCTCACATATTTTTATTTTTTTTGCTGCAGTTTATTATCCCTTTCTATCGCCAGTGGCGCGCCTAAACCCTACCTACCTAACATTATTTGTGAATTTTTGAAAAATATTCGGAAAAACATAACGCCCAGATGCTGGCTCGAACCCACACCTTTCAGGCGCCATTGGTTTCTGGCTTGTGGACAAGGCAAGTTAGTCCCGCCTTAGCCCACTTGGCCACAACGCTCGCCTAACATAGTCAGTTACTTCGTGTTTTGTGAAGGTTGCGACGGCGAAGCTATGGAAAACTACAAGAGTCTTCAGGTCCTGTTTCACTTGATGATGATGATGATGATGTGATCTTGTAAGGCGCCAAAAAATCCATGTACGTAGTGTTCATGCTCTATGCGCACTAAAACGGTGATTCAGCCATATTAAAACAAGTAAGTTTTTAGTCCTTTCTTGAAGCTTGGCAGGGATGGAGCTTGCTTCAAGCTCAGGGGAAGGGAGTTCCACAGAGTGGGTGCAGCATTTTTGAAGGAGCGCATTCCAAGAGTCTTTTTGGTTGTGTTGCTTGTGCGCACACTGGGGGTTTCAAGTCTACACTGAGTCCCTGACCTGAGTTCGCGTCTGGGTTGGTAAGGGGAGACCAGTTCTGTGAGGTAGGTGGGAGCAGTGCTCGTGAAGCACTGATAGGCAAGTGCCAGGATTTTGTAGTCTAGTCTTTTTTCAACGGGCAGCCAATGAAGAGAACGAAGTCCAGGTGAAATGTGCTCATTCCTTTTTTGTTTTAGAACAATCCTTGCTGCAGTATTTTGAACAAGTTGTAGTCTCTGCAGTTGTGTTTTGGGTAGTCCCCAGAGGCAGCTGTTACAATAATCCAATCTAGAGAGGATGAGAGAAGTTGCAACTGATCTGGCTGTTTTAAGATTTAACAATGGGCGAAGTCTGCCTAGCATTCTGATGTAGAAGTAGCATGTCCTCACGATGAAACTAACATGCGTTGACAAGGTTAATCGGCTGTCAATGTACAAGCCTAGGTTTCGCACTACGTCAGATGGTGTGATCTTGGCCTCTCCAATTTGTACAGAGTCGATGCTGGTTTTTGCTAGGCTGGTCTTAGACCCACACAGCAAAATCTCTGTCTTCAAGTCATTCAGTTTGAGCCTATTTGATGACATCCAGTTCTTGACTTCCTCACAGCAATGCTCCACCGATGTCACTGCCTCCTGTGCTGACTGTGCTGTAGGTCTGAATGCTGTGTAGAGTTCTGTGTCGTCGGCGAACATTTTTCGATTGAGGCCATGCCTTTCGACAACAGAGCCTAGCTGACAAGTGTAGATGCAGAACAGCAGAGGGCCCAGTACTGAGCCCTGAGGGACTTTCTGTCGATGATCGACGCACCTCCGAAGTCGCCACAAATACAGGCCTCTACGATTGTTTTTTGCATCCTTTCACTGAGCATGTACTTCCTCCACCGTTTTTATACTTATCCCACTCGTTTTCTGGCTCTAACAATCGTCGTTTTCGGCAATTTGCCATATTTAAAAGTCACGCATCAAGCTTTGATAAAAGCAAAACAAGCTAGACCGGAACTTGGTTTCATGCTAACCTCGTTTTAATTTATAATGGCGATACCCACGAGTTTTTATGAGAGGTGCCGGAAAGTTGTGAATACATATAACATTTTACATTTAAAATATTTCTGCACACAGACAAGAAGGAGCAGGGGAGGAGGAATGAGTTATAAAACAAACTTGTTTTGGGGTAACAACTATAAATCATCCTATCCTATCCTATCCTATCCCGTAACTCGAAAGTCGTTGGGGCACCATAGATGATCGTTTAACCAGCGTAAACCATTTTTTACTGTCCTCAGCAACTTTCGCTCAGTGTCAATCCAGTCCATTCTCGAATTTTGTCTTCCCACTTCATTTTCGGTCTCCCTCTTCTTCTACCTCCTTGCACTTGCCTTGCAGGATGGTCTTTGCAAGGCCTGATGATCTGGTGAGGTGGCCGTACCCTCGGAGTTTCCTTTTCTTCACCATTGTGAGCAGGTCATCGTGTTGTCCAATGGCTTGTGTGATGGTCCGTCGGACTTCGTCGTTGGTGATGTGCTGGGTGGCTTGACACCACCTCAGAGCCTATAGAATGGAAATAATTGCAGAGAATACCAAATTGATGACCAACAACACGAATGGCATCAACACGGACATCAAAGTCCAAGGCCAATCCCTAAACACAGTGCATTGCTTCAAATATTTAGGAGCCATTGTATCAGACAATGGGTCCCGAAAGGAAGTCCTCTCCAGGATCGCACAAACAACTGCTTCCCTGACAAGGTTGAAGCTCATTTGAAAAGACAGGACCATCAGTTCACATTCCAAGGTAAGGCTGCTGCGCTCCCTTGTAATTTCCATCTTCCTATACGCTTGCGAAACATGGACCCTCAAAGCAGACCTACAACGAAGAATACAAAGCATGGAGATGAGGTGCTACAGAAGACTTCTGGGCATTTCCTATATCCAGCACATCACCAACGACGAAGTCCGACAGACCATAAAACAAGCCATTGGACAACATCTTCCTAGAGCGCATCATGTGAGATGCCCTTGCAGATCACGAAGGTACAGTCAGCATAGGGGGAAGAGCAATCTCCAACCTTCGTTTTGCGGATGACATTGATGGATTGGCTGGAGAGGAACAAGAACTTGAACAGCTGGTACAGAGGCTTGACACCCCCTCCAGAGCCTATGGAATGGAATGAGTGCAGAGATGATGACCAACAACACCAATGGCATCAACACGGACATCAAAGTCCAAGGCCAATCCCTCAACACAGTGCATAGCTTCAAATATTTAGGAGCCATTGTATCAGACAATGGGTCCCGACAGGAAGTTTTCTCCAGGATCGTACTAACAACTGCTGCCCTGGCGAGATTGGAGCCAATTTGGAAAGACAGCACCATCAGCCTACATTCCAAGGTAAGGCTGCTGCGCTCCCTTGTCATCTCTCTCTTCCTATACACGTGCGAAACATGGACCCTCACAGCATATCTACAACGAAGAATACAAAGCATGGAGATTAAGTGCTACAGAAGACTTCTGGGCATTTCCTATACCCAGCATATCACCAACGACGAAGTCCGACAGACCATCACACAAGCCATTGGACAACACGATGACCTGCTCACAGTGGTGAAGAAACGGAAACTCCAATGGTATGGCCACGTCACCAACTCATCGGGTCTTGCAAAGACCATCCTGCAAGGTACAGTGCAAGGAGGTAGAAGAAGAAGGAGACCGAAAAAGAGGTGGGAGGACAACATTCGAGAATGGACTGGTTTGACACTGAGCGAAACAATCAGGTTTGCTGAGGACAGGGAAAGATGGAGTACGCTGGTGAAACGATCATCTGTGGTGCCCCTACGACATCCGAGTTGCGGGATAGGATAAGATAGGATATATATTCTCACGCTTATCAGATAATACTTTAATTTATCGGGATTCAGAACGAGTTAAACGTCGCACGCCATAACTTAAGATTCACAGAACAGATTTTTGGTACATGCTTTGCTACTTTTAGAATCAATGTTGATGCTATCAATATTGACATAAACAAATAAAGTCGTCGATTTATATCAAAACCGTCTTTTTAAATTAAGGTTATTACTATTATTACTTTTCTTTTTTTTTTGGGGGGGGGGAGGGGGAAGGGGGGTAATCTTTTTACTTTTTCCAGGGGGGCAACACTTACTGTGAATTTAAAAAGGATCCCTGACGCTAAAATATGTGAAAGTTAGTCGTTTTAACTTTGCTTCTAAAATCGTCCGCGTGTGTAATGAACAACAGAGCCTTCTGGAACTTCCTTGATGTAGTTACTTTCCCTCTGTCTTCTCTGCGCCGTCGTTTTTGCTATTTCTATAAGATGAGAGTAAGACGCGGGTCGTAATCCTCTACTGCTTATCTCCCTTGGCTTGGCTTGCCGGAAATTGGATCTAACCGTTATCCTCCCCCACACACGCACGCACACACACCTACACACACACGCACACACACACCCACACACGTGTTTCCCGTCGCAATACAATTGTGCCTGCTTGACGTCGACCGCCTTGATGTGATTGGTTGAAGCTTGTAGTAGACTTGTTTGTAACGTTGTATTTCTTGAAAAGCCGAGTTTTTAGTTTCAGTCGTCTGCATGATTGTGGCTTCGTCGTGCCAAGAGAGACTTGAGGCTTCAGTGTATTTTATTGCTCCAACCATAAACCATGCTGATTTGCAATGAGGAGGTTGTAGGGGTAGTGATATGGGAGTGGAGGGGATTTTACCGCAAATTGCACAATACCAAAAATGTGACTTTTAAACCGAAACACACAAGGGACGTTGACATACAAAACAATGCGTAGACACAACATACGCACAATATACATTAAAACCATCATGCCTAAGGGAGAGGGGGGGGGGAGAGAGAGAGAGAGAGAGAGAGAGAGAGAGAGAGAGAGAGAGAGAGAGAGAGACAGACAGACAGACAGACAGACAGACAGATAGACAGACAAACAGACAGACAGACAGAAAGATACAGAGACAGCCAGAGCGAGACAGACAGACCCACAAACACACATGGACAGCAGGAAGAGGGGGTGGCAGAAGACGGTGATGATGATAAGGAGGCGGAAGAAGATATATATAAATAGTTAGATAGTTAGTTAGGGTTAGTTAGTTCAAGATCAATTGTCGTTCGAGACAACCTGATGTACAAGATATGCATAGTAAATTGATTAGATACCGAAGACTTTATTACGCAGACATGGAGAAGCTTGGCAATTCACATACCGTCATTACACTGTCGAAATAAAATCTGGTCGTAAATACACCAATTTATGTACACATCCGCTTGAAGAAGAAGAAGAAGAAGAAGAAGAAGAAGAAGAAGAAGAAGAAGAAGAAGAAGAAGAAGAAGAAGAAGAAGAAGAAGACATTACAAAAAGTACGTTTACATGAGAAGACGATGAAGAAGCAGAAGAGTAAGGATAATGAGTTGTTTTGTTTTAGTTTTAAATGGCAAAGATTTCAATGGAAGGTCTTCAGTAAATTCCTACCACTACTTGTGGCGTGGTCAGGGTCTTCAGTAAATTCCTACCACACGTCATCTACTTGTGGCGTGGTCAGGGTCCATTTCGCTTCATAGGAGTTCTCAGCAACATTATCTGGTCCATAGTGAGTTAACTTTGAGCCAACCAATCACTCAAGAAAAGGGATCATGGCAGTTGACGATACTAGTTTAGAGTGCTGTGGTTGGTGGCACAGTAGATAAGACATAACCTTCCTAGTCATTAATACTATACTATACTCTCTCTCTCTCTCTCTCTTTCTCTTTCTCTCATACACACACACGCACACACACACACACACACACACACACACACACACACATTTGGGATAGAAATGGAAGAATGTGTGAGTTGGACTAGGCATTTTGAGGTATTACATGAGCCATCATCACACCTCACAACTTCCTTTGTCCCTCCCCCCCCCCTCCTCCCTCTACCGCCCCAAAACACAAGTCATCCACTTAACCAAGTCGAGTGATTGTGTAGGCTGCAGAAACAGAAACGAGGAGAGGTTTTAGTCAACATTTTAACTTGTATCAGTCTTTGCTACTTGAACCCAACATGCGGACCGGATTGTTATGAAGATGTGTCTCGAGGCATAAAAGACATAAAAGGACATGTTTGAGTGATAGATGTGTGTTTGTTGTGTATGTGAGTGTGTGTGCTACATGTGAGCGTGGATGTTAATATAGATCGCCGCGCTTTTAGCCTGATTGGTGATTTGGGGGGGAGAGGGGGGTAGGAGGACGCGTATATAGCACTCAATATTATTTAAAGGAGGCAGAAGCGAGCAGACTAAAACTGTCTCGATACACCTGACTAAAAGCATACTGAGGAGTAATTTAACACTTGGTTGGTTTCTGTGTATTGTTTCAGGCCAAGTTCAAGAGGGAATTCCGCCAGCTGTTCAGCGTTCTACCGTGCCGCTGTGTTTCCCAGCCTCCCAAAGACTACTACTCCGACTATTACTCCGAGGAGAACACGCACCACCACCAAGTGATGCGCCGAAACCACAACCAGTACCGTCACGCCGCCCTCAGGTACAACTTTTGCCGAGACGAGGCCAGAAAGCTGTTTCCCGCTTCTCGCGCTCCTGTGGACATGACCGAGACTTCGCAGATCTGAACCATTGTGTTACACGCAACAGACAAACTGATAGAAAATAACAATCTATGCTTGGCGTCGTCACAACAACAGCCTGTACCATGTCAGCGTAGCGTTGTTATGTAACGTTTCTAGATCTGAACATCTGCATTCTTTTTTTTTCTGGTCACCTTTTTGAACGTGGTGATTCGGGAAAATGAAAAGCCGTGTGTTATTATCACATGATTTAGATGGAGTGACTTCGCTGTGACGATAAAGACGTGTTGCAACCAATGTACCACGACTGAAGAGTGGTTTCATAGCTGCAACATTGCTGGCAATGCTGTGTTCGACAGGGCAACTCGATTGGTTCCCTGGAAATAAGTACAGTGCCAATAGGCTAGCCACGCTGGGCGAGCTTGCTCAAGATTGGAAGTAGCAACAAAACAAAACTCTCGCTTGTACCACTCAAAGACAGATCCACCAAACTACAGCAACAGACGGCGTTTTGTTTCGGGTGTCAAAACTGCGACCTCCGCCATGAACGCGATTTGCTAACACCGCCACCTCCATTTTTAGTGTAAAGAATTGCCGTGATTGCAAACCTGCCTGCGTGCAAACTGATCGAGATAGGCCAGTTATTGATTCTGGAGTCTGAAGCTGCCGTAGTACATCGTAATCTTAACTCTGACGAGAATCGGCTGTGACGTCAATTCTTTTGACGAACCCCAGCTGTGACGTCAACTATTGCCTAGTTTGTTTATGGCGAGACCCATCTGCGACGTCAGTTCTTGCCATTGTTTTCATGGCGAGACACGGCTGTGACGTCAATTTTCATCCTTCTTTCTTTACCGGATTGAACGTGCCGTGCACTTGCATAGCTCGATTGCTCAGTAGTGTATGACAGTCATCCAATGTGTTGAGTACGCTCAGTGTATCTCATAGGAAGTAGTGTGTATGATGATGTTTTATTCCCAACAAGATGGAAGGACGGTGGCCATGTTATCCCAGTATGATTTTAATATTTGAGATTTATTGATTGTGCCAATGCCTTTGGTTGTTGCCCATTTGCACAAATGAAGTTGGGGGTTGGGGTGTTTTCAAACAGAACATGGAATTCCAATTCTTTGTGTTTAACAGTGCTCAGTATATACAATGTACAAATATGAACATAGCATAATACAAAGTGTGATGTCCGGCTGGAGCCTATAAACAATGACCAAGTTAGATGATATCACAATGAAAGGAAGGATCTTACCGGCTTGTGGATATATAATCACTGCTCTGTGCTTAGAAATAGGTCAGAGTTGGCTGCATAATATTTACTTATTTCTTTCTTTATTGTGAAAACATTTTTGTGACCGCGCTTTGCGTGCTGCTGTAGCGTGAATTGTTGCATTTTTATTATTATTATTATTATTATTATTATTATTATTATTATTATTATTATTATTATTATTATTATTATTAATGATGATTATTATTATTATTATTATTACTAGTAACAGTAGTAGTAGTAGTAGAAGTAGTAGTAGTAGTAGTAGTAGTAGTAGTAGTAGTAGTAGTAGTAGTAGTAGTAGTAGTAGTAGTATACAGCGCTTCACAAGCTCGGGAGATGATCAATGCGCTGGCCGATACATGGTCTGTCTCAAGCCGCCAGAGGCACCCGCTCGCAGCCATTAGGCGCGCGGTCTAACGCCCAGCCAACTGAGCACAAACCTGGGCTACCGGAGGTCGGCGAGAAGGGGGACCTACGTCATTGCTAGGTGTATTTGTGTAAATGAAACTCACCCGTCTAGGACATGAGGGTCAGGATCTTTAAAAACTAAGCGATGGAATTATTGCTTTTGTATGTCCAGAGTAGGTCGGGTTATACACTCGCCCAAAGGAGTAGGGGACAATGTCGCTACATAAGTGTCTTTTGTGTGTGTGTGTGTCGGCACCACTGTTGCAATGCTATCGCTTATTTGTTAAATGCTTCAGTTGTTGTCTTGCCGTCAAAACACACACACACACACACACACACACACCCACACACACACACACACACACACACACACACACACACTCCCCTGTGGGAGTGCCGTGGGTTTCAGTATAAATAGTATCCCCACTTTCTGGAAATTTAGTACTTTAAGTTCCCACTGTCGCTGTCTTTCTCCTTTGTTCTTTCTCATTCCTACTCTGTTCTATCAATCTACTATACTATCTTCTTCTTCGCTAGACCAGTCACCTACCTTTTTTCTTGAAAAATCTTCCGGCACAAAGCTCCTCATTTGTGTGTGAGGTCTGTTGTATGAGCTCGGGAATATTGGACGCTTTCTGCCAAATGGTCACTGGGGCTTCCTATGATGTAATTATTTGGCAATATAGGCATTTTATATGTACGTGTTTTGATGATATTTTATAATGATGTTTATATTGCATTTTGTTTTTGTAAAACAGAGGTTCGATAAATTAGAGTATAGCCTCAGCGTCCCCTGCGTGGAATGTCTTTATTATAAAGTGACCGGCTGGTGGAGTGCCTTCAATGTTACCGCTAGGGTTGTTTCAGCAGATCTTTTATGTGGATCAGGGGCGAGTCCTCTTTCAGCGAAGTTGTGGGCTTGATTTTGTGGTCCTGATTCGGCTCTTTCCGGTCCGCTGAACCTTGTAAGCGTCGAATAACTAACTAACTAACACACACACACACTCACACACACACATGCGCGCGCGCGCACCTCCGCACACACAAGCGTGTATTCATGGCAAATTGGGGATTTGACAAAATGTAGTCATCGGAAAGCGTAGGATTTTTAAAGAGCGCAAAATTCATCTTGAAATGTAAGATCAAAACATGGCTCTCAACGCTAACCCTTTTACTTCAATTTTGTCCAGAAAACAGCCCGTCCCAGATAGAGTACTTCTATGTACTTAAAACAGTCCCACGCACTTATAAAAAAAAGCACTCCCATGTACTAAAATAGCACTCCCTTGTACTTAAAGATCACTCCCATGTACTAAAAAAGCACTCCCATGTACTTCGAAAAAGGTGGGACGGTAGCTAAAAGTCCCATTTTGTTCATAAAAAGGCTAGTTTTGAGCACCCTATTTGTCCATGAATACACGCCTTCCACACACACACAATAATCATCATAGAGAGGGAGAGGGGGAAAAATCCTTTGCTTGTTAAAATAATTATAGGTAATTTTGAAATTCATAAATACTTTACAGTTAGCGGCGTGTGTGGTCCATTCTTCTTTTTACTGATGCTCTGGCCGGAGTGTGTTTGGAGTGGCAGTTTGTTTTAAAAATAACGTAAATTAATTGTCCAAGTCCTTATACCCTTCATCACTTGTCGTCAGTCGTCGTCGTCGTCCTATCAAATTTGAAAACGATTGAATCCTCCTCTTGAACATTTCGTTGTGGAGATCTTAGGTCAAGTTCTTTAAAATGTGTAATTAAATGATTACAATTGCGTCTGGTGGAGATCTTAGTTCAAGTTATATAAAATTTGTAAATAAATTATAATTATAAATATTATTGTTATTATTATTGTTATTATTGTTGTTATTATTATTATTATTATTATTATTATTATTATTATTATTATTATTATTATTATTATTATTATTATTATTATCATAAACGTGAACATTGTGTAAATAATTATGATTGCCTGAGTTCACTGTTTTTCCATTTACATTTCTGTTTTAAGATTTTGTTGCATACATGTATGGACCGCGACGAGAGCTGAAGCCAAATTACGGAGTTGTAGTGGACGATAAGGCTTTCGTATTGTTAATATGTCTTGTACTTTATCTAACATTTTGTTGTCAGTGTATATGTCGTGTTATTCAGCAGGATACTGTGTATGTTTGTCCAGTATTGAAGTACATTATTGTTTTTATCTGAAAGCATGTTTCAGTGTATTGCGGTCAATTTCATCCATTTTGTCTCTTATTGATGTAATGTACGGTTGGATTCACTGTGAAAACGTACATGTACGTTTGCATATTCATTCTTAAATATCTTTTTTGTGTGTGACTGTGTGTATGAGAGAGAAAGAGAGAGAAAGAGGGTGTGTGTGAATATGTATGTGTGCGTGTGTTTGTGTGTGAGAGAGAGCGTATGTGTGAGAGAGAGAGAGAGAGAGTATGTGTGTGTGTGTGGGTGTTTGTGTGTGTGTGTGTGTGTGTGTTCTTGACTATTGGCGTCAGAATTTTGAATTGAGTATTTGTGATTTATGCGATCGCTATCTGATTATCTTTATTAGAATCACGATTCCCATAATCACGATTCCCACGAGTCCAATAATCAAGACTTTACACCTGCCTTGTCCTTGAAAGACAGGCAGCAACACGAGACCCACTTCGACCACACCAGACCCACTTCAACAACACCAGACCCACTTCAACAACACCAGACCCACTTCAACAACACCAGACCCACTTCAAACAACGTCAGAGCCACTTCATCAACAAAACCAGAACCACGTCATCAACACCAGAACCACGTCATCAACAAAACCAGAACCACGTCATCAACACCAGACCCACTTCATCCACATAGACCCTCTCCCAGTTCATCAATGAGCGACATTTGGTGGGGAGATAAAGCCTAATTCTGTCAAAATTCTATCCTACGGTAGCGAGCGTCTAAGACGACCATGGGGAAAGATGAGGATGAGAGCAGGGAGTCCATAGTACGAAGAGGAGTCAAAGCCTCACTGGGTCCTAACAACCTTGCAGCAGAACAGCACCCCCGTTGGGGTGCCGGGGGTTTCAGTATAAATAGTATCCCCACTTTCTGGAAATTTAGTGCTTTAAATTCCCACTGTCGCTGTCTTCCTCATTTACTCTTTCCCATTCCTGCTCTGTCCTATCACTCTGCTATACTATCTTCTTCTTCGCTAGATCAATGACCTACCTTTTTTCTTGAAAACTCTTCCTGGACAAGACTCCTTGTTTGTGTATGAGGTCTGTTGGATCAGCTTGGGAGTGTTGGACGCTTTCTGCCGGGTGGTCACTAGGGCTTCCTATGATGTTATTATTTAGCAATATAGGCATTTTATATGTATGTGTTTTGTTGATAATTTATAATGATGTTTGTATTCTATTTTGTTTTTGTAACCGGGGGTTCGAGTAGTTGGGGTAAAGCCTCAGCCGTCCCCTGCGTGGGATGTCTTTATTGTAAAGTGACTGGCCGGTGGAGGGCATTCAATTTTCCCACTAGGGTTGTTTCAGCAGATCTTTTATGCGGATCTGGGGTTGTCCGGTCCTGATTTGGCTCGGAAGAGTCCGCTGGACCTAAAGCAACAATCAATCAATCAAGCAGAACAGCCGAAGCGTGCATGGCGCGGGGCAGGAGATGGTGTGAGTCCTGAAAGCCATCTGCCACACACACAAAAATGATTGGCCACACCAAAGCAGTCGGTCGCTGATAATTTTCACGTCCCCCGACCCTCTACTCGCCCTCCCCATTCTCTCCCTCTCTCCGCCCTCCCCCATCCCCACCCTGAAGAAATTCTGTTTGACACAGTGCAAGAATTATAGGACAGTCTCATTAGCCCATCCCAGTATAAGACCACGCTGAGAGTCGTCGTACTGAACAGGCTGAAGAAACAGGCTAAAGAAACAGTCTGAAGAAACAGGCTGAAGAAACAGGTTAAAGAAACAGACTGAAGAAACAGGCTGAAGAAACAGGCTGAAGAGAGATACTTTTGCAGTAGAGCGGGTAAGTTTCAGACCAGGAAGGAGCACTTCTTCAAGAAATGCAGTTTGACGAGGTGCAAGAATTACGAGATAATCAGCCTCATTAGCCATCCACATAAGAAAGTCGTCGTATTGAACAAGGTGAAGAAACGGGCTGAGGAGGTACCGTACTTTGCAATAGAAAGGCAGGTTTAAGACGAGGAAGGAGCATAGTTGAGCAAATCTGATTAAAAAGAGAAAAAAAAAACACCCTCAGTATCAAAATGACATCTGCCACAACTTAATTGACTTAAAGAAAGCCTTTGATAGTCTTGTACACAGATCAGTGGCGTGTCCTAATCCTATCTTATCCCGTAATTCAAAGGTCGTTGGGGCACCATAGATGATCGTTTTACCAGCGTACTCCATCTTTCTCTGTTCTCAGCAACCCTTATGGCTTCGTTCAGTGTCAAACCAGTCTATTCTCGAATGTTGTCCTCCCACCTCTTTTTCTGTCTCCCTCTTCTTCTACCTTCTTGCACCGTGCCTTGCAGGATGGTTTTTGCAAGGCCTGACGTGGCCATACCATCGAAGTTTCCGTTTCTTCACCACTGTGAGCATGCCATTGTGTTGTCCAATGGCTTGTGTGACGGTCTGTCGGACTTCGTTGTTGGTGATGTGCTGGGTATAGGAAATGCCCATAAGTCTTCAAAGAGAAAGCCTTTGATAGTCTTGTATACAGGTCAGTGGCGTGTCCTAAGGGGCTTCAATATAGAGAAGGGCTTGGTCCAGGCAATCGAGTACGACAGCGCCAGTAATGCACGCGATTCCTGGATGAAAGACTTTGCTTGCAGTTTTTGTTGAGATTGTGCAAAAGGTGTTTATAGAAATCGTGATGTGCCCCTTTCTGAGGGTATGTTCATTGCACACGTGATTGTTAACCAAAGCGGCTGATTCATGTGTAATTGTCTTTGATTGTGTCTGAATGTACGTACATATACAATAAATTGTTATGCTGGATGTGTATAATTTGAAGCACAGGTCGGCAAATTCAACAAAATTATGATTGTTATTGAAGTCTGTGTTATTCGAATTTGCTATTGTCAACTCAAAATAACATTTTGTTATTGGAAATGATAGTGTGACATGCAGAAGGTGTTAATTGTCAATTTAAAAAAAAATATATATATAAACTTTTATAAACTGAACAAAATATTGCGTCATTCAATGGTTTCGTTCTTTGTATTGCCACCCATATCTCGAAATACTTTGAAATAGTCGTTGGGAATCAAAACGAGCCCAATGTGTGTCGGTCCGTTGGAAACCATATCTCACGAACCACTTGACGTGTTTTGGCCAAACATCATAGGGACATGACCTAGGTTAGTGGTCTGCCTCCCGTGACATCATATTTGCTCTACTGTCAAGGTCAAGGTCACTGGAGTCATTTTGTTGCTGACATAGTCCCGCTGAACCGAACTGAACTGGGAGGCTGACCGCTAAAGCAGGCAATGTTCCAAGATGTTTGGCCCAAATCCGTTCATTGGGTTCAGATATGGTGTGCAGCAGGATAGGACCTACAGACCGACATTAAGCTCGATCTGATTCCCTACTATTTTAAAGTATTTCCACATAATGAAAAAGTATGAATACATAAGCCAATATAGTAATCTCTTCGCCTAAATTAGATTTTTTTTTACTTCTTCGCATTTTTGACCTCGACCTTTTATCCACTTTAAAGACAGATAAGATAAGATAAAGACAACTGTATTATCTTCTATAACAAATTACACTGTGATGTACAATTACAATCATGAAAGTGTAAACATCACGATAGGAATATTAACAACAATGACCACGAGAATACAACTGTCACACATTATTACAATTACAGGTAAGGCTGCTGCGCTCCCTTGTCATCTCCATCTTCCTATTCGCTTGCGAAACATGGACTCTCACAGCAGATCTACAACGCATGGGGATGAGGTGCTACAGAAGACTTCTGGGCATTTCCTATACCCAGCACATCACCAACAACGAAATCCGACAGACCATCCCACAAGCCATTGGACAATACGATGACATGCTCACGATCACAGTGGTGAAGAAACGGAAATTCCGATGGTATGGCCACATCACCAGAGCATAAGGCCTTGGAAAGACCATCCTGCAAGGCACGGTGCAAAGAGGCAGAAGAAGAGGGAGACAGAAAAAGAGGTGGGAGGACAACATTCGAGAATGGACTGGCGAAGCCATGAGGGTTGCTGAGGACAGAGAAAGATGGAGTACGCTGGTTAAACTATCATCTGTGGTGCCCCAACGACCTTCGAGTTACGGGATAGGATAGGATAGGATAGGAATACAGTTACACTGTGCATGCTCACATTAAAATACAGCGCTTTGAGAAACTCTCTGAGCATATAAGTAAGTGCGCTCAATTAGAACAATGAAAACAATCTCTCTCTCTCTCTCTCTCTCTCTCTCTCTCTCTCTCTCTCTCTCTCCTTCTCTCACTGTCTCTCTCTCTTCAGACACATTACATTACATGATTATTGCTTTAGGTCCAGCGGACTCTTTCGAGCCAAATCGGGACCGGACAACCCCTGATCCGCATAAAAGATCTGCTGAAACAACCCTAGTGGTAAAACGGAAAGCTCTCCTCCAGCCAGTCACTTTACAATAAAAACATACCACGCAAGGGACGCTGAGGCTCTACTCTAATTTATCGAACCCCCGTTTACAAAACCAAAATAGAATATAAACATCATTATAAATTATCAACAAAACACATACATATAAAATGCCTACCTTGCTAAATAATAACATCATAGGAAGCCATAGTGACCACCTGGCAGAAAGCGTCCAATATTCCCAAGCTGATCCAACAGACCTCATACACAAATAAGGAGTCTTGTCCTGGAAGAGTTTTCAAGAAAAAAGGTAGGTGACTTGTCTAGCGAAGAAGAAGATAGTATAGCAGATTGATAGAACAGAGAAGGAATGAGAAAGAGCAAATGAGAAAGACAGCGACAGTGGGAATTTAAAGCACTAAATTTCCAGTTTCAGTTTCAGTGGGTAGATAACGTCCCCGGACACAGTGCGTATAGGGGACAGAAAGTGGGGATACTATTTATACTGAAACCCCCGGCACCCCAACGGGGACTCTTCAGACACACATATACAACAATGCACTTACTGTATATTTAAAATTTGTCATTTAAAGTTATAGGGATAGCCTATGGTACCTTCACGCGCGCGCAATCACATGCATACACGCACACACACATTTATTGCTGACTCTGTTAAGACATTATATAATCACAGAGAATTAACTAGATTTCACATTTGCGGGCAGCTTGCGAGTGCATCAACGTTAAAGTGGTTGTATACCGTGAAATATGCGCCTGATCTTCAATACCTGTGTAGGCTAATAAACAATAAAGCAGCTTTTTTTTAAACAACCCGTTCTCTGACGTTCAATATTCACAACTTTCCGGCACCTCTCATAAAAACTCGTGGGTATCGCCATTATAAATTAAAACGAGGTTATATGAAACCAAGTTCCGGTTTGGCTTGTTTTGCTTTTATCAAAGCTTGATGCGTGACTTTTAAATATGGCAAATTGCCGAAAACGACGATTGTTAGAGCCAGAAAACGAGTGGGATAAGTAGGCCTATAAAAACGGTGGAGGAAGTACATGCTCAGTAGTGGGGCCGGGTAGCTCAGTTGGTAAGAGCGTCTTGCTAGTAACCGAAATGTCGCTGGTTCGAATCCCGGATTGGTCAACGTGTGATCATATTATTTTCCCCTTTACCAACAACTGGCCCGCTGGTGTCAGTATAAATCGGTCCAGTAGTCACCTATATGCGAAAGTGTCGTGTGACTATAATCTACAAACAACTACATGCTCAGTGAAAGAATGCAAAAAACAATCGTAGAGGCCTGTATTTGTGGCGACTTCGGAGGTGCGTCGATCATCGACAGAAAGTGAAACAGGACCTGAAAACTCTTGTGGTTTTCCATAGCTTCGCCGTCGCAACCTTCACAAAACACGAAGTAACTGACTATGTTAGGCTAGCGTTGTGGCCAAGTGGGCTAAGGCGGGACTAACTTGCCTTGTCCACAAGCCAGAAACCAATGGCGCCTGACAGGTGTGGGTTCGAGCCAGCATCTGGGCGTTATGTTTTTCCTAATATTTTTAAAAAATTCACAAATAATGTTAGGTAGGTAGGGTTTAGGCGCGCCACTGGCGATAGAAAGGGATAATAAACTGCAGCCAAAAAAAAAAAAATGTGAGGGTACGATACAGGTGGCCAGTGACACATGTTATTATTCTTGAATATTTGGAAATAACTCACTAAAACACGCGGAGAAAAAAAAACGGAAGTATTTTTCATAGAGGGGATTCCCGTTGGTGCATAGGATAGCAGAAAAGTGTGAATACACGCGCCGCACTTTAACAGCGTTGAAGATATTAAACCTCGCCGCTCTTCTTTCTCTGCACAAACTGCTGTAACCGGTATGAAGTTCTTTTTCCTTCTACTTTTTTTTTTTTTTTTTTTTTGGGGGGGGGGGGGGGGGGGGGGGGGGGGGCAATAAGATCAGGTCACGTGCAAGAGCCTCGCGGGGGAGGGGGAAGGGGGAAGACGCACGTGCAATTTCATAATGGCGGCCAGGTCGTGTTGCTTCATTTTTCGGGCCTCGGGCTGGTCAAACAGCCAGGGGCGACGAACAAGTCCAATACGTCCAGTGACAAGTTGCCTCCTATTGTGTTAACGTTGGGCATTTTCACGCATTTTGTTTTTAATCATCGACGAAATACACGCAGTTCTTATGCAAACGAACAAAGAACAGGACAGGTTTACAGTGACAAGTGAGCCTAGTGTCAGTCACGCAGTGTGTTGCACTCATTGAGAGGGAAGAAAGACGTCATTGATCTTAACAAAACAAAAAAAAAAAACCAAAAAAAATCCACCAATTACTAAACCTAACCCTAACCTTCACACACACACACAACACACACACACACGCACAACACACACACACGCAACACACACACACACAACACACACACACACCTCCCCCATCATAGTTCTCCGTCAGATGATTAGCATTGCGTTGCTGAAAGCCCGAAGGCTGAATGGAAGGAGAAACAACTGGAGAACATGGCAATAATACATTGACGCGTGTAGAAACGCGCGCTTACACACTCACACACACACACACGCGCGCACACACGCACACGCACGCACACACACACTAACACACACCTACACACACACTCCCAAATACACACAATCGTTTAAAAATGCCGTTGTTATGACTTTCATAAAACGCCACAAATGTTGTTTTGATATTTTTTTGAAATTTGTCTTCTTTTTGTTTTTAAACCTAAACCTCAATCCTAATCTTAACCCTTACCCTAACCCTATATCTAAGCCTAAAACAGCCCTAACCCTAACGAAACTCTGTTTTGACGTCAAAATAACGGGGCCGTCAAAAGAACGTAGGCTTAGTTTCAAATGTTTGTCAAAATAACGGCGTTTCTACAAACACACACAAACTTCCACACACACACACACACACGCGCGCGCGCACACACACAAACTTGCACACACACACACACACATGTATGCACGCATAGAACAACACACACAACGATCGACCGACTGCCGACAGCCGGACTGCCACTGGAAAGCTGGCTCATGATTTGAAGTAAGCTTACCTGCCTACCAAAACTCAACAAACTCTCTATTAACCTAGGTAATATTACTATGAGGTTTTGGGTCAAAATCCGTTCAGTGGTTGTTGAGATATGGCGTCTAACGGACTACCCTCCTGACCGACCAACTGACAGACCCACAGACCGACCGACCGTCCTTTCGGCTTGTTCTGCTTCTCGTCTATTGGAAAGTATTTCCGGATAAGTCTGGAAATGCAATAAAAAATGAAGCAATAAAAACCTAATTATTATTTTTTAAAAATTTAAAATGCAGTACTTTTAGACCTACACAACAAATGGCGAAGGGGCAGTCATAAGAATTACGTTTGCTGCACCCTAGGCATAAATCAAGGCCAAAACATAATTTTATAAACATGAAACTCCTACAATATGACTCGGGCGATTCTTCTTCTTTATTTTTTTTTCTTTCTTTCTTCCTCTTTTCTCATTGTTTCTTTTTTTTTCCTTCTTCATTTTGTTACGTTCCTTTTTTTCTTTCACTTGTTTTTGTTGTTGTTCTTCCTTTTCTTCCTATCTCTTCTATATCTCTTTGTTTTCCTTCTGTAAACTCTCTACAATGGGTCCCGACAGGAAGTCCTCTCCAGGATCGGACAAACAACTGCTGCCCTAGCGAGGTTGAAGCCAATTTGGAAAGACAGGACCATCAGTCTACATTCCAAGGTAAGGCTGCTGCGCTCCCTTGTCATCTACAACTTCCTATATGCTTGCGAAACATGGACTCTCACAGCAGATCTCCAACGAAGAATACAAAGCATGGAGATGAGGTGCTACAGAAGACTTCTGGGCATTTCCTATACCCATCACTTCATCAACGACGTAGTTCGACAGACCATCACACAAGCCATTGGACAACACGATGACCTGTTCACAGTGGTGAAGAAACGGAAACTCCGATGGTATGGCCACGTCACCAGATCATCAGGGTTTGCAAAGACCATCCTGCAAGGCACAGTGCAAGGAGGTAGAAGAAGAGGGAGACCGAAAAAGGGGTAGGGAGGACAACATTCGAGAATGGACTGGTTTGACACTGAGCGAAACAATCAGGGTTGCTGAGGACAGGGAAAGATGGAGTACGCTGGTTAAACGATCATCTGAGTTATGGGATAGGATAGGATAGGTAAACTCTCTCTTTCTCACTCTTTTCTCTCAAGCTCTCACTCACTCTCTTCTTCTCCCTCCCTTCCTCTCTATCTCTCTCTCTCTCTCTCGCTCTCTCCCTCTTTTTCTCTCTCCCTCCCTCTCTCTTTCCATCGTCTCTCTCACCTCACTCTCCCCTCTCTTTCCCTCTCTCTCCTCCTCCCTCCATCCCTCTGTCTTCCTTTCTTCCTCCTCCCTCTCTCTCCCTCCCATTTCTCTCTCGTTCTCTCTATTTCTTTCTCTCTCCTTACCTCTCTACCTCCCTCTCCCAACTCTCTTTCACTTCCACTTCCACTTCACTTTTCTCCAATTTCTCTCCCCACCTCTCTCTCTCTCTCTCTCTCTCTCTCTCTCTCTCTCTCTCTCTCTCTCTCTCTCTCTCTCTCTCTCTCTCTCAGTAGTAGTAGTAGTAGAAGACGTTATTGTTCTTCTTCTTCCTCTCCACCGGCATCCTTCTTTTTTCTTCTTAGCGCCCCCACCCTCCACTCGCCATCTTGTTTGAATGTCTAGACCTCGTCCCTTACTGTGATCTTATTTATGGTGCTGATAGTGTGTTGCCCTGTAGAGATTTGCTGGCAGGATTGTAGAGTGTGCAATGTCGCAACATTAGTCTGCTTTCAGTTTTGTGCTATGTGGAACGCGCCCATCCGGAAATGCACTCTTCAGTTTATGAGGCTAAGAACAGAAAGCTAGGCAAGACGTCATGTCCGATGGCTGTGGTTTTGTATTAGCCACGGTCTGTTTAAAGCAGTAAATTCATCAGCTTTCACCTCGTATTTGTGTCTAGGTATCGGCCTCTTTAGCAAACAAACACAGGAACCCCTACACAAAATAGAAGACCTAAAAGAGAGCACTAAAAGACGAGTTCCACTTCCGGAGCCGCTGTAGCGGCCAGACGGATCCCGGGCAATGGCAGAACTGCACGCCAATACCACATGCGCGATGCTGCCACTAAGCTTTCCCATGGACCACAATGGCTGACCCAAACAATCAGCTCTAGACTGAAAATCAATAAGTATTGGAGACCTGCAGAGAACATTCCGACGAGATAGATCATGTATGGCTCAGCGCCTTGAGCAATTCATGAACGGGAAAAGCGCTATATAATCTTTTTTGTGTGTAAAGACAGGGACTATTACTATCTATAATAATAATAATAATAACTAGCATTTATAAAGCGCCTACCCTAAGGATCTAAGCGCTATGCACGCACACTTTCTTACGCAAACACATATAGGCCTACACACTATACATATACTATAATTATAAGACAAGTTACTCTTTCACGCGTACATACTACTGCTGTGTAAATCAATATGACAAAAACATACTAAATTACTACTTAACCCCCCACTCCTCCAAACCCCTTTTACAACTACAGATACTGCTGAAAGACTTTTGAGAAAAGATACGTTTTAAGGTTGGATTTGAACGATTCGCAGGAGGTAGAATGTCTAACATGAAAGGGGAGAGAATTCCATAGGTGAGGGCCGTGGACAGCAAAAGAGCGGAAACTATTAGATTTTCTTTTGTATCTCTCTAACATAACAATAGCAATGTCAGTTAATTAAAACGAGCGACTGGAGAATTGATTAAAGCTTTTGCCAATCCCACACTCGGAGGAACAACGAAGCTTAACGTCCTATTGCATCAGCGTTAAGGACGATCACCACGTCGCCACCCTGACAATAATGATTATCATCATCATATCAAAGATGAGATCCTACGGATCTCTTTTGAATCCCACACTCAATTCATTGCTAATGTTTTTAACTGATGTTATAGTATTTACTTCAAGGGGCAAAAGAGGATGAATCTGAATACAATCAAATAATAGATGTTTTAGAGTTGGAGGTTCATCACAAATGCACTTTATAATTTTACCATATTTGATTTTAATTGAATTTAATAATATTCTGTTTGCCGTAAATGAAACTGATCTGGGAAATCCACGAAGATTTGTATAGTCTGCAAAGAACTGAAGTTTCTTTCTTTAATATCTAAATTATTTCATTATTTTAGTTCTATTCTGTCTTGTCAGATTTGTGACGAAAAGGTAACAATAATAATATAAAATAAAATACCCAGACGGCTTTTTTCTTTAAATTTAAAATTTATAGAAAGAAAACCTAATGATTGACAGCGGAGGACGCCAATAATGAATTATCCAAGTAACCAAGGGAGTAACGTGACCTCAACAAAATCATGTGACGATCCATCAGCTGGTCAAAATGGCGGGAGGAACAGCAAGTGTACTTGTTGTGATCTGCTGTTGCGCTTTCACTGCTGTGGTAAGTGTTATGCTTAGATTTTTGTTAGGTGTTGAATAATACTGGTTGACGTAGCATAGTGCAGAATTTATTTAGCACCCGCATGTTATCTTATACGTCAAAAAGAAGCGTGTGTTTTGATCTGAGCACACTCAATCGGAAATCTTTCGATTTTTTTCCTCTTTTTTAACTTCTGTAGGCCTCACTATCTAGAGATGACCTGTGGTTTTTGAGTGCCGTGGTTCAAGATTGAGGCAGGCTCAAAGTACAATTTATAAACGCCGATTACAGATTTGTTTGCTATGTAACAAACTCACTAAGGGCCCGATTTCAGAGTCTGATATGGTACTTTTTTACCCTCTCTCTCTCTCTCTCTCTCTCTCTCTCTCTCTCTCTCTCTCTCTCTCTCTCTCTCTCTCTCTCTCCTTCTTCTTCTTCTTCTTCTTCTTCTTCTTCTTCTTCTTCTTCTTCTTCTTCTTATATTATTATTATTATTATTATTATTATTATTATTATTATTATTATTATTATTATTATTATTATTATTGTTGTTGTTGTTGTTGTTCCATCCCTAAAGGCAAGATGTCAAAAAGAAATAAGCACAACCAATGCTTTCTCTTTTACCCTTGTTAAATAAAATCTCTCTCTCTCTCTCTCTCTCTCTCTCTCTCTCTCTCTCTCTCTCTCTCTCTCTCTCTCTCTCTCTCTCTCTCTCTCTCTCTCTCTATCTCAACACATATTAAATTGTTAATGTTGTTAATTGATGTTGACAACAATAATTTGATTTCAATTCTTTGAAAATGATTTTTTCTAACGATGACCTTGTTCACTTGTTTTTGTTCTATGATGTTATTGTTATACATTAGATTAAGTTGTTGTATTTAATACTTACTTACTGTTAGAAGCCCCAAAGGCAAGATGTAAAAAAGCTCACCCAGCGCTTACTTTTTTAGTTACCCTTCAAAATAAAATTAGCTTATCTCTTGTATAATGTCCTCTAAGCTTTGACCTTTAGGATGCTATAAATGTTAAATATAAATTTATATAAAGTTGATGTGCAACTCCAAACCCCTATTCCTTGCAACGGTCATGTACATACATGTATTTTACTCAAATTTATCTGTAAACATGTAATCATTTTAATGTTTTGTTGTTGTTGCTGTTTTGTAGTTTCAGTAGACTAGTCCCTCTTTAGGGTAAGGGCAAGATGGAAAAAAGCACACCACTGTTTATTCTACTATCTTCTTTAAATAAAAAAATTATCTTATCCTGGGATGTCGGATAGCGCAGTGGTTGGAGCACTCGCTACTGTGTCGCAAGTTAAGCACCGTCCAGTGCGGTTAGCACTTGGATGGGTGACCGCCAAAACGTGAAGCGACAAATAACAACGCCCCCAGTTGACTCAACTGTGACTGAGTACCTACTCTCTTAAGGGTGGGGAAGGTAAAGCAGCGAGGGAGAGAGATGGGCATCACCCTCATTACGCTGGCCCAAGATAAGTGTGATCTCCAACATCACGCTCCCCTACGGCCACAAGGCTACGAGACTACCTTTTTCCTTTTTACCTTATCCTATCTTACTTGAAGTTTGCCATTTGCACAGGCAGGAGAGCTTCACGGCCTAAACAAAACAAAAATTAACCCAGAGCAAATAAAGAAAGTGCACCTTGTCTTCATGAACCACTTGGGTGAGATTTTAAAATTTTATGTTAGTGTGGGTATGTGTGTTTTTTTGTTTGCGTGCAATTGTTATTTTGAAATTTGTGTGTTTGTGTGTACTTTTGCATGTTGTGTGCATTTGTTATTTTGGAATGTGTGTTTCATTTTGTGTGTCGATCTTCTAATTTCTGTTCGTATGTTCCTGCATGTTTTGAACCATGTCTGTATGCTTGTGATGTTTGCAACATTGATTAATTGTGTTTTATTATAATTTTTTTTTTTTTAAGTTGAACATGCTTAAACGGAGTTCAAGGGAATTATTTTTCCTTCATTATAGGTGAAGTTTGTTGTTGTAGCCATAGTCAATCATTAGTTACCAATTCATGTGTTTGTGTTAGTTCTACCCTTTTGTTTTTGAAATAGTATTTGATGTACAGGGTTTATTCTTGGCGTCGGTCATCGGTCATAGACGCATAAAAATCTTAAATGACCGATTGTTTTGCCAGCCAGCTGGTCAAGTGACCTATTGATTTTACGAACGGGCGGTCAAACTTTGCGAAGATTTGTCATTTAAAAAGTTCTATACAAACTGATAACTCAATAAAACTTAGCACAACCATTACCGAAACGAAATTATTTCCCCTTTCAATATAATACACACTTTTCCGATCCATAGTTTTCATTGCTGACATGCAACGCGCCAACGCATTGACAGTCACAGTGTAGATCTAGTTTGCGATTCCATTTTGTCAACAAAAAAAAAAATGCCTCCGAAAAAAAAGCCAAGGTCAGAAACTGGCCAAAAGTCGGTAATGGAGTGTTTCGGTTTTGCAAAACCATCGGCATCAACTAAGCGAGTGACAGAGTGTGACACTGACAGAGAGTGTGCAGAAAATCAAACTGTAAATCAACCAGCCCATTCGCTCATTGTTGTCTCTTTCAAAGCAGTGAAAACAGTAATAATTAGCAGACAAATTAAAAAGGATTGAATTTCTCCTTATAACTGTGTGCATCAGCATGTCATTTAAACAATTTTAAAAAGCTGAATATAAAATCGGTTAATGCCTTAGCGTTTTTATTTTGTACCATTTGTACTGATAGCGATCGAATGAGACTGTGTGACTTATTGCTTTCCAAAATGACCTATTGTTTTTCCTGTGAACTGGTCAAATGACCTATCATGGTCACTTTCAAGATTAATCCCTGGATGTAAGATTTACAGCCCAGAACATGTTAAACTGTATTCTCATCATGTTATTGGTTTGATTTTAGAAGAGTTTTGGGCAGATCATGACACATGAAGGTGATCAAAAGGGAGATAAATGAATATTTTTATTCTTCCAATAATATCAAGGATCAATCTGTTGATTGTTGCTAATATTTTGGGTGTTTTGTCGAGATGTTGGGTGTGCCTGTTGGGGAGAAGAAAAAAAATGACAAGAAGAGCACTTTACTTAGCTGTACAATTTTAACCTAAGACGGGTATCGGGGTGAGCCAATCCGGCTGCCAGGGCTTACCCCGACCGGCATAGCCCCACCAGGTTAAATTGTGTGGAGAGGGAGGGTGGGGTACCAGTATCACATCACACAGTTATACTAATTTACAATTTGGAATTAACAAGCACTTTTCTTTTCTTTCAAAATAAAACTATTAAAAAAAGACAAGTTTGGATAATCTATATAAAATACGCCTTTTTTTTTTTTTCACACATGCAGGTCCAAATGGGAATAAATAACAAGCTGGATACGCGCTCCTTACGATTGTAACCTGAGAGAGAATTAAATAGCAGCCACTTTTATTTATTTTCTTTTAAACTAAAACAATGAAATGGCCACATTCCAATAACCTGCATACATGTAGAATACATGTTAAGCTTTATATCTTTTCAAACACAAACATGCATGCACTCACACACACAGAGATCCAAATGGGAATTAATAACAAGCTGGATACACGCTCTTCACGATGTTAGCCTGAGAGGGAGTGAACATGTTCAGAATTTATGCATGATTAAACATGACCCCCTTTTTTACTTCGAAAAATGTAAAGTTTTCGAAATTGACTAAGATGCTAAAAGGCCATGAGGCTTACAAGTCCTAACTGGACAAAACAGAATACAGAATCCGTTATTGTCCCCATAAACATTTACAAGGACATTTCTGTGCGTTGTCCATCTGCACATAAAAATTGAAAACAACGAAATTAAATTGGAACATAAACCTGAAAAGAGATACTGATATTGATATTTGCACTGCTTAAACCTTGTCGACAATGACACTATTCACCATGCACGTACATTCAAACCCACACTTTAGAGATCTAGTGCTTGCTGGCTGTTATCCTATCCTATTCTATCCTATCCCGTAATTTAAAGGTCGTTCGGGCACCACAGGTGATCGTTTAACCAGCGTACTCCATCTTTCTCTGTCCTCAGCAACCCTCATGGCTTTGATCAGTGTTAAGTCAGTCCATTCTTGAATGTTGTCCTACCCCCTCTTTTTCTGTCTCCCTCTTCTGCCTTCTTGCACCATGCCTTGCAGGATGGTCTTTGCAAGGCCTGATGCTCTGGTGATGTGGCCATACCATCAGATTCAGAGTATATTACTGTACAATGAGACTTGAGACATGAGTGAGCCACTTCGGTATTAAAAAAAGTGGATATATAAAATATGATGTGACACTCAAAACTAACAATGTATGTGAAAGGGGAAGCAAAGCCCGCCGCTAAATCTACAGTCTCTAAAATTTCTCAAGTGTGCGAAACCGAACTTACATTTCTTCATAATTGCATGTACCATGTCCTGATTGTAAGTTTCAAAAAGGTTCAAAAACTTTTTTTCAAGGTTCTCAGATCCCTAATCTAGGTTTTTGAACCCTTTTTGTCCAAAAGGTCCAGCAACCTAAGTGTTGTCCAAAAGGTCCAGCAACCTAAGTGTTGTCCAAAAGGTCCAGCAACCTAAGTGTTGTCCAAAAGGCCCAGCAACCTATTTGTTGTCCTAAAGGTCCAGCAACCTAAGTGTTGTCCAAAAGGTCCAGCAACCTAAGTGTTGTCCAAAAGGTCCAGCAACCTAAGTGTTGTCCAAAAGGTCCAGCAACCTAAGTGTTGTCCAAAAGGCCCAGCAACCTATTTGTTGTCCTAAAGGTCCAGCAACCTAAGTGTTGTCCAAAAGGTCCAGCAACCTAAGTGTTGTCCAAAAGGTCCAGCAACCTAAGTGTTGTCCAAAAGGTCCAGCAACCTAAGTGTTGTCCAAAAGGCCCAGCAGCCTAAATGTTGTTCTAAAGGTCCAGCAACCTAAGTGTTGTCCAAAAGGTCCAGCAACCTAAGTGTTGTCCAAAAGGCCCAGCAGCCTAAATGTTGTCCAAAAGGTCCAGCAACCTAAGTGTTGTCCAAAAGGCCCAGCAACCTAAGTGTTGTCCAAAAGGTCCAGCAACCTAAGTGTTGTCCAAAAGGCCCAGCAACCTAAGTGTTGTCCAAAAGGTCCAGCAACCTAAGTGTTGTCCTAAAGGTCCAGCAACCTAAGTGTTGTCCAAAAGGTCCAGCAACCTAAGTTTTTTGAATCTCCCTGAACCTTCCAATTAGGACAGGCCATTAGGAGTTTTCTTTTATGGGAATAAGATTCTTGACTTGGTCAGGTGCATGTTGGTGTGTATATTTGTGTAGTTGGCTGTGTGTCTGTCAGGATTAGTCAGTCTTTCTATGTGTGCAAGTGTGTGTGTTTTGTGTGAATATTTTAATATTTATGTATATATAATAGCACAATAACGGTAGCAATGTTTCATGTTGATCAACGTCGGGCAGGGTTAGTACTTGGATGGGTGACCATGCTTGGAAGACAGCCACCAAAACTACACACACAAAAGAATGAAACAAGCGCGCAGCACACCCCAGACCACCCAGCTGTGAACGGGTATCTGGATCTGTTTAGAACAGCTGTGAACGGGTACCTGGATCTGTTTAGGACAGCTGTGAATGGGTACCTGGATCTGTTTAGAACAGCTGTGAACGGGTACCTGGATCTGTTTAGAACAGCTGTGAACGGGTACCTGGATCTGTTTAGAACAGCTGTGAACGGGTATCTGGATCTGTTTAGAACAGCTGTGAACGGGTACCTGGATCTGTTTAGAACAGCTGTGAACGGGTATCTGGATCTGTTTAGAACAGCTGTGAACGGGTACCTGGATCTGTTTAGAACAGCTGTGAACGGGTACCTGGATCTGTTTAGAACAGCTGTGAACGGGTACCAGGATCTGTTGACAACCAGAGAAGATAAAGCAGTGAGGGAGAGGAGATAGGCACCACCCTCATTAAGCTGGCCTAGAGAAAAGAGAGGTCCCAAATGCCTCTCTCCCCAACGACCCAAAAGTTACGGGAACACCTTTACCTTTACTAGACCAAAAATAATAAATAAAATTGTAATATTACTTTTGAAAAAAAAATAAAATTAAATTTATTATACATTTTTTTCGTATTGATTAAAACTGCTTTGTGTTGAACAGATGTAGGTTACGATGGCATTTACCCCACAGTGGGCTTTGCTCTCAACGTCCTCAACAAGTATTTCACGGTCTACTTTCCACGTGCCGTCAGTGTGTCCTTCGGCCTGCGCTTCTTTGGCTATGAGGAGAGGCTGGTGTACACCACTCACCCCTGGCTCCTTTACATGTACCTGCATTGTCAGTCCGTCACTCTAGCCAGCAATGTCACATTGCAGGTATTTCTAGCTGACTTCCGCCATAAATACAGAATCCGTTATCGTCCCCACAAACACCTGCAAGGAAATTCTTGGTTCAGTGTCCGTCCATCTGCATGTAACATTTCAAAGCAAGCAAATTGTAACATCAACACAAAACTGAAAATGAATAATGATGATGATGATATTTACAGTGATTAAGACCTGTAGGCAATGACACTATCACACACACACACATATATACATATATATATTCATGCATATACATATATACACATGCATACATGCATACTTACAGATACATACATATACACACATATATGCATGGCCACAGCAGCATGTTTTTGTACTACAATGTTCAAATAATGACCATTAAAAGTTGTTGTTTTTTTAATAAGAAATACACAGGTGGAAGTAAGCAGCAAAAAAAAAAAAAGTTACTGAGTCAATTCATGGGATGCTCTGAGAGGAATCATTGCGATGTGCAGTTCTGTTGCAATGTGTCTGACCTTTTTGCAGCTCATGGACGATTCATGAAAATATCAGGTAGTCGCTGTTTCCTCAGCGCAATAGTTGGGGTCTAATCTAACCTCTGGAACAATTAGCACTAAGATTTTGTTTGTGCTGTACCATGCTGTTTAGACGAAGCTGTTGGCAATACAAAAAACAAAACAATGCTACTAACCTAAAGTTCTTGGTTAAAGGGAAGTAACCTGATAATTGTTCCACTTTGGATAGAAAAAATCTTGAGTCTTGTCCCTTTATATTTCAACATTACCTTCTTCTTCTTCTTCTTCTTCTTCTTCTTCTTCTTCTTCTTCTTCTTCTTCTTCTTCTTCTTCTTCTTCTTCTTCTTCTTCTTTTTCTTCTTCTTCTTCTTCTTCTTATTCTTCTTCTTCTTCTTCTTCTTCAGGATACTGTGGATACTCCAACTGAAGAGAAAAAACTAAACTAAACCTCTGTACCTCTGGGGAAGGAACCTCAGGCTCATTATTAAACGTAATATTCTCAGATGAATTCGTGGTTTATAATAAGTTAAAACTGTATACAGTTCAGTGTTACTCCTTTGGATGATAGTATAAACTGAGATCTAGTCTGTGCATGTGCATTCCTTTGCAAAGACTTTAGAGATTCTGATGCTCATGTCCTAGACATGGTGATTGCCGGCTACACAAATACACCCAACAAACACTAGGTCACTTCTCCCCCAAACCTGGTCGCCAGGATGGTGCTCAGTTGTCTGGGTGTCACACTATGCGCCCAAAGGCTGCAAAAGGGCTCCTTGGCCATTTTGAGTTTGTTTAAATAATATATAATATTTATTTATGTATTTAATTGCCCAGACGACTGAGCGCAATCCTTGGTGACCGGGGATGGGGAGTAGGGACCTAGTGCATGCTGGGTGTATTTGTGGCCGGCACGCACCCGTCTAGGACATGGGCGTCTGGATCTTTAAAGTCCGTGCTATGGAATGTGTGCGTGCACAGGCTAGACCTCTGTATATACTCTCATCCAAATTAGTAATGTTTATTTTCCTACTTTGTCTGCAGTTGATTGATTTTTTTGTCAATTAAATGTTATTTTATTTATTTATTTGCATACACTTATAAGAGTCTAATCCATCTAACTATACAGAGGGCACAGTTGCTGCTAGTGTATGTTATGGCTGTTATGGATTCGGTTCAACAATCCCTGCTGGATCTCAGCAAAACCAGAGCCTTGAGTATTTGTTTACGGTTTAATAGAAATTAGTCTTGAGTTCGGTTTTTGATGTGTGTTTTTTTTTTTAATGGAGGCAAGTGATGGTAACTGATGGGTGTGCAGTGCCCAAACAGCACAGAGATTGACGGCATGCGGCAGACCATCACTGCGGGCGATGTGGTGTGGCACGCTGGTCCCATGAATATGGAATATGAGGTCATGCACCCTGACCTCCTTGACCTGTCCTTGACCTTCAGTGAACTGCTGGACCAAGAATTCAACATCACCCGCATGAATCCTGTGGTCAGCCAGAGGGATGTGCCTGGTAATTTTTTTATTTATTTCTTCTTCTTCTTCTTCTTCTTCTTCTTCTTCTTCTTCTTCTTCTTCTCTTTCTTCCTTTCTTCTTCTTCTCCTCCTCATCCTCCCTCTTATTCTTCTCATCCTCTTTCTCCTCTGACGACTGCTTTTTTCCTCCTTCTTCTTCGGTTTCTTCTTCTTCTATTATCTCTCTTCTCTCACTCTCACTCTCTCTTCTCTCTCATTCTCTCTATCTCACTCTCTCTATCTCACTCTCTCACTCTCTCTCTCTCACTCTGACTCTCTCTCACTCTTTCTCTCGCTCTCTCTCTCTCACTCTCTGTCACTCTCACTCTCTCGTCCCACTGCTGTAGCTCAGTGGTAGAGCGTTGGCATAGCTCACCGATGACCCAAGTTCCAATGCTGTGGTGGACAAGATAAAAGTGGCCATGTTACACTGTCCATCTTAGCACTTTGATTGCTCTGGTGGCTCAGTGTTCATTTATGATGGTTATCCCCGTCTGCCGTATCACCGATGGTGGGTGTAGATGTTGCACTTCAATGGTGGGTGTAGACGTTACACTTCAATGGTGGGTGTAGACGTTAAACCTCAATGGTGGGTGTAGACGTTAACCTCCAATGGTGGGTGTAGACGTTAAACTTCAATGGTGGGTGTAGACATTAACCTTCAATGGTGGGTGTAGACGTTAACCTCCAATGGTGGGTGTAGACGTTAACCTTCAATGGTGGGTGTAGACGTTACATTTCAATGGTGGGTGTAGATGTTAAACTTCAATGTTCGTCATCTCTCTCTCTTCTTCTTTTTCTTGTTCTCTTTTTTCTCTCTCTTTCTTTCTCCTACTCCTTCCTCCTTTTCTTCTTCTTCTATCACTAGTTAATTAGGTCATCATTTCTTCAGGGTCTAGCAGACTACAATGATACGATTCAGGACCTCAATGGTGGTATATTAAAAACGTTATAAAACTATTCAAATTTAAAAAAACAAAAAACAATCCTGTCTCTTAAAAATTAAAATATCCCTCCACACTTGACCTCTCTAAAAAAAATCTTTGTGTTTAAAAAAAATCATTCTCTCGCACCAATCAAATCAAAGCTCTCAGATAAAAAAGTGATGAACTGCAAAATAATTTGGCATATATGCAAAACACCAAGGTGGTTCTTCACCTTTCAAAAGAATTCCATGAGTCACGTAAATGTGACCAATATGTAATTGAGCCAATAGAGTTTCTTCTTTACGAGTGACAACAAAGTTGGGCAGCGAATTTGCTTATCACTGGTTTCCTCAATCAAACGGTGGTGTGTTGAGGGCAGCCAATTTGCTTATCACTTGTATCCTCAAACAGTGGTGTGTTGAGGGCAGCCAATTTGCTTATCACTTGTATCCTCAAACAGTGGTGTGTTGAGGGCAGCCAATTTGCTTATCACTTGTATCCTCAAACAGTGGTGTGTTGAGAGCAGCCAATTTGCTTATCACTTGTATCCTCAAACAGTGGTGTGTTGAGGGCAGCCAATTTGCTTATCACTTGTATCCTCAAACAGTGGTGTGTTGAGAGCAGCCAATTTGCTTATCCCTGGTTTCATCAAACAGTGGTGTGTTGAGGGCAGCCGATCAGGGCCCATTGCCTGACATTGCTGGAGCAAACTGAGTTGACATCAGACACAAGAAGACACTGGGCTAAAGCGTATGGCGTCAGGTCATTTCTGGTACTGCTGTAGGCACTGTTAGATGAAATGGTAGAGCAGCATTTACATTGTACCACTGAAAGTTCACAATACTGTAATACAATAGTACAATACAATAATGTTGTCTCATGCTAATGCACTGCTGGTGACAAAAGTCCTCAGCCATTTGTAATAGGGAGTGACTTTTCAACCACCTGTGTAATCGTATATAACCAGTTTGCTGTAGTAGTTGTCTCATAATAATAATAGTAATAATAATACGGATATTTTTAAGGCGCTTTTCCTAGTAAGGAACAGTTTTAAGCGCTTCCTAATGCATTCACACACTCATTAAACATTAGTACAATACATATGTTGAATGGCTGAGAGCATGAGAATTCAAAGCGGACTTGGGGATCAGCTCTGTGATCATTCATACTTCTTGTGTGGAAATGCATATGCTCTTAATGAATGTTCAATCATTCGTTCCTATAGTCCTGTTTATCTTTGGTGTTTTTTGTTCCTGTGTCGAAGGGATGACCAAGGCGGTGATCCCTATCATGAAGAAGCACAATGTGGCAGCCATCACTGTGGGTGTCAACCTGATGACCAGTCCCCCTGCGGTCCCTTCCTCACCCTTCATCTGGAAACTCCGTCCTGAGGACCCAGACGACGAAGGCATCATCGCTTTTTGGCACCCAGGTAAGTGGGTTTCTTTCTTCATGTTCTGTTTCATCTTCTTTTTTGCCTTCTTCTTCTTCATCTTCTTTGTTGTCTTTGTTGTCTTCTTCTTTCGTTTCGTCTTTGTCTTCTTCTTCGTCTTCTGTTTCATCTTGTTTTTCATCTTCTTTGTCATCTTCTTTCTTCTTATTCTTCTTTATCTTCTTCGCCTTCATCTTTGTTTTTTTTTTCGTCTTCTTCTTCATCTTCTTCTTATTGTTTGATGTAGGCAGCCAACTTATGCAGTTTGAGGAATATGCTGCACTTTGGGGGCTTTATAAAACCGATTAAATAAATAAAATGAAATAAATAAATAAGTTTTGGGTATTATGTTTAGGTCAGGACTGCAAACCTAGATCTTAGAACTATTTTTAGCAATGAAATCTCTTTCAAAGAGCTGAGTTCTTCCCATTTTTGTTGCCAACCAGCCCAAAATGTGGAGACTTTTTTCACATGAAGATGTCTGTCCTGTGGACTTCATTCAGGCGTCTTCTTATGCTTTCCAAAATCAGTCCCTGGATTTTTCAATAAGCCCCTCCGATATGCTGCAGATGAGGAGTTGAGAACACAGCCAAATGGCCATCTGTATCTATGGCACACATCCACAAATGCAAACCAATGGCAACAGAGAAGGGGGAGATAACTCTTTACTACAGTGGAACCTCCGGTATACGACCGTCCAAAATCTGAGAAAAAACTGTCATATAATAGAGGTGGTCTTATACCGGAAACAAGGGGTGGGGTGGGGGTGAGGGGGGGTCAGGCTCGGAGGGGTATGTAGTCATAATTTTCACACTCACCAGCATGTATTCTCTGACCAAGGAAACTGTAAAACATGTTTCATTTTTAGCTTTGTCTTTTATTCACAACTTCAAAAATATAAAACAGTCGAACCACTGCCAGACGCGTTCATCCAACTTCAAGTCTGTCAGTGCAGAAGCTCTCAGTTTCGATGTTTCCCTTTTCGCCACTTTCTCCACTCTCCCATCGTAGTTTCACAGATTCCTTATCCTTTATGATGAGCTGAATTTGGGTCTTCCCAACGTCTATACTTCTTGCAATAGACAAACAACTCTCCCCATTTTCACTTCTTTCAATCACTTTCATTCTCTCTGCCAAACTCAAAACGTTTCTCTTGCGCGACGCCATTTTGACAGCCAGTGTAGGCGAGTAATGTCCCTTATTTGCGAACCGGAAATAGCAGACAACAGCAGGCGTACACTAACATGAGAGAAAAAACGAAAGGTACAGACAGCAAATTAACTGATATCTCTTTTAAATTGCCCTAAGACGGTCGTATAAAGGGCTTAAGACACGGTCGCTGGTCGCATAAACGAGGTTGTCGCATACCAGAGGTCATTTATTATTGGAAGTGAATCCGTCAGAAGTTTTCAGGTCACATAACGGAGGGAGTCGTATACCAGAGAGCCGGATACCGGAGGTTCCACTGTATCATTTTGTCATTCAGTAGAGGACAGCAACTAATAAGGATTAATTGTAATCAAAATGCTATCAATAAAATCCAGCTCTATCTCTTTAGACAAGACACCTTTATCACTGGTGTAAACTGGTTGTCTCCCTTTCCTTGTATTAGGTTACTGAGCATGGACAGTGAATGGATATTGCGCTGTGCAAGTCACTAGCGTCATGGGTTATTTTGGTTTCTGGGAAAGGGAAAAGTAGAATCTCAAAGGCTTAGGAGGGTAGTGGCATTGTTAGTCTGTTTTTGTTGATGTTTATTTTGTGTGTGTAGGTTTTTGATTGTATTTTTCTAGTATTTTGGATTTTAATCCATCACATGTATGAACTAATAAAGAATTGTTTTGTAGAAGAGGAACTAAAAACTCTAGTGTTCCCAGTGAAGATTTTCTAACAGCATGACACCGCCTTATAGTTGGAAAATAAGGCCGATACTGTGGTACTGTCGACTTTGACAGAAATGTTCCATGGGAACACAGCGTTATCGGTTCCTCTTCTATACGATCATCAAGCATTCGCAAATGATAGCATCTTCTACAAGAATTGCTTTCTTCTCAACCAGTGGAAGGAAACTAATGAGTTTTACGGGAGGAATTTAAATGACTGAATTGAAACTGGTGAGAAACCGCTCGTACAGGCTTCATAAGAGGGTGGGTTGGGGTTGATTGTGTGCAGGGATGGGTTGGGGGACTGAGTGTTCAGCTTTGTTGTGAGTTGGATGGGGAGCTTGACTGAATAATTGTATTGGAGGATTGGTGTATTTATATGCCTCTATTTTAGTTTTGTTTGATGAATTGATGTTTTATTCTATAGTGACCATGTTGTGAGAATGTTATTGTCAGTCATTGTTGTACATGTAAACTGCAGAGAAAGAAAAAAAAATCTTTCTGTTTGTTGCAACAGTAAAGATTCTGATTTTCAAGTTGACTCTGTAGTGACTGTATTTCCTGCTACTTTTCTGTGACAGGTCACACACTTGTAATAAAGAGAGAATAATTTCTGTTTGAACCTTCCAGGTGGTTATCCCAATAACCCAGGTGTATTTCCCGCGAAGCCAGGTGGTATGTCGGTGAAAGATTGCCTTTTCGCTCAAGACACTAGCGCTTTTCCTGAGACCCTGTGTTTCGTCTTCCGCACGGACAATTCTGGCCCACCTGAAAGTGTCAATGTAAGTTTAGAGAGATGTTAAAATTGTGTGTATGCGTGTGCGCATGAGTGTGTGTGTGAATGTGCGTACTAAATGCATGCGGGCATGCATGCTTGTATGTTTGAACAGGTGTGGGGTTGAGGGTAATGTATCAATCCAAGTAATTTTCATAGATATTTTTATATTTAGAGAGAAAAAGGTATCATTGGCCCCGTTCAGTGATAATGGCTTTTCCTCTGCAAATAATGGTGAAAATAAAATAACCTAACTTTAAACTTTTCTTTGGGCAAGTGGGGAAAATAAATCTGCTGGTAACTGTGCGTTGTTTCTCTTCATCTGCGTTTTCAAATAAATAATGAATGCCTGGTTTATTGCCTGTTGTTCAGAGGTAAAGGTGTCACCGCAACCTTGGAGTCGTTGGGAAGGAAAGTGTTTTGGACCTCTCTTTTCTCTAGGCCAGCTTAATGAGGGCGATGCCTATCTCCTCTACTTTGCTGCTTTACCGTCCCTGGTTTTAAAAAGATCCAGCTACCCATTCACAGCTGGGTGGTCTGGGAGTGTGTCATGCGCTTGGTTCAGTCTCTTTGTGTTGTTTAGTGGTTCTCTTCCAAGTGTGGTCACCCATCCAAGTACTAAAGTCCCCCACCTCCTCCCTCCCACCTTCCATTAACATGAAACATTTCTAGCGTGTGCGCAAACCACTGCACCGCTGCCACCACCCTGGTCTGTTGCAGGAGGTCCTGAACAACTTTGAAATCGCCAGAGGCCAGTTCCCCAATGCCCAGGTCCAAGCCTCCAGCTTGGATGATTACGTGGCGGCTCTAAAGCAGTCAGGCACGACGTACCCAGTGGTGACCCAAGAGATCGGGGACACCTGGGTCATGGGCATCCAGTCCGACCCCAAGAAAATTGCCATATATCGTGCTTTTGCCAGTGTCCTTGCAGATTGCTTTAAAATTGGTAAGAATATTTGAACTGAGATTTTTTTTTTTAATTCCACTGTATAGGCGGAGAAGCAGTGGCATAACTTTGCATACAAGTGCAATACTTATTTGAGAGTTTGCAGTATTAACCCTTTCTTTAATATTGTTACGTAGCATGTAAAGCAGAAAGAAGTACTTCCCCGTTCAGCATTGGTATTCTAATGCATTAGTCAGCAGTCTTGAAATCTTGAAAATCATTGCTCATGGACTTCTTGATCGAATAATTATAGAGGTGACAATAACATTAATTAGTTTTTCGGATATGACCCAGGGGAAATGACTGCGATAAGCAGAACCAAAGGAATGGTTTATCATGACTTGTAGAAACCAGCGTAAAGCCCCAGTCTGATTAAATTATACAATTTGTTCCATGCAATTTAATCTGGGCAGGTAAATGCAGCATGTCTGACCCCAGACTGGTAAAGTGTGTCCTGTACCTGACCAAACTGCCTGAGCACACCTGGGGACTGGACTCTGTCCAAGACTTCACAAACTGGACAAACCAAGCCTTCGAAAAAGCACGCTCAGGTAAGAACAATTAGTCATAAGATGCCAAACATGAAAAAAAAATTTCTTACAAAAATTTGGAGGGGGGGTGGGGGGGTGGGGGAAATTTACCTCAGGCCAGGCAAACCAAAATGAATAACGGTGAAAGTGATAACCATCGATGATGACACTGGTGGTGGTGATGATGATCGTGAGATGTTGGCTGCAGTTTATTATCCCTTTCTATCGGGAAACTCTGGGCCGCTTCCCCCGAGGAAGGCATAGTCGCAGCCAGTGGCGCGCCCAAACCCTACCTACCTAACATTATTTGTGAATTTTGAAATTTTTGCTGGGGGGGCAAACCGGAGTACCCGGAGAAAACCCCCGAGACGTTGCCGGAGTCGAAAGTAAATAATATTCGGAGAAACATAACGCCCAGATGCTGGCTCGAACCCACACCTGTCAGGCGCCATTGGTTTCTGGCTTGCGGACAAAGCAAGTTAGTCCCGCCTTAGCCCACTTGGCCACAACGCTCGCCACGATGAGCATTAATGTAAAGAAATACCCAGAATTCAATACTTCATAATTAAGTTGAGTGAGTCTACTAAGTTTATGGAAGTCGAAGGTCTGTTGGAGCCTGCTTCTTCTTTCATCTCAGGAGCCTTCAGCGAGACATTTAGTTTGGAAATTATAGAATGTATATTTTTGATAAAACATTTATCAACATCTCCTTCATGCGAGCTCTGTTCCGCCTGCCAACCCCAAGCCTGTCTCATTTTCTTTCCTACCACTTGTACAATGTTTTAATTGGTGCTACTCTACTGCTCACCGAGCTTTCCATATGGATGGATACCTGAGCTAAACAAACATCTTCATCATCTGCCATCATCATCATTGTTATCATTATCATCAGACATTATCATTATCATCTGATGTTATTATTGTCACTACCATCATAATCATCATCATCACAGTCATCAACATCATCATCAATCAATCATCACAATCATCATTATACTCATCATCACAATATTGTCAACATCCACCCGGGGTGTAGATGTTTTGTGAAGCAGCGATGGCTCTTGGAAGATATCTTCTGCGCAGCCCTGACGGCTGACTAAAATATGCTGGAAGGCGCCTTCTGTCAGCCCTCACGGCTAAACGATGTATTCAGTGTTTCATATATATAGTGGCAGCCCACCTACGGGAATTCCCCCAAATAGCGCTTAGGCCTTATGGACTAATCACAGTCTACATGAAGACAATTTGACTATCTGGGTAAAAAAAAGTATTCGGGCAATGCAACATTCGTCTCCTAGGCAATGAATTAGGTTATACTTTCTGTTAACTAGGTAGCTGTATTTTTAGAACAGTTTGACAATACAGTGGAACCTCCGGTATCCGGCTCTCTGGTATACGACTCCCTCCGTTATGTGACCTGAAAACTTCTGACGGATTCACTTCCAATAATAAATGACCTCTGGTATGCGACAACCTCGTTTATGCGACCAGCGACCGTGTCTTAAGCCCTTTATACGACCGTCTTAGGGCAATTTAAAAGAGATATCAGTTATTTTCTGTCTGTACCTTTCGTTTTTTCTCTCATGTTAGTGTACGCCTGCTGTTGTCTGCTATTTCCGGTTTGCAAATAAGGGACATTACTCGCCTACACTGGCTGTCAAAATGGCGTCGCGCAAGAGGAACGTTTTGAGTTTGGCAGAGAGAATGAAAGTGATTGAAAGAAGTGAAAATGGGGAGAGTTGTTTGTCTATTGCAATAAGTTTAGACGTTGGGAAGACCCAAATTCAGCTCATCATAAAGGATAAGGAATCTGTGAAACTACGATGGGAGAGTAGAGAAAGTGGCGAAAAGGAAAACATCGAAACTGAGAGCTTCTACACTGACAGACTTGGATGAACGGACTGTTTTCTATTTTTGAAGTTGTGAATAAAAGACAAAGTTAAAAATGAAACATTTTTTACAGTTTCCTTTGTCAGAGAATACATGCTGGTGAGTGTGAAAATTATGAATACATACCCCTCCGAGCCTGACCCCCTCTCCCCCCACCCCTCCCCTTGTTTCCGGTATAAGACCACCTCTATTATAAGACCGTTTTTTCTCAGATTTTGGACGGTCGTATACCGGAGGTTCCACTGTATTTTCAAACCATTTGGTGATGCATAGCACCATTTGATAGCATCCTCACTTGGTTTCATGCAATTTGGGGATCCAAAAAGTGAAATCGGTTTGTTTAGACGGAAAGAGCGTGATCTTGTAGAGAAACATCCTGTAGTATATTTTACTAATTTTGAGGTGTTTCCGTCACTTACCACAATCCTTTTCATCCCGTAGACATTTGCGCTTTTTCCGTAATTTCCTTCTTTATCGAACACTAACTCATCCCCTACTGTCAGAAGTGTTTCCAAGAATATTCCAGTCAGCCATCAGGGCTGCCTAGAAAATATGTTCCAATTGCTGTCGCGGCTTCAGCTAACGTCTACAACAGGTGAATCATCACAGTCATCATTGTCATCCTCATCCTCAATACACATCATCGGCTAATTTATTTTCATTTGGTTGCAGATAAAAGGTACACAAACTGTGAGGCATCTTGGCAGGAACAGAGGCAGTTTCTTCAGCTTGCTTATGACAGCCTTGGCTCCCATCCCGTCACAAGTGCAGTGATAACCGCAGTCAAGGAGCTGGCCCCGGTAGTACCTGACCTAACTGGTAATACAAATTTATAATAATAATAATAATAATAATAATAATAATGATGATGACGTTTGAAAGGAGAACAAGTGGTGTTTAAATGTCTTCCAATAGATCCCAACTTTTAATAAGATTTTGGGGCACAGCAGCTGTCCTATCCTATCCTGTCCCGTAACTCGGAGGTCGTAGGGGCACCACAGATGATCATTTAACCAGCATACTCCATCTTTCTCTGTCCTCAGCAGCCGGCCCTGATGGCTTCGCTCCCCGGAGTTTCAAACCAGTCCATTCTCGAATGTTGTCCTCCCACCTCTTTTTCGGTCTCCCTCTTCTTCTACCTCCTTGCACTGTGCCTTGCAGAATGGTCTTTGTAAGGCCTGATGATCTGTAGAGGTGGCCATACCATCGAAGTTTCCATTTCTTCACCACAGCAGCTGTAGTGTAAAGATTAAGATTTTTTTACAGCCGTACACTAACATTCAAAAAGATAACTTTCACAATGCTACAAATTGTATTTGTCAGCCTTCTATTATTATTATTATTAGTAGTAGTATTATTTTATTTATGTAAATATTATTATTATTATTATTATTTTTATTATCATCATCATCAAGAAGAAGGAAGAAGAAGAAAATAAAGGAGGAAAAATAGGCAAAGAAGGAGAAGAAGGAAGAAAAAAAAGGACAAAGAAGCAAAGGAAAAGAACAAAGACGAAGGAGAAGTAGACAAAGAAGGAGAAGAAGGAAGAAGATAAAGGAGATTTGACAAAGAAGGAGAACAAAGAAGAAGATAAAGAAGGAGAAGGAAAAGAAGGAAGATGAAGAAGATAAAAAAGAGAAGTAGACTAAAAAAGGAAAAGAAAAAGAAAGAAGAAGAAAAAGAACAGTAATAATAATGATGTTGAAAATTGCCTTCTTGTCTGACTTGAGTTAGTTTATGCTTTGGCCTGTGCTTTGGGCAGCACTTGAGCACGTAAAACACATTATGTAACAACAATAATAGTGATCGAGGTCAGTATTCTGTTGTTGATGTTGTTGTTTGTTGTTTGTACCCAGACTACAGCTCCATCAACCCCACAGATGAGCAGAAGTGCTCCGATGGAATGGTTCTGCAGTTTGGTTATGACGGGTCCCTCACCAAGCTGTACGACCCTTTCAATGAGGTTGGTTTGATGGAACGATTGGTTAAGGGATGATGGATGAATGGGTGGATCAATTGTTTGAGTGGGTCTTCATTTTACAGTAGAGTACCACAATTGTCATACCAATTATTGTTTTACTTTATTGGGGGGAGGGGTGGGATGTGTGCTGTGCAGTATATGCCACTAAATAAAGACCTATTTCGAAGGTATAAGGGATTGCTTTCTGTGGAGAGGAGTTGACAGTTGGCATGGTAACTGTAGTGTAAAGTGGTAGTAGTAGTGTTATCATTGTTATTATAATGAGTTATTATTATTATTGTAATAAAGATTATTATTTGTTGTTATTATTGTATTTTTGTTATGATTATTATTATTTTATTTTATTTTATTTTTGTTTTTAAGACTATTATTTGTTGTTATTATTGTAATTATTATTACTATTTTATTATTATTATTACCATTATCTTATTATTATTATTATTATTATTATTATTATTATTACATGTTGTGTGCAAGTACCCTTTTTGTCAAACCTTTTATATGTGTAGGTGGACTGGGCCTCGCCTAACAGCCGTCTGGGTCAGGTGCTGTACAGCACCTACAATGAGAGTGACTATGACTACATGTCCAAGCTGTACGACTACCAAGGGGGAGCGGGGTTCCACAAGGTTAACTCCACCATCTACGCACACCCAGAGTCTAGAGCCTGGCCGTACAAAGTTCTCAAAGTCTTCAGAAAGAACGGTAGGTTTGGATATTTATTGCTAAAAAAAACTTGGGAATGGAGTTTGCATTACAGTGCAGTAATTTCCCGATAAAAGGGACAATAACGCAGTTTTTAAAAAAACACAAAAATATAAATAATAATAATGGACATTTATGTAGCGCAATATCTTGTCCACCATCTACGCACACCCAGAGTCTAGAGCCTGGCCGTACAAAGTTCTCAAAGTCTTCAGAAAGAATGGTAGGTTTAAATATTTATTGCTAAAAAAAACTTGGGAACGGAGTTTGCATTACAGTGCAGTTATTTCCTGATAAAAAGGGACAATAATGCAGTTTTAAAAAAACACACAAAAATAATAATAGTAATAATAATAATGGACATTTATGTAGCGCAATATCTTGTTTTTTTATAGACAAGGACATAGCGCTTTACATGAAAAGAAAGAAACAAATATAGAACAACTTACAACATTGCATTAGAAATTATACACTGAGAAAAACACACATGCAAAATCAGACAATACATACAGTTAACCTTCTGCAATCACAACAAAATCCACAAGCAAAGCAGAACAAATATGTGTTGTGGCTAGGATCTATAGAATGAAGGATTTAGTCAGGATAGTAGAGTTTGAAGAGGTGAGATTTTAGAGCTTGCTTGAATGAGGGTGTGGTCTGCTTGTGTCTGATGTTGGGTGGAAGAGTGTTCAATTACCTAGGTGAATGCCCGTTCTCCGTACGTTTTGGTGTTAGTTTTTTGCATGCAGAGTGTGCGAGAGTCAGAAGAAGAGCGAAGAGTGCGAGAAGGGACATAGACAGACAGCAGATCTGACAGATGTGAAGGGCAGGTTCCAGAGAAGAAATTGTGGCACAGTACGGACAGTTCGTATTTTAATGCGGATTAAGAATGTGGTGTGATCTGCATTTGGACATAATATTTTGCCTTGTGTAAGAGATGGCGACTTTAACCCACACCCGCCCAACTATTTTATTTAACTCTTAGCGTCCTATAGCGCGGTAATGCGCGCCTCGCCCATAATCCTGAAGCGCGTTAAACCGCACCTCGTTAGTGCACCTTTTAGTCAGTAAATCACAGGAAATAGGAACTCTCCTGTGCGTGAGAGAAGGTTTAGTCAACTTCCGGGAAGGTTCCCGTGTGTTTTCCGCTATCGTTTTCGCAAGTTTGACGTGGTTTTGTGAACTTTTTTAACGATTTTGTTTGAGGTTTGAGTTTGCGAAATTTTCGGCCATGATGGCAGGGGATAGCTCCGACAGTAATAGTGAGTTTTGTAACCTTATTGATGAGCTTATTGCTGAAAGAGCACAAGGACTTGGTGTAGACAACCAGAGTGAGTTTTCTTGTCTGTGTTGACTGACTGTGCACACGTTCACATGCAATCCACACTGTCTTGTTGTTGTTTTATTAACATAGTCCGTAAAATACCTGTAATTATGAATTAATTACAAGATTCCAACAGGTAAAAATAGTACTAAAGTCAAAATGGTTCTTTGGGTACAAAGAATAACCATTTTGTAAACATATCCTAAAATATGAAGTTAATGTGACAATAAATAAATTTTTGCAATTTTTTCAAATTCATAACCCAATTTATTGCAATTAACTTGAAATCCTTACAGGATATAGGCGCAAATGTACAGAAAACCTTATAGGACGCTAAGAGTTAATTTATCTGTATGGTCTTTCTTTTGTAGCGCTTGAGCTGCTCAAGGTGCTGGCCAATGCCAGATCTAATTCAAACCGCCCTGGCCCTCCACTTGCTGCCCATTTGGGCTGCATTGTCTGACGCCGAGACAACTGAGCACAATTCTGGCCTGGGCCACTGGGTACGGGGAGAAGGGACCTAGTGCTTGCTGGGTGTACTTTGTGGTCATTGTTGCAGTCTCCAGTTGGGATGTCCACACTGTTGATCATGAGGTGTACTTTGTGGTCATTGTTGCAATCTCCAGTTGGGGTGTCCACACTGTTGATCATGAGGTGTAGTTTGTGGTCATTGTTGCAGTCTCCAGTTGGGATGTCCACACTGTTGATCATGAGGTGTACTTTGTGGTCATTGTTGCAGTCTCCAGTTGGGGTGTCCACACTGTTGATCATGAGGTGTAGTTTGTGGTCATTGTTGCAATCTCCAGTTGGGGTGTCCACACTGTTGATCATGAGGTGTAGTTTGTGGTCATTGTTGCAGTCTCCAGTTGGGGTGTCCACACTGTTGATCATGAGGTGTAGTTTGTGGTCATTGTTGCAATCTCCAGTTGGGGTGTCCACACTGTTAATCATGAGGTGTAGTTTGTGGTCATTGTTGCAATCTCCAGTTGGGGTGTCCACACTGTTAATCATGAGGTGTAGTTTGTGGTCATTGTTGTAGTCTCCAGTTGGGGTGTCCACACTGTTAATCATGAGGTGTAGTTTGTGGTCATTGTTGCAGTCTCCAGTTGGGATGTCCACACTGTTGATCATGAGGTGTACTTTGTGGTCATTGTTGCAGTCTCCAGTTGGGGTGTCCACACTGTTGATCATGAGGTGTAGTTTGTGGTCATTGTTGCAATCTCCAGTTGGGGTGTCCACACTGTTGATCATGAGGTGTAGTTTGTGGTCATTGTTGCAATCTCCAGTTGGGGTGTCCACACTGTTGATCATGAGGTGTAGTTTGTGGTCATTGTTGCAGTCTCCAGTTGGGGTGTCCACACTGTTGATCATGAGGTGTAGTTTGTGGTCATTGTTGCAATCTCCAGTTGGGGTGTCCACACTGTTGATCATGAGGTGTAGTTTGTGGTCATTGTTGCAGTCTCCAGTTGGGGTGTCCACACTGTTGATCATGAGGTGTAGTTTGTGGTCATTGTTGCAATCTCCAGTTGGGGTGTCCACACTGTTGATCATGAGGTGTACTTTGTGGTCATTGTTGCAGTCAGTCTCCAGTTGGGGTGTCCACACTGTTAATCATGAGGTGTAGTTTGTGGTCATTGTTGCAATCTCCAGTTGGGGTGTCCACACTGTTGATCATGAGGTGTAGTTTGTGGTCATTGTTGCAGTCTCCAGTTAGGGTGTCCACACTGTTGATCATGAGGTGTAGTTTGTGGTCATTGTTGCAATCTCCAGTTGGGGTGTCCACACTGTTGATCATGAGGTGTAGTTTGTGGTCATTGTTGCAGTCTCCAGTTAGGGTGTCCACACTGTTAATCATGAGGTGTAGTTTGTGGTCATTGTTGCAGTCTACAGTTGGGGTGTCCACACTGATGATCATGAGGTGTAGTTTGTGGTCATTGTTGCAATCTCCAGTTGGGGTGTCCACACTGTTGATCATGAGGTGTAGTTTGTGGTCATTGTTGCAATCTCCAGTTGGGGTGTCCACACTGTTAATCATGAGGTGTAGTTTGTGGTCATTGTTGCAATCTCCAGTTGGGGTGTCCACACTGTTAATCATGAGGTGTAGTTTGTGGTCATTGTTGTAGTCTCCAGTTGGGGTGTCCACACTGTTAATCATGAGGTGTAGTTTGTGGTCATTGTTGCAATCTCCAGTTAGGGTGTCCACACTGTTAATCATGAGGTGTAGTTTGTGGTCATTGTTGCAATCTCCAGTTGGGGTGTCCACACTGTTAATCATGAGGTGTAGTTTGTGGTCATTGTTGCAATCTCCAGTTAGGGTGTCCACACTGTTAATCATGAGGTGTAGTTTGTAGTCATTGTTGCAATCTCCAGTTGGGGTGTCCACACTGTTGATCATGAGGTGTAGTTTGTGGTCATTGTTGCAATCTCCAGTTGGGGTGTCCACACTGTTAATCATGAGGTGTAGTTTGTGGTCATTGTTGCAATCTCCAGTTGGGGTGTCCACACTGTTAATCATGAGGTGTAGTTTGTGGTCATTGTTGTAGTCTCCAGTTGGGGTGTCCACACTGTTAATCATGAGGTGTAGTTTGTGGTCATTGTTGCAATCTCCAGTTAGGGTGTCCACACTGTTAATCATGAGGTGTAGTTTGTGGTCATTGTTGCAATCTCCAGTTGGGGTGTCCACACTGTTAATCATGAGGTGTAGTTTGTGGTCATTGTTGCAATCTCCAGTTAGGGTGTCCACACTGTTGATCATGAGGTGTAGTTTGTGGTCATTGTTGCAATCTCCAGTTAGGGTGTCCACACTGTTAATCATGAGGTGTAGTTTGTGGTCATTGTTGCAATCTCCAGTTGGGGTGTCCACACTGTTGATCATGAGGTGTAGTTTGTGGTCATTGTTGCAATCTCCAGTTAGGGTGTCCACACTGTTAATCATGAGGTGTAGTTTGTGGTCATTGTTGCAATCTCCAGTTGGGGTGTCCACACTGTTGATCATGAGGTGTAGTTTGTGGTCATTGTTGCAATCTCCAGTTGGGGTGTCCACACTGTTAATCATGAGGTGTAGTTTGTGGTCATTGTTGCAATCTCCAGTTGGGGTGTCCACACTGTTGATCATGAGGTGTAGTTTGTGGTAATTGTTGCAGCCTCCAGTTGGGGTGTCCACACTGTTGATCATGAGATGTAGCAAATTGGGCATGCAACCAAAACATCTGGGGCTGGCTCTCCCAACGTATCAGGTTATTTTGTTCAAGGTGACTCTTTCATCCCTGCTAAAGAGGTCTGATTGGGCTCATTGTTGTCCGCTGGACCCTTTAAACATAGATTAATTAACTATCCCTGCTAAAACAGTGACTCGGGGGTTCAAAGGTGATATTGATAGGTTACTGTTGTTGATGTCGGTGTTGATGGTATTGTGATAGAGAGACGAAACAGTTTGTGTAGAACACCAGGTAAAGGTTTCTGGTCCCTAAAGAGATGGGACTGCAGTTTATTGATAAAATCTTGGATACAATCCTAATTAGACGCTGTCCTCACAGGAAAGAGAGAATGGTAGGAAAGAGTTATCTCCTCTTCTCTGCTGCCAGACGTTTGCATTTGTGGATGTGTGCCGTAGATACAGACGCCACGGCCATTTCGCCTTGCTCTCAGCTCCATCGCCTGGGCTTGCTGAAAACTGAATGATTGATTTTTTTCCAAAGCAGGACAAGACGCCTGAATGAAGTCCTCAGGAAAAATACTTTCATTTTTTTAAAAAGTAGCCACAGTTTGGATGGCTGGCAACAAAAGTTGGAAGGAACCTTACCTTTTGAAAGAAAATTCATGGCACCAAATATTTGTATAATCTGTATTCTAAACCAGATGTGTTGTGTTAGCTTGGTTTTGGCATTGTGACAATATACCCTTGTTGGTTTTATTATAATTATTGCTACCGCTGCTACCATCCTCTTCCTATAGTTTTCTTATACCAGTGTTCCCTCCACACACAAAAAATGAGAGTCCTTGGGACTCCCAGGTATAAAATTTTAAGAGTCCTTGTGCAAATTTTGAGAGTCCCCAAATCGGTGGATGAACGGGTTTTGGGCCCAGTCAACCAAATCAGAAGTGACATGATCGTGTATGATAGAATCAAAGAATGGATTAACGAAGATTTCTTTTGTTCAGTGAATGTATTGCTTGGAGGAAGTTTACAATGCGCGCGCATGCGATTTTTAAGGACGACAACTCCCGACACAATCTTTAATCGTCTGCAATGGCAGTCTCAGTTGGGTTCTGATTCTGATTATGCCGTGAATTAGTTCGCCACCCGTTGGTCGTATTTATGACTTCAGCGATTCCAAAAAAATGTGTGCGTCATTTTTCATATTTTGTGCGTAATTGACGCACTACTGTGCGTAATCGGGAACACTGCTTATACTAATTATTATTGTTACAAGCTCCAATGGCAAGACGTAACATAAAAAAAGCACACTCAGTGCTTAATCTTTTACTCTTGTTAAATAAAATTGTTGACTTGTCTTATCTTATCTCCTTCTCCTCTTCCTACTACTACTACTACTACTGCTGCTGCTGTTGCTCCTACTACTACTACTACTGCTGCTGCTCCTACTACTACTACTACTCCTCCACCTCCACCTCTGGCTATTGCTACTCTTTGTGTACAGGAGGTGACAACTGTGATTTCATCACGATGGTTGGACCAGAAAGCACACTTGCCTCAACCAAGTATGGAGCACCACCCTTGTTCTACGTACAGTTTAAATCCACCAGCAAAACTAACAGCGTCAAAGGAGGTACAGTTTATTTATCCCTTGATCTGCGTACAGTTTTAATCCACCAGCAATATTTACAACATCAAAGGAGGTACAGCTGATTCATCTATTTTGGTTTAGTTGGTTTTTTTGTGTGTGTTTTTTTTAATACAGTGGAGTATGTTTGATTTTTTTTTCACATTTTAGTTTGGTTTTCTTAAAATTTAGATTGTATTTATCTAATTGTATTTATTATTTTATTTTTTAAATGAATAAATATGTCAAGCAATGGTGATGTGAGAATGGTGATAAAGGTAATGTTATATATTGTACGATTAAATCACATGCAGTAAGCTACCGGATGAGGCAAGACGCTATGATTACAAGGTAGCGCCAATATGGTGGGGTCTGATACACAGGTCTGGACATAACACTGCAGTGGTTCAACAAGGGACCCACTCGCTTGTCGGAAACCGTGTCCTTTGGTTTCACTCCCAATTCTCAGAGCGGGTACAAGTGGACCTTGTCCAAGCTGGGTTCCATCATCGACCCGACTGACGTCATTCTGAACGGCAGTCAGTGGCTGCATGGTAAGCTCCTTTCCTTCAATGTTTGCACATTGTGTCGTTTTAGAAAATGAAAACTTGGGCTAGAAGACGCTGATATCACATTGTGAAAAGACTATAAATTTAATCTGAAATTGTGGTATAAAATTCCAACAATTTGTAAATAGAGTGATGCAGTGGCCCCTGAAAAACTTCTGGGTGCAGGGTAGATTGACTAAGGGCAGTAAATGGAGTTAAGAAGTGATGTTAGACAATAAGGGAGACAATACGTTGCGTACAAACGACAAGCAGCTTTGGAGCTATACGTACATACATGTTTGTGTAGACTAATTGTACTTGCGTAGACACACTGAGCTTCACAAAACCGTTTTACTTTCTCTTGGGTTAGTTTTTTATTTCTGCTGAACCTGTGCTTGTTTTGCTAATGGCCTTCCATATTGCTTCAGCTGTGATGTGATGTGGGTGTTTTACGATGTGGGGTGGGGTGGATGCTGTGGGACTTGTGCTATTGTGTGTGGGGTTGGAAGCACCAAGAGCGAGACCAAATGTCAGGGTAGGAAACAACAGACATGCCTACCCGTACGGAATTTCTGTATTTTTTCCGGAAATTTGAATAACTCGGCAAGCGCTACGGAAAATACGGATATTTGTTTTACGGTACGGAAATTTTAAAAAAATGATAAAGAAAAAAAATCGAAATCGTTGGCCTGTGGTAATGCACCGCATGACCTTTTTCCGAAGGTTTAATGCCGCAATGCGCAGTCGCAGTGGAGACCTGTGACATCGAAGTTTCCGGTAGAGGCACCGAAGTTTGCCGAACCCGTATTTGCACAGTCGCAGTAAAGATCGGTGCTCGTGAGACAGAATTTAAAACATAGCGTTCAAACGAATGGCTAAGCAAAGTGATTGTGAATCTGAATCTTTTTAAAAAAACGCGCAAGGGGCAGACATTTCTTGCCTCGTATTCGGAAAAGTGTCCTTTCGTTATTCGCTGCAGCACTGACTCAAAAGTACGATTTGTGCCAACCAGTTTGGCATCTCCGCCGGTGATATGAACATCAGACCTGACTACCTTCCATTTTTGGCGGAAGATTCTTCAGAATTTTAATGCTTTTTTCCGCCCTTCCGCCTCTGACAACTTTTTTCCGCTGAAGAAATCGAAAATCTTCTGCATTCCAATCTAGTCTTGAATCCGTAAGAGAGATCGTATTTTTTGTATAGAAGGGAGATAACCACTGTGCTGCACTCTTCTGTACTGAAGAACACAAAAGAAGTCTTTCTTTCTCAAACATGGCGACGAAGCGCATGGTTCCCGTTCATGAAACGGACGACGAAGAAACCATTCACGTTGACAAAGATGAGAGTGAGACCGTAAAAAAGAAGAAATGTGAAATTATGAGAATTCTTCAGTGATGACTGCCTGTGTGTACAAAGAATAAAACTTACTGTTGGGTAAAAAAAATAATAATAAAAAAAAAAGTTGTAATGTTATGTTCAAGGATCTTTGTACAAGTGAAAGAGGCATATTCAGCAACAAATTTTTCTTCTGCTTTTGTGCTGGATTCTTCTGCTTTTTCCGGAGTGTTCTTCTGTCAAGGCAAAAAGGAGGTAGGCAGGTCTGGAACATCAAGCGGCACGCGGAAGGCCCACAGCAAATCAATCTATCACTGGATTCTTCGCATAATATCAAAAAGGATGAGTGCAAAAACAATAGGTAGTAAAAGTAAATACGGAAATCGTAATAGTAATACTGAAATTTGAAAAAGCTAATATGGAAACTTCAAATTGAGGGTAGGCATGTCTGAAACAAGTGATAGGGTGTGTGGTCTGAAGTGAGGGGACTGGAGGTCATTGACTATACAAAACCTAGAAAGGAGAGGTGTGTTGGAAGGGTGTTTACAAGGTGCATGTGAAGGTGGACTGTTAGTATAACTGTAATTCTGCGCCTGTTGTAATTCCTTTTGAGGTCCTAAAGATGTGTTGTACTCCACAACTCTCATGCAGCTTAGTTAGTTTAATTATTGTTTTTACTGTCTTTGTATAAATAGTTTATATGTTTACACACTAATAAGTTTTAAATTCTCATATTTATCTGTTCTTACATTAACCCGTTTTACTGCTTAATTGAAATATCTGCATTATGAAAATATGTCCATGTGTTTGAAGATCATTAATAATGTATAAATATTTTAATTCCTTTGTTTCAATACTTTTCTTTTTATTTATCATTTGTGGGAAACATGCGTCTTTATATGTGTGTAAAAGACACACCTTAGACCTCTAATGCAACTTAGTTTAATTATTGTTTTTACTGTCCTTTTATAAATTATAGTTTATATGTTTACACACTAATAAGTTTTAGATACTCATATTTATCTGTTCTTACGTTAACCCGTTTTACTGCGTATTTAAAATATTTGCATTATGAAAATATGTCCATGTGTTTGAAGGAATGTGTATAAATATTTTAATTCCTTTGTTTCAATACTTTACTTTTTATTTATCACTTGTGAGAAACATGCGTCTTTATGTGTGTGTAAAAGAAGAATGAATGGACACATGTTTAATTGACAGACAATGTAATTTCCATGCTTTTGGATTAATAAAGTAATATCTTATCTTATCTTATCTTAATTCCTGTTGAGGTCCTAAAGATGTGTTGTAATTCCTGTTGAGGTCCTAAAGGTGTGGCGTGTTGTGTTGCATTGTGTTGTATTGTTTCAAGATGACCGGTGCAGCATGAGCTCTTGTGTCTGTCAAACAGCTATCAACAAGGGCGTGTATTACCAGAACGGCCAAAGCTTTGGTTTGGAAATCCTCAGCCAGGACGTGGCCCTTGTCCTTCTAGGCACCGACTTCCGACCCATCTCGGTCATCCCTGTGCCCCTCGACCCCATTGCTCAGCCAATCAGAACAGCCGCTTTCAACCTGTACAACAATTTCTGGAACACCAACTATATCTACTGGTATCCATTCTACGCAGAGGACCAGGACTTTAAGGCTCGCTTCAGTCTTCACTTCGTCTGAACTAGGCAATCTTTTAAAGTACGCGATTTAGTTTATCTTGGCGATAATCACATGCTGGAAATTTACTGTGGGAAATTCTGATGGGGTCGTACTTTTCTGTGCACAATAATTTCACTCAAAATTGAGCATAGTTTTGGTCTTGCAAACCTTATGACATCTTTAATAATTGATAGGAATGACAAATTTGATAATACAAAGTAATGATAATACTTTGATTTGTAATATAAATCATTCAGTATTTCATTTATTTTCTTCCCACATTCAGGTGATATTGGATATTACAAATTTTTTAAAAATCAAATTTAATCACAGTAATAAATGATGAATGAAAGAAAGATTGAATGAAATAATAATCTTTGTAATCATTTATGTAAAGGGCCTGAATTGCTTTCAAGTCCATTGTTTGAAGTGGTTGTTGTTTGTGGTTGGACTCTTGTTTATATGCAAATACAAAAAGAATGGTATTGTTTGTATATATTGGAGTTTGATGCAATAATGTGCCTGTGATAACATAACTGTGAGAATGGTGTCATATATTTTAACATATCTGGTGTGTAATTATTTTTTAAATGTAATATTGATTTTTCCAAACGTGGTTTTGAAAATGAATAAACTTGTTATTTTGTTGAGGAATGCAACACTAAATATCCAGTGTGGTTTGGGAGTCAATCTGTACTATGTGTGTGTGTATGTGTGCTAATTAGCTAGTTAGTCGTCGTTTATAGGCTCCAGTGAAGTGCAAAGAGCCGAATAAGGACCACAACTTGGTTGAAAGAGGAATTACCCCCGATCTGTATAAAAGATCTGCTGAAACAACCCTAATGTTAACACCAAAGCCAAGGCACTCCACCAGCCGGTCACTTTACAATAAAGGCATCCCATCCATTGGACACTGAGGGTGAACTCTAATTTATCAAATTCCCGTTTACAAAAATAAAATAGGATATAAACATCATTATAAAATATTAACATAAATGTACAAACACATTTACGTACTTACATGTAAAACACATTTACATACATGTAAAAACACATTTACATACATGTACAAATATATTTTCATACTTACCTTATTTTCATACTTACATGTACAAATACATTTACATACAGTTACAAATACATTTACATACTTACATGTGCAAATACATTTACATACATGTACAAAGGCATTTACATAAATATACGAAGGCATTTTCATACATGTACAAATAGATTTACATACTTACATGTACAAGCACATTTACATAAATGTACAAACACATTGTCATACCCACATGTACGAATACATTTACATACTTACATATACAAACACATTTACATACTTACATGTACAAACACATTTACATACTTACATGACATGTACAAACACATTTACATACTTACATGTACACATTTACATACATGTACAAACACATTTACATACTTGCACATTCACAGTTTCAGATCATTTTTAAATTTTTATTTAACCTCTTTTCCTCACTGATGAAATGAATTTAGACTTCCACAAACCTATGTATTACGCATGGATAAACATGTATGTACATATACACACATTTATGTACATGGTCACAAACTGTTTTTTTATGTCAGGATTTAAGATAACGTGATTTATTTTTTCAATATGTACACGTTTGTATATTTTACATGTACAGTTGTTCCAACAAATCTTGTACTTCAACATTGAAAAAAAAAACCAACATAATTACTAAACATGTCATCTTTTCACACCGAAAACAACAATATGTACATCCACCCTTCAATATCCCATGACTCGGAGATCGTTGGGGCTCGTTTTGGTTTTGGGGGGTAAAATTCACCTAATTCTTGTGCGATTTGAATGGGTTTTTTTGCAACATGATCAGCTCGATGAGTGCAACTTCTGAGCCAAATATGGGATAAAACGTCAGGTTTGGTCATTTTTTGGGGCTCGGTCCAGCTCACGAGGGCAGAGCCCGTTCTACTGAACCGATTTTTATCCAATAAAGTGCATTATGATCAGGGTAATGAGGTCATTCTATATCCCAAATTTTATCCCTAACCCTTCAGCAGAGAGGGAGATACAAGATATATTAGGTGTCAGGGTGAGCCTGAAATATAAAATTTACCTTGTGGACTTATTACCAATCCCATGACTCGGAGATATTTGGGGTTTGTTTTTGGGGTAAAGTACCCCTAAATCTTCTCCGATTTGAATGTGTTTTTTTTTTGCAACATGATAGCAGCATTAGGGGAAGCTATCCCATAACTCGGAGGTCGATGGGGCCCCCCACCCCCACCTCCACCACCTGGGCTGGAGTACGAACGATCACAACTGTGATGGTGGTTGGGATGGTGGTGCCCCAAACGACCCCCGAGTTATGGGTTTGGGCTAACCCTTACTACTACTACTATTGCTTCTACCACCACCATCACATATACAAATAAAACCCTTTTTTTTTCACCCATCCCCTAACTCGTAGGTCGTTGGGGTGACCCACCCCCACCACAGAAGTGATGGGTTTTTTAACACTGTACTATACTCTACTAGTTAGTTAGTTATATAGATTAACGTCCCCGGACACGTAAGCGTATAGGGGACGATAGTCAATATACTCTACTCTCTATGCTATATATAGGGTGTGTGGGGGGGCCGCATCGTATCCCCTAACTCAGAGGTCGTTGGGCCCCACACCCACCACAGATGTGATGGGTTTTTTAACCACCATCTGTCTTGACCTATGCTATACTATATATTGGGTGTGGGCCGTGAGGTGAGCGTGTATGTTGCTACAGATCGCCGCGCTTTGAGCCTAAATATCCCTTCTCTCATCTCCCTGATAACCCTATTGCACTTTACGCCATCCAAATCCCATCACTACATCACCTGTGGATGAGACAGGTGAGCGTTGTGTGTTGGTTCAGATCACCGCGCTTTGAGCCTGATTGATTTGGGGAAAGGCGCATATATAGCATCCAGTATTATTATTATAGTATTATTACTACAACGGGACCAACACCATTCTAAACCCTATAGAATAGCGCCTTGAGCAACTCGGCAGCATCAATACAGTAAAATACCACTATATACAAAAACTACATAACATACTAGTCTACACATGAGGCCTACTATAAGCAAAGAAGATGCAAAACTACATAGCATACTCCTCTACCAAAGTACTCACTAAAGAAAAATGACGTATGTCAGCAGTATCCCCACTTTCTGGAAATTTAGTGCTTTAAATTCCCACTGTTGCTGTCTTTCTCATTTGCTCTTTCTCATTCCTGCTCTTTTCTATAAACCTGCTATACTATCGTCTTCTTCACTAGACCAGTCCCCTACCTTTTTTCTTGAAAACTCTTCCGGGACAAGACTCCTTATTTGTGTATGAGGTCTGTTGGATCAGCTTGGGAATATTGGACGCTTTCTGCCAGGTGGTCACTAGGGCTTCCTATGATGTTATTATTTAGCAATGTAGGCATTTTATATGTATGTGTTTTGTTGATAATTTATAATGATGTTTGTATTCTGTTTTGTTTTTGTAAACAGGGGTTCAATAAGTTGGGGTGAAGCCTCAGCCGTCCCCTGCGTGGGATGTCTTTATTGTAAAGTGACTGGCTGGTGGAGACCTTTCGGTTTTACCACTAGAGTTGTTTCGGCAGATCTTTTATGACCTTTCGGTTTTACCACTAGAGTTGTTTCGGCAGATCTTTTATGCAGATTCGGGGTTGTCCGGTCCTGATTTGGCTCGGAAGCGTCCGCTGGACCTAAAGCAACAATAATGTAATGTAATAAAGCCCAGGCTCAACCCTGAATTGTTTTATTAAATATATTGGTTTCTGCTTAACATACGGGAATAACATTTGGGATATACAATCAGCTCATCACCCTGATCGTAATGTACTTTATTCGATGCAAATCGGTTCAGTAGAACGGGCTCGGCTCCCGTGAGCTGGACGTTGCAACTTAGCAAAAAATGACCCAAAACCTGCCCCGTTTTATGCAATATCTCGGTTGTATCGTAACATCCGGAGCTGCCATTTGGTAAAGAAGATACACTAATTGCCCTGATCATTTTGCAACAAACCCGATTCAAATCGAACAAGAATTAGGGATACTTCCTTCTTTACCATGTATAGTTTGGGATTTAGTTGTTGTTTTTTTAACCAAAACCTGACTAATCCGCCCCTGGATGATGATGCTGATGATGGTTCTGTTCAAAACAATAATTCTAGCAACATGTTATTAACTAATGAATTTCGCCTTAAATGTGTCGCACTTAACGTCTGTGGAATTCGGAGCAAATTGTTAAGTCCCAATCTTGCAGAGTTTTTGAATAATTACGATACAGTAGCAGTTTCTGAGAGTAAATTGGATGATCTTGACAGAATCGTACCTACACCATGGACCCAGTCGCTTGTCATCACTCTTCCCAAAAAAGGTAACCTTCAGGAGTGTGAAAATTACCGCACCTGCTCACAGTCCCGATCTTGCAGAGTTTTTTTAATAATTACGATACAGTAGCAGTTTCTGAGAGTAAATTGGATGATCTTGATAGAATCGAACATACACCGTGGACCCAGTCGCTTGTCATCACTCTTTCCCAAAAAAGGTAACCTTCAGGAGTGTGAAAATTACCGCACCATCAGCCTCATCAGCCATCCCAGCAAGGTCCTCCTGAAAATAATACTCAACAGGTTGAAACCCCAAGCTGAACAAATCATAGCTGAAGAACAAGTAGGATTCATGGCAGGACGAAGTACCCCTGAACAGATTTTCAACCTCAGAATAATCAGTGAGAAATACCTACAGCACCATCAACATCTTCAATATCAATATCATGTGTTCATAGACTTCAAGAAGGCGTTTGACCGAGTTTGGCATGCATCTCTATGGGCAACAATGAAAGTGTACATCAGCCCTAAAATTATTGAAGTCATCAAAAGCCTGTAATGTGTATGAAAAGGCTACCAGTGCAGTCCTCCATAACAGCGCCATTGGAACTGGTTCAGAATAACAATCGGTGTGCGTCAAGGATGCCTACTCTCTCCAGCACCCTTCAACATCTTCCTAGAGAACATCATGTCAGATGCCCTTGCAGATCACGAAGGCACAGTCAGCATAGGGGGTAGAGCAATCTCCAATCTTCGTTTTGCGGATGACATTGATGGGTTGGCTGGAGAGGAACAAGAACTTGAACAGGTGGTACAGAGGCTTGACACCACCTCCAGAGCTTATGGAATGGAAATAAGTGCAGAGAATACCAAAATGATGACCAACAACACCAATGGCATCAACACGTACATCAAAGTTCAAGGCCAATCCCTCAACACAGTGCATAGCTTCAAATATTTAGGAGCCATTGTATCAGACAATGGGTCCCGACAGGAAGTCCTCTCCAGGATCGCACAAACAACTAATGCCCCGACAAAGTTGAAGCCCATTTGGAAAGACAGGACCATCAGTCTACATTCCAAAGTAAGACTGCTGCGCTCCCTTGTCATCTCCATCTTCCTATATGCTTGCGAAGCATGGACCCTCACAGCAGATCTACAACGAAGAATACAAAGCATGGAGATGAGGTGCTACAGAAGACTTCTGGGCATTTCCTATACCCAACACATCACCAACGACGAAGTCCCACAGACCATCACACAAGCCATTGGACAACACGATAACCTGCTCACAGTGGTGAAGAAACTCCGATGGTAAGGCCACGTCACCAGATCATCAGGCCTGGCAAAGACCATTCTGCAAGGCACAGTGCAAGGAGGTAGAAGAAGAGGGAGACCGAAAAAGAGGTGGGAGGACAACATCCGAGAATGGACTGGTTTGACACTGAGCGAAGCCATCAGGGTTGCGGAGGAAAGAGAAAGATAGAGTATGCTGGTTAAACGATCATCTGCGGTGCTCCTACGACCTCCGAGTTATGGGACAGGATAGGATAGGCAAACTTGAGGGATTGGGATTCTGATACAACTAATGAAAATGAAACCTTGACAATACAATACGGAATTAGGATACACGACCAAAAACATTTCGACGAATACGAAACCATTGCTGTATTTTTGCAACAGGTAGAATCGCTTCTGCCATTTTCGTTCCTTCTATACTTCCGGTTTATTGACCTACTATCGAAGCGCATTTTCGTTCATTACAGAATATCAAAGGTTTTAGAATAAAAATAACATCAATAACCCAAAAAAGCCTTTAGTTGATTGATGTTAAATTTATTATAAAACCTTTTATATTATGTAATGGACAAAAATGATGTTATTTTTTTATTATAAAACCTTTTAAATTCTGTAATAAACGAACATGCGCTTCGAGAGTATAAACCGAAAGTGACGAAGGAACAAAATAACGGAAGCGATTCTACCGGTTGCAAAAATAAAGCAATAGTGTCGTATTCCTGGAAATTGCGTTAAAATGCCTTTTGTTGTTATTTCTTCTGTACTGTATTGTCCAATGTGTCATAAGCATTTCCACACATAATTTCTGTCATAATCTTAAGCAATAGTACATCTGTACATGTAATACAATATTTGTATAAATGTTGTAGTTATGTTTCAATAATGACAAGTGAGGCCAAAAAAAATATGTTGGTTGTAAAAAGACACATTGTTTAAGCATTTCTTTGTTTTGGCAGACATCTGACGGAAAGCGATATAGATCTGCTTATTGACAAAACCTGCGCTCTTGATGAGGTGATAAAGAGCTTCAGGGAGCCCAAGCTCAAACAAAAAGGTAGATTCTCTCTCTTTCTCTCTCTCATTATCTTGGTGTCTGAATATTTGTTTGTATTCTAATAATTGAGCAATGGCGTAGTTACTTCATCTTAAAGAGCTTATGATATTTTTATGTTTTGGGTTATTCATGAAAAATGTTAAGATATAATGGTTATTGTATTTCTTATTTACTTGGGGTATTTGGCAAGAAGCATACTTAGTAACCCTAACCAATTGTGTATCGTGGTTGCCCAATTGGGACACCTTTACACGGCCAATAGAAGTTTTTTAAGTGTTAGGGTAGAAGCCTCACTTGCTTGATTTGTTACAGAGACTGACCTACTCCAGGAAATAAAGGAGCTTGAGGCTCTGGTTCCATATAGTGAAATACATCAACCACAAACTGAGGATGTTGTATACCTGCAATCCCTTGGTAAGACTTTATATATAAGCCATAACAAAGTGTATTAGTACACAAAATTACATTGCAGAAGTGATTTCCAGACATGAAAACAGACAAAATGACAAAAATAATAGGGAAGGAAATTGAATTAGGGAGGCACGGTGGTCTAATGGTAGAGCTTTGGCTTGCGGATCTGAAGGTCCCGGATTCGAGCCCTGGCCGGGCCATTGTGTTGTGTCCTTGGGCAAGACACTTTACTCTCGTTTCCTACTCCTTTGGATGAGAGTATAAACCGAGGTCTAGTCTGTGTCGCATACATTCCATCATAACGGACTTTCAAGATCCTGACGCTCATGTCCTAGACGGGTGAGTACCGGTGACAAGAACACACCCAGCATGCACCTAGGTCCTTCTCCCCATCCCTGGCTGCCCAGGATTGTGCTCAGTTGTCTGGAACGTTATTACGATGCACCCAAAGGCTGCAAGTTGGCGCCTCGGGCGGTTTGAGTAAAATCCTGTATCGGCCAGCACCTTGAGTCGCCAAGTATGGCGAGATATGTGCGCTATAAAAATCCTCGATAATCAATAAAATAATAATAAAATAATAACAGACTTTGTATATTCTTTTCACCCGTAAATTCTCCCACTAAACTGTGCAGTTTTGACTTCCTCTATTCTGCCTTACCAGACTTTTCCTGTCTTCCTTTTCTCCATCATTCCTTCTTTTCCTACCATCCTTTTTCTCTGTGGCCTTCTCTTGGCCCCCTGCATTTGCCGTGCAGGGCAACCCGTGTCGGGGGCGAATGGGATCCTGGAGGTTGAGGTCACTGAGGGACGGCGGTTCTTCACACTAACACACCTATTTGGCCCGGACGTCTCCTAGACGGGAGGCTGGCGTGGCCGACGTCAGTCAAGCGGCTGGTCGTGTATTGCCCTAGCTCTGCTAGAAGGCTGCGGCTCATGGGTCAAACTTGAACAAAACCGTAGTGGCAGTGCGGGATTGTCTGGGTGTATATCCCCCCTGTAGCCCTGGTGCATTCCTTTGCTGGATTTTCCGCTTGGACGCATCCCCTTTTTGGACTCCGTGGTGGGTGGGGAGCAGGGGGGATAAATTACTAATCTAAACAACATGGCATCAAAAGAAAAAAAAGACTGCATGATGACGGACCGGACACGGATACGGACAGTGACATGGATATGAGACAAAAAGCTTGTGCATCTGGGGTGGATGTGACCTGGCCTCGTTTTTTGGTTGTGGAGGGGGCGGATCTGGCTATGCCATTGAGCAAGCTGTCCCCGTTCGCCATCCATAAAGGTTTCCAATCTGTTTGCACAATCGGTTTCAAAGATGTTAAAAAACTTAGATCTGGGGCCTATCTGGTGGAGTGCTCAACCAAAAGAGCATCGAACTGTCTGTTTGTCACCGCCACGACTCCTTCTGGGCAGACGCCACAAACAAACAACTTCCACACGCAGACAACCCAGACAGAATGGCGATTTCCCGCAGATGGAAGTGATGAAAACACAACAAATATATATACAACTTTCAAACTATTTATTCATTCAAGCCACACACTCACACACATACAACATTTACACATGAAACGAAGAAAATGGTGATGAAACAATCAAGGGTCAATGAAACAATGGAATGGTATGTCAGGATGATCGAGGGTTGCTATTCAACCACGTCTATGTACCGAACCGTGCATAGCAAATGTCCGTTGCACGTGAACAAACGAAAAGGGGGGTTGAGTGTTAGGAGAGGGACAACAAGGAAAGAGCCAACCTGGCGGAATGAAGTCCCTGTCGAAGTCCCCGTAAAGGTATCTGCTCCCTTCTTGTAGCTGTTGTCGGACCGGTGCCGATGATGACCACACGTGGTAGCGTCGCCGCCCCCTCTCGCTGCTGACGATGGTGATGAAATGGTGATGGTGACGCAGTAGTCGCGGCAGCCCTGCCGCCGTCGACGTCTCACAGCTGGACTCCTCCAGTCAGCTACACAGCGACGTCGAGGCCAGGTTCCGTCCACCCACGTCACTACCACCACAGGAAAGGTGGGGTGGAGGAATGATGATGAAGTCAATGGTAAGGACGCGTAGACGAACGATGCACATGTAAACGCCACAGATGGTGATGATGTTGATCCAACTGATCAAGTGCTGTCGTCGTTGACGCACAACGCTGGTAACGTTGATCCACGCTAACCAGGTGACGAACTGTCGAACGAACTGTCGAATGGTCGAACGACGAATGGTTGAACCTGCAACATGCTTGTCGCATCGTTAATATCATGTCCACCTGATTCTGTCCCCCTCCCCTCCAATCACACTCTCCCCCCTCTTATACTCAACTAGCTTTAGATGCTTGAGGGGAAACAACTGCTGTCCGCTTCCCTTCCTTGATTCACTCACCTATCCTCTTTAGCTACTGTTATTGTCACTTGTAAACAAACACATAATTCATGAAACTCGATGAAATTATGAATGCATGAAATGAGCAATGCTGCAAATGAATACATGTAAACATCAACACATTATTCATCTCAAGCAACCACAACAACAACAGCAACCACTTCCATCCTCCCCTTCATTCTCTTACCTCATTCTCCCTCCTTCAGTCGCACTCTTCCTTCCTTCTGCCTCTCCTCAGTGCAACCATCCTCATCCTTCCCTAGCCTCACACACAACTATCGTACAACACCCCAAACAGCCGGCCCTCGGTTTCTGGCACAGTGAGGAAAATACGACCACTCCACTTACCCACACGGTTCGAATGTAATCGCACTCGTTGACCTTACTCCAACTGTCTCCCAACGAATACTTCCCAATAGGGTAATCCTGTAGTGCGTAGTTCCCGTAGTGGACAATGCCTCACACTACCTACCACCACTAACACCAAACTTTGCTAACTTTTACCATACTCTGCACCGAGTATAACCTTATAGAAAGCAACAATTTCCACAACTAGTATTCCTCTGGACCAGTCAATATAATCCTTTATTAACCGTCCTACCCTATTTCCAGAACACACAAACACACCCAGAGCACAAGACAAAAACCGTCTACACTGTACCTCTGTCAAACCTGTTCTGCCAAAAACGTGAGTACACTTCCTTACCGGCTAACCGACCTACGCTGTTTGCCACGATTTGCACGCATAACCACGCATACGACAACACGCAGTTACTACCCCTAACTCATTAACTCTCCACCCACAACCTGCCCGGTTTCTACCACAGACTGCCCTGTGACACTGTTGAAGAGGAATTTGACCGTCTTTGTTGACAGGCAAATCAAAGTTACTGTGCATGGACGGTTGAATTCCTCCAAGGGAGTCATCTGATGCCAGGACTTGACTGACATGTCCGAACTAGAAATCCGTGACGAGCTCTCCAGCCAGGGGGTCACAGCTGTACAGAGGGTATTTGTCACCAAAGGACCCAAGCGTATCCTCACCAACACGCTTTTTGTGACTTTTGCCATGGCCAAGTTGCCGGAGTCACTCAAGGTGGGGTACCTTAGGGTGAAGGTGACACCTTTCATACCGTCACCATTGCGATGCTGCCATTGCCAAAGGTTTGGTCTCAGGGTAGTATCTTGTCTCCCTTGCTGTTTAATATTAAAATAAATAATATTGTTCGTTCAGTGAAACTGGGAATCGACAATTCTTTGTTTGTTGACGATTTTGCATTAATAGTCAAAGGTAAAACCTTGGCATCTGCAGAACGTCAGCTACAGTTATGTGTCAATGCTGTTCAAGTCTGGGTTTTACAAAATGGTTTCAAATTTTCTGAAGCAAAAACTGAATGTATTCACTTTTCCAAGCACCGGGGTATTATTCAAGATTCTAATATTACCCTCAATAAAACTCCAATAAAGATGGTCCAACAAGTCAAATTTTTGGGTGTTATTTTTGATCAAAGGTTATCCTTCCTTCCTCATATGAAAGATTTAAAAACTAAATGTCAACAGGCCTGCAATTTGCTCAAGGTTATCAGTGGTACAGACTGGGGAGCTGACAAGAAAACTTTACTGCTGTTATATCGTTCTTTAATTAGATCCAAGTTAGACTATGATTGCATTGTTTATGGTTCTGCTAGAAAATCTTATCTTAAAATGTTAGATCCAGTTGCTCATCAGGCACTACGCATTGCTTTGAGTGCGTTTCGCACCTCCCCTTGTGAAAGCCTTTACGTGGAAGCTAACGAACCCCTGTTGGAGCTGAGACATACAAAATTGTCACTGAATTACTATTTAAAATTAAAAACTGATCCCATGAACCCCACTTATGACTGTGTTTTCAACCCAGATTTTGTTCAGAAATTTGAAGCCAAACCTAACACAATTCCTCCGTTTGGCATCAGAATGCAGGCTCATTTGGAAAAAGCAGGCATCGATGTTGCTTCCATCAACAATGATGAGCTTCAGACTGAAGCCCCTACATGGAAATTATGTACCCCAAACATTAATTGGCAATTGTTCGCTTTCCTCAAAAACAATACATCTGAAACCGTCTATAACCAACTGTATTTAGAACAGTGTGCTTTATACCCAGAATATGAAAAACCTTTAACAGACGGGTCAAAGAAAGGAGATTCAGTTGCTGCTGCGTCGGTCTCTGGGAGACACTTAGACCAGCCTTTGCAACAGCGTTTACCTGATTTTTGTTCTGTTTATACAGTTGAGCTCAAGGCAATTCTTCTAGCTCTGAAACAAGTTTATCAATCCAAAAGAACCTCGTTTTTAATCATGTCTGATTCACTGTCAGCACTTCAGGCTCTTTCCACGAGAAAGATATCACACCCTTTTCTGGCAGAGATCCCTGACCTCCACACACAACTTGCTTCTGAGGGTAAAAAAATAGTTTTTATGTGGGTACCTGGTCATATGGGCATCCGCAGCAACATTGCAGTGGACAAAGCGGCTAAAGAAGCTTTGCAACTCGATTTCCCTTCAGAGATTTTCCAGTTTGTTCCTTACTCTGATCTGCGTTGTATGACTGGATCTTATTGTAAACGTCTGTTGCAGACTGACTGGTCTAACCATATCAACAACAAATTATTTCAAATTCTTCCCGATTTGTCAGCTTCTTTGCCTAACTTTGCATCCACTCGCAAAGAAGAAACAGTTTTGTCTCGCCTTCATATTAGGCATACTTATGTAACACACAGTTTCCTGTTAAAAGGAGAAGAACCACCATGGTGCTTTGCGTGTGATAAATCCTTTTCGTTCGCCATTTCATGTCTGAATGTGCTGACCTGCTTCATAAAAGAGATTTTTTTTGGATTCAACACCTTTCAAAGAGATTTTTAAAGTATGCAACGGTCAACACCTGTTTCAATTTTTACATGATGGTTTGTTTTATCGCATATAAATCATGTCGTATTGTTTTGTGTTGGTTAGATTTCATTGGTATGACTGAATTTATTGATTTGATTACAGAAAAAGAACATATTTTTAATACATCAGTTTTAAATAAGATTTTTCAAGAGGTTGCATGTGAAAGTTTGTTTGAGTATTTAAGAGTAACAGGCCTGTTTTTTAAGATTTGAATCATTTTATAACATTTTAATATAACGTTTCCCCGGGTCATGATTTGGCTCGGAAGAGTCTGCTGGACCTAAAGCAATAATCATGTAATGTAATGTAATGTTATTGCTATTTTCAGAAGCTAGGCTACTCCCCCCTACAGACGGGAGTTCAGGTCTCATTGCGCCTACCTTTTAAGAAGATTGACATCTGATGGTGAGTTGTTTTCTTTTAAAATCTAGCATGTTTTATGTTGTAGTACTTATTCATCTGTGTAATCCATTTTGTTAAAACTGTAGTTAGTTTTTTTGTTGCTTTTGTTTATATCATGTTTTTGTTTTATTTCAGATCCTCTACAGGGCATTACCCCAGGGGACAACGATGATCAACCTATGGAGGAGAGGGAGGAGAAAAGTTTGTTTTTTTAATTACAATTTAGTGCTATGGTTATTTACTAAAAAGTTATTACATTTCGTTTAACGTTTTTGATGTTTTCCTTTGGAAGGAATAAACCATCAACGTAAAGGAAAAAAGGATTATACATCTCTGTGTGGTTTATTATATATTTTTGTTCTTGCGTTGATTAAGTTGGAATTTAATCTATGTATCCTTCTGCGTAACACAAGTAATTATTTTGTGCTAGCTTTTTTTTGGGAGGGGTGGGGGTGTTTACTCAAGGGAGACCCCCGTTGGGATGCCGGGGGTTTCAGTATAAATAGTATCCCCACTTTCTGGAAATTTAGTGCTTTAATGAATGGACGGAGGTGTTAAGTATGCTACTGATGGACAATTTAGCAAGATCCGCACGAGAAACAACATCGTCATAGGAACCTGGAATGTCAGGACCCTAACTGCGGAAGGGAAATTAGAAGAACTGGCCCACGAGTTGGACCACTATCGATGGAACATTCTAGGCATCAGCGAACTGCGCTGGAAAGGCCTAGGTGAAACAACGACCGACAAAGGACACAAGCTCTATTTCAGCGGTAGAGATGACAGGCACGAACACGGCGTTAGATTCTTGGTCCATAAGAACATTCTAGCCACTGTCATGGGTTGCCGCCCAGTCTCCAGTAGACTCATTACCATCCGCCTGAGAGCAGCCCCTTTCAACATCACCATCATCCAGGCCTATGCCCCAACATCAGACTATGACGACAGCGAAGTGGAGGATTTTTATGAAAATCTACAGGCGGTCCTTGACCAAGTGCCGAAGAAGGAAATAGTCATAGTGCAAGGCGACTGGAATGCCAAGGTTGGCCAAGATGCGCACCACAACTGGGGAGACACATGTGGACCCCACTGCAACAACGAGACAAATGACAGGGGTCTGAGACTCTTGGAGTTTGCCAGATACAACAATCTGGTACTGGCAAACACGCTCGGTCTCCACAAAAACTCCAGACGATGGACATGGCACAGTCCTGGCGGGAAGCATCACAACCAAATAGACTACATCATGGTAAAGAAACGCTTCAGATCAAGCATCAACATTGGCAGGACACGCACTTTTCCAGGAGCAGACATCGGAAGTGACCACGATCTTGTGATGATGTCTTTCCGGCTCCACTTGAAGAGAGTAAATACAGCAAAGTGCACTAGACTGAAGTTCGACCTGGACAAACTGCAAGACCCGGAGGTGGCAGAACTATTTCAGGCCACAATTGGAGGGAAATTTGCACCACTGCTCATTTTGGGGGCTGGTGAAGTAGATGTCAACACCATGACCACCACCTTCAACTCAGCTGTGACAGATGCCGCCACTGAGATCCTTGGCAAGCACCGACCAAAGAAGAAGCCGTGGATCACACCTGAACTTTTGGATCTGTGTGATAAACGAAGAGAGATGAAAAAGAAAAAGAACACCTCACAAGGAGCTGATGTCTACCGAAAAATCAACAATGACATCCGAAAAGGCATGCGCACAGCAAAGGAGAACTGGATAGAAGATCAATGCCAGGAAATAGAGAACAGTCTGAACAAGAACAACAGCAAGAAGGCATACCAGACAGTGAAGCGGCTGACAAGTGTCACACAGCCCAAAGTCTCCACGATCCAAAGCAAGTCTGGCATATGCCTTACGGAAGAACAAGAAGTCTTGGACAGATGGACAGAGTACTGCTCTGACCTTTACAACCATACACCAAATGGAGACCCATCAGTTCTAGCATGTCCCGAGAACAGAGAAGAAGAAGAAATCCTCCCAATTCTCCGGGAAGAAGTTGAGGCAGCAGTGCAAGCGATAAAGAAAGGGAAGTCAGCGGGAGTGGACAACATACCCGCGGAACTGCTACAAGCAGGAGGAGAAACGATGATTGATGCCCTCACCATTATCTGTAATAAGATCTGGCAGAGTGGGGAGTGGCCTATACCATGGACCCAGTCGCTTGTCATCACTCTTCCCAAAAAAGGTAACCTTCAGGAGTGTGAAAATTACCGGACCATCAGCCTCATCAGCCATCCCAGCAAGGTCCTCCTGAAAATAATACTCAACAGGTTGAAACCCCAAGCTGAACAGATCATAGCTGAAGAACAAGCAGGATTCAGGGCAGGGCGAAGTACCACTGAGCAGATTTTGAACCTCAGAATAATCTGTGAGAAATACCTACAGCACCAACAACATCTATATCATGTGTTCATAGACTTCAAGAAGGCGTTTGACCGAGTCTGGCATGCAGCTCTATGGGCAACAATGAAAGTGTACAACATCAGCCCTAAAATTATTGAAGTCATCAAAAGCCTGTATGACAAGGCTACCAGTGCAGTCCTCCACAACAGCGCCATCGGGAACTGGTTCAGAACAACAATCGGTGTGCGTCAAGGATGCCTACTCTCTCCAACACTCTTCAACATCTTCCTAGAGCGCATCATGTCAGATGCTCTTGCAGACCATGAAGGCACAGTCAGCATAGGGGGTAGAGCAATCTCCAATCTTCGTTTTGCAGATGACATTGATGGATTGGCTGGAGAGGAACAAGAACTTGAACAGCTGGTACAGAGGCTTGACACCACCTCCAGAGCCTATGGAATGGAAATAAGTGCAGAGAAGACCAAAATGATGACCAACAACACCAATGGCATCAACACGGACATCAAAGTCCAAGGCCAATCCCTCAACACAGTGCATAGCTTCAAATATTTAGGAGCCATTGTATCAGACAATGGGTCCCGACAGGAAGTCCTCTCCAGGATCGCACAAACAACTGCTGCCCTGACAAGGTTGAAGCCCATTTGGAAAGACAGGACCATCAGTCTACATTCCAAAGTAAGACTGCTTCGCTCCCTTGTCATCTCCATCTTCCTATATGCTTGCGAAGCATGGACCCTCACAGCAGATCTCCAACGAAGAATACAAAGCATGGAGATGAGGTGCTACAGAAGACTTCTGGGCATTTCCTATACCCAACACATCACCAACGACGAAGTCCGACAGACCATCACACAAGCCATTGGACAACACGATGACCTGCTAACAGTGGTGAAGAAACAGAAACTCCGATGGTATGGCCACGTCACCAGATCATCAGGCCTTTCAAAGACTATTCTGCAGGGCACAGTGCAAGGAGGTAGAAGAAGAGGGAGACCGAAAAAGAGGTGGGAGGACAACATTCGAGAATGGACTGGTTTGACACTGAGCGAAGCCATCAGGGCTGCTGAGGACAGAGAAAGATGGAGTATGTTGGTTAAACGATCATCTGTGGTGCCCCTACGACCTTCGGGTTACGGGACAGGATAGGATAGGATAGGATAGTGCTTTAAATTCCCACTGTCGCTGTCTTTCTCATTCCTGCTCTTTTCTATCCATCTGCTATACTATCGTCTTCTTCGCTAGACCAGTCTCCTACCTTTTTTCTTGAAAATTCTTCCGGGACAAGACTCCTTGTTTGTGTATGAGGTCTGTTGGATCAGCTTGGGAATATTGGATCGACGCTTTCTGCCAGGTGGTCACTAGGGCTTCCTATGATGTTATTATTTAGCAATGTAGGCATTTTATATGTATGTGCTTTGTTGATAATTTATAATGATGTTTGTATTCTATTTTGTTGTGTAAACGGGGGTTCGATAATTTGGGGTGAAACCTCAGCCGTCCCCTGCGTGGGATGTCTTTATTGTAAAGTGACTGGCTGGTGGAGAGCTTTCGGTTTTACCACTAGGGTTGTTTCAGCAGATCTTTTATGCGGATCAGGGGTTGTCCGGTCCTGATTTGGCTCGGAAGAGTCCGCTGGACCTAAAGGAATAATAATGTAATGTAATGTAATTTAACTCAAGGGAGACAATCTGATCCGTGTATTATTATTTCCCCTGGAAAAAAACTTGAAATTGAAATACAATAGCATAAAAACAAGTATTAATGTGTTCCAGCCACTGTCATAATTAATTTATTTTAGTCTTTCCCATGAGTATGAATTTTATAGATCAATATTACTAATTACATTTCCTTAAACTCAAGATTTAACAATGAGCACTGTATTACTAAACATACCATCAACATCAAACTCAAAACTATAGTCTCAGACTCCTCCTCCTCGATCTCCTCCTCCTCCTCCTGAAATTTGATCACCAGAAAGGTCCAGGCAACTTTCCAAATCAAACTGAACACAAATATTCATGATTAAATGATCATCATTAAACATTTTTTTACAATAAATACCCCAAACTCGCAAATAATTGTAACAAAAATTTGTTTTTAAATAATATATTTTGGAGCCCGAGATGGTATTCAGTCAACTTACATACATATGGGATACTGAAATATTGAATCTAATAATTGCATGAGAAATGAAAAAACAAAAGTCGACAGTACAATAATATAAGATAAATAATATAATAATAATACAGATATCCCTAATAGTGTTCCAACGACTGCTAAAAACGTTGATTCAATGTGTTGGAAATCACAGAAAGGAAACACATCATCAAGTGTTAACATCCACACACGCACTTTTACATAAATGTACAAACACATTTACATACTTGCATGTACGATCACATTTACATGTACAAACGCATTTACGTACTTGTGCAAACACATTTATATAAATGTACACATTTTCATACTTACATGTACGAACACATTTACATACATGTACAAATGCATTTACATACTTACATGTACAAACACATTTACATACTTACATGTACAAACATTTATATATTTATATGTACAAACACTTATATCAATGTAAAACACATTTGTATACATGTACACATTTACATAACTGTACAAACATATTTCATACTTACATGTACAAACATGTACATAAATGTACACATTTACATACTTACATGTACAAACATTTACATACATGTACAAGATCATTTACATAAATGTACAATCACATTTACATAAATGTACAAACACATTTTCATACTTACATGTAAAAATACATTTACATACTTACATGTACACATTTACATGTACACATTTTCATACTTACATGTACAAACACATTTACATATACTATACTTACATGTACAAACACATTTACATACATGTACAAACACATTTACATAAATGTACAAACACATTTTCATACTTACATGTACAAATAGATTTACATATACTTACATGTACAAACACATTTACATACTTACATGTACAATCACATTTTCATGCTTACATGTACAAACACATTTACATAAATGTACAAACATATTTACATACTTACATGTACAAACATATTTACATACTTACATGTACAAACACATTTACATACTTACATGTACAAACACATTTACATACATGTACAAACACATTTACATACATACATGTACAAACACATTTTCATACTAACATGTACAAACACATTTACATACATGTACAAACACATTTACATACATGTACAAACACATTTACATACATACATGTACAAACACATTTTCATATACTTACATGTATGAATACATTTACATGGTTACATTTACAAACACATTTACATACATGTAAAAACACATTTTTCATACTTGCATGTATGAATACATTTACATACATGACAAACACATTTACATACATGTACAAACACGTTTTCATACTTACATGTATGAATACATTTACATGGTTACATTTACAAACACATTTACATACATGTACAAACACATTTTTTATACTTGCATGTATGAATACATTTACATACTCACATGACAAACACATTTACATACAGGTACAAACACATTTTCATGCTTACATGTATGAATACATTTACATACTTACACGTACACACACATTTTCATACTTACATGTATGAATATATTTACATACATGTACAAACACCTTTACATACATGTACAAATACATTTTCATACTTACATCTACAAACTCATTCACAGTTTCAGATCTTTTTTTATTTTTATTTAACCACTTTTCCTCACTGATGAAATGAATTTAGACTTCCACAAACGTATATATTACGCATGGATAAACATGATGCACATATACACACATTTATGTACATGGTCACAAAATGTTTTTTTATGTCAAGATTTAAGATAACGTGATTTATTTTTTTTTATATGTACACATTTGTATATTTTACATGTACAGTTGTTCCAACAAATCTTGTACTTCAACATTGAAAAAAAACCAACATAATTACTAAACATGTCACCTTTTCACACCGAAAACAACAATATGTACGACCACCCTTCAATATCAAGATTTCTTTTAGTAGTTGCACAAACTGTTAATGCACTTGCGCAACCACAACACTATTTTAAAATGCACTGTAACATGACCAGGAAAGGGCCCTTTACCAAATAGTCAAGTTGGGCTATAGCTAAATAAACACTACTCCAGATCAAGATTGGGAAAGCGCGTGGCAAAGGTGATGTGATCAACGGATGGACGTGGTTTATCTTATCAATGTAGGAGAAGAGGGAGGGGGGAGGGGGAGGGGGAGTAGAAGGGAGGGGGAGGTGTCTAAGTGGTAAGAGAATCCAAGAATTTTCTTTTGATGGAAAAAAAAGGTAAACCCCAATCCTTTGACATTGACTTGACTTTAAAACCTGAACACAGTCACCCACGGAACTGAAGCATGTGACTTTGACAATGCTAGAACATCAGTCAATAGAACATCAGCCAATAGAACATCAGCCAGTATAAAGAACACTGATCACTGATCAATAGCTAAACCATCATATCGGCAAATTATCGCTGTGTTTGTCCAGGGCTTAGTATTACTCATTTCTCTTTGTATGAAAATAATGGTTAGTTACTATTTTCCACCAAAATTACGCAAAGAGCTGTCAAGATTAATATATATATAAATGTTGATAATAATAACAATAATAAAATTTAAATTAACTTACATGTTGCATTATTTTCTATCATGCTTTTGTAAAAGTAACAAATTTTAAAAAAAACTATTGTTGCAAAATATAAACCTATGCACTTTATTAGAACTACTACTACTAACAATAATAATAATAATAATAATAATAATAATAATAATAAATAATAATGCAGGATGCTATATACGTGCTGTCTTCCTAACTTGGACTCCAAGCTCTGTGGTTTGTAAGCAACATACCAAACATTGATATTACGCACTTACTAAGTGCCATAAAGCACAGTGGTTTGACAAAAGACTGGAAACAATGACGTAACATAATCAATAACAAAATGTCACAATCTACAAAAGCTGGAGATCTTGCACCGACTGAGCTAAAATGCTTAACATCTCTTAATCATTTTGCCACATTATTTCAACATGTAGACGTTTACCACGTACTTGATGCAGCGTGACATAACCAGATGATAATTCCCCCAGTCAGATCATTCACACGTATGCTCTCTCTCTCTCTCTCTTGCTCAGACACAAAAATTAATAGATTTTTTTAAAAATCTGTTTATTATTTTTCAAAACGAATGAGAACAATACAATATAATGGTTTCAGCATGGAGGCAATATGCCCATAAATGTATCACCTTCTCTTTTCATCGTCGTCACCTCTATCAATTACTTCACTGCTGTCTGTAAATAATATGTTAAATGTTACAACTATACAAAATATATAAAATATTTCAATAAATAAAACGTAATTGCTTTTTCCCCAAAGGATCAAACGCCTAAAACCCCATCCGAGAAAGACATCATTGACAAATACCAATGCAGTCAGATCTCCCCCCCCCCCCCCAACCTCCCCCCAAGGAATCAAAGCCTGAAAACCCATCAGAGAAAGACGTCATTGACAAACATGCCAGCCCTGTAACATCTTTTGATTACTTAGGAACGCACACAAGTATGAACATCCTGACTAACTGTTACCCATTCTCTCTCTCTCTCTCTGTCTCTCTCTCCACTTTCACAATCTCTTTCTCTCTCTCTCTCTTTCTCTCCACTTTCACAATCTCTTTCTCTCTCTCTCTCTCTCCAAACAAAAAAATATGACATGTCCTGTTTAACAAAACCACGAAACACAACATCAGCTTGCATTATCTTTGCGCTTTGAACCCACTTTAAGAGTGTGTGTGTGTGTGTGAAAAAAGCGCTATATAAATAGAGTTATTATTATCTTAAGTCTGGTCTCACCCAGCTAGACTAGAGGGCGATTTCAGCAACTTCCACCAGTCCAAACAAAAACAGTTTTTTAATTGAATGACCAAACAAGTACTGGCATGTCCCATCAGCTTGAAACGCATCACACACTGAACGTCACGTATCTAAACTATGGCCAGGAGCTAGAGGGTGGACTTGACTCTTCCTCCGCCAAAGATCAATTGGAATATCCTATCCACCGCGTAGGCGCAGCCTATGTCCAGCACAACCACAAACAGAACTGTGTTGCGGAACTGAAAAAAAAAGTACCCCAAAAGTGTTAATTTGGCAAGGAGGGGGGGGGTGGAGAGGGGGGGAGGGGAAGAACATAAAATTCGCGTGTCGGCACACATGTGAGTCACACACACAAAAAAAAACACACACACACACACAAAAACTGCATTGCAAAACTGAAGAACAAAAATCTCAAAACAAATATCTGAATTTTAATTTTTATTTTTGGGGTGAAGAACATAGATCCAAAATTGCTGCATACATGCTAGACAAAAAAAAAAAAAAAGAGGAAAAAAAAAAGAAAAACAAAGAAGGAAATTCTGTGCTGTGAAACCGATAACAAAACGCCTGAATGTGTTGAGATAAAGGTCTTACTACAGAAGAGATAATTTTATTGCAATTTCAATAAGAATAGTAAATAATTAATAAATTAATAAATGTTAAATAATAATAATAAGTCGTCATCATCTTTATTTAAAATATAAAATTAAAACAAAACAAACATAAAATTATATTAAAATAAAGGATGGTTTATGCCATTCTTACCTCTGAGGGAAGCTGGACTAGTTGGAACTGCTGGGAGATATCTGGTATAATGCCGCTGGCCAGAGTGATGATTCCTCCACAAGAGAACATTAGGCTGTAAAGCAACGGTTTATTCTCACTCAAGCTTTCCATGAATGGCTCACCCTGTAAGCAAAAGGTATACATTTATTTATCCATGAATGTCTCACCCTGCAAGCAAAAGGTATACATTTATTTATCCATAAATGGCTCACCCTGCAAGCAAAAGGTATACATTTATTTATCCATGCTCACCCTGCAAGCAAAAGGTATACATTTATTTATCCATGAATGGCTCACCCTGCAAGCAAACATCCATTTATCCATGAATGGTTCTATTTATCTATCAACTAGTGGTTTTTGTACCCTGGCAAACCAGGGTACACATGATGCTGTTTAAAATGTAGACAGAGAGAACTTTTGTCTGCGAGTTTCATTTGGACGATGATACCTCCCCATATCCCCCTTGATACCTCACCATACCCCCCACCCCCCCCTGATATCTCCCCGTTCCCCACCCCATGATGCCTCATCATACCCCCTTGATACCTCCCCGAACCCACTTGATACCTCCCCATACCCCCTTGATACCTACCATACCCCCTTGGTTCCTAACTGTACCCTCCTTGATACTTCCCCGTTGATCGTTTCGCAGGTATGGATGAAAGGAATCGACCATCACCATACCCCCTTATATATACCCGTATCCCCGTTATGCCTACCCATGCCCCTTTAAACCTACCCGTAGCCCCCTTTTACCTACACGTACCACCCCATCCCGATCCTTGGTAGTAGTAATAATAATAATAATAATAATAATAATAATAATATAGAATAATACAAATAGAAAAAAAAAACATCAAGGTTTTAAAATAAAATTTGATATAAGATATTATAATTGTTATTATAATAATAATTATTATTATTATTAGTTTATAAATAATAATAATAATAATAATAATAATAATAATAATAATAATAATAATAATAATAATAATAATAATAATAATAATATTGAATATAGAATAATACAAATAGAAATAATAAAAAACACCAAGGTTTTAAAAGAAAATTTGATATAAGATATAATAATAATTATAATAATAATTTATTATTATTATTATTAGTTTATAAATAATAATAATAATAATAATAATAATAATAATAATAATAATAATAATAATAATAACAATAATAAATTAAAGGTAAAAAGCCTAAATAAAAAAGAAAAATATCCATATTGTAGTGTAAAAAAAAAAAAAAAAAAAAAAAGGGACCGCGTGAGATTTGAACTTGGGTCGCCCTGGACGGTAGGCAAACGTTTAAAGCAGTAAGCTACCAAGGCTTCCTAGAAACACCATCAATTTTTTGGTCTATATGGGAAAACATGCTGAAACCTCAATTTGATTTTTAATGGAAGCGCGCGGAATGAGGCTATTGCAGTTTGTGGACATTTTGTTTATTTATTTATCTCAGAAACGGTTAAACGTTTGGTAAGGAAATGTCGGCTATAACGATTTCGCTGGTTTTGAGCACACAGCAGGCCGATCCGTAGCGCCCAGCACCTGCCCAGATCAGCTTCCATACCGGACAAACTTTATAGTAGAGGAGAAGAAGGACTTCCGGCTAAGCAATTTATATATATAGATGGCTCAACCTGTCAACAAGCATTACTCATCTATTTCTCCTTGAATGACCTACCCTGACAACAAAAGCTACCCACCTAAATCTCCACAAATAGTTCAACAAGGAAACTAAAGTTACCAATCTAGTTTCCATGAATGTCTCACCCTGTAAGCAAATGCTACTCATTAATTTATCCATGAATGGTTAACATTTATTTATCCACCAATGGCTCATCCTGCAAACAAAAGCTACACATCTATTTATTCATACATGATTCATGCTGCAAACAAAAATTACACTATTTATTCTCCATCTGGCTTCCTTCGTGATTGACTCACATCCTGCTTGCTCTTTGTCAGGTGGGTCCACCATGACATCACAGAAAAAAATTAAGATACAGTGGAACCTCCCGTATCCGTCTCTCTGGTATATGACTCCCTCGGTTATGTGACCTGAAAACTTCTGACAGATTCACTTCCAATAATAAATGACCTCTGGTATGCGACAACCTCGTTTATGCGACCAGCAACCGTGTCTTAAACTCTTTATACGACCGTCTTAAACAATTTAAAAAGATCTATCAGTAAATTTATAGACTGGGCCTTTCATTTTTTATCTCATGTTAGTGTACGCATGCTGTTGTCTGCTATTTCCAATTCGCAAGTAAGGGACATTACTTGCGCAAGTAAGGGACATTACTCGCCTACACTGACTTGTCAAAATGGAGTCGCGCAAGAGGAAAGTTTTGAGTTTGGCAGAGAGAATGAAAGTGATTGAAAGAAGTGAAAAGGGGGAGAGTTGTTTGTCTATTGCTAGAAGTTTAGACGTTGGGAAGACACAAATTCAGCTTATCATAAAGGATAAAAAATTAGGACTACATACCCCTCCGACCCTGATCGCCTCCATTCCCCTCCTCCCCTATTTCCCATATAAGACCACCTCTATTATAAGACAGTTTTTTTCTCAGATTTTGGATGGTCTTATACCGGAGGTTCCACTGCATTTATTTAGTTTAATGTTGGATTCCCTTGTCCCTTCTTCTCTCCCTGTCAGGCAAAATCTTCAGACAAACCACGCTTGAAATCTTAACGGTGTGACAAGTGTCAATCAATTGTGCCACAGCCCATGATGATGCCAGCTATACTATAGTATATTATACTATACAATATTATACCATACCATACCATACTATACTATGCTATACAATACTATTCTAAGGAGAATAATAAACTAACGTTCATGCACATTTTGGTGACTTTCTGAGCCCTAGGGATATTTCTTAATAAATAATTTGTGTTATTGCTGTGTTAAGGTACTACAGCTAAATTATACATCAAATTAATCAGAAAAGAAAAGCGTTTCACACTAGTGCCATTCTAAACTTTTCTAGCCCACAACATAACCCCGCAAACAAATACTCTCTTTAATTTATTAATATTTCTTTGCTTAAAATATCCAGCACTGAACAGTCTCAAAGAAGGAAATTTTGTTCTTGTTAGATTATTATGCTCGTTTTACTATTTATCAAACTGCTCAATTCCTCACAAAATAAGCCTAAGTTGAACACAATATGGCCATCAGTGTGCATTCTGGGTTAAATTTAGTGAAGCGCTCAAATGAATGCAATGGCCATAGGCATAGTTAAATAAAAAATAATTTATGTTCTTTATATGTTAACACACTACAGCCAAATTATATATCAAATTATACAGAAATGAAAGGAGTTTCACCCAAATATATTTAAAACATTCAAAGTTGAAATAAATGTCTGGGAAGGTAAAATGCATAGCGAAACATTTCCACTATGGGACATATAGCTGGAATTCCATCGAAATCAAGGGACGCAAACGCTTAACTGTTTAATGCTACATCTCCGCTTGCTCCATTCTATCTGTAACTTGTGATGGGATAATGCAGGTTCTGCGTCACGAGTCCTCTGAATCTCCAGACTACCGAGCACAATTGTGGGTGACCGGGCATGTGGGGAGAAAGGACCTAGTGCTTGCTAGGAGTATTTAATATGTACCTGACACTCACCCACTAGGACATGACACACCAGCTCCATTCCTATGTCAGCAGCACTTTTCAGTGTCTCCGCGTTTCGCTTGCTGCGGGCTATTTATAGCTTGCCTGCACCCCCCCCCCCCCCTTCCAGTGAAAGGAAGAATTGGCGAAGCTATTTATAGCTAGCCTGGCTGACCTAACCTCAAAATCTGAAAAGCTTTGGTTGAGCCGCTGTGATGAGCGTCAGTCTTTAAATCCATGCCATGGAATGCATGCAAGCTCAGACTAGACCTCAGTTTATACTTTCATCCGAAAAGTAGCGGGATGCATATCGTAAATATTTTTTTTCTAGCACTGCAGGCCGTCAACCGGCTTTCGACCCGCTGTCTGCAGTGTTAATCGCTTAGCCTTTAACGCTTCAAATGTTTGGCCTGTTGCTTTACACCATTGGCCCAGCGCAGCTCCCCCAAATTAATGGATGAGTTTACCTTGTAGTTGACAGCGAAAGTGGAGACCTGCAGTGACATGGAGATGATGTACACTGTGGTGTTGAGGATATTGGCTTCAAACTCTTTCTCCAGATCCACAAACTCACCCTCTGACCTGCAACACAATAGTCATCATCATCATCATCATCATCATCATCATCATCATCATCATCATCATCATCATCATCATCACTATATATCTAATCCCTCGGGCCTGTCAGGTCATTGGGGAGGAGGGGAAGAGGACAAGAGGGATGCTGTAGCAGAGTTTTCACCACTTCAGTCTGTCTGGGGCTGTTGCCAGAAGGCGTGACAAGTCCAGCGCCGGCCATGTTCTCACATCGTCTGTCCAGTTCGTTATTTTGCCATCCTCAATAATAATAATAACAATAGTAATGATAAGAATTAATAATATTAATAATACGTCATAAACAATAATAATACAAAAAATTAAGAAACCAAAAAAGATAATAATAATGATGATGATGGTTGCAGTCTTTTAAGGTGCAGGACTCTATGAAACAGTCATGCTCAATGCGTTGGAAGAACAACAATGAGACCCAACAGGCTATACTCTAAACAGACAAAACTGGACAAAAGATACATAATATACATATGTACAAAATACAGTTGAACAACTATGAAAAACACAAGCACACACACCTGCTTACACTCTCTTGTAAATGATTAATTGAAATATTCCATAAAAAGGTATGTTTTCAACTGTGATTTAAAAGAGGAAATGGATAAAGAATGTCTAATGTTGTAATATAATAATAATAATAATAATAATAATAATAATAATAATAATAATAATAATAATAATAATAATACAGTGTGGCACCCACATTATTTCTTCAACCAAACTACAAAGAAGAAGAAGAACGAATGAAATGAATGAACACTTAAGTTTAACGTCTACACCCAACATTTGCGATTGATATGGCAAATGGGTATAACCACCCAAGAGAAGAAGGGATAGGGATCTAAATTAACACTGAACCACCAGAGCAATCAAACTGCTAAGATGGACAGTGAAAAATGGCCACTTATACTTGCCCATCACTTAATTTGGACCTGGGCCATCGGAAGAAGAAGAAGAAACAGTCCCCAGCCTGATAATGACTTGGGCACTCTTTGGCGATACTTAACAGATAGCATAAGCAATGAGAGATATTGTACTTGGTCGATCAGCTATCAAACGGGGAAACTGTGCGAGAGCATCTTGGGTGATCAAAATAAACATTCGTAGAACTTGAGCTTTGAACTGAGGAATTTATAATAATGGGAAAAGGAGCTGGAGTTAGAACTTAGGTCCTGTATCAGTCACCACCTTGAGCAGACCTGGAGCTGAACATGCGCTATACAAGAACTATCTTAATCTCACTATTACTTTATTATTATTATTACTATAGTGACTGAAAGAGGTGGCAATTATGACAATTATGACACTAACTCCTTGCTATTCACTCTTTTCCTTCCGCTGCACCCTCCGTCAATTTGTACCTCCTTCTTGACGTAACATATGTTGTCTTCTGCACCTGCTCCAGCTACATTACATTACCTGATTATTGCTTTAGGTCCAGCGGACTCTTCCGAGCCAAATCAGGACCGGACAACCCCCGATCCGCATAAAAGATCTGCTGAAACAACCCTAGTGGTAAAACCGAAAGCTCTCCACCAGCCAGTCACTTTACAAAAAAGACATCCCACGCAGGGGACGGCTGAGGCTTCACCCCAACTTATCGAACCCCCGTTTACAAAAACAAAATAGAATACAAACATCATTATAAATCTGCTCCAGCTACCAGCTCAATATTTCATTGTGTGCTATATATAACTGTTGTTGTCTTGTGTGCATATTTTTTGTCTCCCACTTGATTGTGTTTTTTTTTAAAGATTTTTGTCTTCTTCATTCTATGCAGACATGCCTACCCCAAATTCCAAATTTTTCATTTACCAAAATGTCAAATTTCAGGAAAAATGCCTTGAAGAAAAAGAACCGAGAACATGCAATACAAATTTGTACCCACGTTTCCTGCTTGAAACATGAGAACTTCTCGTTGTAAATCTCTCGGTGGCACTGCATGCAAACTTTCACGCTTTTCTCTTCAATGCCATCGTGAAAAGGCGTATGTGCACTTGGACTTTTGCTCCAAACATTTTTAGTCTTACCTATGAGCCACCGTGACCTCCACAACAAAGCCCCAAGGCACTAGTTTCGACCTCTGGAACACCGCTGCTTTCCTAATTCTGATATTCCATAACGCGAACAAAAAAATCGGTATTTTCCGTAACGTCTTGTAATTTTTGGGAATTTCCTGACAAAATGCAGGAATTTGTTACATGTAGGCATGCGTGTTGTATGTAATATATATAAATATATGTGTCACCGCATGACAAAACCCGGCTAAAGACGCCAGGATTGATTCGCTGCTACAGCCGTAGAACACTAAAAATAGGCTACCCCATCAATTTTAAGATTGTTGCCTCTTTGTCTTTATTTAAGACTTTTCTTTAATATCCCAAACGGATTTTGTTCAAAAATTACTAAAACATTGTTTATTTTGTTGATTTTGATAAGGGTGTTGATCACACCTTGCTAAAACAATGGCACTAATTGACCTCCGATACCCCAACTTTTCTTGTCCGACTATGAAGGGAAATCCCCAATGTGGATTGATATATAACGTCTGGGGAGTGAAAAGTCCCTATTGGTACTACTTTTTGGTACATAAAAGTGTGTGGCCTATGAATTTTTCATGAAATTCCTTGTTCTGAAGCTTGCTTGTGACACAAGTTGTGTTCGAATGCGTCTCTTGCCGGGTCGTAAAAAACGGAAGTGTTTCCTATAGATTTTCGACGATTTTTAGTTCAAAGTGAATTTTTTAATGTAGATAAACTCATCTTACATCTATTTCAAGTGTTTTCTTGCAATATTTAGTTGCATTTGTTAGAAACAATTTGTCAAAGTAAGTGACCGATTCTTTTTGGAAACCTGAAGTGATGGCTTCGTCTCCAGCGTCAGTAGATGTGTCGTCTGCTAGAGTAGCTAGGGCCTTGAATCGACCCGGTTTTGCTTCTGAAGAGCTCCAAGACCTGCTTTCGGACTATTTTTATGATGGTGCCGGTGGGAACTGTGATGAGGATTATGATTCTGACGAGCAGAAGCTTGATCCCGTTATTAAACGATACCGTTTGTTTTCATTCAATGATTCATGTTTCGTAGGCCTCTTTGCTATAGGCGTGTCTTTAATATTCCGTCATTCTACTTGCATAGATTTAGGTAAAGTTTGAAAAGGCGATATCAGTGAAAGAATTACAGTAGGAGTGTGGAAAATCTTTCAGTAGTATATTTTGTTGGGTGGGGGTGGGGTGGGGAGGGTTGAAAAGATAAGTAGTCTGGCCTGCATTCAATATTACTAGTATGACAAGTTGACTATGTTCTCAGTATTTATTATTGTTGGTTTGTCTGTTTTAGGAAATGAACATGAGGACTATTTACCAAATTACTAGTAATTAGTATTTGCTTTGATATTTGTGTTTATTTAAACTTTATAGAGCAAAATTACATGTTATTTTGATTTACACCTGAGACGCGACAGATTTATTCGACGTGCGGAAGGGAGTGGAAAATCGGGGAATTATTAAAGCTTGATTATTATTAGGACTGAAAACTACCTAATGAAACTTTTGTTTTAGGTTTGTAATCTTTGTTTGACTATTTGAACTGAGCTGATGTAGCTGCTTGCAATTAAACAAAAGATTACTTGACGGACGAGGGATTTAAGAGGGGGGAGGGGGAGGGGGGGGGGCATTATGATAGGGTTTATTTTAGGAAAATGATTGATTCAGGCCATGTTCTTGATATATTATTATGTGTTTGAGTTATTATAGACTTGCTAAACACTTGTTTTATTTCTAATATGTTTAAAAACACTATGCATTATGGATGGGTACAGAATAAAATTGTGCGTACTGTTTTAATTTGTTTATGTTCAGTATTGTGTGGATGGTGTATAAAGTGAATTTTCTCATCTTATCTCAACTCACTGCCATATTGCTGCCATCTTCCTGATTGTTTTGATACCAAATACATGCATGGGAAAATTCTGGTTGTGAAGTAATGATCATTTTACAATTTAAAACTTTGAAGGCAAATTCTGGAAATTAGCCCCCGAGAAAATAAAATAATTAAAAAAATCATAAAACATCAACCAATAAAGATAAAACAATTTGTTTTTTTGCATTTTGAAGATTATTTTTAGTACTTTGTTAATAAATAAATAAGTAATTTTTCATATTTTGAAACTTTAGCCTGGTTTTCTCATGCTGCAACACATATAGTTGTCTATTTGTGTGTTATGTGTGCTATATAAATGTCTGTATTGTTATTATTCCTTACTTGGGAGATAGGAGCTTGGCATGGTGGACCAGGTACATCAGAGAGGTGAAGTGGACAGCAAACTGCAGCAGCACAGTCAGGATGGTGTAGCAGTTGAAGATGTTGGGCAGTGGTCGCTCTTTGGACAGCGTCTTCAGTGGCTGACCGCAGCACAAACATAACCACCAACATCATCATGATAATCATCACCATCATCATCACTATGAGCATCATCATCATGATCATCATGATCACCATCATCATCACCACCATCGTCATCATCATCAATCAATCAATCAACCAAACAATCAATCAATCAATACTAACATCAATACCGTTACCATCATCTTCAACCTCATCATCATTCTGTGCTTGTCATAATACCATTTGAGGTCATCGATACGTGTTGTGTTGTTATGATAACAACTAATGTTAATCTGATGAATACAAAAGTATGTGCTGTATTGTATTATACTGTATCATCAGAGGCAACATCGTAAAGAGCCAGCAGTAGCATTAACAACATTTCCATCACACCACTGACACAACAGCCATGGCCATCCTGCAGACTGACCACTGTGAAGGTGTGGTCAAGACAGAGCACACCGGCAAAAGAAAACTCTACTACATGGCTTATAGCCAGACAAAGTTGACAAATACAGATATCCACATACATTCTGGGGTATTTAATCTTTTGATGTACAGGCCCTGAAAACATTCCAAGAATTCTTTGGATGGGAGTATAAACTGAGGACTAATCTGTGCACTCTCGCATTCCATCGCACAGACTTTAAAGATCCTGACAATCATGCCCCAGACGGGTGCATGCCGGCTACACAGATACATCCAGCACGCACTAGGTCCCTTCTCCCTATCCACGGTCGCCCAGGATTGTGCTCAGTCGTCCGGGCATCAGACTACTGAGTTAGATCCTGTATCAGCCAGCACCTTGAGCAGCTCTTGAGCTGGAAAAGCGCTATATAAGAACGATTAAATAATAATAACAATAATAAATAGGAGTACTTCCTAAATAGCTGTCAACATGTATTTTGTACCACACTTCATGGGAAGTAACTCTCATTGACCTACTTTCGGTTTATTTAGGATAGCTGTCAACATGTATTGTGTACCACACTTCATGGGAAGCAACTCTACTTTCGGTTTATTTAGGGATAATGCCTATTGGGATACATTGGCCACTGAAAACCATCCAAGATTTCTTCGTAAGCTGTGATACATACCTTGGATCTTGAGATGAAGAGGAAGCAGCCGGCCAGTAGCAGGCCCTGCATGGTGGCCTGACCGTCAGAGAACTTGATGCCGTCCAGGTACAAAACGCTCTGGCTGTAGGCCAGGATGAGAGCATTCAGCGCCAGAATCTTGAACATCTGCAGCGTGGTGACCAGTGTGCAACGACCCTGCTTGATAATATTGCACACTGAAAACAGCAACGGGGATTTTATTATTACATAAACATCATCAAAGTGGTGATATCACTGTAAAGCAGCAACGTAACATTAACAACACAGGTGAAACTATGAGAGAAGCAGCGACAGATGATGATGACGACGACGACGATAACGATGATTTGGTTTTGTAGAGCACAACATCAATGGATATGCTCAATGCGTATGCATTGCGCTGCAAATTGTTCTTGCAAAAAACTGACCCCTTTTCTATCAATACAAAAAAAATTCACTAGTTCATAATCAGTAATTAAAACAAGCGAGAGGTTTAAAGAGGGAAAGGTGTTTTTGTTGAGATTTCAAATGGTCCACCTCTTCTGAGCGGGACGCAGTTTCATGGATTTGGCAGCGAAGCCCAAATTGGCAATACCATACGAATGGCCAGCTACAAGACCTTGTCTCTCAACAACCAATCAACCCACCTACATCCAATTGACCACAGGGTCTACTTTGCATGGCTTTATTTTTTATGGAGTCCTCTAGGTACAAATCAAAAGAGTTGCTATTCACATTGCCCGATTACATATATTTTTTTTGTTTTGTTTGAGGAGGTGGGGTATGGCTTGGGACCTCTAGCTCACAAAACAAGAAAGGGGAGAGAACCCACCACTCATGACTGTGGACAGTTTGGAGGTGAAAGGCGAAGCAATGCTAGCGTCCCCTAGTTTGATCACCTGAGCCTTCTCCTCTTCCTCCATCTCCTTCAGCAAGGCGGCCAGCTTTTTCTGAAATACCACATCCTGTTAGGATCCAGACCCAATGCAAGATAACGGCCAATATTTTGTTGGTGGCAAGAAAGCATACCATGATAGCATTTCTTTACCACTGATTTGGATGGTTCTATGCTGATACGGGAAAAGCTTTGCATAATGTTCAGACCTGTGCACATCTACGGATTTTCCGTATTTTCTCCAATTTTCATGAGCGGAATACGGATTACTTATTAAAATTCTATTAAAATTCTATTAAAATTCCGAAATTCTGATTTTTTTACTTGAACTGTCGTTACAGCTTGCTACTGAAAATTTTTAAAAACTACTGAAATTTGGTTTGTTTGCTACTGATGAGCATTTTGAGTGTGCACAGGTCTGAATGTTCATTTGTTTTCTTGGTTGTGGAAATATCAAGGTATTTTTAGAATTTTTTGTTTTTCTTTTTAACCACCGAAGTTAGGTTCACGTTCTATGTGGCAGCAGGGAGTCAAATCTGAGAACCTGTAAAACCATTCTATGAGGTCACTCATTGCGTATTTCCAGTATCAATCTTTGAATTGATTGGTCATTGATTACGTCATTCTCGGATGATTCAAAGTTTCCTACAATGTGCAGATGGTATAAATAAGGTGATTGCCTGAGCTTTGAGAGAAAGATGCAGTCTGAAAGCAGCTGTTGAAGCTGATTGCGTTCTTTGCTGAATACAGTTGGCGAAATGACATAACAACGGTTCTGTCTCGTTATTGATTGAACAGGTTGCTTGGATATAAACTCGACAGTTACACAGATTCAAGCATTAGGGCTCAATTGACATTTGACATGTAACCATCCATATTTTTTTAACCAGAACTGCAGGGCCATTCGAAAAGGAAAGAAAAAAAAAAGCATAAACTATGAGAAAAGACGGGACATGATTCAGGTCAAATTCTCACCTGCTGAGCCGACATTTGCGGAGCCATGTTGTCCCCCCTGGCGATGGCTCTCTGCTTGGCAGCTCTGCCAGTGGGCTTGCCACCACGACCCGCAACTGGCGACAGTTTATCGTTGGCTGAAGAATTAGACTCTGGATCAACACTGGTGCTGACCTAGCCAACCAATCAAGTAGTGATGTTGGGTCAGTCAACCACTGAGTTAGTAAATTCTTCTCCTAAATACAAATACAAATCAAATACCAAGCAAATAAATCTAGTTTTGCTATACCCAAGACCACAGTCAATCCAATATCAAAACACTGACATTATTGCCAACAGAAGAAAAGTCAGGCATGCTACTCTGAAAATTTAGTTTTCCAGGAAAATTTTGGAAGGATTAGCAGAGCCCCGAGAGCGAGCCTGCAAAGCAGGCGAAACCCCCTAGGGGAGTCCGGGGGCATGCTCTCCCGGAATTTTTTTTTTAAAAAGGTTAAAATCTGTGCAATCTGGCACATTTTATACACCTTTTGAAAGACGAAAAATCAATCAACAAAGACGAAAAAAATCCAACACATTTTAGTTTAAAATATGATCCAAGAAATAACACTGGTAGGCCAACATGTCTGTTAACATTATTTTATTATAGTTTGTCATTTAGAAATAACATCAGTCCTCAGAAGAGTGAACAAAATAAACTAAGCTTGAGTTTAAAAGTGTTCTTTTTACAAAGTCATATTTTCTTCGATTGCTTTTTGTAAAATTTCAAATGTGCTTTTTGGCCTCATTTTTCAGCGTTTCTACGGCTTTCCCTTTGCAGATAACTCTGACTTAAAAAACAACAACAGAGAATCGTGCACAAAACGTGGTGAAGACGGTCAAAAATCAAACGGCCGCCTACGCTATAACACAGAGCGAATCACGTAAGAGAGAAGCAATCTGATTGGTGAGATAAATTTAGCTAGCTAATCACAATGCCACTTTGATATGATCGTTAAAATTGACTGTCATGGCGGTCTAGCAGACGAATCCTGCTGATATCGCCTACAGTGATAAGAACGCTTGCAATTCTTTCTTTTCGACACAGATTTTTTTAATACTCCCGGAAATTTTTCAATCAACCGGAAAGCCATCGGGACCCAAATATCGATCTCCCGGAATTCCGGGAATTCCCGGAAAAGTAGCATGCCTGAAAGTGAAGGTAAAGAAAGACAGCATCAAAGTGTTGAAATGTACTAACAAGGTAGCAAAACAATAATAATAATAATAATAATAATAATAATAATAATAATAATAATAACAATAGTAATAACAATAACAATAATAATAATAATAATAATAATAATAAGCTTTAACAAAATTTCATTAATTAATAAATTAATTAATTTTTAAAAAAAGAAGCTATTAAAGACTCTTTCCTTCTGGGTTTCACACTCATGCATCTTCGTATGCTATTGCAAATCAAACAGTTTATTTTCAGCAAGCCCAGCTTGATATACTGATCATTTGAGAACACAGCGTCATCATCATCAATCATCATCGTCAATCATCATCAATCAATCACCCATCCATCCATCCATCCTCATCATCAACAACATCATCACCGTCATAGACATCGCCATCCTATTGATAATTATATTTACTTTCACTATCCGAGTCATGAATTTCCAACTCTTAACTTTTAGCGTCCTATAGCGCGGTAATGCGCGCCTCGCCTGTAATCCTGAAGCGCGGTAGTGCGCGCCTCGTTAGTGCACCTTTTAGTCATGAAATCACAGGAAATAGGAACTCTCCTGTGCGTGAGAGAAGGTTTAGTCAACTTCCTGAAAGGTTCCCGTGTGTTTTCGGCTATTGTTTTCGCAAGTTTGACGTGGTTTTGTGTACTTTTTTAACGATTTTGTTTGAGGTTTGAGTCTGCGAAATTTTCGGCCATGATGGCAGGGGATAGCTCCGACAGTAATAGTGAGTTTTGTAACCTTATTGATGAGCTTATTGCTGAAAGAGCACAAGGACTTGGTGTAGACAACCAGAGTGAGTTTTCTTGTCTGTGTTGACTGACTGTGCACACATTCACATGCAATCCACACTGTCTTGTTGTTGTTTTATTAACATAGTCCATAAAATACCTGTAATTATGAATTAATTACAAGATTCCAACAGGTAAAAACAGTACTAAAGTCAAAATGGTTCTTTGGGTACATAGAATAACCATTTTGTAAACATATATACTAAAATATGAAGTTAATGTGACAATAAATAAATTTTTTGCAATTTTTTCAAATTCATAACCCAATTTATTGCAATAAACTTGAAATCCTTACAGGATATAGGTGCAAATGTACATAAAACCTTATAGGACGCTTAAGAGTTAACATGTCTACACCAGATGTTATGAAAATGTATGGGACTAATACTAAACAGAAGGACATAAAGAAAAAGAATGCTGGATGCGGTGGAGTGGAGTAGACTACAGCACACAAACACAATAAAGAACCAGATATTAAAATAAAAAAAAACCTTACTTCCTCTTTCTTCTTCCTCCTGTCAGGGAATCGTTCTGGGGCATTAGCCAACAATGCCACACCTGCCAACAAAAAATGTCATCAATCCATCAAATCAAATCCTGTCCATAAAACAATGAAACGACGAACCAACACAACAATCACACACTCAAACAAACCTTGGATCAATACATAAATAAAGATATGTTCGCTAGCAAATTTTGTTGGTGTAAGCTAAGGGTTTGCGTTCAATGTGTGATTACACTGTGGTGCAGTAGCATAGTGGATTAGGCACACATTACAATGTCTCATTGACTCGTTCTATCCCAAGAAGGAATAAATCCGTACAGCGCAGCATAGTCATAGCTGACAAAGCACGGATTTAACCGTACTGAGAGGACAGTGCTATTGGACGCGTCCTTATTCGGTTCTAATCTGCATACAGTTGACTGCAAAGTGTTAAACCCATTCTTCAATTTTCGGCGGACAACAAACATGGTTCACTGATTCTGCTTCAATTTAGTTCGAATTTTTTTCACATTTCTTCAATGATGGTTTCTTGCAAACGATTCTACTCTGCCAGGGAAGTTGCATCTATGATGATCCTGACAAATCATCCCCCCCAAAACACCTCTAAATTTTATTGAAAACTTGTCAGCAGCGCCAAAGTCACAGATTTGTATGCATGTGTAATACCCGTCAATTGTAGAAAAAGGAACGTGCACATCTGGGCCAGAGGTAAAGTGGCTGCCTTGCACTGCTGGGATGGAATGAGTCAAGCGGGGTTAGTACCTGGATGGGTGACCATACTATGATGCAACCACCGAAGGATATAAATAGTGATCATATTTTCATCTTTTGGAGGACAAGGCGTGCAGACCTATGCTTGAACTCTGTGCAAAGGTTGGAGATATTAATCACCCCTTACCAACATCAGCGTGTTTCAAAGCTCCGACGTCGTTTGTTCCATCCCCGCACATCAGGGTAACGTAGCCCTGAGCCTTGAGAGTGGTGATGATCAGCTCTTTCTGCTTGGGCGCCACACGGGCAAACACTTTGGTGTTGGGCAGCAGCAGCCGCATCAGCTTGCTCTCCGCTGACTGCACGTACGTCAAGGCCTGAGACAACCAGACAACCTTTCAGTCAAAGAAGTCAATCATTCAATCTTAATCAATCACCAAATAACATTAAACAAATAAATAAACAATTGAAAACACCAGAAAGCTCAGGCTGAGATGAATAAAAGTCATAATGATAAAGATTGTGATGTGGTACAATGTTTTGAAGATAGGAGATAAAATGTGTCCTTCAGAGAAAACTCCTTCACCGGGCTAACGTGTTGACACACACCAGCTCAATGCCTATGTGAGCAGCACTCTTAGGTTCTCCCACATTTTGCTGGCCACGGGCTATTTATAGCTTGCCTACACCCTCCCTTTCAGTGAAAGGAAAGGAAAGAAGAGCACCGGCGAAGCTATTTATAGCTAGCCTGGCTGAACTAGCTTCAAAACCTAAAAGCTTTGGTTGAGTCGGTGTGGACAAGTAAAAGATTGGCAGGGGAATTAAGGCTGAGACATTCTCAATTTCATCCATGACAAGCGCTTTAAGTGTAAAATGTTACACCAGCTAAAGTTCTAAAAATAATAATTAAACGTTACCTCTCCAGTGAGGCAGAGGTCAAACTTGGGAATGATGTCTTTGCGTAGTTTGGAGATGTCCAAGGGTTCTACAACGGTGTCGTCTATACTCTGCCAGTGCCAGTCTGAATCTGCGATGGGAAGAGAAACAAAAATCACACCATTGCACTCAACTAAAACCCCCAAAGGAAAGACTTGAAAATAATAATACCAGCACTCAGGACATTCCGATTTAATTTCTATCAACAATAAAGAATTGTTTATCAAACAAAGTACCGAACAGCTTTGAATCATCGATAGAAAATCATGAAACGGCCAACAAATGTATGCACCATTTTCACACAAGTGAGTGTCAAATAAGCACTGCCGATTGCATTTGGGAATCCTACCTATTACAGTAAAATTTAGACCATTAGCCGCAACTCTGTCCCTAAACTATGACCACTGCGCCTAAAGTACAGACACAACTTGTTTGCTGGATTTTTTCCAAGGTTTTGTGATGACACGTTCAAGTCAAATTATGTTGTAGCCTTTGTCGGTTTTCAGACTTTTGCGGCTTGTGTGTGAGAGCCTTCCGGATTTCGTAAACTGTAGGCACTGTGGGGGTGCCTAATAGCTCAGTGGATAGATCTGCTTCCCTAAGCCAAAGGTCGCCAGTTCAAACCCTGCGGGGGACGAATTTATGTGACTTAGGTACGAGGCATTGAGGTCACTGAGGGTTTTCTCCGGGTACTCCGGGTTTCCTCCCTCCCTTCAAATAACGGTATTGGATGCAGTCTGTCTAAAACTCCCCCCCCCCAAAAAAAAATCCTTTTCATCTTATAATAGCAACTTGCCGTTACACCATGTGTTTTGAAAAATGAATGAATGTGTTTGTTGTTTGAGGGATGAATGTGTGTTTGTTGTGTATGTAGGAGTGGTCTGTAATACATGAGCGTGTATGCTGGTTACAGACTGCCGCACATTGAGTCTAACTTAGGAATAAGGCGCATGTAAATAAATAAATAGCCTCCATTCTTCTTCTTCTTCTTCTTCTTCTTCTTCTTCTTATTATTATTATTAGGTGGCTTGTATAATGAAGTGCTCAATACTCCCATTTGTACAGTTCTATTTCTCACTGCAAAATCTGAAGCACACTAAACTCTATGGTTCATTTTGGTTGGGTTGGGTTGGGTTTCTGAAGATTTACAGCTAAAAACCAGCTGTATTTACAATCTGAAGAAGAGGGGCAACCAAGCTCAACTGTATTTCAAAGGAGGTAATAACAGACGCGGCGCTAAAATGACTCAGCACTTAACCAGAATCTACCCCACGCTGTCAAAGCATAAGCGAAAGGGGCGACCACTAAAGGCTGAGCTTGTGAAAAGCGTCTGAATGCCCGTACTGAGTTTGTTGGGTGGGGTGAGGATAAGAGTGGTGTCTTTGCGAATCATGCGCAGTTCCTTGGCCACGTGGCAGGCAGTCAGTGGGTTATCTCCCGTGATCATCGCAACCTGAAACAGCAAACAAGTATTTTGATAATAATAATAATAATACAACAACAACAACAACAACAACAACAACAACAATAATAATAATAATAATAATAATAATAATAATAATAATAATAATAATATCTTATTTATTGAACCGTTCGTATATATAATATAGAGCTTCTCCAGCTTAAAGGTCTACTTCCACACCTGACATTTATTTTGGCCATCGGTAAAGATGCTGGAGGAAATCAGACACATCAAATATGACGGTTCAAATCCGTTTCATTATCGAGTTATTGAGCTCCAAAATCAGCATTTTGACCTGGGCTTTCAAAAGCAGTTAACAAAGGATGTGACGTCACGAGGTTACAGACATGGAGGGGGGCATGTGACAAGGCACTCGTCTTGAATGACGTCTTTTTACCCAAATGGAAGAAGTTTGCATTGACAGGCGGTGTTTTCAGTAGTAGTAGCGGTGATGAAGATGGAGCTGTTTCTGTGCCTAAAGCAACGATACATCCTTATCAGAATGAACTGTATTCTTCAGAAACAGTTGAAGGGGATGATGAAGATGAGCGAGATCTTGAAGAGGATGGCGGAGTGGGAAATTCAAACTGGTGAGCAAATGCATAGGCTGGTACTCAAATGTACAAAACTGCTTCATCCTCTTGGGAACCTTTCTTGGTTTGTTTTTTTAAAGGGTAGGTTAACCCTTAGAGAATGATTGGGACAATCTATCGGGCTTGCCTTTTCTGGCCAAAAAGATGAAGGGGCAAATCCATCTGCCCCTGAAGAGAATTGCCTTGGAATAGCTATCACAGAACGAAACCAGTTAACAAGAAGCTTTTTAAATCTATGAACTAACTTCCCGTCTAAGCAGCAAATATATGAGCTGCAGAGTTTCCCACCGCGATGCTTCATTTGACAAAGACCTGAAAATCGAACATCGTGAACCTCACTTACGGGGGACATTTTTTGACGCAGTGCCCCTTGGTGACTTGTACATCAGGCTCCTACCTTTTTTCTTGTTGAATATTTGCACAAGAAGCATATACCGTACCGCTGTATAAGAGGAATAGGGACTTGTAAGGAGGCTCATCTTTGGTTTAATCCTAGCTGCCGCTGACAATTGGGAATGCAGACCTGGAAAATCTAGAAGTACTTTCCTGTGCATCAAAACTATTTTGTACCTCATCAGCTGTTTCATAGTTATTGTTTTTAAAGGTCGACTACCATCAAAAATACTACACTCTGTTTTTTGAATCTTCGCTTGGAGGCTACTATTTGACAGTACTTCTGACAAACATTTCATCAATCAGACGGAAGTGCATGAGGTGTGTATTTGCGAAAAATACCTCTGTAGCTGCCAAACAGCTGCATATGTTTTCATTTTTAGCACCTCTACACTTAATTACAATATCGTTTGGTGTGGAAGTAGACCTTTAAGAGCTGCCCAAGGTGCTGGCTGATACAGGATCTACCTCATGCTGCCTGAGACGCCCACTTGCAGCCTTTGGGCGCAATGTCTGACGCCCACACCAATGGGCACCACCCTGGGCCACCGGGGATGAGGCGAGAAAAGGACCTAGTGCTTGCTGGGTGTATTTGTGTGGCTGGCACTCAACCGTCTAAGACATGAGCATCAGGATCTTTAAAATCCGTGCAATAGAATGCGTGCGTGCACAGACTAGACCTCGGCTCATACTCTCACCCAAAGGAACATTGCCGAATACTCACAGCGTGAGAAGAATGGAGAATTTCCTTGATGGCAGCCTTGGAGTCCGACTTGAGGGGACAGGAGATAATGACAAAGCCAGCAAAGGTCAGGTCCTTCTCCACATGGTCCCTTAATAAATCCCGCACCTGGCCAAACAAACATCCAAACCATAAACACTCTTCTATTCTATCCTATCCTATCCCGTAACTCGGCGGTCGTTGGGGCACCACGTACAGATGATTGTTTAACCAGCGTACTCCATCCTTCTCTGTCCTCAGCAACCATGATGGCTTCGCTCAGTGTCAAGCTAGTCCATTCTCGAATGATGTCCTCCCACCTCTTTTTCCGTCTCCCTCTTCTTCTACCTCCTTGCACTGTGCCTTGCAGAATGGCCTTCGCAAGGCCAGATGATCTGGTGACATGGCCATACCATCGGACTCTCTTCTAATACAATCCACACATGGTCCCTTAATAACACCCTCACCTGGCGTAAGCAACATCCACACACTATAAATACTCTTCTAATATAATACAATACAAAACAAAACCACTTTATTGACCTCAGTTTGACAGAAGAAACATTCACGTGACAACACTCTTGTAATATGATACTACACAACACACAATACAAAATACAAAACAAGACAACACAACTTTATTCATTTTGGGAATCATCTGACAGGACAAAGTGACAAACAATAAAGTTTTCAAGCAAACGACATCTTTTACGGAGAGCTGGCTCCGCGAAAACAACCCACCGGCAGACCCCATACTGCGCTACAAGGATGTATGCCAAAGAGACCTGAAGGCTCTGGAGGCTGATCTCAATCCCCCTATCCCCTATCCTATCCCGTAACTCGGAGGCCTTAGGGGCACCACAGATGATCGTTCAACCAGCGTACTCCATCTTTCCCTGTCCTCAGCAACCCTGATTGTTTCGCTCAGTGTCAAACCAGTCCATTCTTGAATGTTGTCCTCCCACCTCTTTTTCGGTCTCCCTCTTCTTCTACCTCCTTGCACTGTGCCTTGCAGGATGGTCTTTGCAAAACCTGATGATCTGTTGACGTGGCCATACCATCAGAGTTTCCGTTTCTTCACCACTGTGAGCTGGTCATCGTGTTGTCCAATGGCTTGTGTGATGGTCTGTCGGACTTTGTTGACCTCAATACAATACAATAATCTCTCCTTCAATAACCATCTTTTCCGAAATATGTTGCACTCCATGGAGCACCATCACATTCTCTACCTCCGTTCTCAACCTTGGTGTCACTCTGGACAAAACACTGTTTTTTCAGAATCACATTCCTACCGTCTCTCGGATTTGATACTATGAAATAAGAAGAATTTCGTCCCTACGCTATCTTCTTTCTAAAAGAAGCAACAAAAACTCTTCTGTGGGCATTTTACTTTCTAGAATTGATTACTGTAATTCCATACTCTCTGGCTCTACTGGCTATCTCAGGCAGAAAAATCAAAAGGTCCAGAATCATGCTCAATGCTCAATTTTGCCAATGTCCCTCCTCTTCTTCTGTCCCTTCATTGGCTTCCTGTGGAGCGTTGTATCCAGCATAAAGTTTCGTCCCTTTGCTTCAGTGTCCTCAACTCCACTGCCCCTCAATACATTGCTGATCTTCTTCACATGTATAGACCTTCTAGACAACTTCACTCTTCCTCTGACAACCATCTGTTTGCAGTTCCATCTGTGCATACGACATCATATGGTGAATGTGCTTTCTCTCAGAAATTCATCTTCAATTCAGTTGTTTCAATCCTGCACTGTATTCCACTTCATCCTGCACTGTATTCCACTTCATCCTGCACAACTTTATCCCGCACTATATTCCACTTCATCCTGCACTGTATTCCACTTCATCCTGCACTGTATTCCACTTTATTCTGCACCACTTCATCCTGCACTGTATTCCACGTCATTCTGCACTGTATTCCACTTCATCCTGCACTGTATTCTACTTCATCCTGAACTGTATTCCACTTCATCCTGCACTGTATTCCACTTCATCCTGCACTGTATTCCACTTCATCCTGCACTGTATTCCACTTCATCCTGCACTGTATTCCACTTTATTCTGCACCACTTCATCCTGCACTGTATTCCACGTCATTCTGCACTGTATTCCACTTCATCCTGCACTGTATTCTACTTCATCCTGAACTGTATTCCACTTCATCCTGCACTGTATTCCACTTCATCCTGCACTGTATTCCACTTCATCCTGCACAACTTCATCCAGCACTGTATTCCACTTCATCCAGCACTGTATTCCACTTCATCCAGCACTGTATTCCACTTCATCCTGCACTGTATTCCACTTTATCCTGCACAACTTCATCCAGCACTATATTCCACTTCATCCAGCACTGTATTCCACTTCATCCAGCACTGTATTCCACTTCATCCAGCACTGTATTCCACTTCATCCAGCACTGTATTCCACTTCATCCAGCACTGTACACCACTTCATCCTGCACAACTTCATCCCGCACTTTATTCCACTTCATCCTGCATTGTATTCCACTTAAATCCTGCATTGTATTCCACTTCATCCTGCACTGTATTCCACTTCATCCTGCACAGTATTCCACTTCATCCTGCACGGTGTCTTATTGTGTGCAGGCCAACTGCGTGTTCAATTTGTGTGCCTACCATTAACCAGCCAGGACCACTGTGGAGGACTGCTGACTTTGTTTGGATGGGTCATCAGTCTAGGGTGTAGAGCGTAAAGAGGGATGACAAAGGGGGTCTTTCTTTTCTTCTGTCTGCCTGCCCTCAATACAAATCCACTTTGGCTCTCATGGCCACTACGTTTGGCATGCACACTGTTTTTGTCTCTGGGAATGTGCTGATAAGTATTGCTTTTTCTCTCAACAGTTCACAAACATCTTCATTTTACAAGCACAAATGTCAAACCGACACGCTCCTAATTTCCCGCTATCTTGACTTCAGGAGTCCTGTCCTTTTGTTACTATGACGACAAGTCTGTAAGGAATTCTGTCGTCTTCTGTGAGAAGGTGTATGCATGAGAGAGAGAAAATAGTTACCAAGGTAGTCACAGAAGCGTGGGAGAGAGGGGCTGGTTACCACAAGTAGTCAGCTAGGAAATAAATAAATAAATTTATGTATACAATAATAATAATAATAATAATAATAATAATAATAATAATAATAATAATAATAATAATAAATATTAATTATTTACCTGTTGGTGGGAAAGGACACCAATGTCTTTGTAACCAAGGGCAAGAACTCTGGCACCTCGCCTTGCCATCGCCAAGTACACTTCCTCGTAGTTGTCAGGAACGTTGAAAAACTGACACCACAATAGTACAGCTCAATGAACAACATGCACACATTGCTAGGCATAATTCTGCCTTAATCTGCACGTCGAAAACAAAAATCGCTAAAAGAAACAACAAGCAAAGGTTAGCTACATAGCCCAGCATGCTACTTTCAGGTTATCAACCTCCACAATGACAAAGCATAGCTAAAATTCACCGAGTATTTTCCACAAGTGTCAGCAGCTATTCAGCAGTCTACCTATTATTATCCCGGGTGAAGTAGCTCCGTCAAGTCTCCTATTTTTTTTCCGTGTGGGGATGGGAGAATGCCATGTTGAAGGGTAGATGTAATACTTCCAGAAAACCTGCAGCCTGTTTGTAATCAGCCCCAGAGACTGACGAAGAGGTGAATGTTGGCCTCGGCTATTCTCAGCTATGCAGTATGCGACAGATTGCGTCTTGTACATTGATCGTGCTCATACTTTATTTTATCACAAACTTCGTGATTTTCGTCCAGCCATTGGCAGTAATTTTGACGAATGTGTGAATATGCACATGTGAACTAGAAAGAGAAAACTATATTTTGGCTTAAATATCAATTTTTATCAATAGAAATGATCATTTGTGATGCTTGACTGTGATAGTGGATTTTGTTTTGTTGTTATATTATCATGTATTACATTGCCATCACATGTGCTCTGTGGTAGCAAAGCATGCTCGTTCATCTGTGATGTGTGTGTGGGTGTGTGAGGGGTTGAGAGGGAGTGGGAGGGGGAGAGGGAGAGATTTGGAATAATGTTTACGATGAGTGTGATGTGGATGAAAAAGGGTTACAGTGACCTCTTAATGTATACGAATTTAAAATGGGATTCTGTGTCTGCTGTAATTCCTTTTGGGGTTATAAAGACTTGTTGTATTGTATTGTGTTGTATTGTACTGTATTGTATATCTTCCCTGCTTAGCAGAAGACCAACATCTGATCGATATACACAAAAAAAATGTATAGTTTAATTCAAACAACTATGAACAAAATTTAGCAGAATTGCCAAAAGAAATCCCAAAAGTGCTTAATTTCCAAGCAGTTTTCAGGGAGTTATGGCCAAAATTATGATTTTTTAAGGGCCTTGAAAATGAGACCCCAAACTCAAGGAGATTCATTCAAAGAGTTAATTTTATTGAGCCTATGAACCCGAATATACATACATGCAATTTGGGCACAAGGCCGAGAAGAAAGAACGGAGGCGTAGAATACAGAGGCCTGTGGTAATAAGTTAGGAAGTCTCACCATGTCTTTCAAGGTCTCAGGTGCACCTTTAACCGTGGCCATGTAGTGAGTTTCCAGGCTCCCAGGAGGGGTATGGCCTACAATGACGGACATGCGCTTCAGGGCACTGGAGAAGTGGAACCGGTGGAAAATCTTCAACCCGTGGCTGCGTCCCTTTAGCGGCACCACTGCCTCACCTGAGTGGCAATCAATCATGACCATCACGATCGCAATAACCGTAATCATTATCGAAAACATTTCTTACACACCCGGACAGTGAAATTGTCTATTCACGTAAATTTCTAAAAATGCTTTTGTAATCAAGTCACAACAAAACGTTTTCTTGACGTTAAAGAATTGTTATAATAGCAATAGCAAAATAATAATAATCAAAATTGTAAAAAATAACAACAACAATAATAATATTAATAATAATAATAATAATGGATGCTTTACACACGCTGCACTTCAATCACACTCCAAACCTGGCGATCTGTAACCAACATACACGCTCACTTGCTACGACACATTTAACATATGCAACACACACACACATTCATCACTCACACATGTGGGGTAAAGGCAGGGAGATCACTGTTACGCTGAACAGTGATTGGTGGACAGTGTAAACAAGGGAGACCCAAACAAAATGTTGACAGCGTCCTGGATATAACCCTTACCATAGCATCTCACAAGCATGATTAAAACCAGGCTGTCATTGAAATCCATTCCCATTTTCTTTTAGGTTAGACAACTACAACCCAACAGGTTTTCTTTCTCCCAGAGAGATCACTATCAGACCACAGACAGGAAAGTCGTCATTTACTTTATGAACAATTTAGATTGACTGCATAAAATAATAATAATAATAATAATAATACTACTACTACTACTACTACTACTACTACTACTACTACTACTACTACTACTACTACTACTACTACTACTACTACTACTACTACTACTACTAATATTAATAATAATAGACACTATATATGCCCCTGTCCACAAACCAGGCTCATAGCCTGATAACCTGTACCAAAATCCACGCTCACATGTTTGACACCTTCTTACCCACATTAACTCTTTCCCTGCCAGGCATGTTTCCACGTTTGTGCCAGACATTTCTCTGGCACCGGAAAGAAAGTTCAGTACCTTAGGCATTTAAGCTACTGTTCTTTCAATAATAGTTGTTAAATAGACATATTTCATATCAAATTAAAGGTAAAAGAGTGAAGAATAAGAAAAAAAACCACAAAAATGTTAATTTGATTATGTTATTGAAATATGTGTTTTGAAAGCATGTTGATCTTTTTGAAATGATAAAATAAAATAAAAATATTTCTACATACCACAGTGATAAAAAAAATCTGGAGGAATAATTCCAATCACTGAATCAGCTTCACACACCAGAAAGAAAATTTATTTAGGATCAAATAATACACTTTACAGTTTGAAATTATATTGATTATTAGCAGAGTTTGACACACTGTCAATTGTGCCCATCACAATGCTTAGTAAAATGCACAAAAAACACTCTAAAAACTAATCAATTTGAAGAAACAACGCGCGTGTCGATCGAGAACAAAAGTAGAAAGAGTTATCTCTCTTTGGTTAAAATAAAACTTGGATTGGACTGCGCAAAAAAACGGAACGAAACGGAATACTGAAATCTATGATATATCGTCGATTGGCACAAACATGGCGGCTCAGATCGACGATATATCGTCGATTGGCAGGGAAAGAGTTAAGGCACACCTATCCCTCTAACATGTGGTCTAAAAGCAGGGAATTTGCCATCAAAAGACAGAAAGGAAATTGAATTTCATATTTTGACATGCTAAATAGACCGCATCCAACATCATTATTGAAGAGAGGGATGGAACAAGAGTACCCGGAGAAAACCCTCAGTAACCTGAACAGTCTCGTACCTTTGCCACCCAAGTTTGCCCCTTGCGGGAATCGAACCCACAACCTTCGGCATAGGAAACCATTAATAGCGGAAGGAGGAAACTGGCATATCTGATTTGACGGGAACTGGGTGGTACCACATGAAACAATGACAAGTACCCTTGGTGAGGTTCCATTCCACAGCGCGGAGCGTGGCTTTCTCCAGCGGGTCTCCTACCATCTCGTCCTCCAACTGCACCAGCGAATGACACGTAGCTAAGATCTGCACCGTATGGATTGGTGCCTCCGCCGCATTGGTGATCTCTGTGCCTTTCCTGCCATGATAACATCAATGCAAGTGAAACAGCTTCGAATGGTAGTAGTAGTAGTGGGGTTGCGTGAGAGAAGAAGCGAGTTGATCTGATACCCTATTGTAGTTCACTTTGACTCTAATCTCTTGCGTTCATTTTGTTCTTATTGTTGTTTAATGCTTTATTGCCCATTTTTTATCGGGAAATTCTGGGCCGCCTTCCCTGGAGAGGGTCGCCGTCGCAGCCTGTGGCGCGCCCAAACCCCACCTATCTAATATACCATATACCACTTTAAACGTTGTTGTGTGATATTTAAAAGTTAATAACTTCAAAAACTTCAAACGTCTTACTTTGTTTTATTTTATTTTACTAGGTACTGTACTGTACTTCAAGCTTTTAATAGGGATGAAGCATGTTTTAAAATGGATGAAATTATTATAATTATTAGTATTATAACAACAACAACTATTATAATTATTATTATCATTATGACATCAAACTTAATCCTCTACTTGGGTGTGCATAACATAACATGCATCTCAGCATAACATGGACTCTCCAGACATTGGCAGTCAGGTCACAGGTCTTATTGGATATCCAATGACAATACAAAGAAATGTTCAGGTTTACAAGGCTTAGAATCTTCTTCTTCATGGGTTGAGTAGCCACAATAATTATGTTGAATTATTTGATAATAAAAATAAATAAAGAGAGAGAGAGAGAGAGAGACAGAGAGAGAGAGAGAGAGACAGAGAGAGAGAGAGAGAGACAGAGAGAGAGATGTAGATATATACATGTTGACCTGTGTGAATGTCACCGCCACGACCCTCTCCGGGCAGACGCCACAAACAGACAACTTCCACACGCAGACAACCCAGAAAGGATGACGATTACCCGCAGACGGAAGTGGATGAAAACACGACAAATAGATATACAACTTTCAAGCTATTTATTCATTCATACCACACACTCATACACATACAACATTTACACATGAAACGAGAAAAATGGTGATGGAACAATCAATGGGTCAATGAACAATGAAATGGAAATGTCAGATGAACGAGGGTTGCTGATCAACCACGTCTAACTAACGACTGTGCGCTGCTAATGTCCGAGCACAGAGGGGGTCAAGCATCAAGAGGGGGACAACAAAGAACAAGCCGACCTGATAGTAGGGTGTCCCCGTTGATGTCTCCGGAAAGGTAGCTGCCTCCTCGTTGTGGTTGTCACCGGACTGTCGCTGTTAAATCCAGGTGCAGTGGTGTCGCCACTCCCTCCGCCGCTGACGATGATGATGATGATGATGATGACGCTGTAGTTGCGGCAGCCCTGCTGCCGTCGACGCCTCTCAGCCTGACTCCTCCTGTCGGCTACCTTGCAACGTCGAGGCTAGGTCCCGCAACAGACGTCACGATCACGCGGGAAAGATGGGGTTGTGGAACAATGAGGATGTCACAAACGTGGACATGGACGAATGGGTGGTGATGATGATGTGGGTCCAAACGACCAGATGTCGTCGTCGTCGTCGCGCTGATGAATTCGACGAACCTCGAGGACCCTCGAACAACGAACCTCCGAGCGACGAACGAAGACTTTCGATGACGAACCTTCGAACCTGCAACATGCTTGCCGTATTGTTAATGTCAAGTCCACCCGATTCTGTCCCCCTCCCTCCTCACACTCTCCCCCCCTACTACACTAACTAATTCCTGTATCTTGAGGAAGCGCCACTGCTGTCCATTTCACTTCCCTTGACTACTATTACTGTCTCTTGTAATCAAACACATAATTCAAAAACTAAATGACATTATGAATGCATGAAATGAACAATGTTGCAAATGAATACATGAAATCATCAACACATTATCCATCTTGAGCAACCGCAACCTCAACAACAGCAACCACTTCCATCCTAACTTCATCACCCTTCACCCCCATTCTCCTCCCTCATTCTCCCTCCTTCAGTCGCACCCTTCCTCTCCTCAGTGCAACCATCCTTCCCCCAGCCTCACGCACAGCTATCGTTCAACACCCCAAACAGCCGGCCGTCGGTCATTAGCACAGTAAAGGAAAGATCACTATCTCACTTACCCAACGGCTCGATTGTAAAGTACCTGTAGCTAGCGAACTTCCGACTGCTTGCCTACACAGTACTCCAAGTAAGGTATCCAGTGCGTAGTAGTTTCCGTTAGTGGACAATAACCTCGACACTAACCTACCACAAACTCACAAACTTAGTTATTTGCTCACACTTTTCCTCGAGCTTGCTACTACCACAGTAACATTTCCAACTAGGCTTTCCCTTAGAACCAATTATTATTTACGTTAATAACTGTTCCAACCTTACTTCCAGAACAAAATACCCAGAGAACTAAGACCGTACGTCTTCTCTATCACTCTGCAAAACGTGTTCTGACTAACAGTGAACACATTCCCAAAACTGGCTGGCCAAACTATGCTGTTCAAAAATCACGCTTTCCACGCATAACCATACATACGACATCGCGCAGTTACTACCCCAACTCATTAACTCTCCACCCACACTTTCTACCTGGTTTCATCACAGGCTGCCCTGTGACAGTGAAGACTCGTATTGGTGAAAATGATTTGGGGGATTTAGGTGGGTAGGGGGGATAGGAGGGGGAGGAGGAGGGGTACCGTATACATTTTAAAAAGTATGTAACACAAAAATAATGTCTTACCCGAGTCCCGCCACTCCTTCCACCACCAGATTATCGCTGGTGAGCGTGCCCGTCTTGTCAAAGCAGCAAATGTCAATCTTGCCGGCGAAGGGAATTCTGAAAGGCTCAGTGCAATACACATCTGAAATTGTCAACCAGACACACACACAAAAAGATTACATAAATTATTGCAAATGAAGACACAAACATGAGATGCAAATGAAACATGTACAGCAATTTTTTGGTGCGAAATGCCAAGAACTGCACAACAATCCATTACATTTTCTAGAATCGGTCGGCAATCTTACGAACCTGGCATAACATCTAGCCACTAGTTTCCATCTCAGAGCCCCACCACCAACAAAATCCTCATCTCCATTATCATCAAAAATCATTATCCAAATAACCAAAGATGAAATAAATGAAGCAGCAACCACACTATTTATAACATGTGAGATCCTAAAAGGCTTGTCAGAACTTGTTTTGGTCGTATACACCACTATCACCACTGTATGTTCCTAGACTCAGTATCAGACCTGTGTGTTCTTCCATCGCTGTGTCTGCCACAATGCAGATCAAAAAGCCACAATAACGGCTTAACCACATGCACCCATGTTATATTCCAAAATAAAATGATATGTGTGACAAAACAGGGTGTTACGAGTGAGACACGCATGATAGTTCTGAACCTTGTCTTTTTTTTCTCCTTTTTGATTGCCACTTTGTAATTAATTTTGTTGTATGTTTTTCTTTGTTCCGTTTGCCCCCCTGGAAGGGCCTGGAATAAACGTTTGCCTTGCCTTGTTGCAAAGCATGCAATGATAGCGTGTATTTACCTTTGATTTGATTCTGCTCTGTTGCTGGAAAAAGCTTTGTACAATGTCGATGTTGTTGCAGAATCATTGAGAATTTTCTGGAATTACTAGATTATTATCGATCACAGATTCCAGATAGCGATAGTGTGTAAACTGAGAAATGTTCTATGATGTAAGACAGTGGGTAGTTCTGGTGGCGAGTTTTATTTTGATTGGGTGTTATTGCGTCATTCTGGAATGTTCGAAGTTTCTCTGGATTGCAGAGAGTCTATATAAGTAATGCATTATCTGCTTGTAAAAAAGTGGTTTTCGGAAAGCGATCTTGTGTGCCGTTGTTGGTGTTTGCTGAATAAAGTTGGAAAACTGCATACGACGACTTCTGCATTGTTGCTGCGTGGATAAACAAATCCAAGTTACACATATCAAGATCGGGGCTGAATCAACTATTGATAATATGTTCAACAGAGGACCAGCAGCGAGGTGCTCACATGACAACCCGAAACTGTACAGTAGAGTCATTCAATTGAACCCAATTATATGACAACCAAAACTAGAAGGGCACAGCCCATATGACTCCTATGGTCCTTATGGAACTTGCTGCATGCAATAGTTAACATAAAAATGACGGCCCAGAAAAAAAAACGAAACAAAATGAAACGAAACGGTGTCATTAAAATACAAAGTTATACAGACTTCGATCTTTCAATGTTCTTGACATTGACATGACCTTGACTTCCGGCTCCAAATACACTCATGGACGATCAAAAGCAAAAGTTTTATTATGCCAAAAAAATGACCTTGGGATGACCTTGGGAAATAGGTTCCGAGATATTAAGCCACTTGCACATTTTTTGCACAGATGGATGGCAGACAGACAAAAGTACAATGTTAAAAAAATGTAATGTCATTTTTGGACTATTTAGGACTCACCTCAGATTTGCCAAAATGGGTAAAAATCTGGGAGGAGGAGGGGTGGGGTGAGAGATGGGGGCAGGGTGTGCGTGTGTATATGCACGTTGAGTCAAAAAAAACTATCTGAAATATTTAGTGGTATAATGTGACTAAAAGAGTTTGAGAAGCGCATTTAGAGATGCGCTGACAGCTAGTGTCAGCACTGCGAAGCTTCTCAAGGTAGGGGCTATTGACGTAAGGGCGAAAACGTAAAACAAAATACACTACATTTATTACTGAAAAAGAAAGGTGTGACTCACAGAGTTTGGTCAGCGCCAACAGCGAAGTGTTGACAGCTAGTGACAATTCGATGGGGAGTTCGGGCGGTACCACTGACGTCAGGATCAGAGTGCACTCCAGGAACAGCTTGTAGCGATTGCGCTTTGGGTTTTCTGTGCCTGTAACACACACATGCAAAAGGTACCTAATCAAACACAGGAAGTCAGTTATCTCCCTTTAACTTTATCTCAAACCATATAGAACAGAAGTGTTGGTTTTTTTTTTTTTTTGCTACTCAACAGACTCGTCACCTAAAATGTAGGTATGTGGCACAGAAGGTATTACACTGTGTTCCTACCTAAAATGTAGGTATGTGGCACAGAAGGTATTACACTGTGTTCCTGAAAATGGCCGATGCTTATGTCTGCTTCTCCACCAATCTCTGCCGCTGGTCGTAAATCCTACCTACTCCTCCGGGTGACGTAACGAAGTTGGACTCTAACTCTCCCCTTCTTTTTTAGTTTCGTAACGGGGAGAAAGCCAGAGGTAGAGGTTGAACTGACGCGAACTGAACAAGCCGTGGCCTTTGATCCAGACAAACAAACCATTACACAGAACATATAAACAGAGCTGCCAACCCCCAAAATTAATTTCAGTAATGGAAAATCTGAAATTCTGTAATTTTCCAAAGAACTTCAGTAATTACCTCGCGGAACACTGAGCAACAAGAAGCCACATATTAAAAAAAAAAAGAAGTCCTGCAATTCTTTCCAGAATCTGTCTGCTAAACTTTTATTTCTTCCTACTTCTTCCTTCTCTCTATTTCCAGGGCTTCAGCTGCGGCAGACTGGCACTTTATACACCAAGGAACCACACATTACAATAATGTCCACATCAGTCCACATAGCCATCTGCTAAACTTTGTGTTTCTTTCTTTCTGACAATGCCGCCGGTCTTTGTTCGGCCACAACCATATTCTCTAACTGTCTTTGAGTCAGGAAACGTACCCAAAAAAAAAAAAATTAAAATAAATTAAATGTGTTTACAAATCGGTAAAAAAATCATGCATTTCGCTACTTCTGTAACCAAACCAATTTCAGTACAAATTACAGAAATTCCATAAGGATTGGCAGTTCTGTATAAAAGGCATACAAAAGCAGCAAACAGAAGCTGCAATGAAATGCCCTGACCTTTGATCCAGACGTAGGAAGCGGCGATGATGGCGAAGATCAGGAGGAACATGATGAAGAAGAAAGTCTCCAAGTTGTTGGCCGTCACGCGCTTCACGCCAAACAGGATGGTCCGCAGCAGCTTACCCTGGGACGTGTTGAAGCTGTGGCGCAGTACATAGGCGATGCAACCGTTGTCGCTTGCTGCAACACCATACAAAGTTTGCGCAAGGAGGAGCTGTGTATTGGTTCTATAAGGCAAGGGGGTATTCCTACCTCCAGTGAAAATTGATAAGAGTTTGCAAACTCTAGTTACAACATTTTTTTTGTTCTTTGGTTTAGACAGCCAACGTCAGTCTGTTAAAGAAACTTGCTACACTTTTTAAGCATATTCATGAATCCTAAAATAATTTCTTACAATGGGTAGTGCTTTTGTGCAACGATAAGGCACTCTGTAAACTGTTACAGCGGTAAAAAGACATGTAACCACAAACATGCTGAAATGTATATAGAGCGTTTCAAAGTTCAAAGAGTTTATTATGGGGGAAACAAGATGTACTGGTTTGACAAGCTGATTCCACCCAAACCTCCAATCTTTGGAGATAATAAAGTATTCTTAGCCCATCCAGTCCCATCTCATATCATCTCTTATTAACCTCATCTCATCTGTTTTAACCTACTACACCTTTTATCAACATACATGACAAGATGATTAATTATCCCCAAACACACAACTTAATTAAATTAATTAATTAATTAATTAAATTAATTAAACAAAATAAAGGACAACTTATACGTCAATTAAAAAAAGGCATAAGTTATAATGAAGATGTCATTTTCAAGATGGTAATCATTCACATGTTTTCCATTTATCATTGAAATTAAATGTATAAAATATACTGATTATTTAAAACGATCCGTAGAGTTCAAATTTAAGTTTTAACAGAGGTTTCATCAAAAAAGTTTATGCTCAAAGAATTAGGTTAAATAGTTATATTTTTCATTACTTATGTTTTATTCATAGATTAATCTGTAAGTATTTCGCAATTAATATATTTTAAAATGCATTCTCCGCGATGATTGCAAAAAGCATATATGTTGTCATATTGCTTTTTTATTCAATCGTACGTCATAAACAAGCAATAACAATAGATTTCTTTTATATAATTATGTCGTTATATTAATTGTTGTTCATATTAACTCATTTATTTTAATTTTAAGTTAATCTGTTTCTAATTTAATATGTTGTCTAATATCACAGATGTGAATAGACGTTAAATTAAATAAATAAATAAAAACACACAACTTTACAACATACAACCAACTCAAGAATTTTTTTTTTTTTTTAAAAAGGATGGCATAAGAAACTCCATCCCTCCAACAAAGCAACACAGCAAAGTGACAAACAAACCTTTGAGCCCGGGTGAGGTCTTGCTGGGTGGTGTGTGCTGCACCACTTTGGTTCCTCCAAACAGCACATGAAGCTTGCCATCCGTTTCCACATCCAGCACGTGATCTCCTTCCAGCTGCTCCACTGGCTCCTGGGTTACAACAGCAGTAAACGCAAGGTTCAAAAGTTCTCCTATATTTCTTGGAAACCAAACAAGCGCGGGGATAAATTCCAATAGGCCCATTTCCATGCAACCGGCGACCTTGAACTGGCTGAGTGTCAGAGATCTACCAAGCATAGGCTGTGTGTAGGGGTGTATCCTCACCAGCCTCTGATACATTGGGGTCAACGTAGCTTTTGGGCAGGCTGCCTATAGAACTTTTGTAACAGCCTTCTATCGGCAAACGTTCTATTAAAACAGGTTAGGTTTAAAGACTTTAAAACAATGGAAAAAGTAAACATCAGAACTATCCTATCCGATCAAGTAACTCCAAGGTCGTAGGGGCACCACAGATGATTGTTTAACCAGCATTCTCCCATCTTTCTCTGTCCTCAGAAACCCTCATGGCTTCGCTCAGTGTCAAGCCAGAACATTCTAGAATGTTGTCCTCCCACCTCTTTTTCTGTCTCCCTCTCCTTCTGCTTCCTTGCACCGTGCCTTGCAAGATGGTCTTTGCAAGGCCTGATGCTCTGGGAACATCAGAACTATCTACTTCCAATGGCTCCTGGATTACATCAGCATCAAATGCACAATTCATGTTTTCTTCCTGGATTATGTAACAATCAAATGGACTTTATATCTCTCATAGTTTAGGGTCAAGGTCACTTCAAAGTACCTATACTAACCGACTTTGGACAGCTCCGGTGACCTTGACCTTGGAGTGAGGTATACCAAATTTGTATAGTATGTGTGTCTCGTTGATATCATCTATCATGCATCAAAGAGTCATGTTCAATAATATTAACTTTAAGAAAAAAATTCATTTTTTGAAAAATTTTCATTTTTTGACTTACATTTGTTGACTTTATGACCTTGAGGTGAAGTCATTCATTCACTGATCATTTATGAGTTCTCATGGGTATACACCATCTTACCAAGTTTGGATGTGATAGTTCAAATAGATTCTGAGTACTTAGCCACTTTAAATATTTGCAAGGACAGGCAGCAGAGGACGGACAGACAGATAATGTGTTTGAGTACCTAGACTCACACTGCTATGCATGGGAGTCAAAAATCGCTATATAAATACCTTTAACACTACAAACAAATAAGCTGATACGAATTCTACATTGTAGGTAATACAGACTGGTTGACTTGACTTCACTTTACCCCTAGAGTAGCTGTGTGAGAGGCAAGTGACACCAAGACAGAATACCATTTATAACCACGACGTTGAGGCCACCATGTAGCGCACTGGGGTACACAAAAACAAGTTTGTAGCTTTAGGAGCACCCAAATGACCAAGAGCACTGTTTAGCATACCTTCAGGCGTACAAGTTGTTTATGGGCGGTATAAGTTGCAGTTCATGCCTCCAGTCTTTCAGAAATCCAACTGATTCAATCCAAAATGGACTTACCTTCATGACAGGCACAGACTCTCCTGTGAGCATGGACTCATCCACGATGCAAGGACCTCTCAGCAACAGCATGTCGCACGGCAGAGTCTTGTCTTCCTGAGAACGTGCTGCAATGAAAACAACCCCATATTAAGTACTAAAATCAAATGTACGTGAAGAGATATTAGAGATAAAAAAAATGAAATACTGAATGGAATACTGAGTAGAAATTGAACAGATGTTTTGCTGCTAGTTACTTCCCTTGAGATCTTGACGAGCCGCCCACGTAACATTGGGCTGAAGCAGTGGCCAGCCTCAACATTCTTCGCCTGCCTATGCAGAGCCTGTATGTGCCTGCGCCTTGCTGCCATTGCAGGAGCTTGTGCACAGTGTCATCCTATCCTATCCTATCCCATAACTCGGAGGTCGTAGGGGCATAGTGTCATATCCACTCATAATGTTATAGGAAATATCTTTTTGACAAACAAGTACCATTGCTGTTGATTTATATGAAGCGCCTATTGTGCAAGTTGCAGCTTATGTGTGCTCTCTCCACTATCAACTCGGTCTCCGGCATGCACTTTTGCATGCGAAATGGTTCAGTGCTCATTACAGAGAAAGAAAGAGAGAGAGAAAGAGAGAGAGAGAGAGAGAGAGAGAGAGAGAGAGAGAGAGAGAGAGAGAGAGAGAGAGAGAGAGAAAGAGAGAGAGAGAGAGAGAGAGAGAGAGAGAGAGAGAGATTAAATAAAACTAAATGTTTTGTTTGGAATGTATTATGTTCACCAAAATGTTTTACAAACACGAGCGCTACAGCAGCGTTGAGACATGCAAGGTTAATCTTTATGCAGAGAATCAAGCGTGGAGACACCCTACAAAAATATTTATTCACAACTTCTTCAAATACTCATTGTTTCAGAAAGGCCCCACTAGCAATGAATTGTCAGCAGTTGCGTAACACTACATACCCCGAAACTGGCCGCATTCAAAGTTCGCTTATACAGTATCGTATAGCTATTGTGCTGTGATGTTACGCATTACCCTGAGGCTAAGTTACTGGCCTACTGAATTCCCTTTGTGCCTATGGGTCAAAAAGACTAAGAAACAATAAACAAAAAGTTGTCAAAACTTGAACCCAACGACCTGCAAACACTTGCACACCATCAAACACTGACAGTGGTTGGGGTCTCCAGCAAGCATTGTATCGCCTGTCTACGTACAATACAGGGGGAAATCAATCCTAACAATCAACAGCTTACGGCAGTATTTTCTATAACAACATTGCATAATGTTTCTTATTTCTCCAACGCAAAACTTCAGCCAAAATGAAGAAGCACTCTATATTTAAACGCTTTGCTCTTACTAATAGAGACGATGTCACCAGGAATCAAAGTGTCGGACATGATCTTGATCCACTTCTTGTTGCGATACACCTGAAATAAAACAACAAATAACAGAACTCAAATTAAAATGAAATCAATATAACAGACCTCAAATCAAGAGCACATCAAATCACACCAACTGACTCAAATAAAATAATAATAATACTAATAATGATAACAATCAATCCTACCCGCGAATGATTCATAAATCAGATCCAAAGCGCGGTGATCTGTAACCAACATACACGCTCACATGTTATGGACACTCCTAAAGGCCTGTTTTAATTTGAAGGTTAGTGGAGGCTCACAAATCTTTTTATAGAGTTTTTGGACAAAAAATGGTTCAGGAACTTAGGTTCGGGATCCAAGAACCTACAAAAAAAATGTTTGCGAACCTTCACCTGCCTTTCAATGAAGACAGGCCTGCCTATACATATGTGTTGCAGCATGAGAAAACCAGGCTAAAGTGTCAAAATATGAAAAATTACTTATTTATTTATTAACAAAGTACTAAAAATAATCTTCAAAATGCAAAAAACAGAATTGTTGTATCTTTATTGGTTGATGTTTTATGATTTTTTAAAATATTTTATTTTCTCAGGGGCTAATTTCCAGAAATTGCCTTCAAAGTTTTGAATTGTAAAATGATCATTACTTCACAACCAGAATTTTCACATGCATGTATTTGGTATCAAAACAATCAAGAAGATGGCAGCAATATGGCAGTGAGTTGAGATAAGATGAGAAAATTCACATTATACACCATCCACACAATACTGAACATAAACAAATTAAAACAGTACGCACAATTTTATTATGCATCCATATGCATAGTGTTTTTAAACATATTAGAAATAAAACAAGTGTTTAGCAAGTCTATAATAACTCAAACACATAATAATATATCAAGAACATGGCCTGAATCAATCATTTTTCTAAAGTAAACCCTATCATAATGCCCTCCCCCCCCCCCCCTCTTAAATCCCTCGTCCGTCAAGTAATCTTTTGTTTAATTGCAAGCAGCTACATCAGCTCAGTTCAAATAGTCAAACAAAGATTACAAACCTAAAACAAAAGTTTCATTAGGTAGTTTTCAGTCCTAATAATCAAGCTTTAATAATTCCCCGATTCTCCACTCCCTTCGGCACGTCGAATAAATCTGTCGCGTCACAGGTGTAAATCAAAATAACATGTAATTTTGCTCTATAAAGTTTAAATAAACACAAATATCAAAGCAAATACTAATTACTAGTAATTTGGTAAATAGTCCTCATGTTCATTTCCTAAAACAGACAAACCAACAATAATAAATACCATAGACCAATATAACCAGTATATTATGGTCTATGTAAATACTGAGAACACAGTCAACTTGTCATGCTAGTAATAATATTGAATGCAGGCCAGACTACTTACCTTTTCAACCCTGCCCCACCCCACCCCCCCCCACCCAACAAAATATACTACTGAAATATTTTCCACACTCCTACTGTAATTCTTTCACTGATATCGCCTTTTCAACCTTTACCTAAATCTATGCAAGTAGAATGACGGATTATTAAAGACACGCCTATAGCGAAGAGGCCTACGAAACATGAATCATTGAATGAAAACAAACGGTATCGTTTAATAACGGGATCAAGCTTCTGCTCGTCAGAATCATAATCCTCATCACAGTTCCCACCGGCACCATCATAAAAATAGTCCGAAAGCAGGTCTTGGAGCTCTTCAGAAGCAAAACCGGGTCGATTCAAGGCCCTAGCTACTCTAGCACACGACACATCTACTGACGCTGGAGACGAAGCCAACACTTCCGGTTTCCAAAAAGAATCGGTCACTTACTTTGACAACTTGTTTCTAACAAATGCAACATAAATATTGCAAGAAAACACTTGAAATAGACGTAAGATGAGTTTATCTACATTAAAAAAATTCACTTTGAACTAAAAATCGTCGAAAATCTATAGGAAACACTTCCGTTTTTCACGACCCGGCAAGAGACGCATTCGAACACAACTTGTGTCACAAGCAAGCTTCAGAACAAGGAATTTCATGAAAAATTCATATGCCACGCACTTTGATGTACCAAAAAGTAGTACCAATAGTTACTTTTCACTCCCCAGACGTTATATATCAATCCACATTGGGGATTTCCCTTCATAGTCGGACAAGAAAAGTTGGGGTATCGGAGGTCAATTAGTGCCATTGTTTTAGCAAGGTGTGATCAACACCCTTATCAAAATCAACAAAATAAACAATGTTTTAGTAATTTTTTAACAAAATCTGTTTGGGATATTAAAGAAAAGTCTTAAATAAAGACAAAGAGGCAACAATCTTAAAATTGATGGGGTAGCCTATTTTTAGTGTTCTACGGCTGTAGCAGCGAATCAATCCTGGCGTCTTTAGCCGGGTTTTGTCATGCGGCAACACATATAATTATATAACAAAGACAAGTTCATCACTCAACCAGTTGGTGTAAAGGCAAGTCGCTATGACAAGACAGAAAGGAATGACAAGGGAGGCTTGCAGAAGAGAAAATGAAGAGGGACCTGGATGAGGTATGGTTTGTTGCCCATCTTGCGTATCTCAGCCATGTTACGCAGTTGTTGCTGCACCAGGGTGGCCTCAAAGGCGATCAGCATGAACAGCGTGAACAGGCTGTAGTACCAATACTCGTCCAAACACCACAGACCCACACAGAATACCTGAATGATAATAATAACGATGACGATAATAATAATAATGAGAATAATAATAGTAATAATAATAATGTCTTTTATTTATTTATTTCATCATAGAGATATATTTTAGAACAATAGCAATAATAATACTCAAAATAGTAATAATAATACCATAACATTTATAAAGCTCAGAACTTCAAAAAGATGAACTCCAATCGAAGCACCTGTCCACAAAGTACGCATCCATTTTAATGTCATGCACCACGTAATCGGCAATGCAAAAGTACAGCATCAAGAGAAACAAAGACAGGGATATAAATTATAATAGGTCTTCATTAACAAAAATATTGTCTGAGCAGGTTGGACTTTTACGGGAGATTTAGATGCTGAGACCACAGCAACATTTCTGAGGTCGGATGGCAAGGAATTCCATACAGTCGAGAGCAGAGAGACTGAAAGCTCGCTTTCTTGCAGTCTTCAGATGGCATGCAGGCACAACAAGTGTGTTACTCGTTCATTGTCTATTAATCACCTAAATGATTTATAAATAAACAAAATAATAAAATAGACCTATAAATTTAAATAACTAACTAAAAAAACTAAAATAATTAACTCATTAACTAGAAGAACTGAAACAAAAACAAACATTAAAACAATTTTCTCTCTCTCTCTCCATGGATTCTTCAATATATACTTCCATACTCTCTCTCTCTCTCTTTCCCTCAATCTCTCTCTCCACACCCCTTATTATACACAAAGCTCTTCATGCAATAGCCATGAAAAATATTTTTACCCCCAAAAAAATAAAAATAATGTTATAAAATTCTGCATAAAACTTCATGATTAAATAAAACATTTTGCAAGCTTTAAGAAAAACTGAAAAAAATTAAATCCCTTTGTATCCTAATGTTTTTCATGTCTACTGGTAGTAAAAAGCCTCTTTTCGCATGCTGAACACAGAGTTACAGTGTGCGAGGTCAATTTGCAAATTATAATGTCACCCCTTGTGTGGATGTATAGTGCAATGGGTTACAGGGAAAACTGACCTGGAACACAAAGAATGGTGCTGTTGCTCTCTCGCTGAACAGCTCTGCAAACCTTGGAATGTCCATCACCATCCTGCAATTTGTAAGACAGACATTATTCCATGAAAACAATACATCCGATGGCACTCATCATAAGCGCTAACTGGTTAATACAATGGATGCAAATTCTAATTCTAACCATGTAGTACACAACACAATACAAAATAATACATTAAAACATTTTATAGTATACAAATAAATTAAAACATTAAAAAAACTAAACACACAATAATACATTAAAACTTTTAGTACAAAATAATCTATTAAAATGTTTAACGCAAAATAATACAATAAAACATTTAGTATAAAATAATATATACATTAAAACATTTAATACAATACAAAGCAATACCTTGAGAAGAGAATGGCCAACTGAACACCTTACTGAGCTTTCGAGATTTTTATTTCTAGTAGTCAGAAATGACCAGTAATACAAAAATACTAAATATAATACCAGGTTAACATCTAATGGTACAAAATAAAATTAAAATATAGTATAAATACTGTAACCACCGCCCCCTCCCCCTCTACTCCCCTCCCCACCCCCCCAAAAAAATCGACATAAAGCATAAAATAGTACAATATAGCATAAACATTCAAAAAAATAAAAACACAGAAAATTCCCATTGGGGCTCGGCACACACAAAATTGTCTTACGAGTTGATTCCAAACTTCTTCTCCGCTGCGGCCACTTCTGCATCATCCTGGAAGCCCTTCCAGTCCATGTACCAGTGTATGCTATGGTTGATGGGGAATGTCAGTGGTAGGAATGTCTTCTTCTCCTCCCCATCGTACATATATTTGGTCTTTTGGAACAGGAACCATAGCTTTTCCCCGCCGTCTTCCTGTAGCATAGGGCCAACACAAACAAAGTGTAAAATTATTAATTAATTTATTTATTTTCAGTGTTGTGAGGGGGCAATTTTCCAGCTCAAGGAGTCAGCCGTAACGGGATCTATTCTAATTCAAGATACCCTCTTGCTGCCTTAGAGTTAGACGCAGCATCTGACGCCCAGACAACTGAGCACAAACATATCACTCTACTAGCGAGAGAGAGGGAGAACATAGAGACAGATAGACAGAAGGAGAAAGAGAGAGAAAGAGATCAAGAAAGTGAGAGGAGTGGAAGGGTGGGGGAGGGGAGAAAGAGAGAGAGAGAGAGAGACAGAGACAAAGAGAGAGAGGGGCACTCAGGCAGGCAGAGAGAACGATTGTGGTCACAAACAAACACAACCAAATTTGAGCTGATGTTCAAATAATTCTGTAGCCTAACTTAGTAACTAACTAAAACAAAGATTAAGAAGAAGAAGAAAAAAAAAGAAAAGAAAAAAGAACAAGAAGAACAAAAAGGAGAAGACTAGGAAATAAACAATTATGAAACTAGCATATATAGTTATTCTTACAATTAATAAATTGAAGTTCAAACAAATTCAAAGACTAATTCACTGAAACATTCCTGATGAAAATAAGATTAATTGTAATTCTAGTATCACTACTACGTACTACTACTAGTGAAGTATAAATAAGAACATTTATGATTTTTACATCTGAATGTATGAATTCATGACAGAGACTCCAGGGATTCTACGAAACCACCGAAATCAAACATCTGGGCTACATGACGGACTCTAACGATTTGCTGGGAAAAAAAAGAAAGAAAAACAGAATGTTTACTTTACCCTGCTGTAGTGTAATCGAATGAGCTCTGTTGAGCCATTGTTTGGGGTTGGCACCACTTTAACCCAATTTGCTGTATAAGGATTGTTCACCTGAAATCCAAAGGAAACAAAATAACAAATGAAATCCTTGATAATACACATAACAAGCCAGTCATAGCTTCGCCAGCATGGATGACGAACGAAGTCTCCATAAATACAAACACAAAATAAATAAAGTAAATAATACACTTTACAAGCATTAGTAGTAAGACAAACAATATAAATTTACTTTTATAACAAACTGTTTAGCTATGACCAATCAATGATAATAAATCAGAATAAAAAGCCTGCAAAGAGGCTTGATGTATTGTTTAGTTTAGAAGTTAGAGGCCTTTTTTTTTAGGCATAAACTGTTAAAGTTTAACACAATCTGTTGTCTGCTTGGACTTCCACTTCTTGATATAGCCTGATAGGCCTATATTATATAATACAAGGCTCCGTCTGCATAATATGGTTGATGTATTTTAATTATTACAAATAAAAGAAATAAATTATATTATATAATTTATTTATTTTATTTGTAATAATTAAAATACATCATTATATAATATATGATAATAATATATAGGCCTATCATTATCAATAATGTATCTAGTTTAGTTATATATATTATTATATTTTTTTGTTTTATTTCCCTACACCATATATATTGGATACAACACACTCAATACCGCCCATAATAACCACTAGGAATCCAGAAAATATTAACATAAGCCTAGAGAGCTAGTGAGACGTGTACTGTTTATAAACTGCCGAGGGTTATACTCTGTCCACTTCTGATGCCCAATCTTTTTGAGTCAAACATACACACATCATTTACATATTTAGACAAGCGCAACACTGAAGCCGTTTACTTGATTTATTAATGTTCACTTCGCTTTAAAAAAAAATTAATGTGTTTACCTTAGAACACGTCATCAAACACCGAACATCAATGGACCACATACAGAAGAGGGCAGTGAGAATCTGTAACAGACCGATGATTGCAAAAGCAATACAACCGGCTTCAAAATAGTCATCGACCCCATAAATCATCGTCCATATATAAAGCCATCCTGCGTATATGAATATGAACGGCAATATGTATCCATGTAGCACAACAGGCCTGATATTATGGTATGACAACCGCTGGATCTCGTCGTTTAAGGGCGCAGCCATTTTTCGAGAAAACGTGAGCGCCGCGGTGGAAGTAATTTTTCTTTTGAATAATAACATTGTAAAATCTTTACACTTAAGCTGAATGCATGCAGGTATATTGCTTTAATTTTTGCGTTATATTTCATATAAATCATTAGCATGCTACATTTTATAACTATTGTCAAGTATTATGCTAATCAGCGTTAGTCCGGGCTGAATAAGACTTCCTGCAAGAGGTCAAACTGAAAGTTGACGTTGTGAGGCGACGGCGGTTCACAAACCGCATTTGAGGTATTTTTAAAAAATGTCTTTATGCTTGATCTGTGGGCAGTATGTATAAGACATGCTCTTATAGTCATCGTCATCATATACCCTATAACCCTTAAACCGTAATTAATTCTAGCAATTTATTGACGTGTTTCTGCTCTGATTTCAGTGTTGATCAACGTTTACAGAACGAGGAGGGACAGGCCAAAAGATTTGTGTGCACTAGCTGTTTGCTGCGAATGTTTTTTTGAAACAGTTTTAAGAAAATGTGAGAATTTTCTTTATCAGCATTTATTTTTATCACCAAAGCCCTTTACATTCCACCTCTCTCTCTCTCTCTCTCTCTCTCTCTCTCTCTCTCTCTCTCTCTCTCTCTCTCACTCTCTCTCTCTCTCTCTCTCTCTCTCTCTCTCTCTCTCTCTCTCTCTCTCTCCCCCCTCTCTCTCTCCCCCCTTCTCCCTATCTCCCTCTTTCTCTTGATGATGATGATGTACGCACACATTCCATCGCACAGAATTTAAAGAACCTGACACTTGTGAGGTTATTGTTGTGTGGGTGAGAGGTATGACTTTTGACACAGTATAAAACACAATAGACGACACGGAAAGCTAACACGATTTATTCAAAGACTGTTGCCATCTTGGCAGGAACCCCGGTACAAGCCCCCGGATCAAAACGTCATCAACTCACGTCATAACTTTAGGTCATGCATATAATTAACCTTACATCCTCCTTTGTTTCTTTTTTCTTTTTTTTCTTCTTCTTTTTTTTTAAATATAAAACTAACACAACTTAAAACTTACTGTCTTGTAACTTGTAACATCAAACTGAACTTAAATCAATAATCCTCTACAAATGACAAAAACAGTGATTTCATTAACACGCATTCACACATGTGCTCTGCCAGTTCAAAGATCAAGTCTCTGGGGCGGCTTCACTACGCGGCCACTTCTGGTGACAGTGAAGTTTGTGTCAGTATCCCGCGATTCGACGGGTGGTGGAATTGTCTGTGGCTGTGACACTGAGTCCGGCTCCAGATCTATCTGGACTTCTGTTTCTCGTGGACTCGGAAGGGTAGAAGACACTGCTGGGTTAACCTTCACAGGTGTCGGCGGGTCTGACCTACGCCGATTCAAGTGACGTCTGTTTCGTCGGCGTCTTCCTAGTGGCGTCTCGACTAAGTAGGACGTTGGACCCACGGCTTTGACGATCACAGCTTTCTCGTCTTTTGGCTCCTTGATCCACACCGGGTCTTTCGGCGACAAGGCTGGCAGTGGTACGACCTGATGTCTTCGATCAAAGTGCTTCTTTTGGGCATCTTTCTGGATGGTCTCTGCTTTTTTCATGTTCTGCAGCTCTGGCCAATCTGGAGTCAAAAGAGAGGGAACCACTGGCACTCTGGTTCTCAATCGCCTTCCCATGGACATTTCCGATGGGCTGTATCCACACTGTAGTGGAGTCGCTCTGTACTGTAGCAATGCTAAGTACGGATCTCCAGATTTCTCTAGGAGACCTTTTACTGTCTTGACTGCACGCTCGGCTTCACCATTCCCCTCTGGGTGGTGTGGACTGCTGGTGGTATGGGAAAACCCATACAGCTCTGCAAACTGTGCGAACACTCTTGATGCGAACTGCGGCCCATTATCTGAATGGACGTTCTCCGTAATTCCATGTCTGGCAAATATGCTCTTGCAGTGCAGGATCACTGTGTCTGAGGTAGTAGATGAACAAAGGTGTGCTAGCTCTATGTAGCGTGAAAAGTAATCCACAACCAAGAGATACTCTTGGCCCTTCCATTCAAATAGATCCATTCCAACACGTTGCCAGGGGTAATCTGGTACACTGCTTGGCTTCAGTGGCTCTGGTCTGTTGCGTCGCTCCCTTTCGCACATTGCACATTTTTCTACCATGTCCTCGATCTGTCGGGACAATCCTGGCCACCAAACGCAGCTCTTTGCTAGGGCACGGCACTTCACAATGCCCTGATGACCATCTTTGTGTATACGGTCAAGTACGTCCTTCCTCAAGACTGCAGGAATGACCAATCGGGTGCCAAACAACAAGAGTCCTTCTTGCACCGACAGGTCGCTGCGTGCAGCATAGTACTGGCGTAGCTGTGTTGCCAGCTTCTTCTTGTCAGCAGGCCACCCGTCTCTGCAGTATTCCATGATCTTGCTGCAGTCAGTGTCTTCCTGCTGCTTAGCCTTAATTTCGGCAAGCCTCATCTCGCTTGCTGGTAGTGTGTCAATGACAGACTGCACAAACGCTCTGGTGTCGCTCTCCATCCTCAGGTCAGCATCCTCAGATGATCCGGCAGGTGCTCGGGACAACGCATCTGCTGTAGTCAGGTTTTTACCTGCTGTGTGGATCACATGGTAGCTGAAACGCATCAGACGCATTCTAAATCGCTGTATGCGGGGCGACAGTTCATCTAGACCTTTGGTCTTCAGCAGGGCTAACAACGGACGGTGGTCCGTCTCTAGGGTGAACAATGGCAGACCAATCAGGAAGTCGGCAAACTTCTCACATGCCCAAGTGCATGCTAATGCCTCCTTTTCCACTTGCGCATAGCGCTGTTCCGTCGCCGTCAGTGATCTTGACGCGAAGAACACAGGCTGCCATTCCCCATTCTTCTGCTGTTGTAGCAACACACTGCCCAATCCATATGATGAGCTATCGGCGGACACCTTTGTCGGCCGATCTGGGCTGTAATGAGCAAGCACAGGAGGACTGCTCATCTTCTCTTTCAGCTGGACAAATGCACGCTCTTGGGCGTCATCCCATGTCCATGCTACTTCTTTCTTCAAGAGTTCACGAAGTGGTCTCGTCACTTCTGCGAGATCTGGTGAGAACTTCTGCACAAAGTTCATCATCCCAAGGAGACGTCTTACTTCTGAGACGTTTGAGGGGCGAGGAAACTTCTGTAACGCCTCCACTTTCACTGGATCCATCTTAATGCCTTCTTTGGAGATCACATGACCCAGGAATCGGACGCTGCTCTGACTGAACTTGCACTTGTCATTCAGTGTGACCTCAGCCTGCTCCATTCTCTGTAGTACCGTCTCCAGTCTCTGACCATGCTCGGCTTGACAACGCCCTGCTACCAAAATATCATCAATGTCACATATGACACCCGGAATGTCCTGCAACAACTGCGACATGCGACGATGAAACACTTCCGGTCCCGATGAAATGCCAAAGGGCAGGCGAGTGTAGCAAAATCGCCCAATCGGTGTAATAAACGTTGTCAGTTCCTGTGAGACCTCATCTAGCGGCACCTGGTGAAAACCCGAGTTACAATCTAGCTTTGTAAATACTGTGGCGCCTGCCAACTGAGCCAACAGCTGATCAGTAGATGGTAATGGGTAGTTCTCCCGCCTGACGTTTTCATTTAACCTTGTCAGGTCTACACATAGTCTAATGGCATCACTGTTCCCCTTGGGCACCACCACAATTGGAGCGCACCAATCGGTAGGTGTCGTCACTGGACGGATCACCTCCAGATCTTGCAATCTTTTCAGCTCCTCTTCCACTTTCTTCTGTAATGGCAGAGGAACTCTTCTTGGCGCTGACACAGCAAATGGCACAGAATTTTCTTTCAGCCTTATCTTGTAGGGCTCTCTCATGTGTCCTAAGCCTGTAAACAGCTTGGGGTGTGCCTTTCTGTGCTTATCTGCCGGCAAATCTGCTTGCACTGCTTGTACTAGCTTCACCAACTGCAGCGCTTCAAGGGCTGGGCGACCCAGTAAAGGCTGCTGTAGGTTATCCACCACGTAAACATCTTGTGTTGTGGACACTCCCTTACATTCCATCACAGCACTGAACTTGCCTCTCACGATAAGTGAGTTCTGCCCCGGGCCAAAAAGCTGTTTCTTTGTCTTTTGTAGCTTGCTCTTCTTTGCATAGCTAGGCGGCACAACTGTCACATCAGCCCCTGTATCCAGCTTGAAGTTCACCATCTTCCCATCCACCTGGACTCTAGCATGCCATGGCTCTGTCCCATCTCCCGTGACAGGCCCAACCACTGCTTCTGTCCTCTCGGTGGAAACGCTTGGCGAGAGCTGACCCTGTCCTCCACCACGAAGGTGTGGCATACGCAGGTCACTCTGCTTTTCATTGGAGCATAGGTCCTGTCCTCCACCACGCAGGTGTGGCTTACACGGGCCTATGTCCTTTTTACCTGAGATAAGGTTCTGTCCTCCACCACGCGGGTGTGGCTTACGCGAACCTTTCTTGGTGTCTTGTGAAACTTTTTTAGCACTAGACACTGTGTCCAACAGACCATGATCACCATCCACTTCATGAATGTTCTTCTGTGAGTGTGATTTTCTGTATTCTGTCTGCGACTTGCTGTAACACACTGCTGAAAAATGTCCCTTTTTCTTGCATTTATGGCATTCAGCATTCTTGGCAGGGCAGGTTTCTTTCTGTATGTGATCATAACCACACTTGTAGCATTTTATTTTTGCTGGCTGGCCACCTCTCCTTCTCTGGAGAGCATCTACTGCCTCTGTACTACCAGTCATGGCTCTTGCTTGTGAGTGTGAAGCTTCATGTGCTCTGCACATCTCAATTGCTGTTGACAATGTCAACCTTCTGTCCTCCAGCAGTTTCTGTCGGATAACGTCATCTTTGACTCCAAAGACCAGCCTATCACGAATCATCCGCTCCTCTTTATCACCAAAACCACATGTCTTGGCTAACTTGCGAAGTGCAGCAACATAAGCATCTACTGTTTCACCCCCTTCTTGGTTTCTACCATTGAAGATAAATGTTTCATAGATCTCATTGGTTTCTCCTATGCAGTACTGTTGAAACTTAGACATCACCACTGCAATGTCATCTTCGTCTTCCTCAGCTGTGTATGAAAATCCGTCACACAAATCAAAAGCATCCTCGCCAATGATTGAGAGAAATACAGCTTTTCTGTACTTCTTATCTTCTGCATCTAACCTTGTTGCTGTCTCATAATTGTCCCACTGTCTCTTGAACTTGCGCCATGTAGCTTCTAAGTTCCTAGAGTGGACATCCAATTTTCCTGGTATTGGAATATTTGGCCTAAAACACTTCGCATTTTGTGTTGCTGGGGCTACTGCTTCGTGTTCCTCCATGTTGGGATTTTTTTTTTTTTTTTTAATGACGCAATAGCTCTTCCGCCCGGTCGATTGTCAATACAATTTCAGAAAAGTTTAAAAGTCACCTTGTTTCCTGAATTATCAGTGTCAAAAGCTCCGTTTTCTGACACCATGTGAGGTTATTGTTGTGTGGGTGAGAGGTATGACTTTTGACACAGTATAAAACACAATAGACGACACGGAAAGCTAACACGATTTATTCAAAGACTGTTGCCATCTTGGCAGGAACCCCGGTACAAGCCCCCGGATCAAAACGTCATCAACTCACGTCATAACTTTAGGTCATGCATATAATTAACCTTACAACACTCATGTCCTAAACAGGTGAGTGCCGTCTACACAAAAACACTCAGCATCCCCTAGGTCCCTTCTCCCCATTCCCGGTCGACCAGGATTGTGCTCAGTCGTCAGGACGTCAAACTATGCGCCCAAAAGTTGCAAGTGGGCTCCTCGGGCAGCTTGAGTTAGATCCTGTATCGACCACCGCCTTGAGCAGCTCTTGAGCTAGAAAAGCTAAGTGTAATTAAATTTTACTGAAATTATGTCCCTTGTAGTTGTACAGTTCTGTAACTGGTTTTTACTGTCAGCAGGGATGTTTCCATGAAGTTAGTGGAGCAGCAGTGTGGGCGATACCTGTCCATGTTTTCCGACTGCATTCATCAGTTCCCCAATACTTGGCATATGGATTGTGAGAGGCAGAAACTCAAGCTGGCCAAATGTGCGGAGCATGAGTAAGTTCCTGCTCGATTTTGGCTATACCATAGTGAGGTTGTTTTTTCCACTTTTAATAATCCTATCCTATCCCGTAACTCGGAGGTCGTAGGGGCAACACAGATGATTGTTTAACCAGAGTACTCCATAGTTTACTTTTAATAAAGTAAAGAAAAGAGATAAATAATAAAGACTTTTTATAGAGTGCAGTTCCCTGTAACCAGGATACAAGCGCTCATTCACACAGTCATGCCAGACTACTTACATTCAAAACAATGGTATCGTAAATTACAGCTTAAAAGATGTAATAATAATAATAATACAGGTTGCTATATACGCGCCTTTCCCCAAATCAATCGGGCTCAAAGCGTGGCAATTTATACCAACATACACGCTCACCTGTCTCATCCACCCTCACACACACCAAATCCCACACACACATCCATCACTCAAACAGGTGGTGTAAAGGCAGGGAGATCGCTATTAGAAGACAGAAAGAAAATGGAATTTTTATTTTTGACATTTTTATATTGACTGCGTCCTGTACCATTATTGAAGGGAGGGAGGAAACCGGAGTGCCCGGAAAAAACCCTCGGTGACCTCAATAGTCTCGTACCTAAGTCACATACGTTCGCCCCTTGCGGGAATCGAACCTGCGACCTTCGGCATAGGAAACCGGCGACTTATCCACTGCGCCACGAGGCCACCCCAGGGTTATGTAGTACAACATCCTCCTTTGTCAGTATCACACTGTGCCAAAAGTATACCTATGTACCTTTGGTGGGGAAGAAAAAATCATAATCATGTTTAGAGGTGAAATGCCACATGAAAGAAATGGGTCTTTAGGTTTGAATTGAAAGAGAAAAGAGTTGGAGCGTTTCTCAAGTCAGCAGGCAGCGGGTTCCAGACAATAAGGGCTATGTACAGTTCATTGGTGGAAAACTGTATCTGTAACACAACATCAAGGATAATTATTAAATACTGATGTGTGTTTCTTGGGAAACCCACTTTACTCCCGTTTCCTACTCCTTCGGATGAGAGTATAAACCGAGGTCAAGTCTGTTTCGCATACATTCCATCATAACGGACTTTAAAGATCCTGATGCTCATGTCCTAGACGGGTGAGTGTCGGTGACAAGAACACACCCAGCATGCACCTTGGCTGCGCATGCCAAAAGTTGTGGAATCATTTTCCTCGAATACGGGGTATCCACTGTATTACAAAGAAGAAGAAGAAATCAAATTTGATGGTCTGTTTCTGAGACCAGTGCGTCATTTTGACACGCTGACATCAGCTGTGACTCTGAGAATTCTTGCTGAGCTCGCTACTCTCTCATACTGTGCTTTGTGCAAAAGCTGATCATTTCTATTTTAATGTGATGAGCAGCAGACAGTCTCTTTCTATTTAGCTTCTAAAAATGTATTAAATATTATTTTGTATATACTTATAATGTTACTTGCTTGGTGATGCGGAGCAGGCAGTCTTTTTCTATTTAGTTTCTAAAAATGTATTAAATATTATTTTGTATATATTTATAATGTTACTTGCTGGATGACAACATGACCACCCCCACCCTCCTTTTGACCTCGTACAAAAAGTTTCAAGGGCATTTTTGGTGTCGAGTAAGACAACACCCTACTTTTGTAAAACGGAATTATTTCAGCATTAAACAAAAATCTGTAATATGTATGTTTGAAACCTGCACAGATTACAACCATCAGCGATTCTTGTTATCTGAAGCTGACAGATTAGGAGCGTCTGCTTTCACATTGCTGATCAGAAACAATACCGCTGGATCACATGATAATAAGATGTACATGTCACAGGAAGAATTAGAATGTACTGCGATTCAGAATCTACCAAGTGTTTATTGATATTGCTAAACGTCTTAAGATGAATTTTTGTTAAAGTAAACTCCAAAAAAGGAAAGAAAAGTTAGAAAATAATGCAGTTTTTTTTAAATTTATTTTTTTTAATGGAAAACACAAAAAAAGAATGGGTTGTGACCTGTATGTGTATTTGTGAGTGTGTGTGTTTCATATTGCCTGCACAGGCCAACCATTGTAAAGATCAAGGAGAAGTGTCGTCAAGAATTCACCAGCTATGAATCCTGTATTGGGGACAACCCCACAGAGACCTTCAACTGCGTGGAACAGTATGCCGTCTTCAACAAGTGTGCTGAGCAGCACATCACTCCTGGTAGGGAAAACGTTGGGTTGGAGACAAAAAAGGGAGAGATAAATTGGGCTGGAGAGAGCAAAATTAAGGGTTGGAGAGAGGGAGAGAAATTGGGTTGGAGAGAGAGGGAGAGAAATTGGGTTGGAGAGAGAGGGATTGGGTTAGAGAAAGAGAGAGACATTGGGTTGATGAGAGAGAGGGAGAAAAATTGGGTTTGCAAGAAATAAAGAAATTGGGTTGTAGAAAAAGAGAGAAAATTTAAATTGGAAAGGAAAAAGGAGAGAAAATTTGGATTGGAGAGAAAAAAGGAGAGAAAACTTTATATTGGAGAGAGAGAGAAAAAAAAGGAGAGAGAAATTTGTGTTGGAGAGAGAGAGAGAAAGAAATTGGGTTGGTTCTGTTTCATCAAGGATTGCTGAATCCAGCCTCATCAGTCAGTATTTGTAATGTTATCTCGTCATTTCAGAAAACAAGAAGAAGGTGGAAGAGAGGACTTCATCAGCGAAGAACTCATCTAGGTGACGGAGCTGCATGTCATTCCTCGTAGACCTAGCCCTAGGGATCTCCTCCTGCTTCTGAATCTCATTATTATTATTATTACACCTTGATTGCTGACAGCCTTTCAACTTAATTTGCTTGCGGAGTTTGAGTTTCTTTGTGAGATATAATCTACTCCATGTGTATGCTTTGACTTTGAGCCCTGACAATATCAGAAAAAAAAAAGAACATGATCTGACTTGGTGCAGTCAAATAAAGCAGGCGTAGATCTACTGACAAAGGAGAAACTAACCTGCTTTATCATTATTGAAGTAGTAATTTGTCATTTGAACAACAGCTACTGACAAACGACCTGAAGTGGAGACAACTCCTCATCAGCACCCTTCATACTGGATCTTCCCTGTTGAAGAGGAGGAGGAGGATGATGATGATGATGATGATGATGATGATGATGATGATGATGATGATGATGATGAAACGGGTTTTCTGAAGATAGCCTGGCAAGCTGAGGTGTTGAAGAAGATGGCGATGATAGGGTTCAAACCCCACATGGGACAAACTTAATGTTCTTTGAGTTCCATTGAAGAAAAAGCCAATGGTTGCATCCTACATGGTGATGCTGATGACAATGTAGCTGCTTTATTGAAGTAGTACGCCCTTTTTTCTAGCTTACTAGTCTGCTCCATATTTATCTTGCTTGCTGCCATGATAGATTTGTTTTCTCTTGCAAATGAATGCAAACTGCATTGTATGACTTCCCTTGGCATTATTTATTATTAGCATTTAAAAATGTAACACACGCACACAATTATTTAATGTTTGATTAGCGTGGACTTCACAATAAAAATCTATATATTCACCCCACAATACAAACTTTCCTGGTTTCCAACAAATCTGCATGAGCTGTGTCCTAAGCAGTCCAGAAACTATATATAAAAATTGTTTCTCCATTATTGTTTGTTTGTGTTGTACAGTGCAGAGCAGCGTCTTATTCCGTGTCTTTTTTCACCAGCGATGGTGATGGTGATGATGCTGTATTAATAACAATGTCTCATTCTGTGTGTATGAGCAGCAACCACTACATTTTGACATGTTTGAAATGGCTACTAAAAAATCAAGCTCAAGTATAATGTTTTGTGTTGCTACCCTTACCCCTGCTCATCAATCCCTCTCATTGCCTGACGTGCATAGCAAGGCCAGTCTATGTAGTCACCTCCCACCCCCTCACCCTCCACAATAAAATCTTTCCAGATTTTTGCAAATATATGTGCGAAATGAGTCGTTTAAAGTGCAAAAATGGCATTAAAAACAACAATTGTCTGCCCGTCCATTTGTCCTCCCTCTGCCATTCGTTGTCTGTGCAAAACTTGCAAGTGAATTAATATCTCAGAACCTGTTTTAACGATCACAACATAAAAGGTCATGTGACGGTCAAGGTCACTAAAAGTCAAGGTCATCCCAAGGTCACTGGTTTGTGTGTGTGTGTGTGTTTTTTTTAGGGGGGGGGGGGGGGGGGGCATAATACAACTTTTGCTGTACAGTAGTTTATTTGATAGTACATGAGTGTATTTGGAGCTGGAGGTCAAGGTCATAATAATACGGGTATTTATATAGCGCTTTTTCCTTATGACATCAGTTCAAAGCGCAGTTCTCACTCATTTAAACGTAACGTTAACATCAAAATACATACGGAAAGAAGCGAAACCAAAACGAGACACTAAATAAATTATGCATAAACATAATACACACATGAAAAAGAATATTTATAAATGTAATATAAATATGAGGGAAGATGGGGCAGGGGGATGGGGCTGTATGGTGTGACAGCGGAGTCTGAATCACAAAAGAAAGAATGATGATGGTGATGGGAGGGGGTTAACAAATTGTGTGTGTGTTTTTTTTTTTTTGTTTTTTTTTTGTAATTTAGTTCTTTTTTATGATTTTATGGTGCATTTTATTTGTTGCAAACATTTGTTAACTAGTTTAATAACTTTTGTGTGTTGGGTTTTTTAAAATTATTTGGTAAAGGCTTGGTAAAGATTGGTGGTTATTTTAAATGTTGATGCACGGTTTTTTCCATGTTTCTGTTTGGGAACTACATCGAATGTAAGATAGTTCTGAAGATTTTGTATATGTGCCAGCTTATTGTGTCAGTAACAGAATGTTTTTAATTGTGAAGAATGTTTTTTTGTTTTTTTAAATACACCAACAATTCATTTAATGCAAACTTGTACACATATATTTACAACTAATACTTACATTGTCTAATGTTTCGGACACTATTAAATTCTTGGATTATTTTTTCACTCCAAATTTTCTATCACTGAATCCCGTCAACAAAACCAATATCTTTGTTAGGATAGAGTTTGTTTGGTAGGACCAAACCATATTTGTATGAATCCGCACAAAAGAAATATTTATTTGACCTATATGGTTTTATCAGTTTTGAAATAAATACAAATGAAGTACATCTCTCACCGTAACAATGTTTCAAGGCGCAAATGGACAAATCGTTTTATCATTCACAATTTTACTTTCATGTTTTTGCGATCATTCCGTTGTAAATTTATACAACCATGATGCCCTGCATGCACCAAACCGTTAGTGATGTTTTGTCATTTGTAGTGTAGTGTACTAGGAAGAAGACAGGGTAAGATGTTATTTCATGAATGCCGTTTCAGAGGTTTAAATTTGACTAACGTTTTGTACCATTTTTAAAATACTGTATTTTTCAATAAATTATTTTGTGGAAGATTTGAACAGAATAAAAGATATTCTGAATTGGATGATTGCAAGTTTTTTACATTTGTTAAATTAAGTATTTTTTTCCAAAAATCATTTTGTTGAAGATTTTTTTTTTAAATGTTTTAAATGAAGATAGTAAAAAAAAAATATATATATAAATTGGTTAATCATGTACTTTTTAAAAAAAAATGAAGTATTTTTCAATAATTTATTGTTGAAGATTAAAAAGTCTTGATGTTGTGACATTGTTTTAGGGCAGATTTGTATCAGCTTGATTGCAAATCATTTACCTGTGTGTCTGTGGGTGTATACTATTAATGTGTGTGAGTTAGACTGATCAAAGCCATAAGATAAAATTATATGAAATGTTTAACAATAAGAGTAATGAAGCGTACAAACATATATTCAATAACACACACACACGAACTTAAAGAGCACCAAGGACTCGCTTTTAAATACACTTTCATAAATTTAAGACAATGTGGGTTTTTTTGGTAGCATTTTTCCGTACAACATTTTATTCTTTTTTTCCTTTAAAAATGAAAGTTGTGTACATTAAAAAAAAAATAATAATAATTACGAGATGACAAAATGAAACTGTAAAACATTCACTCTGATCAGGACAGTGGACAGTCTATCAACTTGGCAAGACAAAATAATGAACAGTACCACCCACAACGAGCAGAACAAAGACAGTTGAAGTCTGTGAATAATACAGAAGACGATACAATAGCAAGAAATTTTTAGAAAAAAGTCCACATTCAGAGCCAAACAATGCTAGCAACAACTTAATTTCAAATGTCAGACTTTAACAACTGCCGCTTCAAAAACAACATAAGTTTGAGCTCCAACAAACTTATAAAAAATTTGTTTGTTTAAATGATGCACAATAAAGCTCCATATTTATTGAATAGATCAATGGTAGAAGTCACAAACACTAAGTGCACTCCTTGTGCATTTTAGTAGTTGTTTTTGATTTAACAGTACTTTAACTGAAATCACAACATAGGAAATTATGCACAACACATTGACCCAAACTTTTACTGTGACAGTGTAATTTCACAAGACTGGACAACTGCAGTCATGTTATGTACAATGATAATGGGAAACCAGCATATAACGAAATAATACCACCAAGCCCCTTAGTTATACAAATGATAAGCCCATCGTTCAACATTCACACACACACACAAAATCGTACGCACATTTTCCTTTTCATAGCGGCGACTCTTCTCTAAAGTCTGTATAAATCAAAACATGCGATGCCTTTAGAATTTGTAATTGTAATGAGGCTGTTGCTTTTGTTATCATTATTATTACACATACAAGCTATGTACCACTGAATGTAAAAGTTGTTTTTTTCCCCCTTCAAACCACTCAACCAGTGTTTCAGTCTAGGACTGTGCTTACATACTATACTAATCATACATTAGCACCACTATAAAATAATCTTATAGATGGACGAGTATTATCATCCTTACCTATCTGCTCTTATTTCATGTATATTTCTTAAAATTCAAAACCACAAACAAATTGCTGTTACCCGAGTTTTTTTTTTAAAAATAACAATTTGGTCATTCTCTTGTTATCTAAGACAACATAAATGAGAATACAACATAAAAGATGGGCAGTCATAAAATAAAACATAATAGCTGTCTAAATAAATCAAAAGTGCCTCCTACATTTCAGCAAAAATTTCTTTTCAATGATGTCGATTTCAGTAGCAAAAATAAATTTTCAAAAATGTTACAAACACACAACTGTTTATCAGAACGGTTAATTAAGCTAAATAACAGTCTTTAATTGAAATAAAGAGTATACAATTAAAGAACTGCACAGCAGCCAATAATTTCTGATACGATTATTATTCGTAAGGTAAATCTGAACAACAAAGCGGATCTCTTTGGTATGCTTACAGTACCAAATAAAATTAAGAACCACCCAAATTCTCAGCGGATGCCAAAAAACCAGCAACAAAACAATGAAAACCAGCATGCCTTCTAAACAAATTCAGATCCAGGAATGAGAAACCACAAAAATTAACTTCAGAAAATCTGTTAAAACAATAATACAGAAGAAAATAAAGAAAACGATTAAAAAAAAAGCTATTTCAGTGCCCAAACTTGTGGGCTTTTTCTTCCTTATATGAAGCAAACTCCACCTAAAAGAAGTGGTTGTTACCGTCCGTAACTGTTCAAACGCGTTTCATGTATTCCTTCGGTTTTGCATCATGATAAATAAGAAAACGTCACTCACTTAAAAAATAAAACATACAAACCAATTTTAAACAAAAAAATTTTTCTAAATAATACTTACAATAATATTTTGACATTAATATTAATCAAACTGGAAAGACAGAACAACAACGGCAAGTACCTTGAACAAAAATTGAACAGCAGATGTGAACATCTGGAACATGCACAGAAACAAAAGTACACAAACAAAATTTTGTGTTTTTGTTGTTTTCTTGTTTGTGTATGTTTAGGAGGGGACAAATTTCAATAACAAAAAAGCTAAATCAAAGTACTCTTTAATCACAATCCTCTGCAAAAAAATCTTACAATAATATATTTCACGACTAGATCTACAGAATACAAACACAAAAATCTGAATAGTTCTTGAATAATTTGTATCAATCTCTTTACAAAACACTGCCTAGCTCAAACATATCCCTTGTTTACAGTCTCACAGCAACAATACACAATGAAAAACTAGTCAGTCTTACAGCGACAATACACAATGAAAAAATAGTCAGTCTTACAGCGACAATACACAATGAAAAAATAACAAGCGTATCGTGTACATCAACCAATAAAATGAACAATGATTACTCCACAGGCTAAACCTATCCATACACCAAGTGTACTTGTTCTCCAACACGTACGTACACACACAAACACAGAAAGCTGCAATAACCATCACATTCTAGGCAAAATAATTGATCAACGCATAATGAATAGTCACATTTTATGCCAAATAATGGATCAATGCAGCAACATCAGTATTACAAATCCAAGCCAAATCTATTCCAATAATTTTAGACAAAAAAAGATCTTTGGTATTATTAAAGTACAGTTCTGAAGTCTTGTTACCAGTTAGCCACTATGTAGCAAGATTTTATAAGTACTTGCAGTCATGTTAATTTGAAACAATGAACTATTAAAAAATACTCTTGACATCCTAAACATTTTCGCTTTCAAAGGTTTATATTATTTTGACTGAAAGCAAGATTCAGTTACCATTGTCAATTAAAAAAAAAAAGTTTCAATGAAGCTGACTTTTCAATCTTATTTTCATGGTAATAGCTATACTATGAACCTTTGCAAAATAGCAAAATTGTCTCCAATGATGAACTAATCAAGATGAACATATTATTTCTAGGGTATATAAAATGAAAAGAGTTAATGAAAAAAACCAACACCCCATAAGGTAATATCTATACCACGCAAATGTCATTGGTTGTTGATTTCCATACTATGAACTCATAATGATCATTTACTTCGTATCGTGCTCTTCATGTATGATTCTACAATGATACTGTATTCGATCTTTCAAAATAAAACTCTTTCTAGCTAATTAAATGCAATGAAAAATACTTTCAGCAGAAATTGATTAACGTTAACCCCACGAAGCAAAAAGCCTCTGTAAATGCAATGACCATGAAGGGGTGGAAGATGATGATAACACCGACGACAAAGATGATGATAATAGTGACGATGACACAAAACCGGTAATAATATATATTCAACCACTGTCCATTCTTATTCATTTTCTGGGCCTCAACGCACATAACATAAATGTCATGACTTGCAGAAACGGCATAACAAAAATCTGAGCTCTAGGCAAGACGCAATCCACAGACACTAAAATATAACATGTATTTATCAACATAATAATTACAGTCACAAACTATGTTTGATAGTAAACTGTACAGGCATCAGCGCTGGGATAGGAGGAGGGAGGGGGGGGGGGGGACCTTTTCATGTCTGATGAGCATTTAAGTCACACTAATTAAATCAATGTTTAACATCATTCATACTAATAAACAATACAAGACAAAATATTTCTTTTTATCTTCAACAACAAAAGAAACCAACCTTTAAGCCCCCCAAATTGTCCGATTTGACAGGGACTTTTCGACACAACACACACAAAAACAACGACATAAATTCGTCACAAGAAAAATATGGCATGTTTTCATCAGTCTTTCTACATATCAGATCCTGAAATAAAGCAACCGTTGGCCTAAGCTCTCACACTCCCTCTGTACACTGTTAACTGGCTGGCACTAATTGGTTTGTAACATGATAAATTAGTCCAAAAAAGTCTTCCATGAGAAAGATTCTGCTGCCTACTCTTCATAAAAGAGGCAATTTACTTCAGTTGGCAACTAGATAAGTAAAGCACTAACAAGATTTGTGTTTTGTTTTCTAGTGTCAGTGTATTCAAAATAAGTATGAAATGAACGGTACTTCACTCTAGTGATGAAAACATCTTCAAACATCTGGATGCCCTGAATACACGTTTCATGAAAATCTGGAGAAAATCATCCTTCAAAAATATAAATAAATAAAACTGAATACATTAATAACATTAAGTTATTAAAATCCACTTTCTTTGTTCAGTTTAGATGACAGCAGCAAATCAATGTTTGCGCTGTATCTTAAATGTAACCTATTGCCACACAAATAAAATTAAACTATAATTGCTTGGCTTGCTTTGGGACTCCCATTCAAGTGTTTCTCTCCCAGCTCCCTACCCGAAGAATTATTATTAAAAATATGAATAATTTCCTTATCACTTTTCAATTTCTTTGTTCTGTCTTTGGTGGGGGTGTTTACTCTTTGTTACAATCATCTGAATATCTGCATGAATGCAAAATGTGTAACAACAAGTCTGCACAAATCATTGCCAAAAATAGTGAAATTACTGAATTTTTCACAACAATGGAACCAGTGCTGAATGTCTACACAGTCTATGTTACTATCATATTGTCACCACAATGGGACCATGATTGGGAGAAATTACTACTTTTTACACAATGGAAATAGTATAGACTTTTACACAATGGAAAAATTATTGAACATCACAAATCTGCCAATTGGGGAAATTGATATAATGTCAATGAACAGTATCTTCCCCTGCTGAAAACAAGAAGAGCCCAAAATAAGTCTAATTAGTCAAATGACCTCAGATCTTACAACAATGTCATTTAACGACTGCAAACCGAAGTCGGTGGGGTGTTTCATTTGTCAAAATATTTCGTATCTGAGAAGAACAGCGTTGTCGGAAAGCTAAAAAATCAAATCTATCGAGAGCAGCCGTTCGTTTAATAATGTTAACTTTGGAGTAACAATCCCCGACGTTCGAAGCTAGCTCGCGTCCACAGTTTCAGCTCACCAACGCCAAGGAGAAGGTGGTAGCATCAAAGAAGAAGAAGAGACGCACAGCAAGTCTGATCAGGGGGGATAGAGCACATAGGAGGTTGACTTTTCAAAGTTGCCCGCACACACTTTCTCTCGTCTTTCACTCACTCAGTAAGTTACTGCAACAGAAAAAGTGACAGAAAATCATTTTATTAGTTTTGGAGTAATATCACAACTCTCTTAGAATAACATCACAATTATCTTAGAGTAACCTCACAACTATCTGATAGTAACATCACAACAATCTTAAGCTTCCATCTTCTAATAGCGAATTTGGCATCCATTATTGCGGCTTATATAGCTTCCATTTTTATTATTATTATTACAATCTAGCATCATAGTGAATAACCTTATAATCTTTATGGATATTACTGAATAATATAATTAGATATTACTGAATAATATAATTGGATATTACTGAATAATATAATTGGATATTACTGAATAATATAATTGTCTTCACAGGATATCGGTGAACAGCCTGGTATCTTCACAGAACATTTTAGTGAATAACCTATGTTCATGTCGGAGTAATACATTTGTTCAATGGAATAAATTCATTCACAATGCAACAAATCAACAAAAAGGCTTCACTAGAAGTTTCATCACATTCAACAAAAAAGACGACCCTGAACATGAATTTGAACTTTTTAAAAGACCGTTATGCATTGTTTACAAATAATTGAACAGAGAACCATTTCTTTTCTTAATGAATGTTAGATAATCATATCAAGGTGAGGGTTAATGCCATATCACACAAATAGCAACAGACATTTCGTAAGGACATAACACTAAGAACCATGTTGATGTTGTCTACGACCTGAAAGAGATGTCTGTCATTTTGATCAAAGAAGAAAACATGAAAACTAAAGTAAGTCTTAGCGGATTCAATGTGTTCTCATTTTAAGAAATTGTTCTTTTTCTTCTTTTCTTAAAAATTAAAATTGTGGATTTTGTGTGAGGGTGTGTTGTTGTTTTTTTAAATTACATTATTTTATTTATTATTATTTTTTTTATAATTACAGCCTCCGCCAACAGTCATCTGTTAAACTATTCTTTTTTCTTTATTTTGAGCTTCACCACAGTGTGAAAAGAAGGCAACCTTCACAAACAATAAATCAATCTCTACAGCATGTTTGTTGACACCACCATCACCACTACCACTTCACTTCAAGGGTAAAGGTACAGCAATCCCAACAACACATCACAACACCTCAAAATAAAACAACAAACAAGTCTAACAACGAATGTTCAAATAAATAAAATAATAATTATTTTAAATAGGTGTTGAGTCGGCTAGTACTTTATCGAAATAAAACTTTTATCATGTTCATAATTTTTGGTAGTAATATTTATTTTATTATAGTGCGCATTTCCTGAAAAATTCAGCTTAATGTGAGAGGCGGTTGGAAGTGATCATAATTAGCATTTTAAAGTTTATTTCAAATTTTATTTCAGATCTCCGCTGCTCATCACAAAATAAATATCCTTGTGTGTATCATGATGAGCACAATACTTCAAGTCTTTCACTGACAACTACAAATACCAGTCAAACATGTATCATACTCACAGCCCTAGTTCCACCAAATGACAAACAAGGTTACCATACTCCATACAAACTTTACATATGTTACTATAACCAACCCCATACAATGCTACCAAAAAAAAAAGTATTATATAAAACTTCAATCAGAAAATTTCAGTAACAAATGTATGTTATTGAGTGAACAACAAATAACATTCTGTATCCAAACGGCGGTACCCCTGATAAGCCCAATGCTATCGGTTATATCTCGTTAGTGCTAAGCGGATGTTTAGTGATAGCAAGGAATGAACAAGTATCGTTATCTCAATACCTTAACCATCATAGTCATAAAAACCCATACCAGAACGCACAAAGAAATTAAGAACTACAGATACCTGGACTACTAATTTTCAGTACACCTTTTGCGGTCCATCTGGCTGTTACTAAGCTTATAGAAGCAGTCAGCCCGAAAGAGACGCTGACCCTAATCTCATGTGTCAGAGGCTGTTGAGAGCGTACAGCCTCTGTTTGATAGATCTCCAACACACAGCTAGCGCCAATGTCGCCTGTTTAGCTGAAACTGGCCTATTAATTAGATCTTTTCCCCCTCCCTCTAAGTAAAACCATAGAGCTGACAACACGAGAATAACAAACAATCCATCACCATCGCCTTTCAGTTCTTAGGAAATGTCACAACAAAATGTTCACCATAGTAACGGTTGCTGTTAAAACAAAAATATGGTGAATTTGTATATAACTCTCAACAAAAAAAAATGTGTATGTTACACACCCCAACAAATGCAAATTGTATACAACACCTACAAATCATATACACCACTCCCCTCATCCCATACCCACCCCCTCCCCACCCCATCTTTCCCTGCCCCCCTCTCCTCCCAAAAACAAGTAATTGTAAACAATACTTCAAAAAACTAAATATTGAATACAACACCTCCCCCAAAAAACTAATGTTTACCAAATATAAAAACATGACTACTTCACAAATCACTGTTAGTGTTATGGTTTGAATTGTAAGCCTGATGAATATATAAATATACCATCAAACATACCTAGTGTTAGTTAAACCAATACATTCTGAACCTACAAAAGATGGGAAGGACAACAACATTTCTGGAAATGACTACACAATGGATCCCCTTTCACCAAAGCTAGGAATGACTACAAAATCTTTGGGAAATGATTACACAACTGATCCCCTGTCACCGGAATACCTGAGTCGGAGTTTGGGGGTCGTACATCCCCACAGAAGTGGGGGTGCCTTCAGAACTATAGCCACCGGCCTGGGCAATGACGTGCCTCAGAGCACCCACCTATAGTACACAACGTACCATAATCATCACACTTGTCATCACACAAGTTTGGTTGGGGGTTCCCCGTTTCTGCCCCCACAAAAGGCCAACTTACAGCACATCCTGGCCAGTTTACAGTAACACACAGTGGGTCTAACAACGCATCTTTTAGGAGTTGTACAGTGCAACTTTAGGGTTCCAACAATGCATCTTTAGGAGTTTAACAATGCATCTTTAGTTACTCAAACTGTAACACCACAAACAAACAAGAAAATCAAACAAAAATAAACGTTAGTTTAAATGAAACACATGAAAAGGGCCTAGGATTCCAACAATGCATCTTTAGTTACTCAAACTGAACACCACACACACAAACCAAGCAACAAATAAATGTCACATGAAACACATGATAAGGGCCTACGGTTCTAACAAAGCATATTTAGTTATTCGGGTAAGTGAAGAGAAATAAAACTTTTTTTTTTAAAATATGAAGACTCGATTGTAAAAAAATCTGCAAAAGATGTTGTAAGCCATAAATCCTATATACAAAACAAATAGAAATAATAGAAATACCTAACTTCTGCATGGAATAATGTACAATGCGAGTCTATCTATAATATACCCAGGTGTGGAACTCTGTACTGTTCTCTAAGTATGCTTTCTTCTCAAAACATGAAGATTGTTATGAAGCACACCCATCCTCACATCCCGCCATATCACAAAGACACGACTTGATACAACAGGTAGTAAGTAACGAAAGACTGTCCAGCATACAGGAGAAAGCAAAGCAAAGATCGGAAGAAAGAATAGAAAAGGGAAGATCAGAAGAAAGAAAAGAGCAGGGAAAAGAGAAAGATAGAAGAAGAAAGAAAGAAAACAACAAACAAAAATGGGAGAAAGATAGAAGAGCTATTGAAGCAGATACAGACAAAGGCAAGACAGACTGTGGACGAGAGACAAACAATCTGCATAAAAATACAAAATAGCACACACACACACACACACACACACACACACACACACACACACTCACAGGCCAGATGAAAAAGTAAACACACACACACACACCCATTCAAACACACACCAACAAACCCAACAAAAAACAAAAACCAAACACAAACCAAACTAAACAAATAGTAAGCAAGCAAACACAACTGAAATCACAGGGAAAGCATTTAGCATGCGGCCCCCACACCAACCTGGGACTGCAAACTGTCACCTACAGAGTTGTCTCCTTGGTAGTCCGAGCCGTTCAGATTCATGTACATGCCTCCGCCGCCTCCCCCCATGCCTCCCATGCCGCCATAGTTACTGCCTGCAAGCACAACATACAGCACTAAACTAAGGGAATTAGGTTCACACTTGTATTCTATGTACAAAAGGTTGACAGCTTTATGTGGGCGATCATGAAAAGAAGAAAAATCGGGAACAGCGATTAATAGTTGTTTTTGTGTTGTTTATTTTTACATAATTATTTATGAAACTTAAAAACACACTGCTAAACGTGCAGCGCTGAAAGGGCTGTCTGAAAAGGAGTGAGTTACAGAGATCAGTCTCTTCCACGCTGCCTAGCATACTGCATACATATTAAACACTTGTCTCTTTGCAGACAACAGGTCATCAAAGCCAACCACAAAACCATTTAAATCTTTATTTTAAGCCGTTACTTTCCTTCGTGCCATTTTCAAAACAAACCAATTCTTTTAAAAACTCTAAAAAGGCTGCTACCCTGTCACTAAACCAAAATCATTCTGGTAGGACCCTTTGCAAACCACGGCCTGAATTCAGAGACTGATTTCAGTGCGCACAAGCTGATTTCGGTGTACAAAAAATTTCATCCATGGATAATTGTATTTATTCTCAAAAACACAAACACATGAGTAAATGTAACATGAAGCAAAGCAAACAAACACACTAAAAGAAAAAGATTCAGTAGCAATGTGTGTGCTGTTTGGCAGAAAGCTTCTAATATCGCCCAGCTAGCCCAACAGACCCCCATACACAAATGCGGAGTTTTGAGATTTTTCAAGAAACAACGTAGGTGACTGGTCTAGCGAAGAATAGATTAATAGAACAGATTAGAAACGAGAAAGAACAAATGAGAATGACAGAAACAGTGGTAATTTAAAGCACTATATATCCACAAAATGGGGATACTATTTATACAGAAAACCCTTGCATTACAACAGAGATACGCGACTGGCGTAAACTACTGCTACTAATAAAACAATGTTATATAGTGTGATTCCCCAATAAATAAGCTCAAAGTACATGTCCTGGACACTGAAAAAGTGATGTTATTAAACAAAAATATCCAAAAAGATACAAGTTAAAAATATTAAATAAAATAAAAACTATTTACATACAAGATTAAGTGATTAAACTGTACAACAACACCACAAATGACAACTGTATTCATAAACCATGTATAGTTGTTCATCAGGCGATGATCTACTGAAGAATAATCTTCACACCCACACATTCAAGTACTGGTCTATGGTTAAAAGACTAAACAATTGTAGTATACCCTATTTACACTACGTTTGCATCATAATAAACAGGGGGGGAGGGGGGGACCCTCGCTCACCTGGTGACGATGGGTCAGAAACCGCATTCACCAGCTGCTGGGCGGATGCAGCGGATGCGGCTTTGGCTGCGTAAAGGTTAGCCTCTTCTTGCG
>CM072527.1:11826077-12026077 GCA_036898135.1 Oncomelania hupensis
AGAGAGAGAGAACACTGAACATTGGATTGGTTAATAGGATTACAGTTGAGAGAGAGAGAGAGAGAGAGAGAGAGAGAGAGAGAGAGAGAGAGAGAGAGAGAGAGAGAGAGAGAACACTGAACATTGGATTGTTTAATAGGACTACAGTTGAGATATAGACACACAGAGAGAGAGAGAGAGAGAGAGAGAGAGAGAGAGAGAGAGAGAGAGAGAGAGAGAGAGAGAGAGAGAGAGAGAGAACATTGAATAGTTTAATAGGATAAGAATTGAGAGAGAGAGACGGAGACAAAGAAAGACAGACACATAGAGAGCGAGAAGACAGAAAGAGACATAGACAGCATGTGAGAGGATCGTTTAATTGAATAAAGGTTTTAGGCTTTAAAGCTTAGTCTTATTACAACCTGTCATAAGAGAGAGAGAGAGAGAGAGAGAGAGAGAGAGAGAGAGAGAGAGAGAGAGAGAGGGAGAGAGGGAGGGAAGGAGGGGGGAGACAGACAGATAGCCAGGTAAACAAAGACAGAGCGAGAAAGAGAGAGAAGGTATGGATGACACACTGGATAAGGAGTGTTATGGTAGAAGTGCCAGGTGGGTGTGTCAAAGGGGGATTGGTGAGAGGTGTCAGGTTTTTATTTTATTTTATCTATCTCTCCCTACTAAGAAGCCACAGCAGGAGATTGTCTCAGAGGTGAAGAGAGGCTTTTCTCCAGCCTGACTTCTAATTTCCCCACATGTACATGCTGCCACTGTTTGGTGTAGTGGTATATTGCCCTGCATGGAACCTTTGCTACATTAACACAGGGGCAAAGGTCTAGCTAGCTCGAGTCTTGACCATAGTCTCTCAATTGCTAAAGCACAATAACCCTCTCCCATTACTTCAATATATAACCCTGTGTCTGTGTGTGTGGGGGGGGGGTGGGGGAGTGCCACAGCCGGTGTTATGTCAGGGCTGATTTTGGCTCCGGTGGTCGACATCAGCAGTCTTTTTAATTCTTGAAGACCTAGCTTTCAAAGTCAAGCCCACTGGAATTTTAGAGTTACGTTTATCCCGTTATCACTTGTGTTTTACACAATCTTTATCACTTGTGTTTAATACAAACTTTTTGTCTCCCTGGAGTTTTTACAGGCCTAAAGCTTTTGCATTAAAACGATTGAATCCAAACCCTATTCAACTGTTAAGCCTAGATTTCTATGAGAAAACAGCACATTACCCATCAACAGTGGGCTCATCATAATTGCCCTGAAGTAAATAAAGTATAACGCCACACAGAAGCAGATGATTTACAGTAATAACAACATGAACAACAATAAGGCAGATGATTTACAGTAATAACAACAACAATAAGGCAGATGATTAATTTACAGTAATAACAACAACAATAAGGCCAACACAAAAAATTGCCAGTTTACAGTATGCCGACCGACCCTAAGTTTTTGGCCCGACCCTAAACCTTTTTTGGGGGATCATCTGGGGAAAAAAAAAGAACCCCTCCCCTCCCAAAAAAAATTATATCGCACCCAAGGTAAAAAAAAAAAAAAAAAAAAAGACCAAACAAAAAAAAGTAAGCCTACTGACCGACTCTTTCATTTTTTTTCTATGTTACCTTAAATATAAAATTTGGGGTGGGGGTGGGGCTAATAATAATATTAATTACGACTAGGAGCTTCCAATCCTATCCTGTTGATGGTGCAATATTAGCAACTGCACGGCTGCAAAGCCAATTCATTACTGTCCACAACTAAAATCACAACAGCTATTCTAATATTTCTTAACTTATCCCAATGTTAATAATACTCATTTTATTTTTGTATTAAAAACTCGTGTGTGTTCATGTCCAGACTGTTAGTATACATAACAAGGGGCAAAGTGGCTCTACTGTCTGACTACACATCACTAATGAACCATACAGCTTACAGCCAAGGCTGGTAGTAATAAATTAATGTTACAATGTCCCCTACCCAACCCCATCCTCCAATCTTTTTATGTCTGCCGTGTCCTCAACCCCTCAATGTCCTCAACCTCCTTACTCTCCCCCCCCCACCCCTCTATCCCTTCTTTTCTCAATAATTTGGTCGGTCTTGTCCTCTTCCCTTCTTTCCCTAACCCTTCACTCTTTCCTCTGCTCATCTTCTCTCCCACCATCCCACCTAATCGGGCCAGCGAGCTGCCTTCATCAATCACAACTGTCAACCGGTTCCCTCTATGGGGGGAAAAGGGTCGCCAACCCTTGAAAAGACCCCATACCCCATCCTCCCTACAGTGATCTCAATGAGTGGCCCCTTCACTGTCTCTTCTCTGCATACAGCCCGAGGGCAACTCAGCCACCAGTACCTGGTTTGGGTTGTAACTCCTGACGAAGCAGTTTTAGAGAAAGATATGCATGGAGAATCTTTTAATCTGGTCTGTTTATATTATCTCCTTCAACATTTTTTTTCTTGTTTTTCCACTTGTCTACCCTCTCTTTAGTCTCAGCAATCTAACATGACGAGGCCTAACTAACCTCGTCGTATAATAGTGTGCAGATTTCCTTGAAGTTTTGCTTGACATGCCGCGTGTTCAGCCTCCTCTCTCTGTGATCCGGACAGAAAGAAAAGGGGAAGGCGCCAACTAGTTTACAGGTGGTCCAAGCCAGTGGTAATGTTTGGCAGAATTTCATCCTACATTGCGGTGCTCCTGCGGAACTACTTTACCAGGGAGTGGGCACACAACAGGCTTACCCAATTCAGTGCCATTATGATCAGTCACCTTTGACCTCACCCAGTCTCTACAGTTTTCCCTTCTATGCACATTTATGTAGTTTGTTCATGTACAGTGCACACTTGGTGTCTTCAGTATCTGTACCTTGTGCTGTGACATTTATTGGTTTATACCAAAGATACATGGGGCCATGTTTAGCTGTGCCCTCAGCGCTGCACTGTAGCAAATGGGACGTTTTTAAAAACGCCACATCGTCTACCATACCTTATTGTACAAAGAGCGACATTTTTGGGCAGGAAATAATCCAGTTAATTATTGTTTGTAGAGTCCAACGGACTATAAAGAACCGAATCAGGACCATAACTTGGTTGAAAGAGGAGTCACCTCCGATCCGTATAAAAGATCTGCTGAAACAACCCTAATGGTGACACTGAAGGCCAGTCACTGTACAATAAAGGCATCCCATGCAGTGGACACTGAGGCTTTGATCTCATTTATCGAACTCCCGTTTACAAAAACAAAATAGAATATAAACATCATTATAAAATATTAACAGAACACATACTTGTACATATAAAATGTTTACATTGCTAAATAATAATAACACCACAGAAAGCCATCGTGACCATTGGACAGAAAGCGTCCTATAGCCCCAAGCTAACCCAACAGACCCCATATTCAAATGAGGAGCATTAGGAGTTTTCAAGAAAAAAGGTAGATAACTGGTCTAGCGAAGAAGATAATGGACTGATGGAACAGATTAGGAATGAGAAAAAACTAATAAGAATAACAGTGAAAGTTTCCCTCTGATGTAGCAAGCACCACGGTTTAGGGGGTAGGGTGGGAGAGGTGGGGAGGGAGAGAGAGAGAGATGGGGAGAGAGAAAGCAGCTAAGTTGACCAATATTGAGCAGCATGCGGACAGGAGGGAATCCTGGGAAAGTTTCAAACTAAAGTATCCAGAGCCATGGTTTGAGATAAAGGCAGCCACATCGGCTGTTGCTGACCAACTGGAGTAATATCATGCTGGCACTTGAAGTCCAACAAAGGGACTCGTCTGGAGGACATGTAAAGGCTAAGAAAGCCAGCACACCATTTATGCAATGTTATCGTTAGGTTAGGTCGTGTTACGCTACGACACACAAGCACACAATCACACTCAGTATCAGAGATCGCTGAGTAACAGATGCGACAGTATTCTTTAACATTATTGTTCTTATATACAAAGCGTGTATTCAGCTCAAGAGCTGCTCAAGGCGCTGGCTAATAATACAGGATCTAACCCAAAGCCGCCCGATGATGAGGCAAAAGACAAGACTGGTCACCGCTACTCTTGCGACAATACTGTGATACCCTGTCGTCGTCCACCTGTCTGGATGCAGGAGTGAGCGGAGCCAGGCAATCTTATCAATGGGGGAATTCCCTTGCCTGTCTCAAAAGGCCCCCACACCCAGCCGGTAAACTGATCCCCTTTCTCTTGGCCTTGGTAGTATAGTCCTACTGTCTCCTTCCCTTGCACTCTCTCATAGTCTTTACTGCTGCTGCCTAAAGGCCCCGCCACACATACCGGTTTGAAGGCCGATTCTAGATAGGGTTTCGGATCCGTTTGCGATCGGGCCGGACTCCAAATCCGATAGCACTGCCACACGTTTCCGATCAGGTCGACCCGAAACTTCCACACAATGTGCATTGTTTATATTCACTTTCACTAGTGTCAGTGTACACGATCCCCAACCCCATCCAACAGTTTACCATCCCCATCCAACAATCTTGTCTGAAACCACAGCAGAAATAATGTCTCTACATGCTACAAAAACTATTTAAAAATAAAAACGTAATGGAAAACCAAATCAAAACCATACAAAACATCGCGGGTTGCATCACAGGCTCTGAAGTCTTTTATTTCGTCTTTGTAAACTCGTGGGCCTCCTACATAGGTACGTAGTATAGTATATATAGTATGTAATTGAGGCCTACGAAAGACGAGACTTCCCAGCCGTCACCTGTCATCAGCTTCGTTTGTAACGCCAAGTTGACAATGAACACGGGACGCATTCTGATTGGTTGGAAGTTTACAATCGGGGCCGATTTTGCACAGCAGAATAGAACATGCTCTAATCGCACGATACCGAGCCGATTGCAAATAGTAGTTCTGACGTCATCACGTAGCAATCGGGATCGGATCGCAAACAAAATCGTTGCACAATCGGCATGTGTGGCGGGGCTTTTAGCCCCTCAACAGTCAAGTCTCACGGGCTTTTTGGCTTTAGTTTCCCCACCCAACCCCTCTCTCTACACTGGGTAGCCGAGACTTGCAGTGGCTTAAGGTCGCCTCTGCCACTCGTGAGAGGTACTCCGCGACTCAGTACCCTACGTGCTTTGGTCATACACCATCTCTGTCTACAGATCTTTTCCACCATCCCCGCTCCATCCCATCATTAGGCTGTGTCCCCCATACCTCCTCCACTGATCCTTTGTGTCTGCAGCCACTTTCCAATTTGGCTTTTAACTCCTGTTTTGTCCTTTCAAGAGTCGAAGACTGGACACCATGTCTCGTTTCTTATACTCTATTGGACCTTTTTCACCGGCTCGAGATTTGAATATTTTACTTGAAGGCTCCAGCAGTCGTCCTCCGTTGTACCTCCTGACGAAGCATGTTAGCGTATTAGCGAAATACGCGTATATGGAGAATCTTTTCATATACTGTGCCTTATCTCTAACCTTTTTTTTAATATATATATACACCCGTCTTTCCTTCCGTGCAGTAAGTCCGACAACCCTCCACTAAGCACTCTCGACTGTCGTCTCGACTGAGATTTTTTATTCATAATCGCAATATGGGCAATTTGGCAAACGAGTTGTGTTGGTGTTTCCCCTTTTATGAGTGTTTCCTTCTCACTGTCAAAGTCTCTTTTCCGAAGATCTGTTCTGGTTTTCTGTCCCTACAGTATGAAGTATGAATCACGCACAATGTTTACAAATACATGTACAACCAAGTCTCTAGGTCTTTGTCATAAAGTTCTTCCTGCCGTTCTTGGAGAGACAGAGAGAGACCACGGAATTTCACACTGGAATGACACAGAAGAAATAAAGCGATGGAAAAGAGAGGGGGTGGGTAGAAGACGGTGGATGGGGGAGGAGAAAGAGTTGGGGAGAGAGGGAGAGAGAGAGAGAGAGAGAGAGAGAGAGAGAGAGAGAGAGAGAGAGAGAGAGAGAACGAGAACAAGCGAGAGAGGGGAGAGGGAGAGAAAGATGAAAATATGTCCACAAGAAATCAAAACTCCGAAATTTGAATGATAAAAAATGTTGACACTTCAATTTTCAAACCTTAATCCTGCGGCGGTCAACCATCCTCTTCACAAAGGCCTCCTCCTCCCTCCCCTCCCAAGTTTCACTTCCAATCCTTACATCCCTACAATAACCCCTCTCTCGTCCCCTCCCCTCCCCAGCCACTTCACACTCTATCCCACCCCTCCCACACCCTACCACCCTCAATAGGCCTCCCTCCCTCCCAACTCTCAAACTACCACCCTAAACCATCCCTTTACTCTACAGCTACCGCCCTCTCCCCTCCCACCCAACCCTCTTCCCTCCATCCCCCTCTCACCCAAGCAAAAAAAAAAGGTTAATTTCACGGCACAGAGAAGCTGATGAGACAGTGCTGGTTAATCTGATGGCGTGCCAGATAAGCCTAACCCCCTGTTGACAGCCAGGTAATGGGAGTAAGTCTATCTGGAACACCATCTTCCCACACAGCACTCTGCCACCCCTGCCCTCTAAAAGTAATACCACTCGTTACAGGGATAAGAGATTGCCCTGAGGCCAAATTAACACTAGGGTGGCTACCCAAAAAAAAAAAAAAAAAAAAAAAAGCGTCAGTAGGAGAGGTACAAGTATGGTTTCTGTAAACGCTGGTACTTGCACTACGTCCCGGCCAGCAAGTGTCCTTGATTGCGCAGACAGGCTATGCTATGTAATGCACAGGGCTTAGGTCAGCACAAGCTACGAACGGTATACAGCTGCGTTGTAATCCGTTGGTTCTCTTTTTTTTTTTCTCGCTGGACCAACTCTGGCGCTGGCTGAAACCAGATCACTCAAACTCAAGGCACCCATTTGCTGGATGCGCGCAGGCTAAACGCCACAAACAACTGAGTAATCCTGAACGAAGGCGAGGAAAACACATGCCAACATCTGACATTCTGTAAACATGTGTAGCCCAGCGGAGTATTGGACTCCCGACTCTCGGCCACGCCCTGGAGAACACGGCCCAACCTGACCTGTTATTTTTTCATTAGCCCTCGTAAGAGGGATGTAAACAAATAGTTGCCTTGCAAGGCGTAGAAGTGTGATCACCATTCACCGACTTAACAGTGAATAGTGAATGACTGTCTTTAACAGGTCCAGCATCATCCTGCCTTTGTCACAGCGCCATTTGTAGCCGAGCGGAGTATTCAACTTCCGACTCTCGGCTTAACTTCCGACTCCCGGCCACACCCTTGAGAACACCGCCCAACCTGAACTGTTACTTTTCAATATCCCTCGTTTGAGGGATGTAAAAAAAAGGGGGGGGGGGGGCCTTGCAAGGCATGGAAGCAAATTCAGGTTACTAGTGCCACGACACTTTCTGCAGGTTACTGTCAAAAATCTGCATAAAATGCCAACCAACAATGTGGTACTGTTCACCACAAATGGTCAGGCGGGGAGAACATATGTCGTCTCGCCTAGCTCGTCCTGCATAATCCAAGGTCCGCACCAAAGGATTTTGAACAGCAGGAGCCACCGAAGACCAGACTAACCCATCAAAGGACAGCCTCCAGGGAGACAACCTCTCCCAAGCGGGATCAGTCGCCTCCCATTCCGCCACACACTGATACTGGACGATACTACTCAAACATCCATGATAGCACTGGTAGCATCACTATCAGGTTAAACCCCAGTGTTGCTGTTACAAAGTGGCCAAAGTTTCGTGTCCTTAAAAACTGAACGTTACTGGAAGGCCTTCATTTCACGACCAACAGCGCTCGAAGCCTAGTGTCGCCAACAATGTTTAAATCACCAACAGACCAACAACCGCCAAGCCAAGGTCTGGTCATTACAACCGGACCAACAAAATAATGATCAAACTTAAATGTGATGACAGTGATAACAACTTTTAATACAGAGTGATGACAATGATTACAACATTTAATATCAAGTATTACACTGACCGTATCTGATAAATCTCCAGTGAAATCAAATATTACAGATAAAATCAGCACGATGCAACAGGGCAAGATTTTGGAATTGGTGGGTTGGAATTTAGATTTTATGCCTCACGGAGGGTGAAATCTGGGGTAACCTAATTAATTATTTATCATTCTTATACAGCACTTTCTAGCTCAAGAGCTGCTCAAGGCGCTAAACAGCCCAAGGCGCCCACATGCTGTTTTGGTGCACAGTCTGACGCTCAGACCACTGAGCACTATCCTATGTGACAGGGGATGGGGGAGAAGGAAAAGCTAAACACTGAAACAACCATCACACTGATAGCAACAGTAAGATGGCCAGTGCTCACCGCTAATGTTTATGTCTGGGCCTCTGGGAATCGAACATGCAACCTTTGTAACACGATCTCGCCGCTCTACCAACTGAGTATCTTCTCAGCAGAAGGGTTAAGAGAGTGTGGAATGTAGAGATGTCTCTTTAGTTTAAAACAAAAAAGTTAATTCATTTATTATCGTCCTATCCTATCCTATCCTGTCCCGTAACCCGAAGGTCGTAGGGGCACCACAGATGATCGTTTAACCAGCATACTCCATCTTTCTCTGTCCTCAGCAGCCCTGATGGCTTCGCTCAGTGTCAAACCAGTCCATTCTCGAATGTTGTCCTCCCACCTCTTTTTCGGTCTCCCTCTTCTTCTACCTCCTTGCACTGTGCCTTGCAGAATAGTCTTTGCAAGGCCTGATGATCTGGTGACGTGGCCATACCACCGAAGTTTCCGTTTCTTCACCACTGTTAGCAGGTCATCGTGTTGTCCAATGGCTTGTGTGATGGTCTGTCGGACTTCGTCGTTGGTGATGTGTTGGGTATAGGAAATGCCCAGAAGTCTTCTGTAGCACCTCATCTCCATGCTTTGTATTCTTCGTTGGAGATCTGCTGTGAGGGTCCATGCTTCGCAAGCATATAGGAAGATGGAGATGACAAGGGAGCGCAGCAGTCTTACTTTGGAATGTAGACTGATGGTCCTGTCTTTCCAAATGGGCTTCAACCTTGTCAGGGCAGCAGTTGTTTGTGCGATCCTGGAGAGGACTTCCTGTCGGGACCCATTGTCTGATACAATGGCTCCTAAATATTTGAAGCTATGCACTGTGTCGAGGGATTGGCCTTGGACTTTGATGTCTGTATTGATGCCATTGGTGTTGTTGGTCATCATTTTGGTCTTCTCTGCACTTATTTCCATTCCATAGGCTTTGGAGGTGGTGTCAAGCCTCTGTACCAGCTGTTCAAGTTCTTGTTCCTCTCCAGCCAATCCATCAATGTCATCTGCAAAACGAAGATTGGAGATTGCTCTACCCCCTATGCTGACTGTGCCTTCATGGTCTGCAAGAGCATCCGACATGATGCGCTCTAGGAAGATGTTGAAGAGTGTTGGAGAGAGTAGGCATCCTTGACGCACACCGATTGTTGTTCTGAACCAATTCCCGATGGCTCTGTTGTGGAGGACTGCACTGGTAGCCTTGTCATACAGGCTTGTGATGACTTCAATAATTTTAGGGCTGATGTTGTACACTTTCATTGTTGCCCATAGAGCTGCATGCCAGACTCGGTCAAACGCCTTCTTGAAGTCTATGAACACATGATATAGATGTTGTTGGTGCTGTAGGTATTTTTCACAGATTATTCTGAGGTTGAAAATCTGCTCAGTGGTACTTCGCCCTGCCCTGAATCCTGCTTGTTCTTCAGCTATGATTTGTTCAGCTTGGGGTTTCAACCTGTTGAGTATTATTTTCAGGAGGACCTTGCTGGGATGGCTGATGAGGCTGATGGTCCGGTAATTTTCACACTCCTGAAGGTTACCTTTTTTGGGAAGAGTGATGACAAGCGACTGGGTCCATGGTATAGGCCACTCCCCACTCTGCCAGATCTTGTTACAGATAATGGTGAGGGCATCAATCATCGCTTCTCCTCCTGCTTGTAGCAGTTCCGCGGGTATGTTGTCCACTCCCGCTGACTTCCCTTTCTTTAGCGCTTGCACTGCTGCCTCAACTTCTTCCCGGAGAATTGGGAGGATTTCTTCTTCTTCTCTGCTCTCGGGACATGCTAGAACTGATGGGTCTCCATTTGGTGTATGGTTGTAAAGGTCAGAGCAGTACTCTGTCCATCTGTCCAAGACTTCTTGTTCTTCTGTAAGGCATATGCCAGACTTGCTTTGGATAGTGGAGACTTTGGGCTGTTTGACACTTGTCAGCCGCTTCACAGTCTGGTAGGCCTTCTTGCTGTTGTTCTTGTTCAGACTGTTCTCTATTTCCTGGCATTGATCTTCTATCCAGTTCTCCTTTGCTGTGAGCATGCCTTTTCGGATGTCATTGTTGATTTTTCGGTAGACATCAGCTCCCTGTGAGGTGTTCTTTTTCTTTTTCATCTCTCTTCGTTTATCACACAGATCCAAAAGTTCAGGTGTGATCCACAGCTTCTTCTTTGGTCGGTGCTTGCCAAGGATCTCAGTGGCGGCATCTGTCACAGCTGAGTTGAAGGTGGTGGTCATGGTGTTGACATCTACTTCACCAGCCCCCAAAATGAGCAGTGGTGCAAATTTCCCTCCAATTGTGGCCTGAAATAGTTCTGCCACCTCCGGGTCTTGCAGTTTGTCCAGGTCGAACTTCAGTCTAGTGCACTTTGCTGTATTTACTCTCTTCAAGTGGAGCCGGAAAGACATCATCACGAGATCGTGGTCACTTCCGATGTCTGCTCCTGGAAAAGTACGTGTCCTGCCAATGTTGATGCTTGATCTGAAGCGTTTCTTGACCATGATGTAGTCTATTTGGTTGTGATGCTCCCCGCCAGGACTGTGCCATGTCCATCGTCTGGAGTTTTTGTGGAGACCAAGCGTGTTTGCCAGTACCAGATTGTTGTATCTGGCAAACTCCAAGAGTCTCAGACCCCTGTCATTTGTCTCGTTGTTGCAGTGGGGTCCACATGTGTCTCCCCAGTTGTGGTGCGCATCTTGGCCAACCTTGGCATTCCAGTCGCCTTGCACTATGACTATGTCCTTCTTCGGCACTTGGTCAAGGACCGCCTGTAGATTTTCATAAAAATCCTCCACTTCGCTGTCGTCATAGTCTGATGTTGGGGCGTAGGCCTGGATGATGGTGATGTTGAAAGTGGCTGCTCTCAGGCGGATGGTAATGAGTCTACTGGAGACTGGGCGGCAACCCATGACAGTGGCTAGAATGTTCTTGTGGACCAAGAATCCAACGCCGTGTTCGTGCCTGTCATCCCTACCGCTGAAATAGAGCTTGTGGCCTTTGTCGGTCGTTGTTTCACCTAGGCCTTTCCAGCGCAGTTCGCTGATACCTAGAACATTCCATCGATAGTGGTCCAACTCGTGGGCCAGTTCTTCTAATTTTCCTTCCGCAGTTAGGGTCCTGACATTCCAGGTTCCTATGACGATGTTGTTTCTCGTGCGGATCTTGCTAAATTGTCCATCAGTAGCATACTTAACACCTCCGTCCTGGTGGCCAACGGAAGGCGCGGTCCTTGTGCCGTGTGACGACCCGGGCGACGACCGATCCGGTATGGAATTAGTGGATTGTGTCATCATGTAGTGTGTCTTGGGCAAAAAAGACCTGGCGGTGCCCAATCCTCTCCAGGCTGTTGGCCACAGCCGAAATCCACGAATACAGTGTGGCTCGCCTTGGCCCTGAGCACATGGTCGTTGAACCTGTAGTAACGTGAGGTTCCTCCGCCCTGGCCGGTGACTTCTGTGTAGAAGACTTTCGCCCAGTGATGCCGTGCTAACATCACCCCTGTTAGTCGCCTCTTACGACACGCCGGGAAACGTTGGGTCTATTCTATTTAATGCCCGAACCCACAGAGCCCAGTATCGTATTGTATCATTATTACAAATATATATTTTTTATGTTTTAACATGTTTTCATTTGTAATATAGCGCTTTTTCAGCTCAAGAGCTGCTCAAGGCGCTGGTTGATACAGGATTAAGGCGCCCACTTGCAGCTGTTAGGTCTGACTATATATATAGTTCTGGAAGTATTGAAACATACTGTTCGCTATAGGACACAATGTAGGATGGTAACATATATGGAAGACTGTGTGAAACTACAATAAATATAAAAACAGTTTAAACAAAAGAAAGTACCAACCACAATACATGATGACCAGGAACAGTAGACTTTCAATGTTTGACAGAATCCATTTGGAACAAGGGTTCTTAATGAAATTCACAACACAAGACGATACAGAACATTCGATGTTCCTTTAAATAGGTAGTCAAAAGCCATTTTTAAAAAAGATTTCCTCATCACAAAACTGACATAGATTTAAAGAGCTTTTCATTCTGAACACAGTGGTATATTTTTTTTCCCCATAGGACAAATAGGTAAAAAGTTATTAATGTTTGAAAATGCCGAATGTTGGTGTTTTTTTGGCAACGTTTTGGAATTGAAGAAATTGACAACTTTGGAGTCTCAAAGTGAAGCCAATATTGATACCAGAATGTTCAGCCGTTTTGGTGCTTCAAAGTTGGGAAATCATCAAATTCGCAGTGCGCGCCGGCAAATTATAGGCCTACTAGTGTGCTACTACGCTCAGCACTCGTGTCGCTGAATAGGCCTACGAGTTCGCCATGACCGCAAGAATTCCCGAACACCGTTTGGTTACACTTTTCTACGGCAAAGCGCTCCGCGATACAGTAATGCACAAATTAATAAATACCCTAGTTTTATAAAGGAAAGTCTGCTCTTTATTCCTTGCTAATTTTTAAACTTCTAGTTGAAATCAAACTTACATCAAAATCGCTTTATCCACTTTGTTCGGCTCGTAACAAAAGATTTACACACGAGAGCCCACCATATTTATATGTAAATGAAGCTAAGTATCCGAACTTCTCATTGGTTCTTATTTTTAGGCCATCCAATGAAGTATCGCAAAGCGCTTAGACTTTGAAACGAGCCCCTCTCAGCAAACGACGCTGACAACTTTTTACGCACTGCCATTCAGCGCTCGGATAGGGGCGTATTCAAAAGCTGTTTTCTCGGAATCTTTCGCATAAACATGCATTAAAAACAACACAGATGTAAAGATAAAGCTTTCAATTTTTATTTGAATACAGCCACTGTTCGTTTTAATGCAGTTTTACATTAATAATAAGTGTTGAAAGTGAAGTCAAAACTGGGTCAAAACTTGCGAGCGGACAAGAGCCAATGAAGGGCTTTGACTACCTACTTTAAACAACAAATCTGACAATTTCAAATTGTAGGATGTTGACATTTGTATTATAAAAGCTGGCTGTGAATGAACAAAGGCTCCACATCCACCATTGGTAATATCAATACGGCAGATGGAAAGATTGATAAGTGTTGGGCAAAACCTCAAGACAACGACACAACACAAGAGGAATCATACAGAAAAAAATGGCTGTCAATAACAGGCAAACAGGGTGGGTTTGCTGATACTGACCTGCGACACAGAAATTCCGCACTTTCGTGCAAGCTCCTCCTTCGCCTCCTCGCTAGGGTAAGGGTTACTCAGATGGGAGTAGAAATACTCATTCAACACTTCGGACGACTGTTTGGAGAAGTTCCGTCTTTTCCGTCTAGCAGGGAAGGGCAATGAAAAGACAAAAAGAAAAGTACCCTGGGCAATGAAAAGACAAACAGAAAAGTATGGGCATCATCAATCACATACTGACCTGCGACACCGATATGCAGCATTTTCGTGCGAGTTCCTCTTTTGCGTCTTCGCTAGGGTAAGGATTGCTCAGATGTGAGTAGAAATACTTGTTCAAAATTTCCATGGCATTCTTGGTGAAATTTCTCCTCTTCCGTCTTTGTGGAGGAAGGCAAATAAAAAAAAAGAAAAAAGACAAAGAAAAATAAAGAAACAAAGAAAAAACTTGAGTCAGTCTCCTGTGGGACTGTAGGTTTCAGTTTTAAATTTGAATTTACATTTATAGGCAATCAATGTGTGGGTCACCTTTTCAAAGCATATCTTGGTAAACGTGTAAGGTTCTTGAATTCTTCATGCAACTTTTAGCACTACCAGCTTTCAGTTGTAGGGGATGAGGGGGGGGGGGGGTGGCGGGGGGGGGGGGGGGGGAGGGAGATCTATCAAACGAACCACCCTTATCAAAAAGGCACTGAAGCAACCCCTTTTTTAAACAGTTACTAAATGCCTATGATATAATTCTATTCACTAACAACACCTTTTGTGTCATAACAAAAAAATGATAACTATTGATTTTAAATTAATTTAAAAAAGGTTAATATAAACTTGAAAACAGTCACACAACTTCAAAAAACAAACTATCTTAGAATATCATTCAACCCACAACTAAGAACATTAAAAAAAATCAACATCTTTTAAAAAAAAAAAAAAAAAAAAAAAAACTCTGCTGTAAAAACTGACACGGTGAAATCAAATGAAAGCTTTTCGTTGTAAATAATGTATGTAATATACTTTGAAATAGTAACACTTACACCCAGCCCTTGCAAACCTGTAAAATAATGTCTTCGCTGTATTTCTTTTAATTTATTATTTTATTTTAGTTAATAAGCAACATGTAGAATTGAACACACGAAAAGGCATGCAAACCAGTTGGAAAACTTAAAACCTAGCGTTCCTTTCATTTTTATGTTCTAATCTTACCTCATTATCCAGATGAGTACCCTTAACAAGACTAGGAGCTAAATTAACTTAATTCAACATGAACTCTTGTCAACATCAATTGTGCCATGCAAATTTCAATTCTGCAAAGTTAGTTACTAAGTTAGACATTGTTTAATAGGGTCCACGGACTGCAAAGAACCCAATCAGGACCACAACTTGTTTGAAAAGGACTCACCCCTCATCCATAGAAAAGATCTGCTGAAACAACTCTTAACAGTAACACTAAAGGCACTCCACCAGCCAGTCACTTTACAATAAAGGCATCCGATGTAGGGGACGCTGAGGCTGTACTCTAATTTATCAAATCCACATTTACAAAAACAAAATAGAATATATATAAACATTATTATACAATATTAACAAAACACATACTTAGAAAATGCCTACATTGCTAAATAATAATGCCATAGAAAGCCCTAGTGACCAGTTTGGCAGAAAGAATCCAATAGCCCCAAGCTGACCCAACAGAACCAAACACAAATTTGGAGTTCTGGGAGAGTTGTCAAGAAAAAAGGTAGGTGACGGGTCTAGCAAAGAAGATAGTAGATTGAAAGACAGATTAGGAACGAGAAAGAACAAATGAGAATGACAGAACAGTGGTAACTGAAAGCACTATATTTCCACAAAGTGGGGATACTATTTATACAAAAAAAACCGGCACCCCCACAAATATATGTATGTTACTTAAGATGTTCAACATACACTATGCAAGTGAAAAACTACAGAATTGTAACATTTGCATCTCGACATTTCCACAAAAACCTTCAACAACATTATCACTGCCAAAGATTGTGTGCATGCCTTGAACTGGAAAAAACAAAGAACTGTCAACGTTGACACCCATTGTTTTCTTAATTGGGAAGGAGGTGGAGAGAGCAGAATAATAATAATAATAATAATAATAATAATAATAATAATAATGACCATAATAACAAAAATTGGATGAGAGTGTAAACCGAGGTCTAGTATGTGTCGCATACATTCCATCATAACGGACTTTAAAGATCCTGACGCTCATGTCCTAGACGGGTGAGTGCCGGTGACAAGAACACAACCAGCATGCACCTAGGTCCTTCTCCCCCATCCCTGTCTGCCCAGGATTCTGCTCAGTTGTCTGGAGCGTTATTACGATGCGCCCAAAGGCTGCAAGTTGGCACCTCGGGCGGCTTGAGTTAGATCCTGTATCGGCCAGCACCTTGAGCAGCTCTTGAGCTGGAAAAGCACTATATAAAAACCATTAAATAAATAAATAAATAAATAAACAAGAAGGGCAAAGCCCATATTGACTCACATGCTCCTCATGGAACTTGCAATATTTAACATAAAAATGAGTGCCCAGAAAAAGCAAAATGAAATGGTGGCATTAAAATGCAAAGTAATACCGACTTGGGTTTTTCTATACTTTTCACCTTGAGATGACATTGACCTCCGGCTCCAAATACACTCATGTACTATCAAATAAAGTACAGCAAAAGTTGTATTATGCCCCAAAAAAATGTGACCTTGTGATGACCTTCCTTGACCTTGGGATAACCTTGACCCTCATGTGATCTCTGATGCATGTCTGATCAAATAACCTGATATTGTAAATATACAGCCATTCCACTGTACAAGGAACTATTTTAAAAAATGTTTTTGCATGGCCTAAAATGACCTTGATTTTCAAGATCAATGCAAAAACAATGTCTAAATACAACAAGTTTTGACTTTATATTTCTCATATTTTAGGGGCAAGGACTTCAAAATACATATATATATATATAAACCAACTTTGGACAGCTCCAGTGACCTTGAAGTGAGGTTGACCAAATTTGCATAGTATTTCATTTATTTCTATCACGCTTCAAAGAATCATAGTTCAATATTAATAACCTAGTGGAAAAAAATCTAAATTTGGTTAACAATTTTCATCTCTTGACTACCATTTGATGACCCTGTGACCTTGACCTTGAAGTGAAGTCAATTCACTGATCATTTTCGAGGTCTACGGATTATACGCCATCTTACCAAGTTTGGCTGTGATAGTTGAAATAGGCTTTAAGTACTTAGCCACTTTAAAGTTTTTGCACAGACAGATGGCGTACAGACAGACGGAGAGAGGGCTGGGGAAGGAGATGGGAGGAAGGTGTGTGTGTGTGTGTGTGTGAGTACACATGTTCACACTGCTATGCATGCGAGCCAAAAATGATAGTAATTATAATAATATTAATAATAATAATAATGATAATAATAATAATCGTGATATTGATAATACTAATACTAATAATAATAACACACTGATTTATAATGCTCACATCTCCTGCCGTTACAGTGAGTCAAGGCACAAAGAAGCTTGCAGCAAAATAGGAACAGGAGTTTGGGGATTGGAGGGATTGCCTCATTATAATGGAAAATAAGACAGTTTCATATAATAAATTCATCAGCAGATCACTAGATGATCAAAACTATGGGAATATGAAATCAATTAACAACATACACCTCAAATTATCCATAAAAACCAATAAAAATAACATGCAACTATCTTCCAAGCAATCCACCCTAATCTGCGCTAGGCAACTGCCTTACCTGGCATCCAGAAATCTGGACCGGAGAATCATGACAGCTTCGCACGTGCTTTGTTTTAGCTGCATTTCAATGGCGGAGAACTTCTTCCTGATAATGGCCACCATGCGCTCAATTTCTTTCGGCGCAATAGGCCGTGTCCGACTCTGTTCTCGTAGGAGGTTGATTACATGTGATGTGAATTCATTGCATGCCTAAAACAATTTTTTTTTAAAAAAGAAACAAAGAGAGTATGAGAAATAGAAATGGGATAAATAATTATGCATCTTTCAAAATGGATTATATTTATAGTATATAGTATTCATACCTATCACATAACCATAACATAATATAGGTTCCCCACCAATGACATAGTGCATGATTCTCCATTTCTCAGGCTTCAGTGAATCAATATATATATATTAATTTAAACGAAGACAAGAATAAAAACATGTTAATACAAAAACACTCATAAAACATGAACAACAATAATAATAAGAAATTTTTTATATATAATAAAGGTATTTATAAAGCACTTTTTCATAACGACGAATTAGTTCAAAGTGCAGTAAAAATTAAAATCAAGTGGATCAAAATGTCTGATTCCTCTTCTTTGCTACCCAATGTACACCAAAACAAACCTGACTTGTCGTTTTACTGGATTGAGGCCAAAAGAACATAAGACATAAGATTCTTTATTCGCTTCAAATGTCACATAGAAGAATTTGCTTTAAGAGTCTGGGAATGGCATAACAATTTAAAAAAAAAAATCCTTCCACTGTAACTGTAAGCAGCCTGAACATAGTAACTAGCACTCGAAAAACATACTCTTGCCCCTTCTCAAATATATACAAACGTTATTACCAATTTCAAAACTAAAAACAAAAGATACTGAAACAAAAGTAGTAAAATGTCAATGACCACACACACAAATAATTAAAAAATCAAAAAAACATCACCCACACACAAAAAACACCCAGTGACTGCTTGCTAAAACATTATTTATGCTTGGTCTATGGCCTCTAACCCTTAATGCCCCATTCCACCTCCCTCTCCTCCCCCCATCCGCCTTCTACCCACACACCCACCAAAATACCCAAGGCAGTAACTAAACACACTAACAGCTGGAGGTCTAATAGAGCTACCTGTTCGTATTTTTCCAGTTCGGTGTGGTAGATTTGTCTGATTTGCGCCAGCTTTGCACGGTAGTCTGAATGTTCTATGGCACTGTCCGGCTGGCCCGCAGAGGCAGCGGCTGTGGCGCTCGCGGCGGCTGAAGCTCCCCCTCCTTTCTCGGGGCCCGCCACCCCCTCTGCAATGAGCATGTTGTCCAGTCGCATCAGCTGAGGGTCTGGTGGCTCCTCCTCTTGTGTGTTGCGGATACTGAGCACTGCAAGAAGCAATAGGTATAAATGTGTGAAATTTGGAATAAATAAAGAAATAAACAATACAATAGGATTTAAACAGTGCATCTTTATTGTCAAACTTTCATGTTACATACATACAAACTGTAAAATGGCTTTGAGTGTGGGTGCAAGACTTCACATAAAATAAATAAATAAACAATTAAAATTAAATAAAATGAAAACAAATTAAAAAATACAGTACAATTAAAAACAGCTCAATAAACGTCACACTCTCACTTTTAACTTAAGGGGATTCCCACTCAAGGGGGAATTTTGGACAGAATGACTGTGGTGTGCCAGTTGTGTTTACATTAAAACCAAGGTTTATAATTGATCATAAAATGCTGATGGCCAACTTCTCATCGCAAGTTGCACACTGACACAGTGCATAGGCGCACTTGCACAGCAGGTTGTATACAGTGCATGTGCACTTATACTCTGCTTGGCAAAGTGCGCCCACAGTGCATATGCACTTGCACTGCAAATTGATTTTTACTTTTTATTCATTTATTGCCCTTTTTGTTTTATTAGGAAATTCTGGGCTGCCTTCCCTGGGGAAGTAGACGCAGCCTGTGGTGCTCCCAAACCCAACCTACCTAATATTAGTTGTGTTTTCTTTTTTATTGCACCCACAGTGTACGTTAACGTATAGTTACACTCAACCTAAATAACTCAAATCCAACCAAAGTAACACGCCTACATATCGTCTTATTCTGAAAGTGATCAAGCCATCAAAAAGGCCAGCAAGAAACTAACGACATGCAGTCATCCATCAAAACTGGCCCCAGCCCCTGTCAGTCCAAACACTCATGGCCTCCAGCACGATCCATCATCTTACATACAGTTTACATCTACTGCTTCCTACTTTACATTTTCCATCAATGTAGTCATACATCATAATCCGGAAAGAAAGTACCTTACTGTTCTTATTCAGAGCTCTTAGGAGCTCTGAGAGCTGCTGCACGAAAACGAAGTCAGGCCCAAAAAAGTATGCAACGTCTTCTTAATCATTCTTATAAGTTATATAGCGCTTTTCATTTTTATCAGCTCAAGAGTGTTGTCAGGGCGTTGGCCAATGCGGGATCTAACTCCAGCCTTTTGAGAAGCACGACTTGCTAGTCTTTGGGCACACTGAGTGCTGAAGATGTGTGTGTACAACTATGGACGATTTAGTCTACATGACTTTGCTGGAGGAAGTTTCCCACTTTAAAACTTCTGCACTACAGACAGGTCCCAGGGAGTTGAAAGAAAGTCAATTGTTTTTCATCTTAAACAGAGCACCTACATGCTCAAAGTGTTGCTGAAGGTGCTGGCTGAAATCAGGCAACAAACTGTCAAACTAAACTACAACTACAAGTCATTATCATTTACAATTAATCATTACTTATTTTAAATTTCATGCTGCTATACCAATGTCCTTTTGTGTGTGGGGACAATAATTTATGGGTAAGAGGTTTTGTATTCTGTATTCTATGACTCGTATTGCTGGGTGCAGGTTCACACACACACACGTGCGCACACACAATCTTCAGTGCTGGACAGGGAGTGGGGGTGAAATAAAATAAAATGACAAACTAATCTAGTCTAATAAATTAAAATACATTAATCTTATAAAGAGCACTTAAGCTGCTGGAAGAGCTGCTCAAGCTGCTGACGGAAGGCGAAGTCAGGCTCCAAAATACTGTGTGGCCTGTCCATGCACAAGCTACTAACAACAACAACAAAAGTGTGTTGTGTGTGACGTACAATGTAAAAATCTACATTACATTGCCATTACTAGTGGGTGCAGTTTCCCTCAATCATAAATCTTCAAACACTGGGTAAGGGGTGAAGCTCTTTCAAAAACGGCATTAATAATAATGGTAACAGGTGGATGGGCAGGTTGACGATAACACTACACCACAGCTGCTACTGCTTTTGTCACTACAAAGAACACCTCTGGGCTCTAGTTTTTGTAACGTTAAAATACATTTACACAACTTTATTATATACTAATACTAACTAATCTTACTATGCATTTAATTTTAAAGACAGTTAAAAAAATGTTTTTTTTTGTTGTTTTTTTTCTTATTTTACTTTAAGGCTCAAATACAATATATTATATCAAAAGCTCAACTCAAGTCTATTTATTAAAAATAATAATAATTTTAAAAATGTTTATAAGTATAACTTTGTTATAATTAGACAAAAATGGTGTGATGGAGGAACAAGTCTGGAGTTGAAAAACTGATACAAACAAATGTAACAACATGTGTTTTGCAACTCATTGGTCAAAATGGACATCCATAGTGATCAACATTTACACGCATTTTTTGTTTGTTTGTATTTTTATCACTCAGTTTTCCAAATGTCCAGTGTAAGCCATCTTGTCACAATGGAGCTATAGTTGTCGCTGTCGGCAAAACCAACTGATGTCTAATAATGTAGGAAGTGTGTACTGTAACCAGTTTTTTTTTTAACAATGACTACCAGTTCTAAATGAACTTGATCTGTTATACTTAATTTAAATCCAACAGACAACTGAAGAAGAAAAGGACTCAAACTCCCCTCCCCCGCCCCTCATTAAAAAAAATCAATAGAAAATCCTCAATTCTTAAATTTAATTCAATTAAACAAATCTTATCCAATTTGGAAAGACAGGACCATCAGTCTACATTCCAAAGTAAGACTGCTGCGCTCCTTTGTCATCTCCATCTTCCTATATGCTTGCGAAGCATGGACCCTCACAGCAGATCTCCAACGAAGAATATAAAGCATGGAGATGAGGTGCTACATAAGACTTCTGGGCATTTCCTATACCCAACACATCACCAACGACGAAGTCCGACAGACCATCACACAAGCCATTGGACAACACAATGACCTGTTCACAGTGGTGAAGAAACTGAAACTCCGATGGTATGGCCACGTCACCAGATCATCATGCCTTGCAAAGACTATTCTGCAAGGCACAGTGCAAGGAGATAGAAGAAGAGGCAGACCGAGAAAGAGGTGGGAGGACAACATTCGAGAATGGACTGGTTTGACACTGAGCGAAGCCATCAGGGCTGCTGAGGACAGAGAAAGATGGAGAATGCTGGTTAAACGATCATCTGTGGTGCCCCTGCGACCTCTGGGTTGCGGGACAGGATAGGACGGGATAGGATAGGAAACAAATCTTGATTGCCCATTAAAAGAATTACACAAAGTCATTTTTGTTGTCGCAATAAAAACACATACACAAACCCGATAATATAGAAGGAACAAGTATACAAATATGAAAAATTGCTAATTGAACACCAGTACCAGCTGCAGGTATAATTATGCAAGAGCTAATAAAAAAGATTAGGCGCCTACAGTATCACGATATACCATCATATGGTATTGCAGTATTGACTATCACTGTATGGGTTATCTGTGTCACTTGTCAGTAATCTTCAATCCAGCAGAGGAGGACCAACAGCAAAAGTGACTGTCATTTGGACAAGCCACACAAAGACCCTGTAGTGGTAACATCAGGGTGGAACTGCAAACAGTAGTTAATTAAAAAAAAAAAACACCTCTGCACTGCCGAGGCAGGGATTTGTTTTGACACCAAAGACTGTACTTTAAGTTAACATGATATGATCATGATTATATATCATCCATGGAATTTATTATCTTAAGGAGTTAAGAGTCCTCAATGTAATATTAAACACTGATGCATAATATAGTGTTCAGTAAGGAATTGCAGTCTCTACAATCTGTGTGTGTGTGTTAGAGAGAGGGAGAGAGAGAGGGAGAGAGAGGGAGTGTGGGGTGGGGTGAGGTAAAGACTAAAAGAGATGGGGGAGGGAGGCGGAACGGGATAAAACAAACAAAAAAGCAGCAAGTGGTAGTTTCACATAGTGTGGACTCTGCAGCGTGTGGTCATAAAATCTGGGATGGTGACAGATTTATAAATTATATAGCTCTCTCTCATAGTTTGTGGCTGATGTAACTTTTTTTTTTTTTCATCAAACAAAGGCAAGTTCTGCATACTGCAAGTTTGGGATCACCTCGCTCTATCGGTCTAGCTGTATCGGTACATCGAATGATGGATCATAGTCCACAACAACGATACTTCAAAACAAAATTACCTACACTGGCAAAAGCATTTACTTTAGTAATAGTATACACTTTGTCGAACAAGTGTGCCATTGCTGGCAGTGATTGCATCCAAAAGCAGTAATCACTTTAAAGGCACCCTTGCTGGAACAATATCTGCTGGTCCCCTCAACCCCCAAGCTGTGCACTAAACCCCTCCCCCCACTTTTCCTCTCCCCATCCTTCCTCGTCCATCCATTTTTCTTCCCTGCTGCCCTGAGCATGTTGCCGACATGGATAAACTGCGCCTTACAAGCTGTCGTCATCCTCATCATTAACCATACTCTTTGTCTCACACACACACACACACACATCCCTCTCCCACCTTCGTTTCTTTTCAATTTCAATTGTACACAAGATTCAAGATGCTTTTATCGTATCGTTAAGGAACAAGGAAAGATCGTGTGTGGGTTGACCAATAACAAAATATTGAGAATAATAGTACACACATAAAAACACATTATCATTATGAGTAAATATATTACAAGACTGCTGAGCAGTAAAACCACTTTAAGACACGCTGCCACATCCACAACGCACTCACACCGCCGTTCGCGAACGGGCTTTCCAACGTTTGAAAAACAGCATCTCTCGCATTCAAAGTTTTACACCACAAATACTTGTTCAACATGCATACTGGGCTGATTGTAAAGAATTATGTACATTATTAACTGTTAACCGCATAGATAATAAAAATGTTGACTGGATTGAATGTACAGAGCAAAACAGGCTGAACGTGAAAGTGAAACACATAATAGAAAAAATACATTACTACTGATAAGTCATAAAACACGAAACGGTACCTGTCTTTTCTTTGATTTCACATAACACACTGAAGAGCGCTGGTTTCATTCTGTGGCAGTTGAGTGTGTGCTTTCTAGAAGTAAAGGAAATACAAATAAGATTATTAACTAATTTACGCTATAGAGATAAAAGTATTAAAACTCAACAACATAAATTATCATGACTAAAAGTGAGCGTAAACAAACTTTACTGATAGTAATAGTGATACCAACACAACTTCATTATAAAAACTATGTGGGTTATTAAAATCTTTTTTTGTTTCTCAAATACAAAAATTAAATAGCCTACATTAAAAAATAAACTGACTGAAATAAAAATCCTAAAACTAGTAAAAGGAAAATTAATAAAATGTTCTGTCTTCAACTAGGCCTATTTCACTAGGGTACAAAACTTCAAAATGACGCAATCATTTAAGCTCAAAGATAAATGTCAGGGCACACAAATTTTAATTTTACCATAAATTAAATTATATAAATTCTACTAAGATCATCAACAATATATTATAATACTAGACTAGTACATGTATGTAAATAATGCAATTTGTTTGTGAAACATTACAATCATATGTTCTGTTTATTGAAAAGGTTCTAAACATTCACCCTCGCACACCAACAAACAAAACAAAAAAAAAGAAAAAAAAAAGAGAACTCAACATTGATTCACAGAAGTAAAACAAAGAATTTCCTTAGATGATTAGTTTTGTGTCTTCTGCCAGTTAACTGTTAAGTCAACACTGATCACAAACCTTCAAATGTTACATCATGTCAGGGGTGTAAAATTATTTAGATCATCAAATACCAATGGAAATATACGTAAATGACGCATGATAATACAACACAAAAGAATTTAATAGGTTTTCATGCTTGCAACCCTGTCCTCATCATGATAATGCACAGCACCACCACCACAGCACCAGCGTTCATTGAACCCCACTGACTCAGAAAGCGGCGCGCTTATGTAGGCTACTGTTTAACCAGACTGATGTAAATCAAACAAATTCCAACATGCATTTTCATTCAAACAAAACAATCTCATTGATTTAAATAATAATACACTGTTTACATTACGTTCCTTTTCGATGTGTCGATGTTAGTAACACCAGGGGCCCTGTCAGGGTTACCATCATCGTGCGGAGCGTACAAGCCTCCACCCAAAAAATTGCAGAAAAAACATTATCACCTGTCCACTGACCTTGCCTGGGCCTCGTCAAGACTTTGGTCAGTGATGGTCATGATTTGCTGTAGAATATCTCCTATTTCTTGTTTCCTCTGATCTCCGTCCCCTGGCTGCCCCATGTCATAACCTTGTGGAACAACACTGGCCATAGCGCTTTGATGCATCAGCCTTTGTTGGTCGTCCATATTGGATCCGTACGGACCTTCCATTTTTCAGCTTGCAAGCACACGGTGGAAACACCGATGATCAACACACACAAACTGAAGAAGAATAATTCAGTCTGAAAGCCGAATCCCCCCGATTATGGGATTCGACAGCGTGAGAAGCGGATGTATTACATAAACAACTGTTTGCCAAATTGAAAATGGGTGGGTACAAGATCACTGCCACTCAAACTAGCACGTCACGGCAAATGGCGACTCGCATGCATAAGATGGGGCCCTGAAATGGTTCTCGTCCAATCAGATCGCAGCTTTTGCAAACCTCCCCAGCACGAGCGCGCACTGTGGAGAAGATGGCATACTGACCTATTTCAGTCTACACATTAGCTCTATTCACTGCAGGCCCGCCTTTGACGGGTTTGATGGTGATTGACAGGTTTTGACACATTTGACAACTTCCACGAATCGTCTGCTTTATGAGGATCTCGTCGATAGGGAAGGTGGCGTAGGAGTTAGGCTCGATTGATATGACTGACCTCGGCTTGACGTTTTTCTTACAAGTGGCGTCTTGAGCTGTGTATTACACATAGCTCTGTCACTGAACAGCGAGTTAAGACTTTCTGCACAGAAGATGCGCTAGCCTGGAAGCAAATTTTAACTTGACGTAAAGTCGATCCAAGGATTGAAACGCAGCGAGGCTGGGTTTGTTAGAATCAATAACAGTCTTGCTATTAGAAACTTGAGATAAAACCGATTCTGAAATGAGATAAAATAACAAAACGTCGTATGATAATAATTATAGTTTTGAACTTGTTACATTTTAAAAATTAAATAAAAGCTTTGCATGAAATAATAAAAACAACAATAATGTGATTATTACGAACATTTTGTAATTAGTATATATCCCTATATAAATATATCGCTACATGCAAGGAACAAGAGAGCTAATATTTTACCTGATTATGTCCCAATGATACATTTTTAAAATTAAATAAAAGCTTTGCATGAAATAATTAAAACAAAAATAATGTGATTATTACGAATATTTTGTAATCATTATATATATATCCCTATATAAATATATCGCTACATGCAAGGAACAAGAGAGCTAATGTTTTACCTGATTATGTCCCATTAAATGCAATAACGCGAATACAACAGAGGTAGTATGAAGTTCTGTGCGAACAAAAATGTCGACAGCACTGCGATTTGCTCAGTTTGTGTCGCACACACAAACAATTAAACGATAGGTGAAGGTAAACAAGGGAAGCAACACTATAAAACTAACTGTATCATATGCTCCTCACGATTTCGTACCATTTTACACGCTCTGGAGTGCCAGTTGGAGTTTGGGTAAACATGATAGGCTACTTATTTGTAAACTAATAAAATTAATTATCTCGGAAATAATATTCATGCGAAAAAGGGACCTAACACTACGAACTTAACTGTATTTCAGTGTATGTGGCCTCGTGGCGCAGTGGATAAGTCGCCGGTTTCCTATGCCGAACGTCGCGGGTTCGATTCCCGCAAGGGGCGAACGTATGTGACTTAGGTACGAGACTATTGAGGTCACCGAGGGTTTTCTCCGGGCACTCCGGTTTCCTCCCTCCTTTCAATAATGGTACACGACGCAGTCATTATAAAATTTTCAAAAAATAAAAATTCGGTTTTCTTTCCGTCTTCTAATAGCGATCTCCTTGCCTTTACACCACCTGTTTGAGTGATGGATGTGTGTTTGGTGTGTGTGAGGGTGGATGAGACAGGTGAGCGTGTATGTTGGTATAGATCGCCGCGCTTTGAGCCTGAATGATTTGGGGAAAGGCGCGTATAGCATCCTGTATTATTGTATTATATGTTGTACGCGATTCTAAATTCCACTCGCGTCACTAAATTTATTAGGCGAAACCATTGTCCTGGTGTACACTTTATGTATGATGGGCAAACATAGAGGGGCCGGGTAGCTCAGTTGGTAAGAGCGTCTTGCTAGTAACCGAAAGGTCGCTGGTTCGAATCCCGGATTGGTCAACGTGTGATCATATTATTTTCCCCTTTACCAACAATTACTGGCCCGCTGGTGTCAGTATAAATCGGTCCAGTAGTCACCTATATGCGAAAGTGTCGTGTGACTATAATCTACAAACAACATGGGCAAACATACATATACACAGAGAGAGAGAGAGAGAGAGAGAGAGAGAGAGAGAGAGAGAGAGAGAGAGAGAGAGATTATTTATGAACAGGTAGAAAGATAGAGATTATTTATGAACGGGGGGAGAGAGAGAGAGAGAGAGAGAGAGAGAGAGAGAGAGAGAGAGAGAGAGAGAGAGAGATTATTTATGAACAGGTAGAAAGAGAGATTATTTATGAACAGGTAGAGAGAGAGAGAGAGAGAGAGAGAGAGAGAGAGAGAGAGAGAGAGAGAGAGAATGGTGTTGGCGATTATTTATGAGCAGGTAGAAAAATTAGGCTTATCAGCTTTCATGCAAATATTAGATTACTGCAGGTATTATATTTTGTGACAATTTAAATGCTCCATCTCACGCATGCACATGCACGCTTTGGAACAGACACACACACACACAAAACCTACACACACCCTCTCTCTCTCTCTCTCACACACACACCCAGAACAAATATTAGTTGTGAGCAGAGCAGATAGAAAATTATCAGGTTTTATTAATTTAAAAAAAATTACCATTGGTATTGTATTTTGTCACAATTTAAATTCACCATCGCACTTGTGTACATGCATCCTCTGGACAGACAGTCAAGCAGATAGAGAGACGGAGAGACAGAGAGAGAGAGAGAGAGAGAGAGAGAGAGAGAGAGAGAGAGAGAGAGAGAGAGAGAGAGTGGTGTTGGCGGAGTTATCATGTATCTTCTATGTTCACGGTTTTCTTATATTTACATCGATCAGTCGTAAATAACAGTAGGCTTCGTGTTTTGAAAATACATTACCCATGGGGTGATTTATACTACAACTGTTCCTGCGATCAATTCTCACGTAATATATTGTACGTTTTCAGTACACATCAATATATAATTAGCAAGATTAAATGCCGGTGATCGCGAAAATCAGTTCTCTCTCTCTCTCTCTCTCTCTCTCTCTCTCTCTCTCTCTCTCTCTCTCTCTCTCTCTCTCTCTCTCTCTCTCTCTCTCTCTCTCTCTCTGCCCGCCTGCGAATCTGTCACATACACACACACACACACACACACACACACACATACACACACACACATACATGCCCTCTCTCTCTCCATTTAAGTACAAACTATGCTCTCTCCGTCCCTCCCTCTCTCTCTCTCTCTCTCTCTCTCTCTCTCTCTCTCTCTCTCTCCTGCATGCCACGCATATGTTCAATTTATTTTGTTTGGGGATGGGTGGTGAATGGGAAATTAGTGGTTGGTGGAGAGTATATAAGGGTCTGGGGCGAAGTGAATTAAAAAAAGATCCGTTGGATCTCATTTTTGATATGATGATGATGGTCATTGTTGTCAGGGTGGCGACGTGGTGATCGTCCTTAACGCTCATGCAATAGGACGTTAAGCATCGTGTTTTTCGTTCGAATCATGACTTACGTCCCCTATATGCCTAGGTGTCCGGGGACTTTATTCTACCCAACAAACAAACAAACAAGTGAATCATGATAATGTTAGTCTGTTCAGAATAGTATATTTTCCCCCGTGAATTTGAAACACCGCGCCTTGGGTGACTTAGGTACGAAACTTTTCAGGAAACCGAGGGTTTTCTCCGGGTACTCCGGTCTCCTCCTTCCAATAATGGTATTGTTTGCAGTCAATGTAAAACTTCACATTTCAAAAATGGCTAAAAATTTCACATTTCAAATTTCACAATTTCTACAATTTTTACCATGCTGCCGCTTACTGTACTTTGGTGGGTGAACGCCAAACTGTTCAGAAACAAGAAACGCAGCACAGTATAATACCTCACGCATTCAACCCGACTGTGTGAAGAACCGCGGAATTAGCCTGGAAAAAGGAACGAGTGGGAATCGATCGATCATATTATGGGCTCCGCTCGCATTAGGGCTTGCTCTGAGAAAAGGGTGATCCATAACATTCCTCTTACCACGAGGAAACAAAATTTACCCTGTAGAATAGGTTTGTATTTAACGACACTGGAAGATCATGTAAGGGGGAGTAAAAAAAGGAGTTATAAAACTCAGTACGTGTTCCCAGTGAACATTTATTTGAGTGCTTTTGAGTGTGAAACTAAACTTTCTTTGGTGTAAGTGATTTTATGTAGGGGGATTTTGTTTGTTTTTGTTTGTTTTTAAGCTGGGATATGATGAACGACTAATCTTCATCTCTAAGTAATGTTCTAAATCAGTAGGCTTATTTCAGTGCGGTGCATGGACAAACAATAATTTGGCTTCGTGGCTAACCGTGCAGCTTTGTCCGCCTGACGAAGAGCTTAGCTGGAAAATGCGCACTGTGTTATTGTTGTATTTTCGCATTTATTTTTTTTTAATTCTTGGGGGAGGGGGGGGAGGGGGGGGGGAGAGGGGTGTGTGTTCTACATTAGCATTCTTTTTGGGGTCTATATGTACCTATTTATTTCTCATTATAGCAAAATAAACCAAGAAGGCGAGCCATTAAAATGTTCGCTTATTTCCAGGCACTTAAAAAAGGTAAAGGTAGTCCCATAGCCTTGTGGCCGTAGGGGAGCGTGATGTTGGCGATCACACTTATCTTGGGCCAGCGTAATGAGGGTGATGCCCATCTCTCTCCCTCGCTGCTTTACCTTCCCAACCCTTAAGAAAGTAGTTACTCAGTCACAGTTGAGTCAACTGGGGGGCGTTGTTATTTGTCGCTTCACGTTTTGCGGTCACCCATCCAAGTGCTAACCGCACTGGACGGTGCTTAACTTGCGACACAGTAGCGAGTGCTCCCAGGCACTTAGCCGAAAAATAAGTATTTTCAAAAGTGTTGATCAACACAGTAAATAAAAGGTCATTGGCCCCATGTTTTGCCCATGATCAAGGTTTGCCCCAAAACTTCTGGGACCACTCGAGTGCCCGGCGGTAATCTCGAGGTTTGGCCAAATGGCGCGCTACGATGTATATCCTTGAGCTATCGGGAAACCCACTTATGTGGTGTTTTTGTTTTTGTTTTTGGCGGTTTTGTGACTCAGAAGTTATCCTAACCACAGGCTCTGAAGTCTTTCCTTTCGTCTTTGTAAACTCGTGGGCCTCCTACATACGTACAACGTAATTGAGGCTTATGAAAGACGAGACTTCCCAGACTGTGTCCTAACGGAGTAAAAAGTAAAAGAACAAAAAAAGAACAACAGATGAAAAACAGATTTATGAGGAAATTGAACAAAAACTAAACTAGTTTGCGCTTCAGTGACAGCATAATGGCATTTCAGCGGTCAGGAAAAGTATACTACTACTACTACTACTGCTATTTATTTATTTATTTAATCGTTCTTATATAGCGCTTTTCCAGCTCAAGAGCTGCTCAAGGCGCTGGCCGATACAGGATCTAACTCAAGCTGCCCGAGGCGCCAACTTGCAGCCTTTTTGGCGCATCGTAATAACGCTCCAGATAACTGAGCACAATCCTGGGCAGCCAGGGTTGGGGGAGAAGGACCTAGGTGCATGCTGGGTGTGTTCTTGTCACCGGCACTCACCCGTCTAGGACATGAGCGTCAGGATCTTTAAAGTCCGTTATGATGGAATGTATGCGACACAGACTAGACCTCGGTCTATACTCTCATCCGAAGGAGTATGAAACGGGAGTAAAGTGTCTTTCCCAAGGAAACAACACAATGCCCCGGCCTGGGCCCGAACCCGGGACCTTCAGATCCGCAAGCCAAAGCTCTACCATTTGGCCACCGTGCCCCTCCTACTACTACTGTTATTATTATTGTCCTTATATAGCGCTTTTCCAACAGCTCAAGAGCTGCTCAAGGCGCTGGCCGAAAAAGGATCTAACTCAGTTTAGCTCAAGGTCTATGACCTACCACAGACTAGTTAGTTAGTTCAAAGAGCGTATTATAGAAGCTCTTTGGTTAGTTAGTTAGTTAGTTAGTTAGTTAGTTAGTTAGTTAGTCATTGTTTATAGGGTCCAGCGGACTGCAAAGCATCCGTTTGTGAATATAAGACCATCTAAGTAGGCTTTCTACCAAGAGGGGCCGGGTAGCTCAGTTGGAAAGGTCGCTGGTTCGAATCCCGGATTGGTCAACGTGTGATCATATTATTTTCCCCTTTACCAACAACTGGCCCGCTGGTGTCAGTATAAATCGGTCCAGTAGTCACCTATATGCGAAAGTGTCGTGTGACTATAATCTACAAACAAACAGCGTTCTACCATCTTTCTCCTCTTTATCTTCTTCTTTAAATCATAATTCCTACCACCTGCCACCGCCACCACCGCCGCCGCCGCCACGAGGGACACTTAGCAACAGTGTACAACTGGTCTCTTGCGACTGGTGACTCGGCCTAGTCCTGTGTGAAGACATGCCCTCCTCGTCATGAGTCTTCGGTCGTAGAGATCAGTAGAATATTGTTGATTCTAGCCGTTCAGTGTGGTCAAGCTCCTCGACTGGAATCTCCAGGACATTACGGAATTTCATACTATACTTCAATGAGGAAATTAAGTCTCTCTGTCTCGTTCTGTGTGTGTGTGTGTGGGTGTGTGTGTGTGTGTGTCTGTCTGTCTCTCTCTCTCTCTCTCTCTCTCTCTCTCTCTCTCTCTCTCTCTCTCTCTCTCTCTCATTATCACCATTGTCGTCGCCGTCATCGCATCGTTAGCATCACCGTACGTTGTGGTAATTGCGGTCATTGTTGTTCCATCGCAACTTGTTATTATTCAAAGTAGGTTACTGGTCGATTGCCATTATTATTTTTCTTATTTCTTATTCTGTGATTTGCCAGGAACAATTTTTTTTCCCAGTGTAACCCTTTGGATCACCTTTGGACGAATACAATTTCTAATGTCCTCTCTCTCTCTCTCTCTCTCTCTCTCTCTCTCTCTCTCTCTCTCACACACACACACACCCACACCCACACACCCACACACAACAGGTAAGTCAACACTCTAATTGAGTGTAAGAATTATTGTTCAGGTTGATATTGCTGTTTATTAATTACTTTATTTTAAAATTTAGCTCTATATTTATGTTATTTTATAGACTAGTTTTCATGAAGCGTACGACCTTGACGCTGGCTGAGTGTCAGAGATCTATCAAGCATAGGAAGTGTGTAGGCGTAAATGTCCTCAACAGCCTCTGACATTCACACTGGAGTCAGCGTCGCTTTCGGACCGATTGCCTCCATAAGTTTAGCAGCAGCCCAACAGCACCAAAAGGTCTACTAATTATGTATGAATGATCATCTGGAATAGTTGGAAATTAAGTTTCAGTAAGCTTAACACCAAAGTCCTTTTCAGGTCACAAAAATACTTTTTTTTTGTCATCTGGTAGGGATTAGTATGTTCGAATGACATATTATGAAGTTTCACTGAAATCCGTCCATTAGTTTCAAAGTGCGCAAAAAGAGAAATCCGGACGGGCGGACAAAGTTAAAAACAACAGTTCCCGACAGTAATAAATAGCTCTAGAACTACAAATTGTGCCTTTTTGTTAATTTTAGCAATCTCCCGGCAGTGCCAACCCCAGCAAGAATTAATGGTAAAGTAGGTAGCGGGCCTGTCTGTAGCATCACCATTAGGTTCTACCATACTGATGGCCTTTTTAATAGGCCCTACCGCTGCTTTAGGCTAGAGAAAAAGGGAGGTTCCAAACGCTTCGCTCCCCAGCGACCGAAAGGTCACAGGGAAACTTTAACCTTTACCTATAGGCCTATATGTAAGGTTTTATTGGCAATATACTGCTTTTCGATTTGCTCGTCTTTCTGTGTTCATGCTGCTTGCTGATGACAGTCGACATTATTGACGATAGCGGTTGAGAATGAAGACTCACTAGGAATATGATAGCTAGCTCACAAAGCTGGCCAGCTGCTAAAGAGGTTGAAGATGAGCTAAGGAATGGCTTCTAGGGCGACGTGACTCCTGATTTTCCCAGATAATACTTACCATCACACTGAGCGTATTTTTTACAGTGATGTTCTAACCAGATCACAAAGCCTACTGAGTACTTTTGTCATATATATATATTATGCACCTTGAATCACTCGGTTTGTGTGAGATAGGTGCGCTGTATAAATCGATGCATTATGATGATGATACTGATGATGATGATGATGATGATGATGATGATGATGATGATGATGATGATGGTGATGATGATGATGATTATTATTATTATTATTATTATTATTATTATTGTTATTGTTGTTATTATTATTATTAGACTAAAATCTGACACTAATAGGTGTACTTTTTCAGATCTGACCTGTCTTAAAACCAAACATATTAAAGTTACAAATTATTTGTTCTGTCTTTTTGCCCCAAACTAATAGTAATGCTAGAAAACTGTACGTGTCATTAAACCCCGTAGCAACATTCGTAGTCTTAATTGGGGGCATCTTGTCCGTAGCAGAGTTGGAATTCACACGACCAAGAATAAGAACAGGAAGTCTGCTACATCTCCTCTTGCAATTACGAGGAGGCATTTTTCACAACCGTGTAAAATAGCCAATAAATTAAAGCGATGGCTCAATCAGAGAGCTTGTCCACATTATCTCTGTCTCCTTTCTAAGAGAAAGCAATATTTTTCACAAAAAGGTAGGTTAAACAAGTATACAGGCAGAATTACATGTTCGAAGACAATATAATCTTATCCCAACAGACAACTGCTTCAGATAACCGAATTACCTGATAAAATATTACTTTGTTATTTGTTAAGATTTATTATTAAAGATAACTGGTCCTTCGCTGCTACAGAAAATGACGTTGTCAGCAATCGCGTCATTTCACACTACAGCAATGTCGTCGAAAACGACTTTTATGACGTCAAACCTGATGAGTTCAGAGTTAACGCTGAAGACTGTCTGAAGCATGTCGTCAACTTCACAACTCGCGCAGCAGTCATTCGAGGCGTTTTGGCCACAGAAAACTTCACAAAGAGTGGACCAGATACATGCTGCTTCAATGTTTTTACTCCGCAAAATACCTCTGTATTACTAGATATCAGATATTATTGTACACAATCAAAGATTGACATAAAGAAATTAGCGAACGGCGAAATCGTTCACCAAGCAGACCAAGCAGACTGTACAGGAGATCCCTTGGTGAAACAATTTAACACTCAGCGAAAACCGATACATACAGAAGGACACTTGAAGTTCCAATACACGATCTTCAAAGACGGCTTGGACCAAGATGTCAACTTCACGGTGATTTTACTGGCAGTTGAAAAAGGAAGGTTGTATGAACTTCCTGTTGTGTTTTCATCACAGTTTTCTGGTTACGTCACTTCTCTGGGCTTTGACCTGGGTTTGTGTTACCCAGCCCCCATTCCTGGACATATATGGGAAAGTTGGGGAAAGATTAGTGTTCCAGAACACCACGGCGTGGTGACCAGTTTCCCTCTGTTTGATATTCATCACTTAACTCCGTGTGTCACCATCCTTGAACTTTACATTACTAAGATTGGCTACAAAGACAGCGACCTTCAGTGGCGGGAATGTGGTAACAAGGTCCTACCCGTTCGAGTGTACGATGCTGTTACATTGCTCACGCTCCATTTTGTGGTGTACCAAACGCATTTCAGTTTAGGCGCTGGCTTCAAAATGCTGTTTTCGTTTCACCCATATGACATGCTGCCTCAGAAGCTGAACAGCGGACTGATGAACTGTTCGGTGGAGCACTACGCCAGCTTTCGGCAGCATCTGGACTGTAACCTGGAGACCGAATGTGAGGATGGTCAGGACGAGGCAGGGCACTGTCCCTTCAGCAGTGAACAATGCCAGGGCAAAGTGGCTTCAGGCAAAAAGTGTTTCTTTTTCGTAAATAAACGAGAGAGTGTTCACGGCGATCTCCTGATGGAGAGAGTGTATAGCTGGAACGCAGCGTCAGACGATTGTGGTGCACGTCTTGGTAGAGCGGCGTCATTACAAAACTGGAGAGAAATTCTGGACGTCCTTAAGCTGAGGGAGTTTGGAAAACTAAGACCTTTCGTTTACTACATTGGGTTGAAATTTAAATGGGAGAGCGCCTATCCGTTCATGTATCGACATGTACTCCACTGGGCTGACAACACCATCCTGTACTTTCTGGATCATCTTAGTTTAAGACTTCTGGGTGGAAAGATCAAAGATATTGCGCAGTGTTTTCGTTTACAATACCCAGAACTAGAGCTGCAGTCAATTAATTGTGGTGTGGACTTTAGTGTGAATTTGTACCCGACTATGGTCTGTCAGACTGAATGGAGATCAGAAACCAACACTGGCGACAAAACTCTTCCTGCTATCTTGTTGCAAAATGCACCCAGTTCTGTTAACAAGTTGAATCTATCGCTGTCTATCTGTCCAACACAGCACATCACCCACGCTTTTCTGACCTGTGACCCTGAGAGCCAGTGTTACGAGGATCGTTTCGTCTCGCGTTGTCCTCATTGTGATAGGAATTGTCATGACGCCAGGCTTCTGACACAGTCCCATGGAAATCTTCACACAGTGGCCATGTTTGCCTGCGAGGATGGTTTCACCACAGTTCATTACACTCTGGTTTGTGACTTTGTCAGGCACTGTCCAGAAAACTCTGACGAAACTTTTTGCAGACATCCGCCTTGTAGTGGATTCCAGTGTCAGAACGGACAGTGCATTTCTCTGGACAAATTCTGCAACAACCTAATAGAATGTGCTGATAAATCGGATGAAAATGGGTGTGCTGGAGAAGATGCGGAGCATTTACCTCAGCTTCTCACATCTCCGACAATTTTCACACTGGATGGTACAGGCAGTTTCTATCAAGAGCCCCTGAAGACAAACCACACTTGCCCAGAAACTCACATCGTGTGCGCTGGAGAAATCCAATACTGCGTGCCTGTGTACACTCGCTGTAACGGCTTCTACGACTGCCAAAGGAAGGAAGACGAGGACGGGTGTGATAACGTCACCTGTCCAGGCTACTACCGCTGTAGAGGGTCCACTGTCTGCGTCCACGCTGATCACCTGTGTGACGGCTGGCCGCAATGTCCACATCACGACGATGAATGGCTGTGTGAGGACAGCCCTTGTCCTGATGGATGTTTGTGTCAGGGACGGGCGTTCCTATGTCGGGAGAAGTTTTCTTTTCAGGCTTACCCGGGAATCCGATACATGGAGATCAGGCATTGTAACTTCAGTTTAAGTGAACTCCAAGTCAACGTGTACCTGATATATCTTAAAGTAACAGAGTTCTCATTAACTTACATACCGAAATTGGAACTGCCAAACTTGCAGGTGTTAGATCTAAGTGAAAATGGAATAGAAGTACTCCACGTAGAAATGCTATTTGGACTACCAAACCTTAAAGAGTTGTTGCTGAACTCTAATCCACTTGCTATGTTCATACCCATTGGTCTTAAGTCATCAGGTAGTATGAGTCAGAACGTCAGTTCTCCAACCAGCAATGACTCGCTTCATGGTAATTTTGACTTCAGCAATGTGACTGTGTTAGATCTGTCCCACACCATGCTGGCACGCTTTGATAGCAATGACTTGCAAACACTTCCTCACCTACGTCATCTGGATTTGTCCTACACACCTTTACATGCCATTGGAAGTGGAGGATTCCGAAGTCTCACTGAACTTCATGAACTGGACATGACAGAAAGTCGCGTGGAATCATTTCCTCTAGACCTGTTTGAAGGCTTGGCCAAACTACGAGACGTGTTCAGCCCTAACTATAGACTTTGTTGTGAAGGTGTACTGCCTGCAAATGAGCTTAAACCTCGCTGTTTGACAAACCAAGGAGCGCTGTCATCCTGTGAAAATCTACTCGGAGCGACATTTTACCAAGCTGCATTGATTGTTGTCAGTGTTGTAGCGATATTAGGAAACATTGTCTGTGTTCTGATCCGCTTCATCAAATTCAAGGAGAGTGCGTCCAACAGTTTCAGCATCCTGGTGACCAACTTGAACCTGGCCAACGCGTTGATGGGAGTGTACTGTGCTGTTGTGGTAGCTGCTGACGGAGTTTATCGTGGACGCTACATCCAGCACGAGACCACGTGGACCAACAGCATGATCTGCAGAGCAGCAGGGTTTCTGTCTGTGCTGTCCAATGAAGTGTCAGCCCTGTCCATTACCTTGATCACATGGGATCGCGTCTCTCAACTCTACACTCCTACTACACAGCGAGTCAGTCGGTGCTGGGTGCTTGACAGGAGATCAGCAGTCGTTGTCTGTGCTGTCACATGGGTGCTTGGTCTGCTTTTGGCCACACTGCCTTTGCTGCCTTCAGCGTCTCACTGGAATTTCTACAGCCTCACAAGCCTTTGCATTCCACTTCCAGCCACTTCAGACAGTTTCAAAGGCAATGACTTTAGCACAGTATTACACGCAGGCATCCGCCCTGTCTTAGGTTTGGTGGTAACAACAGGTCAGGCCTGGCTGTACAAATCAATTCACAAATCTCAGGATCTCTCCATGAGTACTGTCACCACTGTCAACAACAATGACCAATGGCGTTTTGCCAAGCAGTTCATGAACGTCGCACTGGCAGACTGTTTGTGTTGGTCGGTGGTCAGCATTTGTTCCTTGTGGTCGCTGGTCAGTGGTGTCCATGTAAATGAGGAAGTCAACGTTGTGCTGGCCGTCATCATGTTGCCAATCAACTCCGCCCTCAACCCATGTCTGTACATCATCAGCAAGGTGTTGGAAGACCGAAGGAAGGAGCGTGAAGCTGTACTGTTATGTATTCTCAGACGGAGACTTCTTGTTAAGAGAAAATTAAAGTAACTAATAAACCCTGACAGGAGTAATCTAGCTGATGCCTCACTTCTTTATTACCTTGAGAAAAGTTTACTCCAGATTTGTGCCTATGAAAAACAATCTTGGATTTTAGCTAATATAGCAATATCATAATTTTAGTATTTAACCGTCTTCTTTGAAATCGACCCAAGTTTTCTTCTACAAGGTCATCGGGGTCAACAACAACAACAACACACACACACACACATGTTTATACAGGAATGCGACTCTGTTTTAGGAATTTCTGAGGTCAGAGAGGAAAATGAAAGCACGAAGGAAGAATTTAATCAAATAACACACTTTATGGATTACACGAACTCTGACTTGACCAGTGACATGGTGATCACAGAACCGTCAGCAAATGTAGTTACTCCATCAAGGACCGGGAATGTCGGAGATGCGACATTTGTCGAAGCGCTTCAAAGCCGTGAGAACGACCACACCGAGAAAGTATGGGTTGTCGGGGCCAGATCTAGGAATGTCAAGATTTCAGGTCTTGCTGGGCAAGTAGACTGGATATGTGATTTTAAGGAAGACACCTATGTGCACATCCAGGTACCAGCAGGCAAGTTCATGGTAGTGCGTGTGGAAATGAAGGAGCCAGTAACGTATAAATATCAACAGCCATTTATTGTGGGTAAGTGTTGTTGGAAAGACAAGTGTGCTTTGTTATAATCTGTCAGGTAGTCTCTCTGTCGGTCTGTGTCTGTCTGCCTGTCTTTCTCTTTCTCTTCCCCATTCCTCTGTTCCTCATTTGCACAAGCTTTTACAATTTAAAATTGTGTTATTGTTTTTGTTGTTGTTTTAAATTATAACGGTTACCCAACATCCTGTTTCTGAAAGCCCTGATGCTTTGTGCCTATTAACGAACTTCCCATTTTGCAAATGATCGTTAGCGCCCTTTTTTTTTCGGGTTTCGAACTGTTTTCCAGTGGATTCATTGTGACAGTTTGAAAGATGCACAACCACCGATCGTTTACTATAGCAGTGAAATCTTGCCTGATGCATTAATTTTGTCTTCTCTCGGTCAAGAGCATAAAAAGATCAAAGTCGGTATTTGCCTTTTAATGCCGCTGTTTCATTTTGTTCTTTCTGGGAACCCATTTTCATGAGAAATATTGCAAATTCCATAAGGAGCATGGGAGTCATCTGGGCTTTTCCTTCTGGTTTAAATTGTTTTTATTATAGATCAAAAGATTTAGGCGCAGAACTGACTCCAGTGACCTTGACCTTGATGCAGAGCAAATACGATACAACGGGAAGCTTGCCACTAGCATTGGTAATATTCCTATGAAGTTTGAACAAAATGTGTCGACCAATGGCTCTTGAGCTATGGCGTGCATAGGATCTACCGACCGACAGACATATGGCTCGTTCTCATTCCCGACTATATCAGGGTATTCCCAGATAAGTCTGGAAATTGTTTTAAAAAGAAGAAAAAAAAAAGAAATTTATTTGCAGATCGGTCAGTTTGATAGCAGACGACTTTTTTCATTTTATTAATTTAAAATTTAAATAAAAAGAATTAATTAAGGCTAAATTTGAACGATTTCTTCCCGCTCCTACTGTGTACTTGCACGATGAACGTTTCACAGAGACAAAATCAGCAAAAATGCATTCAGTTTACTAACGTCTTTGTTTCAATCACTATGATGATGATGATGATGATGATGATGATGATGATGATGATGATGATGATGATGATGATGACTATTATTATTTGCAGTGGCTGAATATTCGTATCATTGGCCTGTGGGCTTGGACTATAATGTCTTTGTGCACATTTATGCGCCATATTTCAATGTCCTTTTCACGCCAGCCAATGATTTGGTTTTGCATTATCTACCTGAGCATCAAGACCTTCATTTCCCGCGTGTTAGACTGCTAGTGAACTTCAGAGCAGTAGCAGAAAATGAAAAGAATGTGTTACCCCTGGTTTATACCTCCGAACACTCAGGGTACATAACTACCCCAGGGTATGACGGACTGCGTTTCAGTGACCAAGTGGATACTACACGAAGTCTGGACATACCAGCAAACCACGCTGTGATGCTGAGTTTCCAGAAGCTTCATGCGTGTTCATATTACACTTCTTTTGGAGTGTCAACGATGGATTCCAACGGAACTATACTGAACATCTGGAACTGTAGCACGCTAAGAAATACCACGCCCACCGTGTTTACAGTCACTAAGATCATCGTCCATTTTGATTGTTACTGGAGCTCAAACCTTGGCTTTAAAATGCTATTCACCTTTCACAAGAGACACGCAGTTCCCACAAAACTGGCCGGCGGGTTGTTCAACTGCTCAGTGGATTATTACAACAGCTTTCGACAACACCTGGACTGCAACATGGAAACAGAGTGTGATGGAGGACAGGACGAGACCGAGGGCTGTCCGTTCAGCAGCGCTGCTTGTCATGGTCAGGTGGTTTCTGGCAACAAATGCTTTTTCCACGTCAGTTCTGAACAGTTGGGTACGGCTATTTCAAACACGTTGGAATTCGCTGAAAACGAATGTCAAAAGAGAGGGGCGCATTTGCCAGTAATAAGAACAGAGAAAGAACTAGAAGACTTTTTAAAAACGTTCAATCGGATCAGGAAATATAATGTACTCCTTGAGCATGCGAAAGAGTTTAAGTGTCTTTTCCCGACAAACACCATATACGGTGTTATGGATATACCCAATATTTACAGACAGATGTGGACAGCGTTTGACGGAACTGTTTTCTATGGGTCGATTATTGTTCGTAATGTATTCGATCATCAGATGAAAGCGTACAGGATGTTCGGGGGAGAACTGATGACCATTTATTTCACTCTGCATTTAGACGGAGCAAAGCCTTATTTTGACTATGCTGCAGAGCCAAACATACAATTCTGCGGACTTGCATGTGAAAGGTACGTGTCTGATGGTTACCTTCCATCACAAATCAATTTTCCGAGGATGTCTCATACTAAATCGGAACAACAGCGTCCAGTCTATTTAAAGTGTGAGAAAGGTCACTTGACACACCAGTTTCTGCAGTGTGACCCACGAAGCCAGTGCAGTCATAACACTGGTGTGGAGTCGTGTATGACCCAGGCCGCAACGCCAGTTTTGTATACAGATGTGCCACAAAATGCATCCATGTTTATCCTTGCATCTCAGGCCACTCAACTCTTTCTCTGTGATGATGGAGATACGATACATTACACACTGGTGTGCGACTTCAGGTACGACTGCCAGGACCACTCTGATGAGAAGTTTTGTAAGCACGCCGCATGTTCCCAGTTTACTTGTACCAATGAGCAGTGCATCTCTTACGGCGACCGCTGCAATCGTGTCTCAGACTGTATTGATGGATCGGATGAAAAACACTGCTATACAACTTATCCCATGAATCCGGCTTTTAACATCGACCACCCTGCAGCAGTACACTTCAACCGGTTTGGCTTTTATACCCATGAAACAATAAAGAACGCGTCTTGCCCGGAAACCCATTACTGGTGCACCAGTCAAGACCTCTGCATGCCTGTCTTCACACGCTGTAACGGTTACTACGACTGCCTGGGCCGTGAAGACGAGTATGGTTGTGAAAACTTTGTCTGCCCGGGTTTCTACCGTTGTCTGGACTCTACGGTTTGCCTGCACCCTGACCACCTGTGTGACGGCATATGGCAGTGTCCACAACGTGATGACGAGTGGCTGTGTGAGGAACAGCCGTGTCCTGACGCCTGCCTATGCCGCGGCCTGTCGTTCACCTGCATTCAGCCTTTCGACCCTCGCCCCTTCCCTCAGCTTCGCGCGCTAGATGGACGTGGGTCAGGCATGACGCCAGACAACGTCAGCTCCAACGTCTACCTCATCTACCTGACCCTGTCTAGGTGTTCCCTGCAGCGGGTGAGCGGTATGTTCCTGCCCAACCTTAGGTACCTGAATCTCAGCTTTAACCAGCTGCAAGACGTCACCATGAGCGTTTTTCTTACACTGGGCAACCTGAAGACTGTATCCCTGGCGCATAACCCTTTGGAGCATCTGTACATAGGTACAGGTCTGACCAAGCAACGATCTTTGTTGCACGTTGACCTTTCTTACACAGAACTACAAGAATTCAGCAGTCAGGTGTTCTCAAACTTTTTGACCATACAATTGCTGAATCTGTCTCACACTAGGCTGCTGTCGGTTAGTGAAGACGGCTTCAGGCACGTGCCCACATTGGTCGACCTGGATATGACGGCCAGTCCTCTCCAAACATTTCCACTGGATGTGTTCCTGGGTGTGACTAGCTTGAAGAGAATCATGTCCGGCAACTACAGACTGTGCTGCAGTGATATTCTGCCTGACTACTTCAAACCGCATGACTGTGTGGCGCCTCGCAATGAAATCTCCTCGTGTCAAGACCTGCTGCGTTCAGACGCCTATCGCGCGTTTCTCTGGATCATCTGCTGCTTGTCCCTGACCGGCAACGTGTTCAGCCTAGTATTCAGGGCCTGCGTGCAGAGAAAAGCCGCCAAGAGCGCCTTCAACGTGTTTGTCAGCAGTCTGGGGATGGCGGACCTAGTGATGGGAATCTACATCGCCTTCATTGGCGTGGCGGACTGGACGTTCCGTGGCCGCTATCTGCACTATGAGCTGACCTGGCTACACAGCGTCACGTGCCGAGTGGCAGGCTTCCTTTCCTTCCTGTCCAGTGAGGTGTCGGCCCTCACCATCCTTCTCATCACACTCGATCGTTTCGTCGTTTTCCGTTTTCCCTTCAGCACGACGCGCTTTGGTAAGAGGAGCGCTACCGCAGTTTGCTGCTTGGCCTGGTTCTCAGGACTCGCGCTGGCCGCGGTGCCTCTACTGCCTGTGACGTCACACTGGCAGTTCTACAGTCAGACCGGCATCTGCATCCCCTTGCCTGTCAGCATGCAAGAATTCAAAGGTCGCGGCTATTCTGTAGGCGTTATGATCGTCCTCAACTTCGTACTGTTTCTTCTGATCGGCGCTGGCCAAGCCTTTATCTACTGGTCAGTGCAGAAGAACGGCATAGTAGCGGCCAACACGACCAAGAAAATACAGGACACCACCGTCGCCCGACGACTGATTACCGTGGCGGTGACGGACTTCCTGTGCTGGTTTCCCATATGTCTGTGCGGCTTACTGGCCTTTAGTGGTGTGGCCATCCCTGGCGAGGTCAACGTGGCCTTGGCTACCTTCGTGCTGCCTCTCAACTCTGCTCTCAACCCGTTTCTGTACACCTTCAACGTCGTCATGGAGAAACAGAGAAAACGAAGGGAAGAAAAAATAATCAAAGATCTGGAATCAAAGTTTAATATAGATGACGAGTGATGTTTTCAACTTTGCTCAAACCGGATGTGCACAATGTTTAGTTTAGACAACAGTAACATTCAGAAAGTATTCAATTATTCTTGGAAGTCATGAGAGATCAGTACGTACTTCTTTGTCCAGACACGGTGCAAATACATTTTTGACCACATTGTGCACTCACATAATAAAATTATACGATAAATGCATGAAACGGTTGAAGGGAAGGGAAGCAAACGTACGCACTTCTTCAGTAAAACAGTCGCTCAAATTTAATACAAGTATACCACAGCAGATAGTCAACGAACGCGCGACAGCTGTTTGCCCATTCCACCCTTGCAACGTGTCCCTATATAAAGCGTAAGTAACCTACTGTGTCCGGGGACGTTAATCTACAAAACTAACTAACTAACTATACGCTTATGTGTCCGGGGACGTTAATCTATAAAACTAACTAACTACAAACACAACACACGCAATGGTTGTTCGATATGATGGTGATGATCATTTTTGTCAAGGTGGGGACGCGGTGATTCGTCCTTTTCCTCCAAAGTGAAGTCAAACATCAGCAGAACTTCAACCTTAAAAACAACACAACAATGGGACTCTTTTTTTCCCCTTTTTTGCTTGCACAAAGAGTGTATGTTTGCAACAGTAAACAGCTGATAAGAGAAGACTGACCTACATAACCATTATCACAGCACAGCAATCCGGGCCACCGTTCACAATCATTCAGCTCAGTGTCGCGCAAAAAGCATACTAGCACTAGCAGGTCTGAACTATAGGCTTTGTATATGTCCCTGTGCTTATTTGATTTGCCGGCTATATTATCTGACATCGTAGAATCCGCTAACATTGTTAATTAAGTTCTTTCGCTTCAATAAAGGAGTACGACTCTAATCAACGTTGTTGCTGTTTTAATTCTGAACTACAAATACTTGTGTGCAAGCTCAGGAATTATTCGTCTGTATTTTTCGGATCCGCTGCAGAAGAATCATGTCAGGATCGAAAGGTAACTTTTTATGGAAAAGTCAATCCTATTATATAATTACTGTTTGCCTTGTCTAGGTACTCCACACACACACGCACGCACACACACACACACACGCACACACACACCCACACCTACCCACACACACCCACCCACACCCACATACACACCCACACACACACACCACCTCCCCTCCCCAAAAAATTGTTCTTCAGATTTTCGCAAATCTGTGTAAGATGAGTCCTAAAAAGTCCAAAAATTATATTGAACACAAAAAAGTCCGTCCGTCCGTCTTTCAGTCCGCCGTCTGTGCAAAAACTTTAAAGTGGCTACGTACTCAGAGCCTATTTCAACTATCACAACCAAACTTGGTAAGAAGGTGCATACCCCTGAGACCTCAAAAATGATCAGTGAATGAAGGACTTCACTTCAATTTAAAGTCAAGGTCACAGGGTCATCAAAATGTTAGTCAAAGTATGTCAATTTTTCACAAAATGTCACTTTTTTTCTAGGTTATTGGTATTGAACGTGATTCTTTGATGCAAGATAGATATCATTGAGACACCCATACTTTGCAAATTTGGTCAACCTCACTCCAAGGTCAAGGTCACTGGAGCTGTCCAGTCGGTTTGAACGGATACTTTGAAGTGACCTTGACCATAAACTATGAGAATTATAAGAAGTCGAAACTTGTTGTATTTAGAGATGACAGATTAATCTTTCATTTTTTTCCCGTTTTTTGCATTAATCTTGAAGGTCAAGGTCATTTTAGGCCTTGCAAAAATATACAAAAAATAGGTCATCTTGCAGTTAAATGGCTGTTTATTTAACCCATAATATGCAACAACATTGGATTATTTGATCAGACATGCATGAGAGATCACGTGAGGGTTAAGGTCATCCCAAAGTCAAGGTAACTGAAGGTCAAGGTCATCGCAAGATCACAGGTTTTTTCTGCATAATACAACTTTTGTTGTACTTTATTTAATAGTACATGAGTGTATTTGTAGCCGAAGGCCAATGTTATATCAAAGCGAAGAGCATAGAAATATCAAAGTCGGTATTATCAAAGAAAATTTAGTAACTGAATATTCTATGGCATTATTTGACATTTTGATGCAAACATTTGATTTTGGTTTGTTTTTTTTCTGGGCACTCATTTTAATGTTAAATATTGCGAGTTCCTTAAGGAGCACATGAGTCATATGGACTTTTCCCTTATTTTTGAAATAATAATTTTGAATTCGAGTATAGCTAAATTAGGAGTCCATAACTTGGTGGCGATTGAGGGAGAAAGTTGGGGGGTGGGGGGGATGGGGGTTGTAATAAACGAAATCACACCAGTATTAATAGGTTTCATGTTGTTATTTTATATCCTCCAACAGCTAATGCTGTTTCAGATAAAGGTGCACAAATTTAGCATGAGCTAATGCACACTGTTTAGCAGAGACTTGTCGGCTCTATTAGGCTTTGACTTGTGCTACTTTCTTACGTGACGGTACTGGCGGGAGGTTAAGCATGTACCTCATTGTCACTGGAATGGGTGAGGGGAAGGGTGTCTTTGATTGCTCCAAGTGTTATTATATGTTCTCATAGCTTCGTTTTGCACTTAGTCCAGTTGGTTTAGATTGTTACTGGATAATGATATTTAATCCTAGGTCATATTTCATGATGGGGAGCACAACGCGCTGGCGTACATTTGGAACATAATTATGCTTTTGTTCAGTACTTTTGGGGGCCCTGCATTGCTTTCAGGACTGAATTAAAGTTGTTAGTTTTGTTTTTTTCTTCTGCTCGTCAGGGTAGGAGATCTATAATTCTCGTGCATGTTGTCAGCATATACGCATTCTATCAAAGTGCAGTCCAAGGTATCTCATTTGGAATTTCACGTCGGACTCTGTTCGTCCTGCGACTTTATTGTGTAGGGTACATCACAGAGCTTGTGCCTTGGTTGGGTTAATTGACCAGCATGTTCCTTGGCCCCCACGGTCCCTGCCGTGGTTTCTAGTTGTTCTTGTACTGCCTTGGCAGCTTCTTGCTCGTCCTTGTAGGTTAGACCGTCGTCAGCAAGTGCCAGTGCTCTTGCAGGTCCTCTTGTATCCAAGTCTGCCAATCCCTTGTAGGCTACATCGAGGACTGGAGAAAGGGGTGATCCCTGTGGCAGCCCCATGGTGAGCTTATGTGTTGCTGTGCTCCATTTGCCAGGTATTAGAACAGCTGTTCTTTCAAGCATGAATCACAAATGAATGTCCGGCTTACACCGCATTGCTTTCAGCAGGTCAATGAACTTAGCTGACTCGGTTGCAGGCATCTTCTAAATCAATGGCCACTTCAAGGTCGAGTCTGTTCTTTCCTCTGTGTTACACTCCGTTTGATGTTGGTGTTTTCTATCAGTATTTGATTCAGCCCCAATGCTGAATTCCTGATAAGGTGTAACTCAGATTCGTGTATCCACGCAGCCTGCTCACTCAGCATACAAGACACGGAGTCGACGTATGAAGTTTTCCACTTTTATTCAGCACACATCAACAACTGCATACAATCGCTCAATCGCCTTTCCACTCTCAAGTTTTACTTTCCAATTCACTATCAACAACTATCTCAACACTACACAGGGCATCCATTTTATAATTTTTTTTCTCATTCGAGATGACGACAGGTCGTTCTAGAAATGACGCATTACAACCAACCAATCAGAATTAAAGATCGTCATCACTGACTTACGTCATACATCTCTCTTCCTGTCAAAAGAATGTTCTCCATTATCTACGTCCATCAAGAAACTTCGATCGATAGTAAACAAACGGATCCAGAAAATTCTCCAACAATATCGACTAACGAAAATTATCAACGTTATACAAAGCCTCTCCTAACAACAATGCAAACTCAAATCAAAGGTAAATAAACTCCATTATTGAATACTTTGCAAAACGAAACGATTAGATCTATCGTGCGCGTTTCAGATATACTACCATTGGCGTTTCAACGTAACACTCTGAAACCCCATCTAGCTTAGACTTCTTAGGCAAACGCTCTACCGCCTAAATTTACCTTGATGTGGTGGAAGTAAGCTTATATAGATCTCTCTCTTCGAGATCTTTTGCTATCTTTAGTTTCTAAGGATACATTTATTGGAATATTTTGTTTTAATATCTATTCGCGTAAATGTGATCGTAGACCTATTCAACATTGCAAAATTGTTTGATTTTTTTTCCAGTTTAGCCAACCATTCTTCACGTAGAAGGAAAACAAAAACCTATAGTGTTTTCTAATAAAGATTTCCCGCCAAGCGCAAAACGTAAAACGTTCTCTACAAACATTGATATAGATCAAGCAAAAGATTGTGAATAGTTCTACGATAATTATGTTTAGTTCAAAGTTTGGTCGTAGATAGCTGCATGACACCTTTTTACAGTTCAAAATTGTGTATTATTCGATGATATGTTTGGTTAAGATTTGGTCATAAATAAATGATAGATAAATGATACATGTGTGCCATTAACATTTTAGCCACGTACCCCGTGACACCTGCCCCTTGTGATTACTTGCTATAATGAATACCACATATTAGTTATACCGAGACTAACGGTCTTCATACTATAATTATAGAAGTATTTTAACGAGATGCAACATATGAAGTGAAACTGATCGACAACCAGATATAAAAGCGAAAGTTAACGTACAGATATATTTTTTAAAAAGCACAGTACAGTTAAACCGGAGTTATTCTGATACAATTATAATTAAAGTCTAATAAACAGAAGTTCACAATCGACCAAAATGTAAGAATCTCTCATATATAATAGTTTCGTACATTTGAACAAACGCTTTCGATTTTGTAAATTTTATTTTTGTTTTGGGGAGATTACAAATAATTTAAGATATGAAACAAAACATTATTCACTTAGAGCAAACACTGCCATGTAAAATATAAATGTATAATGAAAGACACACCTTCGATCTTCTTCTGCCCAAAATCTCTGCGTTCCACGAGTGAACAAATCCTTGGTGAAGGCTCATTTTCATTTTCTGCTCCCACCGTCTGGAACTCACTTCCCATGTCTCTCCATTCTTCCCAAACATCTGCTGCCTTTCGTTCTGGCCTCAAGACCCATCTGTTCAAACGTTCTTTTGATGACACCACAATGTAAATTCGTGTTGAACTCTGGGTGTGGGTGTGTGTGTGTGTGTGTGTGTGTGTGTGTGTTTTATTGCTCAGCCATTTTAGTTCTTAGAAGTGTCTAATTATGTGAATGTAAAGCGCACTGAGCTTTCATTAGAAAGGGCGCTATATAAATGTTATTTATTATTATTATTATTATTATTATTATTATTATTATTATTATTATTATTATTATTATTATTATTATTACACCACTGATCTAAAAGAAATGAGTTTATTTAGTTCAGTGACGACACACAGTCTATGTAGGCCTACCCCTTTGTTTTAGTAGTCAAGCAAACTAACCTTTGGGCCTATACATCGTGCACACAGCAACTGCAGTGGCCTTGACCTAGTTGCATTGCAATTGAAAACAATGTTATTCTGAGGCCTCGATCTCTAATGAACTTTTTGTACACGTAGTAATTTTGTTTAGGTTATTAAACCGTAGTTTATTACTGTTGTTGAATGAATGTGCATCGAGTGTATATAGGCCTGTACTCTCTACTGGTACTACTAGTAAGCTTACTACTAAATTAACTTGTGTCACATGTGCAGAAGGCAGTACTGTTAGCCCACAGGCTTCGAAGTATTTTCTCTTCTCATCTATAACAATCTCTACCCAGTATGCGATATACAGGCGGTAGTTTATAGAGAGAAGCGACTTCGAAGCCTGTAGTTAGTCTACTCCCGCTATGGTGTTATGATAGATGGTTTTTGGTGTTGGTGCAGTAAGCTCAATATTTCTCCGCTTGCTTGCTTGGTAGATTATAGTCACCAACACATCAGCATATAGGGGACTATGATATTTCTCCGCATGCAAAAGTCGGTCTTTATACGCGGTCTTCATAATCAGGCTAAATTCGACTCGTGAAGCCTACGTGGTTTTAGATAGCCTAGTGTGGAGATAGACGAGCTTAACTAGTGTAGCTTAGGCTAATGTCTAGACCTGTGTGCAGGATTTCACAACTTTAAGTGCATGCAGTGAAGGCAAAACAGCCAACAAAATTAGTTACAAAGGCCTTCTAACAGTGTTGCATAATTATTGATTCTGGTTTTAAGACAACATTTGTGGGTGAAAAAGAGCCTGTGTGTGAACCTCAATACGAGTGGACCTTATTGGGTATCAGGGTATCACTCAATCAGAGCAGACAAAATGGCCAGCGATGCAAGAGGTAAGTTTTTGTATGTTGATGATGATGAGGATGATAATGCATATGCACAGATACATGTATACACGTGTATACAATTTAGTAGTAATAGTAGTAGGACCAAAGACAATATACTTTGGTAGGACTAGTAAAATTAACGTCCCCGGACACTTTGAGCGTATACTATAGGGGGTGGGACTAGAATAGGCCGTGAAGCCTTTATACGTCCCATCGTAGTTATCATTTGATATCGATTACAGGTCAGGTTTTTAAGCATGTAATAAATTTACCTAAGTTATTCATCAAAGCTTTTAAATAATACTTCACATTTTGGTAGTTTATCTATTTGATTTTTGAATGAATTAGTACTGTTAAAGTATTTTAGATTAGTAGGAAGATTGTTCCAAAGATTTGCAAAAGAACTCTGTTACTAAAAACATTTTTCCGAAAGTTAGTTCTTGCATACTGGATAAGAATTTTGCCCTCACTAAGTCGTGTTATATTATAATCAGGTGATGTAAAGAAATAGCAGCTCCATGAGAGGTCATTTATATGGTTAAATATTTTATAAGTTTCAATTAAATCTCCTCTTAAACGTCTTCCCCTGAGAGAATGTAAGTTTAAATATAATAACCTTTCACAGTATGATAACTCTTTACATTCAGTTAGAATCTTTGTAGCTCTTCGCTGCACCTTTTCTATGGCTACTGACTGCCTCTTTAATAGTGGTGACCAAATAATATTCCCATACTCTAAATGGGGTCTCACATAACAATATCCCTTTTGGGTTAACATGAAAATATCAAATTTATTAATTTGCAGCTCAGAGTCACTGACATCATAAATTTAGCAGTGGACATTTTTTTTTTAAATCAAGACCACAAACAATAGGCCTAGAGTTATGACTCACTGCATAGCACTGCACTTCGAACCATTTTGTAACATAATACTGAAGTTAGCTGGCTTGAAAGTGCTGACTTCAGAAACATGTAATTTTATTTGTAAAGAGCATTGTATATATACATTTGCTTGAGTGTGTACATGTGAATGAGTATATATAACAATCATTGTGAAAAATGAATAGACTTTAAAGTTTAAATACAACTGTAACTGTAGTTAACTAGTAACTGTAGCTGGTTTCAGTGGAGACAATTATTTTCTTCATCTGTAGAATTTAATTTTATAACTAAATAAAGTTATGGTCGCTTTTCCCAAACAAAGCATAACAGTGAGTGAGCCACAGTGTGGTGTCTAAACCTGGGTAAGGAGAACAGAACTCATGCACTGGCCATTCACTTCTTATTTAATATTACAAACTGGTAAATCCCATAGATCTACATTTGATTGAAGCAATGGCTACTTATATTTATACATAGCAGACAAATGACCAGCAGGCATCCACCTCATCTGGCATGTGACGCCATGAGTCGAAACTGGATCAAGTTTGGCACTGTTGTTAATAATAATAATAATAATAATAATAATAATAATAATAATAATAATAATAATAATAATAATAATACAATATTAATATTAATAATAATGGATGCTATATACCCTATTTTCCCTAAATCAATAATCAGGCTCCAGGCACAGTGATCTGTACCAACATACATGCTCTCATGTTCCACACACTCTTAAAATACATACTCAGTAATCTATCCTATCCTATCCCATAACTCTGAGGTCGTAGGGGCACCACAGATGATTGTTTAACCAGCGTACTCCATCTTTCCCTGTCCTCAGCAACCCTGATTGTTTCACTCAGTGTCAAACCAGTCCATTCTCGAATGTTGTCCTTCCACCTCTTTTTCGGTCTCCCTCTTCTTCTACCTCCTTGCACTGTGCCTTGCAGTTGCAGGATGGTCTTTGCAAGACCTGATGATCTGGTATTGTGGCCATACCATCTGAGTTTTAGTTTTGTCACCACTGTGAACAGGTCATCGTGTTGTCCAATGGCTTGTGTGATGGTCTGTCGGACTTCGTCGTTGGTGATGTGCTGGGTATAGGAAATGCCCAGAAGTCTTCTGTATTACCTCATCTCCATGCTTTGTATTCTTCGTTAGAGATCTGCTGTGAGGGTCCATGTTTCGCAAGCATATAGGAAGATGGAGATTACAAGGGAGTGCAGCAGCCTTACCTTGGAATGTAGACTGATGATCCTGTCTTTCCAATTGGCTTCAACCTCGCCAGGGCAGCAGTTGTTTGTGTGATCCACAGCTTCTTCTTTGACCGGTGCTTTCCAAGGATCTCCGTGGCGGCATCTGTCACAGCTAAGTTGAATGTGGTGGTCATGGTGTTGACATCTACTTCACCAGCTCCCAAAATGAGCAGTGGTGAAAATTTCCCTCCAATTGTGGCCTGAAATATTTCTGCCACCTCCGGGTCTTGCAGTTTGTCCAGGTTGAACTTCAGTCTAGTGCACTTTGCTGTGTTTACTCTCTTCAAGTGAAGCAGGAAAGACATCATCGCGAGATCGTGGTCACTTCCAATGTCTGCTCCTGGAAAAGTACGTGTCCTGCCAATGTTGATGCTTGATCTGAAGTGTTTCTTGACCATGATGTAGTCGATCTGGTTGTGATGCTCCCCGCCGAGACTGTGCCATGTCCACCGTCTGGATTTTTTGTGGAGACCAAGCGTGTTTGCCAGTATCAGATTGTTGTATCTGGCAAACTCCAACAGTCTCAGACCCCTGTCATTTGTCTCGTTGTTGCAGTGGGGTCCACATGTGTCTCCCCAGTTGTGGTGCGCATCTTGGCCAACCTTGGCATTCCAGTCGCCTTCCACTATGACTATTTCCTTCTTCGGCACTTGGTCAAGGACAGACTGTAGATTTTCATAGAAATCCTCCACTTTGCTGTCATCATAGTCTGATGTTGGGGCATAGGCCTGGATGATGGTGATGTTGAAAGGGACTGCTCTCAGACGGATGGTAATGAGTCTACTGGAGACTGGGTGGCAACCCATGACAGTGGCTAGAATGTTCTTGTGGACCAAGAATCCAACTCCGTGTTCGTGCCTGTCATCTCTACCGCTGAAATAAAGCTTGTGGCCTTTGTTGGTCGTTGTTTCACCTATGCCTTTCCAGCGCAGTTCGCTGATCCCTAAAACGTTCCATCAATAGTGGTCCATCTCGTGGGCCAGTTCTTCTAATTTTCCCTCCGCATTTAGGGTCCTGACATTTCAGGTTCCTATGACGATATTATTTCTGGTGCGGATCTTGCTAAGTTGTCCATCAGTAGCACACTTATCGCCTCCGTCCTGGTGGCCAACGGAAGGCGCGGTCCTTGTTGACCCAGGTGATGACCAATCCGGTATGGAGTAAATGGTTTTATTCATCATGCAGTGTGTCTTGGGCAAGAAAGACCTGGCAGGACACAATCCTCTCCCAGCTGTTGGCCACAGCCGATATCCACGTATACAGTGTGGCTCACCTTGGCCCTGAGCACGTGGTCGTTGAACCTGTAGTAACATGAGGTTCCTCCGTCCTGGCCGGTGAATTCTGTGTAGAAGACTTTCGCCCAGTGATGCCGTGCTGACATCACCCCTGTAAGTCACCTCTTACGACACGTTGGGAAACGTTGGGTCTATTCTAATCAGTGCCTGAACCCACAGAGCAAACACATAAACTCCAAAAGCATGTATTGTAAAGAATACAAATGCTTTATTTAACTATTATCTCAACAGAGGCAGTGAAACTGCTATTACTATTAGATGACAGAAAGGAAACCCCATTTTATTTTGAAACTATCGATTGACTGCATCTACTACAAATATTGAAGAGAGGGAGAAAACAGGAGCACCTGGAGAAAACCCTCAGTGAACTGAAAAGTCTTGTACCTAAGTCACATAAGTTCGTCCCCTGCTGGATTCTCATCTGCAATCTTTGGTCTAGGAAACCAGTGCTAAACCAAATGTACCAATGTTTTCACTTTCACATTGAGTTCATGAGAATAGAACATTCAACTCTGGACCATATTTAATTCGCTTTGGTATTCATAGAACAATGTTATGTTTCAGTGTTCACATGCGATCCTCGCAACTTCAAGTTGACTGACGAGATGAAACAGGCCTATGAAGACGACGGCTACATTTTCATCAAGTAAGTTGTGTGTAAAATAGATATATGTGCACTACAATACTTGGTCGGGACCCATTGTTCAATAGGCCTTATTCGGAAGTGAGCGGTAATTGTTTTTTTGTTTTCTTGTTAATTACCTAGAGTTATCCATGCGGGCACCATCAGAGCATGGCGTCTCGGAACACTATGAAAGTTACCCCGAGATGCAAGCTTTTCTTCTGGAAAGGGGATGGTGGTTGCAGGGCAGTGTAAGGCCTAACTAGCGGAGCTAGCCAGGATTGCAACTGAAATCAACCTTTCGGTTGATCCAGAAGGTTTGATGGAGGACAGAGCCCAAATTATAGGCAAGAAACCAAACTGTGTTCATTTGCAAAGAATGTCCACCCAACGTAGGACAACTCTGGGCGCAACATGCGGGCAAGTCGACCAAAGTTGTTTCTCCTCCTATTTCCAAGAGTGATCTATTTATCAGTCTTTAATTTAATGGTACCCACTTTGTACATACCAACTCAAAAGATTTGTTTAACATTCACTGTCAGTGTTGCTGAAAAGATCTGTTTAACATTCACTGTCAGTGTTGCTCAAAACAATTGTTTAACATTCACTGTCAATGTTGTTTAACATTCACTGTCAATGTTGTTCAAAAGATGTGTTTAACATTCACTGTCAGTGTTGCTCAAAAGATTTGCTTAACATTTATTGTCAATGTTGCTCAAAAATTTGTTGCAACAAAAAATAACTGTTTTGAAAGGATTGTTATTTTGTTCAATAAGTGAATTCAGTAGTTTGCGTACGTATGCACAATACCAACTGCTAAGCACTGATACAAATATAAATTTGTAGATGGTAGAACATATTTGTGTACTGTTAAACAGGGGAAATCAATCCCTTTGACAACACAAATAGAAAATTCAATATTTTAGTGGTTGGTTTGAGCAACGGAAGTTTGGCTTTATCATCGTTTAATGTAATAACAGTGCCAGTTTGGCTTTATCATCGTTTAATGTAATAACGGTGCCAGTTTGGCTTTATCATCGTTTAATGTAATAACGGTGCCAGTTTGGCTTTATCATCGTTTAATGTAATAACGGTGCCAGTTTGGCTTTATCATCGTTTAATGTAATAACAGTGCCAGTTTGGCTTTATCATCGTTTAATGTAATAACGGTGCCAGTTTGGCTTTATCATCGTTTAATGTAATAACGGTGCCAGTTTGGCTTTATCATCGTTTAATGTAATAACAGTGCCAGTTTGGCTTTATCATCGTTTAATGTAATAACAGTGCCAGTTTGGCTTTATCATCGTTTAATATAATAACAGTGCCAGTTTTAGGGTAAACCTGTGTTTGCCAAAATAAACAAATTCTTTGACATGTTTCCCTTTAATGGATTCATTGGGATCTGATTCAGTAATGGAGCGTTACATAATTTTGTCACCTGTATGTATAACAGATTGAACTGTGCTGTGAACTGATCTGTCATTAGGAAAAAGTGGTATATAAATACCCTTATTATTATTATTATTATTATTATTATTATTATTATTATTATTATTATTATTATTATTGATACAAAACAGGTACCCAAATAGTGTAATGCTTCTGTCATTCAATGAATTAATATACATTTATATTTCATCGTTCTAAGGTAGTGCCTTTCCAGCTCAAGAACTGCTCAAGCTACTTGCTGACCAATACAAGATCTAAATCAAGTCACCCAGTGCAATAATAATGCCAACACTGCAATAAGAAGAAGAATACTGGATGCTATATAATTATGCGCTTTTCCCCATTTATGTATGTATGTATGTAGTCTGTGTTTGCAATCGATGAATATTAATGCAGGTATCAGTGTATGTATGTAGTGTGGGCCAGTACATTGAGCAGTTCTTGAGCTAGAAAGGTGCACTATAACAATGATTAAATAAATAAATAAATAAATAAATAAATAAATAAATAAATAAATAATGTACGCATGTTAGTATGAATTTATGTATATATATAATTATTTATATATTAAATGTATTTATTGATTATTTATTGTGTTCACAGGGGGTTTCTGGACAAGGAGGAGTTGGACAACATCAGAAAGATGGTGGAAGGCACCGACCTGTTCAAGCAACGTGTGTACGGGGTAAGATTTTCCTATCACTGGTCACCATCAGTGAGGAAAAAAAAACAAATCTGTGGAAAACTGCAGGAAGTATAATTATATCAATGTGGCGACTAATGGTTTTAGGGATAAACTGAGGTTACTTCCCTTTCTTATCTCACTTCCTCCCCTCCACCTTCATTCTCTCCTTTTCCTCTCCTTCCACCCCTCCCCCACTTTCCTCACCCCTAACGTCCACAAAGAAATGTCTATCCCTGTGAGCTACATACCACCATAGTTGGTGATGTTGAGGAAGACGTTTTAGAAATAAATCCTGCCCATAACTTTTTGGGGTGAGGGTGGAGGGAGGAAAGTGGGGTGGGGAGGGGAGTGGGTGGTGGGTAGGGGGGTAGGAGGTTGCTGGACAAGCATGTGCCACTGTTCTTTATTAGTTTCATTGTTTTACTTTTAAATTGTGTACACTGGAATCTTATCACTCGACTACTAAAGTCTTCAGGCCTATTGCAGTGATAAAGTTGGTGGAACAATCTTCAAGATGTTGAAGGCCCTTTGGAAAGAACAAGACAGATATCATCGTGCCAGTTGCAAGTATTGTACAATGACAATTTGGAACAAGTTTTCTTCATGTTGGAGTGATCTTAATTAACGAAAGTCTGTAACGGTGATTGCTTTTGACAGTAGGGATGGTACCTGACTGATGGTTGGTTTGGTTGAGTAATGGCAGTTTAGCATCGGATTGATTGTTTGGTCACCTCTCCAGGTCTCGGACGGTCAGGGTGGAGAGAGCAAACTGACCTTGTGGAGCCACCCAGGCAGTGACCCTACCGGCATGCTGGCCAGAAGTGAGAAAGTTGTCGGCACTTCAGAACAGGTGATGAGGAAAAGAAGAAGACGATGATGCGGATTGATTGTCTTTTGATGATGATGATGATGATGATGATGATGTCTTTTGATGATGATGATGATGATGATGATGAGGACGATGATGGTGGGGGTGGTGGTGAAGATTATGATGATGGTGTTGATTGATTGATTGACTGGTTGGTTTTCCAGTTGCTGGGAGGGGAGGTGTACCACTATCACACCAAATTGATGTGTAAAGACCCAAGGGGCGTAGGAGGTCAGCACATCTGGCACCAGGATTATGGGTCAGTATTTCATCATCATCACCACCATCATCATCGTCATCATCATCATCATCATCATCATCATCATCATCATCTCGTCACCTCTCCCGCTTCCCCATCTCTTCTTTCTTATAGTTTTCCTCATGCTCTTGTTCTTGTTCTTCCCCTTGTTCTTGTTCATTTTCTTCTGTCTGTGATGGTTCTATAGCACAATATATAGTTTCGTGCCTCACATGCTTTACCATTTTCACAGAATGTTACATCCATATCCACAATTCACCTCTACGACCACTCTTTCTTAATTTGTCCATTTTTGACCAGGTGATTTTCTGTTAAAAAAAAAAAATTGTTTTAAACAGATGTTATAGGAGCTTAAATTATGTTTTGTTTGAAGATCTCTCTTTTTCCCATGTCCCAAGGCCGTACATCAGTGGTAGAGCATTGGCTTGGCACACTGATGACCCAGGTTTCAATCCCCTTGTGGGCCAGATAAAAGTGGCCATTTTGCACTGTCTATTTTAGCAGAAGGATTGCTCTGGTGGTTCAGTGTTGATTTAGGTCCCTGCTCCTTCTCTGGGTTGGTTATCCTTGTCTGCCGTATCTCCAATGGTGGATGTGGCCTGTTAAACTTCAATGTTAGTTCATTTCTTAAAGAGGCCTTCAATTAACAACATTAGTTGTTTGGTTAAAGTAACCTCTCTTTTGCATGATTTATGTTTTCAGATGACATGTTATATATCATTTTGGATGACATGCTCACAGTGGTGAAAAAACGGAAACTCTGATGGTATGGCCACGTCACCAGAGCCTCAGGCCTTGCCAAAGACCATCCTGCAAGGCACGATGCAAGAAGGCAGAAGAAGATGGAGACAGAAAAAGAGGTGGGAGGACAACAATCGAGAATGGACTGGCTTGACAGTGAGCGAAGCCTTGACGGTTGCTGAGAACAGAGAAAGATGGAGTAGGCTGGTTAAACGATCATCTGTGGTGCCTCAACGACATTCGAGTTATGGGATAGGATAGGATAGTTTTTGTTTGTTTGTCCGTGTTTAAATTGTTGTATTATTTTTTTTTTTACATTACAGTTACTGGTATAAAAATGGCTGCCTGTTTCCTGATATGCTCAGTGTGTTCCTTCCTCTTGACCCGTGCCGCAAAGAAAATGGCTGCCTGCAGGTAGGCTACTTACCAAAATCTTAATTCATATGACTTAAACTTAGAGACAAGCTGAATGTTACTTTTTGTTGAATAAATAAGAAACAATGAGAAAAATAATGTAAAATGAACTAAAATTAAATGAATAAAATAAACTTAAATTAACTGAAATTAATTTAAATCAAGTCAATGGAAATCAAATAAATTATACAAAATAAATAGAGTAAAATAAAATGAAATAATATCAATAAATTGATAAAAGAAAATACTTTACAAAAAATTTCATAACATAAGCTGATAAGATAAAGTAACAGAAATAATAATTATTTGTTAAATCGTAAGTAAATAGATATATAACAATTAAATACATTAATAGATATTACAAATAAATGAGTTATATCCAGAAAAAAAACAATGACAACATGACTCGCATGCCTCCTGTTAAATTCTTTGGCTGGCTTTTAACATTGGGTGGAGTAATGTGGAAATGTTTATGTTGGCCAGGTGATTGAGAAGTCCCACAAGTGTGGCCGCATCGACCATGACCTCGTGGCCGGCCAGCAGCGTGTCAACGATGAGCGTCTGAAGGAGGTCATGAAAAAACTGCCCCACAAATATGTGGAAATGGATCCAGGTTAGTGGTTTTCGTTACCTGTACGGCTGTACCTGTGGTTTTGTTGTTTCATCTCGTTTTTTACTCTCTTTTTTTATTTTCTTTCATCCTTCTGTTTCTCGCTCTCTATTTCTTCTCTGTCATGCACTCTCTCTCTCTCTTTCTCGGTCTCTCTCTTTCTCTGTCTCTCTTTCTCTGTCTCTCTCTTTCTCTGTCTCTCTCTTTCTCCCTCACTTGACCTTATTATGTGTCCTTGAATAAAGGTAGAGTAATTTGTCGTAGCTATTCTACATAATATTTACTAATGTAGTACATTGACTGCTGTTGTTTTATTTCATAATTATTTAAATTATCTTGCCTTTTTGCCTTTTCATGTACATACTTTAAAAACAATCGAACTGATTGACTGAATTAAAAAGAAACTTACCTTGGATCAAGTTGATCTTCATTTAGTTTCTGAGGTTTTAAAAACAACATTGTCTTGATAAAATTGTCTTTATCATGATAAATAATGTACATTTATGTTTGCAGTAGACCTTGTCATATAATGTTGATACTTTATCTTAATATAAAACAACTTATCTTCATCTTTGCAGGAGATGCACTCTTCTTCCATTGTAACCTGCTTCACTGCAGCGACACAAACCGCTCGGAAACCAAGCGTTGGGTTTTGATCCCGTGCTACAACAAAGCCACAAATGATCCTGTGAAAAAACACCACCACCCTAACTACACCAAGCTGGAAAAAGTAAGATTGTAGGAAGTCCAAAAATGATATTAAAAAATAAATGTCTGGCCGTCGCTCTGTCCGCAGTCTGTATGTGCAAACACTTTAAGGCTAAGTACTCAGAGCCTATTTAAATTATCACAACCAAATTTGGTAAGATGGTGTATACCCATGAGACCTCGAAAGTGATCAGTGAATGAATGAAGGTCAAGGTCACAGGGTCATCAAAATAATGTTAGTAAAAAAATTAACATTTTTCACAAATTTTCCCTTTTTTTTCTAGGTTATTAATATTGAACTTATGATTCTTTGATGCATGATATATATCAATGAGACACACATAGTATGCAAATTTAGTCAACCTCACTCCAAGGTCAAGGTCGTCGGAGCTGTCCAAAGTCAGTTTGTATAGATTTTTTGGAGTGACCTTGACCCTAAACTATGAGAAATATAAAGTCCAAACTTGTTGTATTTAGAGATTAGGCCTTGCAAAAACATAGAAAAGATAGGTAATCATACAGTGGAATATGGCTATTTATTTATCCCATAGTATGCAATAACATTGGGATATTTGATCAGACATGGTCTGCAAGGATACAATATAAAGTAGCATGCATGTGCTACAATGCACTATCAAACAACACCCCTCGTAACTGTCAGACCTCCTCCATATCTACACACCTTCAAGATCTCTCCGCTCTGGTAATGACCCCATGAAACTAAAACCTCAAGCATTTTAAAACAAATCATGTGGTGAGAGATCATTTTCTTTTCAAGGACCATTGATATGGAATAGCCTCCCAGCCGATGCACGCCATGCGACTTTTTACAACTTTTTAAAGAAAAGGTTGGACATACCTTTTTACTGCCACCTACAGCTGAATCGCTATTTTTTTTTATTGCTGCTATTTATGTGTGTGTCTGTGCAGTACACATGGTGTGTGTGGGTATGTTTGTGTGCACTTTGATCTCTCCGAGGGAATGCGCCATATAAATAAATAATAATAATAATAATGCTGCATGAAGTGTCATGTGAAGGTCAAATCATCCCAAGGTCAAGGTCATCCCAAGATCACTTTGTTTTTTTTTGTTGGCATAATAAATTTTTTGTTGTAGTTTTTTTATTTTTATAGTACACGTGTATTTGGAGCCGAAAATCAAGGTCATCACAAGGTCAAGAGCATAGAAAGATAAAAGTCGATATTACTTTGCATTTTAATGTCGCCGTTTCATTTTGTTTTTTTCTGAGCACTCCTTTTCATGTTAAATATTGCGAGTTCCATAAGGAGCATGTGCGTCATATGGACTTTGCCCTTCTAGTTTTTTTTTTATGTGTTAGAGGTATGTAGTTTAGTATCTGTATTATTATTCTTCATGTTTTATTGCATTGTACAGTCTGTTATTCTGTGAGTGCCTGTTTGAGAGTATGTGTGTGAGCGCGTTGAGCAGAAAACTGATTCTGGAATTGCACGTATAAATAAATTAATAAATGTTATAATAATAAAATAATATTAATAATAATAATAATAATAATAATAATAATAATAATAATAATAATAATAATACATTTAAAAATTAGAAATAAAAAATATAATAATAACTACTTTTATTATCATCATCATCATCATCATCATCATTATCATTATTATTATTATTATTATTATTATTATTATTATTATTAATAATAAGTCTTACGAAGGGATTGTATATTTCACTTCAATCTATCGATCAATAATTTATTTTGTAAAGAGCATGCACAACACAACCAAGTTTTACATAGCTCGTAAAGCATAAATAACATAAAATACAATCAGAATACAAGGAAGCAAACAAACAATTCACATATGGCTTTAAAAACATTAACATGTTTATTGAACCATACAATACAAATACATAAATACAACAAGAATTGGCGAATGCGGTGTTTAATATGTACATGCCGACAGAACGACCAGCTAAGTAAATGGACAACAAACATTCTCGAGCATGCAAACAGTAAGCAGCAGGTTGAGCTAAAACACACACGAGTGCAAACGCTCACAAACACACACCTACACATGCACGCATGCTCACACACACACACACACACACACACACACACACATCCCCTCTTTGGTTTACTTTACGGTTTAATGCTGTGAGCATAGATGTGGCAATAGGTTTGCTAACAATGGCCCTATGCATGGTTTTGCCTCTAATCCGTACCACAACCCCCTAGTTGTTTTGGCTTTTCAGGTGCCCGATTCCATGATACGAGAGTGCCGCAACTACTCTGACCTGAGTGGCAAAGACTTCATGGACCCCAAAACTGACAAGACCACTGACGTCACTGCTAACAAGTCACCGCAGTAATTGAAAAACCATGCTGGTTTGAGGTCATGCTAGATAATGGTCAAATGTGTTTGACAAGGTGATTGTCATTTCAATCCTCCAGTATTATCAATATGTTATCAATATGTTATCAATATGATGTTGCTGCACTGGCATTTTTGCTATTGCTTTTGTTACTCTTGAGTTGGAAAAATGCCTTTATATGAACGATGAAATGAAATGAAGTTGACTTATTCCTTTTGTGATGATGTCAAGCCTATTATTTAGATGATAATATGAGATAAAATATGCTGTGAAATAAAATGAAATTAACTTATTCCTTTTGTAATGGGGTCAGGTCTGTTTGTATAATTTGAGACAAAACATGGTAATGTACTGATTGTGACATTTTATGGACAAGTGGGTAATGGTTTCACAGTGATATTTACCAATAATTATGCATGCTTCGGCCTCACACATGCGTGCGTTTTTTAATTGTTTAATTTGTGTGTGCTACAGGGCATTGTGCTTTCCAACAACATTTATTACATTTATACTCTCCATTAATGCACTTTGTCACCTCGCCCCCTCTTCACTTAATCCCCCAACCCACTAGCACTCACCACATCACTGTCTACGCAATGCAGACTTCGGTCTGCCATTAAAAGTTGCATTTTTTTCTTGTGGTATCATATTGGAAACTGTACAATTGCTAATGTTACTTTTGAAATGTAATTGATTGAAAATATCATGTCCTAAATGTTTCATCAACTTCCAGTCCTAGTTTCGTAAGTGAGATTACCTAGACTACTTAGTTCTTCCAAACACTAGAAAGTTGTTATGGATTATCATTTTATTGTCTCCCCTTTCAAACGCCCAATTTTAAAAAACTTGTCTCCCTTCTCAAAGGCAGTCATTTTTCTGTCTGGTTTTGTTGACATTTGGGAGAGTAATTGTTCTTGATGAAACGATATTTATTATTTGGGGTTCACTAACTAATACTACACCTGATACAACTGTTGCTGCTAATAGCATTGTATTGTCTTGTGAGGTGCAGATGATCCAGTAGAACAGAAGTACAAGGTTTTGTGTTGTGCGAAGAATTATTGGGTAAATGTCGTTTGGGGAAATCGGTGCTTAGTTTTATGTGTGAAAAATCTAAAATGGTTCTTGACTACTAACGTTTTCTATTGATTGTATGCAGCGTATGAATTTTGTGTAAGTCAATCCATATAACTCCGTTGATTTAAATTTGGGATTTATAGATATGATATGATATGATATAATAAATAATATGATATGATATATATAATATATGATATGCATGAACCAGTTTTTCATTTCATTTGGACGATATGGGTTTTAATGTAAATTGTACTTGTTATGCTTAATTTTAATAGGCGTCTTTTTGTTATTATTTTGTGTTACATATTTGTAAAAGTGTATTGCCATTTTTGGGACTCAAAAAAAAAAGGATGCATGAGAAAATTGTTTTGTTTTACTTGTGTATAGGTCATTTTATTTGTTCGATGTGGGGTTATTGTTGTTTCTGAATCTTGTCTCTTTCCCCCTGTTGGGGTGCCAGGGGTTTAAGTATAAATAGTATCCCCACTTTCTGGAAATTTAGAGCTTTAAATTCCCACTGTCGCTGTCTTTCTCCTTTGTTCTGTCTCATTCCTACTCTGTTCTATCAATCTACTATACTATCTTCTTCTGCACTAGACCAGTCACCTACCTTTTTTCTTGAAAACTCTTCTGGGACAAAAATCCTCATTTGCGTGTGAGGTCTGTTGGATCAGCTTGAAAATATTGGACGCTTTCTGCCGGGTGGTCACTGGGGCTTCCTATAATATTATTATTTAGCAATGTATGCATTTTATATGTATGTGTTTTGTTGATACTTTATAACGATGTTTGTATTCTATTTTGTTTTTGTTAACGGGGGTTCGATAAACTAAAGTATAGCCTCAGCCTCCCCTGCGTGGGATGACTTAACTGTACAGTGACCGGCTGGTGGAGTGCCTTCAATGTTGCCACTGGGGTTGTTTCAGCGGATCTTTCATGCGGATCAGGGGCGAATCCTCTTTCAGCCAAGTTGTGGTTTTGATTCAGCTCTGTGCAGTCCGCTGGACCCTGTAAGCAATGAATAACTAACTTTCTTCTTCGTCTTTCTCGCCTCCCCCTACAATACTATATAAAACATCTTTATTACCGCAACAAGAATTACAACAGGCACAGAAATAGTTTTATAGACCATGAATTAATTTTATTTCATCATGCACACATGCATTACACAGCCACAAACACAGAACAATAGCCACACATGCACGAAATAGAAAACAGAACAATAGCCACACATGCACGAAATAAAAAATAGAACAATAGCCACACATGCACGAAATAGAAAACACAGTCTATCAGGCCAGCAATCGAACAACTACAGAACAACTGTGCAGACTGTACTTGGGTTTATTGTCAACATTTCAACACAATCACCTTTACAATTTCATACAAACACCCGATCTCAAAATCAACCTTTCAACTCAACTTTACAATTTACCGTCACACAAACATCTGATTTTAAAATCAACATTTCAAACACGTAATATCAGACTTGTGAGGCTTGTGGAAACACTGAAACAATCTCGTAGGACACAGGTCATAATCCATGTCAAAGGCAAATGAATGAATGAAAATGTATTAAGCGCATAAACATTTGGCCTAACCAATACAAATTACAAGTACACATAATAGCTATACACACACACAAACATATTAGCTATACACACACACACACAAACACACGGCTGTGCTCTTGTCTGCTTAGCACAGAATTCTAAGTTACATATGGTATCACCAACTAAGCAATGTGAGTTTCACTCCAAAACTGGCACAATGTGCGGTAGACAAAGGAAAGAAAATACGTAAAAATGCAGTATCATCAAGCCACTTCTTCTTCTTCTTCTTTGGTAGATTTGTGTCCCCGGGCACATTGAGCGTATAGGGGACTTCATCAAGCCACTGAAAATTACTTGGTTTTTATACAAAGGTAGAATGAGAGTTTGTTTGATTGATTGATTGTTGCTTTAGGTCCAGCGGACTCTTCCGAGCCAAATCAGGACCGGACAACCCCCAATCCGCATAAAAGATCTGCCGAAACAACCCTAGTGGGAAAATTGAATGCCCTCCACCGGCCAGTCACTTTACAATAAAGACATCCCACGCAGGGGACGGCTGAGGCTTTACCCCAACTACTCGAACCCCCGGTTACAAAAACAAAATAGAATACAAACATCATTATAAATCATCAACAAAACACATACATATAAAATGCCTATAGTGCTAAATAATAACATCATAGGAAGCCCTAGTGACCACCCGGCAGAAAGCGTCCAACACTCCCAAGCTGATCCAACAGACCTCATACACAAACAAGGAGTCTTGTCCAGAAAGAGTTTTCAAGAAAAAAGGTAGGTCATTGATCTAGCGAAGAAGAAGATAGTATAGCAGAGTGATAGGACAGATCAGGAATGGGAAAGAGCAAGACAGCGACAGTGGGAATTTAAAGCACTAAATTTCCAGAAAGTGGGGATACTATTTATACTGAAACCCCCGGCACTCCAACGGGGGTACTGTTGCCGCAGGGAATCAGTCATGCCTACAAAGGCAAGACAGGTTTTCAACTGGGGCTTTCACTTTTCCCTTTATAGGTTAGAACAATCTACAGTGGCAAGATTGGTCATGACCCCAAGGGGTAGGTAGAATGAGAGAACATAAACATTGAAGTTTGAAGTCCATACCACTCATTGGCGATATGGCAGACAGAGATCACAATCCCAGGGAAGAGGAGTAGGGACCTAAATCAACACTGGGCCACCAGAGCAATCATACTTGGCCACTTTTATCTTGCTCACCACTATGGCAGTGAGGTCTACCATCATCACCTGCCTAGCTCTCTATCCCTCTTTCTGGTCACGCTTTCTCTGTTCACTCTCTCTCTCTTTCTCTCTGTTCGCTCTCTCTCTCTGTCCCCCTGTTGACTCAGACATCAATCATTCAACCTGCGTTAGCCGATGCTATATGATACGAATTGCTATCAACACATTTTCCCATCTTTCTCAACAAAGTGTTCACTTAAAAGTCCAATAGTTCAGCATTCGATTCTTCCTCTGGGACATCCCGGCCCCTATTATCAGTTAAGTTCTTTCATCAAAATGGTCCCCTTGACGGCTGCTAGCAGGAGGAGGCAGGGTGATGGTTTTGCCATCTTATGGAGGTCAGGTACTCAAACATGGAGGTGCTGTGGCCAGACAACATCTGTGTGAGGGCAATGGGTGCAGGCCCCTTCCAGAAAAGTCATGGTTCAGAGCCTCATCCGCGCTAATGCATTTACCATACCGGGTCCAAGGCCAGCAGCTTGCCCATGAGGTCCAAGGCCCAACTATCCTGTCAAGCAGAGAGAACGACAGTGAAAATCGGATAAAATATTGTATTAGGTCCAGCTAATTAAATACCTCTTTGTTCAATATCAACAACAACAGACAAATTTTGATTGTGCCACTCACTGGCTCCAACTCTAGTGGCTCTTCAACTGGGCTGTGGGTAGGGCCAGTGAAATAATTATGTACCGTCAGGAGCCAGACAAATACAGTACCAGTCTTTCATGTCTCACCAACACCTGTGCTATAATAATAGGCAGAACAAGGCCAACCCTTTTTAAAGCCTAATACTGTAATAGCATTGGATCCATAGGAATTGCTGTTTAAAACTGATTCAACCACACACACCCATATCTTCATCACTAAAGAACTTTTTGCAGTCTATACAAAAGATATTAACAACAGATAGCAGTCTATACAAAAGATATTAACAATGGATAGCGGTCTATGCAAAAAATAACACTTTAGATTCTGGCAAGAACTACTCTATATTTCAGTAGTCCTTGGATTCTGGATATAAATATATATTCTAAGCCGATACGAAAGTGGTTGCTTCCCTTGCACTGAAAAATGGCTTAGCATCATCAGGTTGGCATTTTGATTTTGGAATGATTGTGGATGAAATTTGTGATCAGACAAGTGGGCTTACAGACAGAAAGACGGGTATTTTTCTAAACATTCAATTACATAGGTATGCTTATACATGTATTGAGAAAAAGAGTAGAAGTTTGCTTGAGCACATAAAGTCTTAAGCTGCCTGTACAGGAGTCAAAAACGAGGTCTAACCTCTGGAGTGATGGAGCCACAAAGCTGCTGGATCAAGATCAACTGGTGTTGTTCTGTGCCACCCTGCATGATGGGATTTCGTGTCCACATCTCCGCCATGATGCAGCCAGCATCATTTGGCCAATGGCTGTGTTATAGTCATGCTCATCCCGCAAACGCTCCGGTGGTAACCACACACCGTTAGTGTAGTGGTTGGTTTTATCTGAGGTAAAACAAAAGTACAGCATAATAATAAGTTTTAAAAAATAAAGAAAATAAAAACTGTTTCTTCTTTTAATGGGATTAAGGCCAAGAAGGTTCTGCTCTAGACTTCTATAGTATAGCTTGGTAAGTTGCATGGCATAACACAGGCGGCGGAAGCGGGGGGGCAAAGGGGGCACTGGCCCCCCCAAGAAAAATATTGGGGGGGCAAACCTATACATTTGCCCCCCCAATATTCAGCCCCTCAAAAACATTATTTGGAGGTTCAAACCAATATTTTCCCCCTTTCTCTGGACTGATGCAAGTTAACAATACCTGTGCTGAGACCATTTTCAAAGCACTGAAGGACTGCTTGATCAGACTTGACTTTTTTTTAATGCAAAGAGTTTCAATTTTTTAAAAATTGTTTTTAAAACATTGCAGTTTTTAGTCACTTTTGGTCCAAAATACAAAGAGTTATTTATAGTCATTCAACGGAAATCCATTTTAAGGGATCCGTTGATACGTTCAAAGCGTTTTCCCGTTGAAACGACCAAGTAACCCAACCCCTAAGCCTAAATTACTAAATGCAGCCATATTTTCTTGTTCTGGCCGCAAGCCTTTTCCAGCACCTTAACTTTGATATTGCCCTAATCCACCAAAAACAACTTTTTAGAAATATTAATTAAGATGCTAAGTTGATAATTATGACAATTCGTTGTAACGAACATCCATTGAAACGACCATCGCTGAATCGTCCAAAAACATCGTTGAAACGGAAACCCTTGACAGTGAAGCTGCAGAAAAGGACAAAAGATGTTGTCGATGCCTACAGGGAAATCAAAGAGGTCAGTAACTGCATGTCTTCTATTAGAAGAGATGTCGACACAGCGTTCGTTGCCTGGTTTGGTGAAGTCAGCAAAATGGCAAATGCTTTGACAACTGGTGTTATTGGTTCTCGTTAAGCATCCCGACAGACTCTCCGTGACAACCAACCTGCGGCCACTCCAGAAGAATATTTCAAGATTAGCATTGCCATTCCTTTCTTGGAACACCTGTCAACCGAATTGGACTCGAGGTTCAAAAATGCTGGTCTAGCAGTTGATGGTCTCTGTCTGGTGCCAAGCACTTTAATAGACAACCAGGATGGTTTCATGCAGGCTCCAGCAGGGGTGATGCTGGCAATGTTGTGGGAGTCTGACCTACCAGACAACGCTACCCTTGATGCAGAATACCAACGGTGGGTTTGCAAATGGCGAAGTGCTGCTGAGAATGCGACAGCTATCATCCCATCCACGGCATCAGAAGCACTGAAACATTGTGACAGGGATTTTTATCCTAACCTGTTCATCATGCTAAAGAACCTTTGCATCCTGTCTGTCACTACTGCCGAGTGTGAGCGTTCAAACAGTCAGTTGCGCAACCTGAAAAACTACCTGCGCTCTACAATGGGGCAACAGAGACTCAATGGACTTGCTTTACTGAAAGTGCACAGGGATGTTGATATTGATTTCAAAGAGGCAGTGAACTGTTTTGCCAGAAGATACAATTCACAAATGGTACTGAGGCCGAGGAACCTAGTGCAGCAAGACTGAATTAAATGAAAGCAGGGCGGTGATGTTCATAAACTACAAGGTAAAGCTTTATACCGTTAACGATCAACAAAAAGTAGTGAATAATAATAATATACAAAACATCTCTGCTGATAAATAAATGTTTGTGTGTGTGTGGTTTTTTTTAAAGGGAGGGGCAGAGGATAATTTTTGTACCCCAGATTTTGTCAGTTCAATTGTTCAAAAGGCTCAAAGTCCTAGACCATCACAGATGGCTTTTTCAAGGTTCAGATTGCACCATTTTGCATCCTTGAAAAAAAAATCCCTAGAGGGCTCGGCGCATCGCGCCTTCGCTAAATCTGTAACCCCCGCCCCCCCCCCCCCCTCCCTCGACTTTTCCCAGGTCCGGCCCTGATGTCAGTGAATAAAATGTCCCCAATCCTGAGCAGCTTCCGCCGCCTGTGCATAATTATAATAATAATAATAATAATAATAATAATAATAATAATAATAATAATAATAATAAATAGATATATATAGTACACATATCTCAATGGTACATAGAAAAATGATGAAACAATGTTCAATCATATGAGGAGGAAAAAAACCCACAAAAGCTAACATGAACATATATATACATAATTATGGTGGATAAAAAAATACACCACACAGACACACACACACACACACACACACACACACACACCATGCAACACATTGTGGTAGGTCTGTAGAAGCTGTGCCAGCCAGTCATAGCAAGTTAGATCAAGATAGCATTATTGAGTTTCACTCTAAACTTGACACAACAGTTGCAGGCAAAAGATAACAGAACAAACAAGATGGAGACTCACAACAATTTGAATTTGAAGTCTTTATTTTATTATGACCTTGACCCCCACCCCACCCCAAAAATGGATAACAAAACAAAGCTCCTATAATTTAGTTTAGATAACATTGCTGAATGCTCGAGCCAGGCCAAAATCGGCCAACTTGAGAATTCCTTGTTTGGTGATGAGGATGTTCGCTGAGGAGGCACTGTGGTCTAATGGTAGTGCTTTGGCTTGCGGATCTGAAGGTACCGGGTTCTAGCCCTGTCAGGGCCATTGTGTTGTGTCCCTGGGAAAGACACTTTAACTCCCGTTTCCTACTCCTTCGGATGAGAGTATAAACCGAGGTCTAGTCTGTGTCGCATGCACTCCATCATAACGGACTTTAATTTAGATCCTGACGCTCATGTCCTAGACGGGTGAGTGCCGGTAACAAGAACATACCCAGCATTTGGCTGCAGAGTCCTCAATAAGCTGAGGGTGGCAACCCCAACGAAAGAAGAAGAAAGAAGAAGCTGCTTTCATGTCGCGATGCAGGATCTTATTGCTGTGGATGAAGTATACAGTCCATTCAGCAGCTGTTTCATCACCTGCTTGATCTCGGTCAAGAAGAAGGTCACTAACACTTCCTTGTTGCTTAGCAACCCAGCAAGGTCATGCTAGCAAAACTCAAATGCCGTAGAAGGTGCCCTGGCAGCGATTGTATCATGGACTCTATAAGTATTATATAGAGTCCATGACTGTATGGAGTCGCTGTAAAAAAAAAGAGACCTTTTTTTTTTTTTTTTTTTTGGTTGTTGTAAAATTACAGTACAGATTTTAAAAAAACAAAAAAAACAAACTACAACTCTCCTGACATTCGTGTTAGAACAAGGTTTACTCCAAGACGACTTTATGGTGTGTTGTCATTAACTTATTTTCTTGTTCCGTGGACAACAAAATAATAAATACTACGGTAATATTCTGTAACCCCGTCCCTTAAAGTTAAAGCATCCAACATTCCGATTATACATGTGAGCCCTCCCAAAAAGGTATATTATGAGCGGTCACTTTGCAGCACAGGCTCTGAAGTCCTTTCTTTCGTCTTTGTAAACTAGTACAGTAGGCGGGCTCACAAGTATATCAACTAACAAGTTAGCATCTCCCTTCTATGTCTCTGTCGACGTGCGCGTACAACCGGTTGCTTCCCTTTACATGCTTTGCGCTCCATATAGCGTTGTCGGCCTAAAATAATTTTTTAGAAACTTCAAAACCCAGGGGAGTTATGGGTAGGGAAATCATTTTCTGAAATGACGTCGGCAGGACTCTTCGCGATTAGTGCATGGCATACGAGACACACGCAAAATGGCGTCACAAGAAGATTGGTTAGATCTGAATTCGTCTAATTTGACCTCGCATGCTGCTAAAAAAACAATGTAATTTGAATTTGCTTTCACAAATCAAAAGAGAGCGAGACCACAACAAAGTACAACGAGCCAAGGCGACGCAAACACTCAAGGCCGACAGAACAAAAAGCACACAAAATACAAGAGGTAAGTACCCGTGACCATACAGTCAATAAAGTAGGCCTAACCACCATTGCAAAATAGGATTGATCATCACCATGATTGAATTTTTCCACCCCACCTTCCAATCGGTACGGAATCGAGCATATGCTCAAATCATCATATCTTTGACAGAACTTGCATGTGCATTATACAGTGTGATGCAAGGGATAAATGAACCATCACATCGAAGCGACTCACGATCGCCTGCACTGAGCTCACATATATGTGTGCATGTTTCTATAAATCCATCGTGTTCTCCTTCGATAATTGAGCAAAGCCTTTGTTCACTACCAAAACTATGCAGTTCCTCTCCCAACTTTCGTTTAATTTCAGCCAGCACATCTTCGCGAAAAATGGCGACCATGACTTCAACCGTAGCTAGTTATCAGTTACTTCCCTTGAACAGATTTCCCAGAATTCTCTATTCTATTTTTAGGTTTGGGATAGCTTGTGGATAAAACCAAGGGCAACGGGACCACCGCACGACGACTGGGGGCAATACGAGATACTAACTTGTTAGTTGATATACTTGTGGCGGGCTGTCTTAGATACTAGCCATCGGGGCTGTCTTAGATACTAGCCATCGCATTACGGAAGTGACGTTGCGTATCTAAAATTAAGTTTTCGGGGAAACCCGGCCCTTGGATACACAAAAATCAAGGAAGGTAATTCATTCCTTTCGCCCTTAGAGACTGTAAACAAACACACCCTGTAGAGAGAGCTAAAATATAAGACAAAAACAAAAAAGAGGAAAATGAAGTTGTAAAAAAAAAGAAGCTGTATGACATGGAGAGTATAATATAAGTCTGCTGTATAACATGGAGAGAGTAATATAAGTCTACTTATGAAATGGTGAGTATAATATAAGTAAATCTACTGTATGAAATGGTGAGGATAATATAAATCTACTGTATGAAATGGAGAGTATAATATAAGTCTACTGTATGAAATGGTGAGTATAATATAAGTCTACTGTACGAAATGGAGAGCATAATATAAGTCTGCTGTATGAAATAGTGAGTATAATATAAGTCTGCTGTATGAAATGGTGAGTATAAAGTCTACTGTACGAAATGGAGAGTATAATTTAAGTCTAATGTATAAAATGGAATTTATAATATAAGTCTACTGTATGAAATGGAGAGTATCATATAAATGTACTGTATGAAATGGAGTCTTCTGTATGAAATGAAATGAAATGAAAGCCTTCTGTATGAAATGGAGAGTATAATATAAAAGTATACTGTATGAAATGGAGAGTTTAATAAAAGTGTGCTGTATAAAGTGGTGAGTATAAAATAAGTCTGCTGTATAAAATGGTGAGTATAATATGTCTTCTGTATAAAATGGAGAGAATAATAAAAGTCTACTGTATGAAATAGTGAGTATAATATAAGTCTACTGTATGAAATAGAGAGTATAATATAAGTCTGCTGTATGAAATGGTAAGTATAATATAAGTCTACTGTATGAAATGGAGAGTATACTATAATTCTGCTGTATGAAATGGTGAGTATAAAATAAGTCTACTGTATTAAATGGAGAGTATAATATACTTCTACTGTATGAAATGGAGAGTATAATAAAAGTGTGCTGTATGAAATAGTGAGTATAAAATAAGTCTACTGTATGAAATGGAGAGTATAATATAAGTCTACTTTATAAAATGGAGAGTATAATAAAAGTGTGCTGTATGAAATGGTGAGTATAAAATAGGTCTACTGTATGAAATGGAGAGTATAATATAAGTCTACTGTATGAAATGCAGAGTATAATAAAAGTGTTGTATGAAATGGTCAGTATAATATAAGTCTACTGTATGAAATGGAGAGTATAATAAAAGTGTGCTGTATGAAATGGTGAGTATAAAATAAGTCTGCTGTATGAAATGGTGAGTATAATAAAAGTCTACTGTATAAAATGGAGAGTATAATAAAAGTGTGCCGTATGAAATGGTGAGTATAATAAAAGTCTACTGTATGAATGGAGAGTATAATAAAAGTGTGCTTTATGAACTGGTGAGTATAAAATAAATCTGCTGTATGAAATGGTGAGTATAATAAAAGTCTACGGTATGAAATGGAGAGTATAATAACAGTTTGCTGTATGAAATGGTGAGTATAAAATAAGTCTGCTGTATGAAATGGTGAGTATAATATAATTCTACTGTATGAAATGGAGAGAATAATTAAAGTGTTCTGTATAAAATGGACAATATAATAAAATTCTACTGTATGAAATGGTGAGTATAATAAAAGTGTGCTGTATGAAATGGTGATTATAAAATAAGTCTGCTGTATTGCATTACATTACATTATTATTGCTTTAGGTCCAGCGGACTCTTCCGAGCCAAATCAGGACCGGACAACCCCTGATCCACATAAAAGATCTGCTGAAGTCACTTTACAATAAAGACATCCCATGCAGGGGATGGCTGAGGCTTCACCCCAACTTATCGAACCCCTGTTTACAAAAACAAAATAGAATACAAACATCATTATTAATTATCAACAAAACACATACATATAAAATGCCTACATTGCTAAATAATAACATCATAGAAAGCCCTAGTGACCACCTAGCAGAAAGCATCCAATATTCCCAAGCTAATCCAACAGACCTCATACACAAATAAGGAGTCTTGTCCCGGAAGAGTTTTCAAGAAAAAAGGTAGGAGACTGGTCTAGCAAAGAAGACGATAGTATAGCAGATTGATAGAACAGAGCAGGAATGAGAAAGAGCAAATGAGAAAGACAGCGACATTGGGAATTTAAAGCACTAAATTTCCAGAAAGTGGGGATACTATTTATACTGAAACCCCCGGCACCCCAACGGGGGTAGTCTGCTGTATGAAATGGTGAGTATAATATAAGTCTACTGTATGAAATAGAGAGTACAATAAAAGTGTGCTGTATGAAATGGAGAGTATAGCATATGTCTACTCTATGAAATGGAGAATATAATAAAGGTGTGCTGTATGAAATGGTCAGTATAATAGAAGTCTACTGTATGAAATGGAGAGTATAATAAAAGTCTGCTGTATGAAATGGTGAGTATAATATAAGTCTACTGTATGAAATGGTCAGTATAATAAAAGTCTACTGTATGAAATGGAGAGTATAATAAAAGTGTGCTGTATGAAATGGTCAGTATAAAATAAGTCTGCTGTATGAAATGGTGAGTATAATAAAAGTCTACTGTATGAAATGGAGAGTATAATAAAAGTGTGCCATATGAAATGGTGAGTATAATATATGTCTACTGTATGAAATGGAGAGTATAATAAAAGTGTGCTGTATGAACTGGAGAGTATAAAATAAGTCTGCTGTATGAAATGGTGAGTATAATAAAAGTACTGTATGAAATGGAGAGTATAATAACAGTTTGCTGTATGAAGTGGTGAGTATAAAATAAGTCTGCTGTATGAAATGGTGAGTATAATATAATTCTACTGTATGAAATGGAGAGTATAATAAAAGTGTTCTGTATGAAATGGTCAATATAATATAAGTCTACTGTATGAAACCACAACAAGCAAAGTGATCTGTTGCATTTGTAGCCGGTGGTCACACTGGCCAGAATGTGCTGGCCAAGACCAAGAAACCCAAAAAAACATTAAAAAAAACACATGACTTTATGTGCCTGATATGCAGGGCACAGTACTTGTAGATTTTTGTGTGTTGTGTCTGTGGTGGCTTTTTTTGTGTGTGAGTGGGGTGGGGGGGGGGCAGTGTTGGTTAACAGTTATTTAACACTAGATATTTCATGATTATCTAGTTTCTGCTATACTCTAAGTGCATTTTTTAAATTATTATTATTATTTGGTCACAATGTCTTGTAGGAGACCTGTTTGATGCTCACCACATCATGTAGCAGAATTGTATGGTACTTGCCATATCATGCAGTAGATTAGTATGCTCCACGCCATCTCGCGTAGCAGTCCTGTATGGTCCTCACAACATCATGTTTAATAATTGCTTGGTCTTAGCCATCTTACATTAGGCTACATTATTAATTATTGGTAATAATTACCTAACTACAAGCATTCATGGCCTAGTTAATAATAATAATAATAATAATAATAATAATAATAATAATAATAATAATAATAATAATAATAATAATAATAATAATAATACAGGATGCTAATAAAGTCTCAAATTAAGGGCTAGGAATTCCCAGTTTAAATTCCCATATGTGGTGGAATTTTCCAACACAGATCAGTCTGTACTCAGGGTAGATCAAGGTGTTGTGCACCCAATGATAGGTAGTTTCCAATAACCAACTGGTTCCCCTGGTGCACAAAATATTGTTACTGGGTGGGACAATGCCTGTGATGGGCAAGGTATTCCTGTGTAGGAGCATTATAACATATCTAAGCATTGTGATATGTATTAAAATGTTTTGCCCAAAAAAAAACAACCACACGCACAATAATTTTATATGAAATACATCATAATAATTTAAAATACCTAATTTTTACGTACCTCATGTAGTCAGAGCACTTAGTTGCTGTACTAAGGGTTTCTGAGGTTGTGTCACGAATGGATTTTCATGAATTAAACTAATTAAATGCTTGTTTGCTTATTTATCTGACTCCATAATTATGTTGTGTGCATGTGTTCTTTCGTATCTGTCGTTCATTCACACTCATTCAGGACAAAGAAGGTTACTTGCATTTTTGGCCTCTCTGCCCCGTTCACTATTCAATTAACTTATACACAATCAATTATCACACATATAAATTACACACATATCATTCATACTGAAAAGTTCCGTGACTATAGTATCTCATTCAGAGCATACTAAGAATATTCCGTGACTCATGTTTCACACGTATCCAGGCCTATAAAAAGTTCCTTGTTCATATATTTCGCATAGGCGTATTAATATAGAAGTTCCTTGTTTATGTATTTCACATAGACTGTAGATTAACAATCTGAAGGACTGGCCTCTCTTTGAGTGCTCAGTCTAATAAGACTCACAAGTAGAAGCGATGGAATTCAACCTGCTCCTCGGTTACCATGCTCTGGAGTCTACGGTGGCCATCAGATCCCGTTCTGACATCGGCACCGTCACAATCCACGCGTGCAGACCTGGGGGGTTCAGCTCAGCTGCAGCTGTCCTCCTAGCCCACCGTGGGGAGGTACATCCCGGAAATTGGTCCTAGGGTAGGAAGCTGTAGTTTAAGAGAAAGTTTATTAATTACCAAAGTCAGTTATTCTCTTTTTCACTCACTCTCCTTTTCTTTGTCCTCCTTTGCGTTTAGTCACGTTATCTTCCTTACGTTTCCACAACGTTAATGTCAATTCACTGCACGGCCTCAATAGGTCGCATTTTCCAGTTATGTCACGTATAAAATATTTCTCAACACATTCATGTGTCTTAATATCTGAGTCACGTATATAATTGTTTATCAGTCATTCATACATTCACGCATCACTCGGCTATTCTAACAATCACTTCAGCCCCAGTTATAATGCGTAATGGTGAATACCCTAACAATTATTCTTTACATTTCTTTACAGTGAATTCACTCACTGACAATATGAAATTACAACAAAATTTCACCTTCTTGGTTACATTGAATTAACAAAACCCCAAGAATTACACATAAAACATTTCACAGTAATTTGACTAATAATATTTAAACAATATTTAAATACCTGTATAAAACAGCATAATCCAATATATCAAAAAATAACTTTGATATTCCGGGAGCGAGTCACTGACATCCTATCCTGTCAATAGCTCTCGTCACACTCGCCGATTCCCGCAAAAACCGGTCAGCTGTCGATTGTTCTAATATTTCATTGGCTAAAATAAAAGTATGGCAAGCGATCCGTGACATTACTTTTAAAATAAAAGTATGACAAACGATCCGTGACATTACCCCCCATCCTAAAGAAAAAGGAACCGACCGAGGTTTCTTTTTAGGAAGGCGAAATCACAAATTTAGAACAACGCTGAACTGTTTTATAAAATTTACTGGCTGGAAATCAATTTACGGTAAAGACTGTGCAAGATCAGCACGAGAAAGCAAATCAGCAAAAACGTTTTGGGTACCTGGTAGTGGTTCAATCTCAAAACGGTACTCTTGCAAGGACAGAGACCACCTCATAATTCTAGAATTCTTAAACTTACTTGTTTGTAAGTATGTGAGTGGTTTGTGATCTGTCTGCAAAATGAAATTAGAACCCCAAAGGAACTTTGAGAATTTGCTGATGGACCAGACTATTGCCAAACACTCTCTTTCGATAGTGCTGTACCTGCGCTCTCTATCCAGAAGCTTTCTGCTAGCGAAACAGACAGGATGTAAAACTCCTTCAAAATCTTGCAATAGGACAGCACCCAAGCCCACTGAACTAGCATCAGTACGCAAAGTAAACTGGTCTGACAATCTTGGCAAACGTAGAACGGGTGCTGAGGAAAAAGCCAACTTAATGGACTTTAAAGCATCCTCACACTCAGGTGTCCATGCGATTGTACGAGCTTTTGACTCTCTTGTCAAATTAGAAATCGGAGCTGTCAAAGTGGCAAAATGTGGAATGTAGCGTCTGTAGAAGCTCAGGAGTCCCAAAAGAGCACGAACTTGCTTCTTAGTTGTAGGTGTCGGAATCGCAAGAATCTTTTTAATTTTCTTGTCTTCTGGCTTCAGCACACCTTTTCCAACTACATGTCCAAGAAATTCAATACTTTTGAAGCCTGTGGTTACTTTGGAAGGTCTGGCAGTCAATTGAAACTGTTTAAGTTTTTGAAGAACATCTTTGACATGTACCAGATGACTGCAGAATGTCTGACTGTGTATTAGCACATCATCAAAAAAAATTCAGGGAGGCCTTCTGGTCTAACTGGAGACTCCTCATCATTCGTGCAAATACAGCTGGAAAACGAGTAGCCAAATCAACTAATGTCAAGATATATCTGTGTCCTAAGTCAGTAGGAGGAGACAAAGGTCCCACAATATCTATTGCAACCTTGTCAAATGGTTCAGATTTCAGAGTCATCTGAGACAATGGCACAGGGTAGACCCTACCTTTAGGTGTAGTCTTTTGGCAAACATCACATGTTTGTACGTACTTTCTCACATCACTGGAAATACCTCGCCAAAAAAACTTTTGTAGAATTCTATTCAGTGTTCTGCGAACACCACAGTGTCCAGACAACAACTGATCATGCGCAGCAGTAAGTATGCTAGGACGTAATCTTGTAGGAACTACAATTTGATGTAAGGTTTCTTTTTTATCCCTGTACTCTCTGTACAAAATGTCAGTTTTCAAAAAAAAGTAAAAATTTCCAGATCCAGCAAATCTTCTCTCACCAGAATCAGCCAATTGAAAATATGGTGCCAGTGAAGAATCTTCTTTTTGAAACTTGATCAAGTCCTGTCGTGTAACCTGCAACTCATCTGCCACTTTAATCAAAGCTATATGAGGAATGGCGTCGCGTTTAGCTTGAGCACGTGTAGTGACTGCAGAACTAATGCCTTCTTTTGGAGTAGTCAAACCTTTTATGTTGCCAATAATAATGTCTGCGACAGGGTCTTCCAGCACACAGCAAACTAGCTCACCTTGAAAATATGGAGTAGACACCGTGACTTTCGCACGCTTGTAAACATGTATCTCCCCACCAAATGTTTTGCAGCGAATTGTACCTGCGATATACTGGTCATCAGAAATCAACCGTTTCCTAACGCCACAAATGGAAGCACCAGTATCTCTGAGAACAGAACAAGGGATGCCATTAACAGTACCTTTCTCAAGTACAATATGTCCCATAGAGTCTTCAACAATGGAACAGACGATCTCTGGGTCCGCAGGAGAAACTGCATTACCAGTGGACTGATTTTCTGATTGTTTTGTCTCAACCAAAATAAAAGGACAAGATTTTCTAACATGTCCACCAACACCACAAACAGAACAAGGATTACTGCTACGTCTAAGCGGACAATCCTTTGCAAAGTGGCCCCAACCCTTGCAGAGCAGGCAGTTTTCATTACTAGTATTGTATGAACCACGTCCACGACCCCGATGGTTAAATCTAGGTGAAGTACTGTCAGTGTATGGTTTTTGTTCACCCGAAGAAGTGTTATAGGAACCCTGACCTCGCCCACGATTGTTATATTGAGGTGAGCTATCACTAGTGTACGATTTAGGTCCTTCTCTCTGTTGTTGTTGACCAGCCCTACCTCTATGGTAGCGACCTCGGAAGTTATTGGACCTATTGTGCATGGCAAACGCATTAGCATCAGCTGTGTCATCAATGTCGCCTACAGCGCCAAATACTGATGTTGAAGCTTTTCTAGCAAGTACTTTACCCGGTCTGGCTAATCTGTATCTCTCGGCAGCTTGTACCATATCATCTAGTGTTACCAAGTTTCTTTCTCTAATGAAAGTCGCTAGATCACTAGAAACACTTTCTAGAAACTGTTCACCCAACACTAGGTCAATAATACCCTGCAAGGTTTTAGGAACACCGGAGAGTGCAACCCATCGGTCAAATAACCGGTTTAGTTCTATGCCATAAGTCTGAAAAGGTTCATTACCGTCAGGTCTCGCTTCTCGGAATCTCTTTCTGAAACCTTCTGATGTACATTGAAACTTTTGTAACAGGTTTAATTTCAATGTTGCATAATCAACACCACCCTTAGATGCTAAACTATGGTAAAGGTTCAGTGCATTACCATCGAGAAGAGCAGACAAGTATGTGACCCATTTGGTTCTATCCCAGCCAAGGGCATTTGCATGAGTCTCGAATCTGAACAGATAAGAGTCTATGTCATCCTGTTTCTCTTTGAACATCGGAATTTTAGGATAGATTGGTCTAGCACCCGTACTTCTATCTGCTGTTCGATTTCCGGCGTCAGCATTATCATCCTCACCTTTAATCTGAGCCTGTAACTGTAACTGTTTTGTTTTCTCTCCCTCTAATAATTGTTTCGTTCTTTCTTCCTCTAGTTTAACATCCAGCTCTCTCTCTTTCTGCTTTGCTGCAACATCAAGCTCTCTCTCTTTCTGCCTTGCTGCAAGCTCTAACTCTTTCTGCTTTGCTGCAAGCTCTATTTCTTTTTGCTTATATTCCCTATCTTTTTGTCTTTCTAAACGCTCAAAACAATTCTGAACATACTGCTGTAAACCTTCCTCAGAAATACCTAAAGACCTGGCTTGAGCCACAAAAGTCTTAAACATCATATCATATTCTTCAGCCATGTTCAATAATTAAGTTATATGTATAACTCGAGTAAGCGTTATTATAGGAAAATAAAAGGCAAAAATTTTAAAGCAAAAGTAGAACAATTATATTCTTACTTATATACACTGCAAAAGTTTAAGTCCAACACATATGGATTTACAGATTCAAAATTCTCATTAATGTTGTAAAAAGTAATAATTATTGGTAAAACAAAAAAGGTAATAAAGTAATTGTTGAACAAAGAAAATTACAAAAAAAAAAATAAACACACACCTAAATAAGAATAGACCAAACACTAACACAACAAAGAAACAGTAACAACACAAACGATTAAGTCCCTGGACCCGAGAAATTTTATAAAAATAAAATACTAAACTATCTTATTTACAACAGCCCTTAGTACAATATATACATAACAATAAAAAAAATCAAATATAAGATAGAATTATAAATAAAAGAAATTATGCAATACAAATATCAAGTAAAAGTAACGCCCTAATCTCTAAGTCCTAACGTATGAAAAAGAAACAAAAGAAATCTTGAAATAAATCAAAATATCTAATGTGACTAGCAATAATAAAAGTGTAATGCTTAAATAATTATTTATAAACACATAATTCAAATCAGACTAAGCTAACAAACAATGAAAGCAATTTTTAAATCTTCGCAAAATGTAAACAAAAGGGAAATAATCACACTAAATGACAAATCAGTAAACACTAAAGCAGAACAGAAGGCTTTTTAAATTTTTTATAAAGTCTAAATTACTAATAATAATATGAAAAAAGATATCTAAAAAATTAATTTAAAAATAGACCTTGACAACTAATAGAAAGAAAAACAAACAAACAAACAAACAAAGATAAATAAAATTAATGAAGTACAATCAGTTGTAACAAAGGGAAGTAACAGCAAATCAAAGGCGAGAAAATCTAATAAACCTGCGAAACAGCACTCTAAATAACTAATACTAATAAATGTATCATAAACCTGCGAAACAGAACTCTAAATAACTAATACTAATACATGTATCATAAACAAAGTCAAATATCCACCATAATAATAATAAAATTATAAACTTCAGTTGAAAAAATTAGAAAAAGAAAAAGTTTGAATAAACTACTGGGGCTGACCTATGCTAAAGACAAATTAAAACAGGGCAAAGAGGCGAACACTAATTACAAAGGATAGCACCTTAACTAAAGTACATTAGGCCTAAAGAAACAAACTTTTTCAAAAAATTAAACAAAATATCTATGATAGTAGAAAAGAGCAGTGAAAAGAGAGAAAACAGACCCCACAGGAAGAAAAATGAAGATAGATCCTTAGTGCCTCAGAACTATACAAGAAGCACAGCCATAAAACTGGAGATGGCACACAGTAGATAGTAACACAACATTCACACTGGGAAAAGGGAGAATACCCACTAACTAACTAATACCCAAAATTTAATAATGTGTAGTGCAGCACTATGGTGACTTACTAGAAATTAATTTCTAAAGACGCTAAAGAATATGAATGAAGCTACACAGAATAGAAAAGGGTCACCAATTGTCACGAATGGATTTTCATGAATTAAACTAATTAAATGCTTGTTTGCTTATTTATCTGACTCCATAATTATGTTGTGTGCATGTGTTCTTTCGTATCTGTCGTTCATTCACACTCATTCAGGACAAAGAAGGTTACTTGCATTTTTGGCCTCTCTGCCCCGTTCACTATTCAATTAACTTATACACAATCAATTATCACACATATAAATTACACACATATCATTCATACTGAAAAGTTCCGTGACTATAGTATCTCATTCAGAGCATACTAAGAATATTCCGTGACTCATGTTTCACACGTATCCAGGCCTATAAAAAGTTCCTTGTTCATATATTTCGCATAGGCGTATTAATATAGAAGTTCCTTGTTTATGTATTTCACATAGACTGTAGATTAACAATCTGAAGGACTGGCCTCTCTTTGAGTGCTCAGTCTAATAAGACTCACAAGTAGAAGCGATGGAATTCAACCTGCTCCTCGGTTACCATGCTCTGGAGTCTACGGTGGCCATCAGATCCCGTTCTGACATCGGCACCGTCACAATCCACGCGTGCAGACCTGGGGGGTTCAGCTCAGCTGCAGCTGTCCTCCTAGCCCACCGTGGGGAGGTACATCCCGGAAATTGGTCCTAGGGTAGGAAGCTGTAGTTTAAGAGAAAGTTTATTAATTACCAAAGTCAGTTATTCTCTTTTTCACTCACTCTCCTTTTCTTTGTCCTCCTTTGCGTTTAGTCACGTTATCTTCCTTACGTTTCCACAACGTTAATGTCAATTCACTGCACGGCCTCAATAGGTCGCATTTTCCAGTTATGTCACGTATAAAATATTTCTCAACACATTCATGTGTCTTAATATCTGAGTCACGTATATAATTGTTTATCAGTCATTCATACATTCACGCATCACTCGGCTATTCTAACAATCACTTCAGCCCCAGTTATAATGCGTAATGGTGAATACCCTAACAATTATTCTTTACATTTCTTTACAGTGAATTCACTCACTGACAATATGAAATTACAACAAAATTTCACCTTCTTGGTTACATTGAATTAACAAAACCCCAAGAATTACACATAAAACATTTCACAGTAATTTGACTAATAATATTTAAACAATATTTAAATACCTGTATAAAACAGCATAATCCAATATATCAAAAAATATGGTCATTGTTGTCAGGGTGGCGACGTGGTGATCGTCCTTAACGCTCATGCAATAGGACGTTAAGCATCGTTTTTCGTTCGGGAGCGAGTCACTGACATCCTATCCTGTCAATAGCTCTCGTCACACTCGCCGATTCCCGCAAAAACCGGTCAGCTGTCGATTGTTCTAATATTTCATTGGCTAAAATAAAAGTATGGCAAGCGATCCGTGACATTACTTTTAAAATAAAAGTATGACAAACGATCCGTGACAGGTTGCAGTCCAGAACCACTTGTAGAAATCTTTTTCTCAGCATGTACTTCACATATTTATACTCATGTATCAGTCTTGAGTAATGCTCACCATCTCATGTAACAGACCTATATAGTGATCACCATCTCATGTAACTGACTTAAGTTAAGTTCACCATTTTATGTAACAGACCTATATTATGCTCAAGATCTCATGTTACACATTTATTCTGTTTCCCATCTCATATAACAGCCATATATTATGCTCACTGTCTGATGAATTAGACTTGTATTATGTTCACCATTCTCTGTAGCAGACCAATTTTTATGCTCACACATCATGTATCAGACTGGTATTGTACTCGCCATATCATGTAGCAGACCTATAGGCTATAGTGTGCTCACCATCTCATGTAACATACTTATTTTATGTATGCCATCTCATGTAACAGACCCTAGGCCTACAATATGCTCACCATCTCATGTAACAGGCTTATTCTATGTTCCACATTTTACATAACAAACCGTCTGCCTTCTCTCTATGTTTATCAGTTTATAGTCCCCTCTCTTCCCGTAAGGATTTTCAGAGAGGAGACTTTTGATATTCATTCTTCTCTCTAAGCAGGTGACCGAGGCTAAAAAGTCTGGAAAAAAAAATCAACAAGTCTATGTAGACTAGAGGGAAAAATCAGAAAAAAAATAGACAACCTTCCTCAACCTATCCTCAATGCAGCCCATCTACAGTTGAGACTGAATAGTGATCATGTACGGCCATACGGCTGTCGTTATTCTGCGTTCACTCTGGCATTGAGAAGCTGCATATGTGACAGGCCAAAAAGTCGTAAAAAAAAATCAACAAGTCTATGTAGACTAGAGAGAAACAGCAGAAAATAATAGACAACCTCCCTCAACATATCTTCAATGCAGCCCATCGACAGTTGAGACTGATTTGTGACCATGTACGGCCATATGGCTGTTGTGGTAGCACGACCTTCTGAGTAATATATAAATGGATTAAATAAAGTTGTAATATTTAATGATCAGGGTTTTTGACGCCCTTGAGCTAATTTTAAATAAATGCCTAATATTAGATATATTACTTTTAATTTTAACTGGATTTTATTATTTTATTATCCTGAGTTGTGTTAAATGGATACAATTGATTAGAACCCCTCTGGATAATTATAGGATATTTCTGGTTAGACTGGATGGTTATTAGGTTGGAAAGAATTAGACCATCATTCGACCATGATTCCGCTGATGATTAATTAGAGGCAAATTGTGCCTCCCTGAGTTAAAGTTTAAATGGCTAGAAATATTGCTATTAATTTAAACTGTGGTTTTATTAAGTATATTCTCTTTGGAGAACTGTTAATTATTTAAACAACCCAGAGTCTATCCTTGTCAGACTTGGCTGCAGCAGGGTCAGATTTCTGACCTGCTGCTTGGCCTTGTATCCTATTATATATTTTTTTTAATTAAAAGAGAAAAAAAAGGGAAAGAAAAAAAACTTTTTAACCCTTTTAGAAAGAAAGGGAAATAAAGGAGAGATAAAGGAATACTTCTTAATACCGATTTTTATAATTGCACTTGTCCTCATTGGAGTATTGTTCTTAATTAGTTTGCTAACCGGTAAAAGTGTTTTAGCTACCCTCTAGTGGGATACCAACTTGGTAATTTTAATCCTTATCTAGATCTTTTATCATTTTAATTTTATGATAACGCCTTGATCCCCCTGGACTAAATCCAGAGCTGTTATGGCCCGGCCTTAGGGGCTATTAAATCGGGATATTTTAACCAGATAATTTATTCTTTCTTTTATTGTTCATAGGGCCGCTTGGTTTTGGCTTTTTGTTTGGTTGGTTTTTGTGTTGATTAATTGACCACATTATTGTGGCTAATAGTCTTGATTGAGTTGATATTTATAATTTTTTCATTAATTTATTTTATTGAAAATCTTTCCTAAATTATCATTCCCTTTTTAAATCCTTTTAAAATAAATTTTAAACATTTTTAGCATCTTACTCATTTTATTTTGCACCTCCTCTGTCCACACATGGGAAAGATTGGTATTTGGTCTTTTCTTTGACGTTCTAATGGGGTTTATTGACCCCCGTTTTTATTGTCCTTAATATATTTTATTATAGGACGTAAAGCTTCGCTTATTCTGTAATATTTAACACTATTTATAATTTGTTTATGATCCTTTCTGGCTTTTAATTTCCTTCTCTCTCTTTCTTTCTCTCTGCCTGTCGCCAAAGAAAGTACAGCTACGCAAAGAAGGTTCATTTCGACTCTTACTGCGAAACGGAAGTTGCGAGCGCCAACTAGCGGAATAAGTGATAACTCGCTTCGGCCTTAGCGCTTAGCAATGGAGGAAAGCGTATCAAATCAAGTAAACAAACCTAGAATCCGTCCTGGTGGGCAACACTGCAGCGCTTTTAACTGCACAAATGGACGATACAAGTGCCCTGGACTTTCGTTTTTTAATTTTCCAAAGGAAAAATCAAACATAATTATAACCAAATCTAACAACGTTGATCTAGATCTACCACTCGATGTAAACTGTATTTTCTTTGTTGATACTGAAATTTATCATATCCCAATTTCTTACAAATGGAAGATGAGGGGAGGGGGTAGGGGAAGGCGTAGTTTTAATTGCTGCTTAAGAGTAATTTAAAAAAAAAAGAAAAAGAAAAAAATAGTAGGCCTAATGAAATATTATTGCATGACTCATTGACTGGATGTGTTGTCTTGTAAAGAAAAACTATTTAAAAAAAAGAAGTAATTTTTAAGCAACTAATTCTTCATAAATGCATCTAAGAATAAAAATCCAAGAGCAAAAACTATTAATTATTATCCTTTTAATGTATAATGCTACTAGTTAATTGTCTAGTATTATCAGATTTTGTTGTTGTTGTTGCATGTGAAATGTATGCAGAAAAAATACCAAATATGATTTTTTAAATCTTTCAAATGTAAAATACCATTTTCTGTGTGACTGTATTCCCTTTCCATTACATTTGGTTTAAGCAGACAGGAAAAGGGTTAATTGTATTTGTTTTGTCTTGCAAAACTTCTGTTTCTTTGTAGGTATGTCTTAATCTTGCTAAACAAAAAGTAAACAACAGATTTAATTATAAAAACCTAACATTCTTACCCTTTTCATTATTTTAAACATACATTTATTGAGATGACAGTACTTTACAAAAAATGATAATTGCTGAAGTTTCCTTTATATGAGAGAGAGAGAGAGAGAGAGAGAGAGAGAGAGAGAGAGAGAGAGAGAGAGAGAGAGAGAGTCATCATTGTTGCTTTTTGTTGCTATAATATTCATATTAAATGTCAGAAAAAGAAACACAAATGTTTGAAGCTATTTTTTTCAGCTTTTATAAATGCATGATGGTTTAACAATAAAGTAACATAATTGATGCAGCCTGCTGCAATGTACAGATCTAATATTATAAATGACTACAAATATTTCTTATTTGACTATTTTTATTGTTGCACTTTTTGGTCTTATCTAGGTGCAATTTCCAATGTAATGATTCATGCAAAAAAAATAATGCTTTTAAACGTTAAATGTGTTTTCTTTAAAAGCTTCACTGTTCACTCTTCTTGTTGCATTGCTTTATTTCTCTACTTCTATAGTCTTGATGTCTGTTGGTTTATATATTATTTATTTCTTCAGAATACATATAAAATATATACATCACAAGCAGCAGGGACAAGCAACAAGCATGCTTATATAAGCCTATCCCTGTGCGAGTAAATTTCAGAGTTAAATTTGGCAGAAGAATATTAACATTGTGCAATATATACATATACACATACACACACATGTCTGTTCTTTTTCTTTAGTCTATCTTAACCTATCAAATTTCCTTTTGCAACTACAGTTCTATTATAGAGATAGCCTATATTAAACCATAATGATGATGATGATGATGATGAAAATGATGATGATAAACAGTAGGCCTAATAATTTATAGGCTTATTTACACAGTTGATCGAAACGAAAGCAGTAAATATAATTTTAAGATGAGAGCCTAACAGTAGGTTAGCAGCGATTAAAATCAGAAGTGCAGTGTTAATGAGATAAACAGTAGATTGGAACACAGTTATTAACTGGAAATGCTAAATCAAGCAATGTTCAGAAAAGCTATTACCGGTATTCAAGCTTACTTTTGGGTTTGAGTTTTGACGGATCTAGGATGAGTACAGGCCGAGTACAGGCCTACTGAATCATCAGCATTGGTACGGTAATTTAATCGGCTGAATGCATAATTCAAGCAACTTGTTGGCAAGCTGTATTTACATTATTAAAATCAGACACTTATTAACTTACTTTCAAAAAAAAAAAGCAGAATCGCTTGTTAATTTAAGCAAGCGAGTGTCCGGAACATAATCTACTGAAGCGGTTTGTTTACATAGCGCTAAGAACAAATTATCGCCCTTGGAATCATTTATCACGAGAATCGCTGGGGGGCGCTACGAGTGGCTACGTTTTGTAACTTTATATAGGCACTCGCCGAGATGAACCTTCTTTGCGTAGCTGTACTTTCTTTGCTGTCTCTAATCCATAAATGATTGTAAAAGAAAATTATAATAACAAAATCAGCAATATTAAATAATTATTTAAATTATTATATATATATTATTATTTAATTATGCTATTATTATTATTATTATTATTATTATTATTATTATTATTATTATTATTATTATTATTATTATTATTATTATTATTATTATTATTATATTTATTGCTTTTTTAATTTTCCTGTGTGGCACGCTTACAAGCAGGCTTATAGTATAGTCACCATTGCATACAGCAGCCTTGTATTATACTCTCCATTTCATACAGTAGACTTATATTATAATTACCATTTCATACTGTAGGCTTATATTATACTCACTATTTAACACAGCATACATTTATTATACTCTCCATTTCATACAGTAGACTTATATTATACTCACCATTTCATACAGCAGATTTATATTAGGCTATACTCTCCATTTTCATACAGTAGAATTTTATTATAGTTATACTCACCATTTCATACAGCAGACTTATTTTATAATCAACATTTCATACAGCACACTTTTATTATACTCTCCATTTCATACAGTAGACTTATATTATACTCACCATTTCATAAAGCCGATTTATATTATACTCTCCATTTCATACAGTAGACTTATGTTATACTCACCATTTCATACAGCACACCTTTATTATACTCACCATTTCATACAGCAAACTTATATTATACTCTCCATTTCATACAGCACACTTTTATTATACTTTCCATTGCATACAATAGACTTATATTATACTCACCATTTCATACAGCCGATTTATATTATACTCTCCATTTCATACAGTAGACATATGTTATACTCACCATTTCATTCAGCACACTTTTATTATACTCACCATTTCATACAGCAGACTTATATTATACTCTCCATTTCATACAGCACACTCTTATTATACTCTCCATTTCATACAGTAGACTTATATTATACTCACCATTTCATACAGCAGACTTATTTTATACTCACCATTTCATACAGCACACTTTTATTATACTCTCTATTTCATACAGTAGACTTATGTTATACTCACCATTTCATACAGCACACTTTTATTATACTCACCATTTCATACAGCACACTTTTATTATACTATCCATTTCACACAGTAGACTTATATTATGCTCACCATTTCATACAGAACACTTTTATTGTACTCACCATTTCATACAGTAGACTTATATTATACTCACCATTTGATACAGTAGACTTATATTATACTTTCCATTTCATACAGTAGAATTATATTTTACTCACCATTTGATACAGTAGACTTATATTATACTCTCCATTTCATACAGCACACTTTTATTATACTCACCATTTCATACAGCAGACTTATTTTATACTCACCATTTCATACAGCACACTTTTATTATACTCTCCATTTCATACAGTAGACTTATATTATACTGACCATTTCATACAGCACACTTTTATTATATTCTCCATTTCATAGAGTAGACATATGTTATACTCTCCATTTCATACAGCACACTTTTATTGTACTCTCTATTTCATACAGCAGACTTATATTATACTCACAATTTCATACAGCAGACTACCCCCGTTGGGGTGCCGGGGGTTTCAGTATAAATAGTATCCCCACTTTCTGGAAATTTAGTGCTTTAAATTCCCACTGTCGCTGTCTTTCTCATTTGCTCTTTCTCATTCCTGCTCTGTTCTATCAATCTGCTATACTATCGTCTTCTTTGCTAGACCAGTCCCCTACCTTTTTTCTTGAAAACTCTTCCGGGACAAGACTCCTTATTTGTGTATGAGGTCTGTTGGATCAGCTTGGGAATATTGGACGCATTCTGCCAGGTGGTCACTAGGGCTTCCTATGATGTTATTATTTAGCAATGTAGGCATTTTATATGTATGTGTTTTGTTGTTAATTTATAATGATGTTTGTATTCTATTTTGTTTTTGTAAACAGGGGTTCGATAAGTTGGGGCCTCAGCCGTCCCCTGCATGGGATGTCTTTATTGTAAAGTGACTGGCTAGTGGAGAGCTTTCGGTTTTACCACTAGGGTTGTTTCAGCAGATCTTTTATGTGGATCAGGGGTTGTCCGGTACTGATTTGGCTCGGAATAGTCCGCTGGACCTAAAGCAATAATAATGTAATGTAATGTAATAAAGCAGACTTATTTTATAATAACCATTTCATACAGCACACTTTAATTATACTCTCCATTTCATACAATAGACTTATATTAATTATATTGACCATTTCATACAGAACACTTTTATTATACTTTCCATTTCATACAGTAGAATTATATTATACTCACCATTTCATACAGCAGACTTATTTTATACTCACCATTTCATACAGCAAACTGTTATTATACTCTCCATTTCATACAGTAGACTTTTATTATACTCACCATTTCATACAGCAGACTTATTTTATACTCACCAGTTCATACAGCACACTTTTATTATACTCTCCATTTCATACAGTGAACTTTTATTATACTCACCATTTCATACGGCACACTTTTATTATACTCTCCATTTCATACAGTAGACTTTTATTATACTCACCATTTCATACAGCAGACTTATTTTATACTCACCATTTCATACAGCACACTTTTATTATACTCTCCATTTCATACAGTAGAATTATATTATACTTACCATTTTATACAGCAGACTTATTTTATACTCACCATTTCATACAGCAAACTGTTATTATACTCTCCATTTCATACAGTAGACTTTTATTATACTCACCATTTCATACAGCAGACTTATTTTATACTCACCATTTCATACAGCACACTTTTATTATACTCTCCATTTCATACAGTAGACTTATATTATACTGGGCATTTCACACAGCACACTTTTATTATACTCTGCATTTCATACAGTAGACTTATATTATACTCTCCATTTCATACAGTAGACTTATTTTATACTCACCATTTCATACAGCACACTTTTATTATACTCCCCATTTCATAAAGTAGACTTATATTATACTCTCCATTTCATATAGTAGACTTATTTTATACTCACCATTTCATACAGCACATTTATATTATACTCTCCATTTCATACAGTAGAGTTATATTATACTTACCATTTCATACAGCAGACTTATATTATACTCTCTATTTCATACTGTAGACTTATATTATACTCACTATTTCATACAGTAGACTGTTATTATTCTCTCCATTTTATACAGATGACTTATATTATACTTACCATTTTATGCAGCAGACTTATTTTATACTCACCACTTTATACAGCACACTTTTATTATACTCTCCATTTCATACAGTATACTTTATATTATACTCTCCATTTCATACAGAAGGCTTTCATTTCATTTATTTCATTTCATACTGAAGACTCCATTTTATACAGTAGGTTTATATGATACTCTCCATTTCATACAGTAGACTTATATTATACATTCCATTTTATACATTAGACTTAAATTATACTCTCCATTTCGTACAGTAGACTTTAAACTCACCATTTTATACAGCAGACTTATATTATACTCGATCCCTATTTCATACAGCAGACTTATATTATTCTCTCCATTTCATACAGCAGACTTATATTTTACTCTCCATTTCGTACAGTAGACTTATATTATACTCTCCATTTCATACAGAAGAATTATATTATACTCTCCATTTCATACAATAGATTTATATTATCCTCACCATTTTATACAGTAGACTTACTTATATTATACTCACCATTTCATACAGTAGACTTATATTATACTCTCCATTTTATACAGCAGACTTATATTATACTCTCCATTTCATAGAGCTTTTTTTTTTTACAACTTCATTTTCATCTTTTTTTTTTTTTTCTTATATTTTAGCTCTCTCTACAGTGTGTGTTTGTTTACAGTCTCTAAGGGCGAAAGGAATGAATTACCTCCCTTGATTTTTATGTATCCAAGGGGTTTTCCGCGAAAACATATTTTTAGATACGCAACGTCACTTCCGTAATGCGATGGCTAGGGGCTGTCTTAGATACTAGCCATCGCATTACGGAAGTGACGTTGCGTATCTAAAAATAAGTTTTCGCGGAAAACCCCTTGGATACATAAAAATCAAGGGAGGTAATTCATTCCTTTCGCCCTTAGAGACTGTAAACAAACACACCCGTACCCTGTAGAGAGAGCTAAAATATAAGACAAAAACAAAAAAGAGGAAAATAAAGTTGTTAAAAAAAAGCTGTATGAAATGGTGAGGATAATATAAATCTACTGTATAAAATGGAGAGTATAATAAAAGTCTACTGTATGAAATGGTGAGTATAATATAAGTGTGCTGTATGAAATGGAGAGTATAACATATGTCTACTCTATGAAATGGAGAATATAATAAAAGTGTGCTGTATGAAATGGTGAGTATAATATAAGTCTACTGTATGAAATGGAGAGTATAATAAAAGTGTGCTGTATGAAATGGTGAGTATAAAATAAGTCTGCTGTATGAAATGGTGAGTATAAAAAAAGTCTACTGTATGAAATGGTGAGTATAATATAAGTCTACTGTATGAAAGATGAGTATAATAAAAGTGTGTTGTATGAAATGGAGAGTATAGTATAGTATAGTATAGTATAAGTCTGCTATATGAAATGGTAAGTATAATAAAAGTGTGCTCTATGAAATGGTGAGTATAATATAAGTCTACTGTATGAACTGGAGAGTATAATATAATTCTACTGTATGAAATGGAGAGTATAATATAAGTCTACTGTATCAAATGGTGAGTATAACGATGAAGACAGCGTGGAAGTTCGGTGGTGTTGTCTGTGTGTTTGCCTTGTGGTCCTCTTTTCTTGTGCGTGGTTACGAGCGATATCAAGATGGCGGTCGCCATGTTTACAACCGTGAGTACCTTCTTGCCTTGCGCCAGTCAGTTGGCCAAGGCTTCGATCTAAGTGTCATTCCATCTGATATTTCCCTTTGCGACTCCAACAGTTCTGATGAATCTAAACGTAAACCTAGAAGGAGAGGAAGGAGGGGTGGTGTCCAGCGCAGGCTGCGGAAATTCGGCTTGAATGATAGACGCAGAGCACCACCATTGCCGTCAGTTTTGCTATCCAACGTTCAGTCTATCCGCAACAAAACTGACGAACTCGAGGCCTACGTGCGATGCCAACGTGACTACAGAGATACATGTCTACTTGCTTTTACAGAGACATGGCTTGGTGAATCTGATCGGGATGAGGATTTGTGCATCAGTGGCTTTGGTCACCCCATTCGTTTGGATAGATCTCCTTTTACTACCAAGAAACTCTCGGGTGGGGGCGTGTGCTTTTATGTCAATAAAAGGTACTGTAACACTGTTGTTGTGAGAGAAAAAATATGTACACCTGACATTGAGCTCCTTACCATTTCACTCCGCCCCTTCTACCTACCCAGGGAATTTCCCCAGTTATTCTACACCATTGTTTATATTCACCCACGTGCTAACGCCAACGCTGCTGCTCAGCTGATCGCTGATGTGACCCATAAACTGGACTCTATTTCTCCTGATTCTCCAAAGTTTATTCTTGGTGACTTGAATCACTGTCAATTGAATAGGACCCTGAAAAACTACGTACAGTATGTGACTTGTGCTACAACACAGAAGAACACTATGATCGACTTGTGCTATGGGACTGTGCCTGGTGCATACAAATCTAAGCCTATGCCCTCATTTGGGAATTCGTATCATAATAGTGTTTATCTGGCGCCTGTTTATAAGCCTGTGTTTCATCGCTTGCCTCGCATTGTGAGGTCTGTGAAGTGTTGGACAGCCGATAGTATTGAGTGTCTGCAGGGTTGTTTTGATTGCACGGATTGGACTGTTTTTCAGAATGCGTGTGAATCTGTGAATGAATTAGCTGACGTCATTTCATCCTACATCTCTTTTTGTGTTGATTCTGTCATCCCAGTGAAAGAAATTGTTGTTTTTCCTAATAATAAACCTTGGATTACGAAGGAGTTGAAATCTGTGTTAAACAAAAAGAAGCGGGTATTTTTTGAAGGGACTAGCCATGAGAAAAAGATAATTAATAGGGAAGTTCGTGACTGCATTAGAAAGGCTAAGAGAGTATATAAAGATAAAATAGAAGCTAAGTATAGTGGAGGTGACCTTCGGGCTGCCTGGCAAGGGATTAAGACTATGTCGTCTGTCAATCAGAAGGTGGACTCTTTTAGAAAAAGTACTGTCAAACTTGAGGGCGTGAGGGACATGGATGTACCTAATGTTTTAAATGCTTTTTATAATCGTTTTGAGAGGCTTGATTTTTCTGCTGATGTTTCAGATTTTAGACACTCACTTGTCCTAGACCCAATGCATAATATTGAGATTTCTCAGGAGTGTGTTACTAGACTGTTTAAGTCTATAAATATTAGTAAAGCTCCTGGCCCTGATGGAATTTGTGGTAAAACACTGCGTTATTGTGCTGATCAACTTGGAGGCGTCTTTCAGCCCCTTTTCCAACAGTCTGTAAATTCTGGTCAGATTCCTGATATTTGGAAAATGTCTAATGTCGTGCCTGTACCCAAGAAACCCAACCCCAAACAACCCAATGATTTTAGGCCTGTCGCTCTCACATCTCTTGTTGTGAAAACCTTGGAGAAAATCATTAAAACCCTCATTCTTACTGTGACTGGTGCCGCTCTTGATCCCCTTCAGTTTGCATATAGGGCTGGGAGGGGGGTGGAGGATGCCAAGTTGTTTATCTTGAACACCCTGTATACCCATTTGGAGAAGCCTCAGGCGCATGCCAGACTGCTTTTTGCAGATTTCTCCTCTGCGTTTAACACTATGCAGCCTCATATTCTGGTTGATAAACTTGTTTCTGATTTTAAACTCAGTCATCAACTTGTACTTTGGACTTTAAATTTTTTGACTAATAGACAACAGAGAGTCTGTGTCAATGGTTCTTTGTCAGATATTCTGGTTACTTCCACTGGTTCTCCTCAGGGTTGTGTTCTGTCGCCATTATTTTTTATAATGTATACTGACAGATGTAGAAGCACTGCTGAAAATAGTTTTCTGATAAAATTTTCTGATGACTCAGCTTTGTTGTCTTTATTTCAAGGACCAGGAGGAGATCATGATTTTGCCCTCACGAACTTCGTGGATTGGTGCGATGATAATTTTTTGGATATGAATGTTACTAAAACGAAAGAGATGATTTTTGACTTTAGGAGAGTCAAAGAGGTGGTCCAGCCAAGTGTTATTCATAATGAAGATGTTGAGATTGTTGACACATATAAGTATTTGGGCACAGTTTTTGACAGCAAGCTTAAATGGGATGTGAACACACAGTGCATTGTCAAACGGGGCCAACAGCGATTGTACCTTCTCCGGAAACTGAAGTCTTTCTCTGTGGATTGTAAGATTCTCAGCTTGTTTTATCAATCTTTCATTGAGAGCTTGCTGACTTTTTCGTTTGTTTGTTGGTTCCACAGCCTGACTGTGAGGGATAGGAATAGCTTGTCCAGCATTGTCAATGTCTGTTCAAAGATCATCGGTGTCAGGCAGAGAGACCTGGGTTCTTTCTGCGATCGGCAAATCATTAAGAAGGCGAACGGAATTATTTGTAGACCAGAGCATGTTCTGGCGGGCGAATTCTCAGTGCTACCATCCGGGCGCCGTTTTGCCTTACCGGCCTGTAAGGGTAATCGCCGCTCCCACAGTTTTATTCCTTGCGCAATTCGACTGCTAAATTTGATGCGATCATCTCCACTCTAACATCTTCCCCACCGCCCTAATGCAAATTTCTTTCGTTATTTATTTATTTATTAAAAAAATAAATGCTTGACGATGGCCCGATTTAGGGATTGATTGTTTGACAGCAAGAAGATGATATTCTTACCTCATTTTCTTACCTTCATGTTTTTATTTGATTTAACTGTCGGCTGTGAGTGTTCATGATGTGCGTGGTGTGTGTGTTTGCGTGTGTGTTTGGTTTATGTTTGTATGGTAGGACTTTTATGTATTTATTTATTCTAATAATATTAGCTGCTTCTAAATTCTTGTAATTGCCCTATGTGGATAAATAAAGTTGTATTGAATTGAATTGAATTGAATTAATATTAGTCTACTGTATGAAATGGTGAGTACAATAAAAGTGTTCTGTATGAAATGGTGAGTATAATATAAGTGTACTGTATAAAATGGAGAGTATAATAAAAGTGTGCTGTATGAAATGGTGAGTATAATAAAGGTGTGCTGTATGAAATGGTGAGTATAACATAAGTCTACTGTATGAAATGGTGGGTATAATAAAAGTGTGCTGTATGAAATGGTGAGTATAAAATAAGTCTGCTGTATGAAATGGTGAGTATAATATAAGTCTACTGTATGAAATGGAGAGTATAATAAAAGTGTGCTGTATGAAATGGAGAGTATAATATAAGTCTGCTGTATGAAATGGTGAGTATAATAAAAGTGTGCTGTATGAAATGGAGAGTATAACATAAGTCTACTGTATGAAATGGAAAGTATAATATAAATCGGCTGTATGAAATGGTGAGTATAATATAAGTCTACTGTATGCAATGGAGAGTATAATAAAAGTGTGCTGTATGAAATGGAGAGTATAATATAAGTCTGCTGTATGAAATGGTGAGTATAATATAAATCGGCTGTATGAAATGGTGAGTATAATATAAGTCTACTGTATGCAATGGAGAGTATAATAAAAGTGTGCTGTATGAAATGGAGAGTATAATATAAGTTTGCTGTATGAAATGGTGAGTATGATAAAAGTGTGCTGTATGAAATGGTGAGTATAACATAAGTCTACTGTATGAAATGGAGAGTATAATATAAATCGGCTGTATGAAATGGTGAGTATAATATAAGTCTACTGTATGAAATGGAGAGTATAATAAAAGTGTGCTGTATGAGATGTTGATTATAAAATAAGTCTGCTGTATGAAATGGTGTGTATAACTATAATAAAATTCTACTGTATGAAATGGAGAGTATAGTCTAATATAAATCTGCTGTATGAAATGGTGAGCATAATATAAGTCTATACTGTATGAAATGGAGAGTATAATAAATGTGTACTGTGTGAAATGGTGAGTATAATCCTACTGTATGAAATGGTAATTATAATATAGGTCTACTGTATGAAATGGAGAGTATAATACAAGTCTGCTGTATGCAATGGTGACTATACTGTAAGCCAGCTTGTAAGCATGCCACACAGGAAAATTAAAAAAAGCATAAAATATAATAATAATAATAATAATAATAGCATAATTAAATAATAATATGTATAATAATAATTTAAATAATTATTTAATATTGCTGATTTTGTTATTATAATTTTCTTTCACAATCATTTATGGATTAGAGACAGGCAGAGAGAAAGAAAGAGAGTGAAGGAAATTAAAAGCCAGAAAGGATCATAACCAAATTATAAACAGTGTTAAATATTACAGAATAAGCGAAGCTTTACGTCCTATAATAAAATATATTAAGGACAATAAAAACGGGGGTCAATAAACACCATTAGGACGTCAAAGAAAAGACCAAATACCAATATTTCCCATGTCTGGACAGAGGAGGTGCAAAATAAAATGAGTAAGATGCTAAAAATGTTTAAAATTTATTTTAAAAGGATTTAAAAAGGGAATGATAATTTAGGAAAGATTTTCAATAAAATAAATTAATGAAAAAATTATAAATATCAACTCAACCAAGACTATTAGCCACAATAATGTGGTCAATTAATCAACACAAAAACCAACCAAACAAAAAGCCAAAACCAAGCGGTCCTATGAACAATAAAAGAAAGAATACATTCTCTGGTTAAAATATCCCGATTTAATAGCCCCTAAGGCCGGGCCATAACATCTCTGGATTGAGTCCAGGGGGTATCAAGGCGTTATCATAAAATTAAAATGATAAAAGATCTATATAAGGATTAAAATTACCAAGTTGGTATCCCACTAGAGGGTAGCTAAAACAAGTTTACCGGTTAGCAAACTAATTAAGAACAATACTCCAATGAGGACAAGTGCAATTATAAAAATCGGTATTAAGAAGTATTCCTTTCTCTCTTCTTTATTTCCCTTTCTTTCTAAAAGGGTTACAAAGTTTTTTTCTTTCCCTTTTTTCCCTCTTTTAATTTAAAAAAAATTATATAATAGGATACAAGGCCAAGCAGCAGGTCAGAAATCTGACCCTGCTGCAGCCAAGTCTGACAAGGAGAGACTCTGGGTTGTTTAAATAATTAACAGTTCTCCAAAGAGAATATACTTAATAAAACCACAGTTTAAATTAATAGCAATATTTCTAGCCATTTAAACATTAACTCAGGGAGGCACAATTTGCCTCTAATCATCAACGGAATCATGGTCGAATGATGGTCTAATTCTTTCCAACCTAATAACCATCCAGTCTATCCAGAAATATCCTATAATTATCCAGAGGGGTTCTAATCAATTGTATCCATTTAACATAACTCAGGATAATAAAATAATAAAATCCAGTTAAAATTAAAAGTAATATATCTAATATTAGGCATTTATTTAAAATTAGCTCAAGGGCCGTCAAAAACCCTGATAATTAAATATTACAACTTTATTTAATCCATTTATATATTACTCAGAAGGTCGTGCTACCACAACAGCCATATGGCCGTACATGGTCACAAATCAGTCTCAACTGTAGATGGGCTGCATTGAGAATATGTTGAGGGAGGTTGTTTATTATTTTCCGATGTTTCTCTCTAGTCTACATAGACTTGTTGATTTTTTTACGACTTTTTGGTCTGTCACATATGCAGCTTCTCAATGCCAGAGTGAACGCAGAATAACGACAGCCGTATGGCCGTACATGATCATTATTCAGTCTCAACTGTAGATGGGCTGCATTGAGGATAGGTTGAGGAAGGTTGTCTATTTTTTTGCTGATTTTTCTCTCTAGTCTACATAGACTTGTTGATTTTTTCCAGACTTTTTAGCCTCGATCACCTGCTTAGAGAGAAGGCAGAGGGTTTGTTATGTAAAATGTGGAACATAGAATAAGCCTGTTACATGAGATGGTGAGCATATTGTAGCCCTAGGGTCTGTTACATGAGATGGCATACATAAAATAAGTATGTTACATGAGATGGTGAGCACACTATAGTCTATAGGTCTGCTACATGATATGGCGAGTACAATACCAGTCTGATACATGATGTCTGAGCATAAAAATTGGTCTGCTACAGAGAATGGTGAACATAATACAAGTCTAATTCATCAGACAGTGAGCATAATATATGGTTGTTATATGAGATGGGAAACAGAATAAATGTGTAACATGAGATCTTGAGCATAATATAGGTCTGTTACATAAAATGGTGAACTTAAGTTAAGTCAGTTACATGAGACGGTGATCACTATATAGGTCTGTTACATGAGATGGTGAGCATTACTCAAGACTGATACATGAGTATAAATATGTGAAGTACATGCTGAGAAAAAGATTTCTACAAGTGGTTCTGGACTGCAACCTCAGAAACCCTTAGTACAGCAACTAAGTGCTCTGACTACATGAGGTACGTAAAAATTAGGTATTTTAAATTATTATTGTTATGATGTATTTCATATAAAATTATTGTGAGTGTGTTTTTTTTTTTTTTTTGGGGGGGGGGGGGCAAAACATTTTAATACATATCACAATGCTTAAATATGTTATATAGCTCCTACACAGGAATACCTTGCCCATCACAGGCATTGTCCCACCCAGTAACAATATTTTGTGCACCAGGGGAACCAGTTGGTTATTGGAAACTACCTCTCATTGGGTGCATAACACCTTGATCTACCCTGAGTACAGACTGATCTGTGTTGGAAAATTCCACCACATATGGGAATTTAAACTGGGAATTCCTAGCCCTTAATTTGAGACCTTATTAGCATCCTGTATTATTATTATTATTATTATTATTATTATTATTATTATTATTATTATTATTAACTAGGCCATGAATGCTTGTAGTTAGGTAATTATTACCAATAATTAATAATGTAGCCTAATGTAAGATGGCTAAGACCAAGCACTTATTAAACATGATGTTGTGAGGACAATACAGGACTGCTACACGAGATGGCGTGGAGCATTCTAATCTACTGCATGATATGGCAAGTACCATACAATTCTGCTACATGATGTGGTGAGCATCAAACAGGTCTCCTACAAGACATTGTGACCAAATAATAATAATAATTTTAAAATTGCACTTAGAGTATAGCAGAAACTAGATAATCATGAAATATCTAGTGTTAAATAACTGTTAACCAACACTGCCCGCCCCCACACCCCACTCACCAAAAAAAAGAAGCCACCACAGACACAACACACAAAAATCTACAAGTACTGTGCCCTGCATATCAGGCACATAAAGTCATGTGTTTTTTTATTTTGGGGGGGTTTCTTGGTCTTGGCCAGCACATTCTGGCCAGTGTGACCACCGGCTACAAATGCAACAGATCACTTTGCTTGTTGTGGTTTCATACAGTAGACTTATATTATATTGACCATTTCATACAGAACACTTTTATTATACTCTCCATTTCATACAGTAGAATTATATTTTACTCACCATTTCATACAGCAAACTGTTATTATCCTCTCCATTTCATACAGTACTTTTTTATACTCACCATTTCATACAGCAGACTTATTTTATACTCACCATTTCATACAGCAAACTGTTATTATCCTCTCCATTTCATACAGTACTTTTTTATACTCACCATTTCATACAGCAGACTTATTTTATAATCACCAGTTCATACAGCACACTTTTATTATTCTCTCCATTTCATACAGTAGACATTTATTATACTCTCCATTTCATACAGTAGACTTTTATTATACTCACCATTTCATACAGCAGACTTATTTTATGCTCACCATTTCATCCTCCTCCATCCTCCTCCAACCGCTGATCCCCCTGCCGTGCGCACGCCCTGCTTCTCCCTACATGCTCGTACATCTATATCTATATACTACAGTGACTACTATAATTTAGAATGTTTTTGTGATCACTTTAGACTAGTCATTTGTGTTTTACTATATCTTTCTGTTTATCTGTTATTGTTGGGTATGCTGTGCGAGTGCGTGTGGTTGTGCATACATGTGTGTATTTGTGTATGTAGGTATGTGTGCGTGTGTGTAAGAGAGAGAGAGAAAGAGTAAGAGAGAAAGAGAGAGAGATGTTAAATCTAAAACATTCTGCCATTGTCCAACACCAAATAATATTCCGATTGTTGTATCTATTACATGTCAATTGGCGAAATAAATTCCTGTTATCCTGTTATCCTGTTATCCTGTTATCCTGTTATCCATACAGCACACTTTTATTATACTCTCCATTTCATACAGTAGACTTATATTATACTGACCATTTCATACAGCACACTTTTATTATACTCTGCATTTCATACAGTAGACTTATATTATACTCTCCATTTCATACAGTAGACTTATTTTATATTCACCATTTCATACAGCACACTTTTATTATACTCTCCATTTCATACAATAGAAGTATATTATACTCTCCATTTCATACAGTAGACTTATTTTATACTCACCATTTCATACAGCAGATTTATATTATACTCTCCATTTCATACAGTAGACTTATATTATACTTACCATTTCATACAGCAGACTTATATTATACTCTCTATTTCATACAGTAGACTTATATTATACTCACTATTTCATACAGTAGACTTTTATTATTCTCTCCATTTTATACAGAAGACTTATATTATACTCACCATTTTATACAGCATACTTATTATATACTCACCACTTTATACAGCACACTTTTATTATACTCTCCATTTCATACAGTATACTTTTATATTATACTCTCCATTTCATACAGAAGGCTTTCATTTCATTTCATTTCATTTCATTTCATTTCATACAGAAGACTCCATTTCATACAGTAGATTTATATGATACTCTCCATTTCATACAGTAGACTTATATTATACATTCCATTTTATACATTAGACTTAAATTATACTCTCCATTTCGTACAGTAGACTTTATACTCACCATTTCATACAGCAGACTTATATTATACTCACTATTTCATACAGCAGACTTATATTATACTCTCCATTTCATACAGCAGACTTATATTATACTCTCCATTTCGTACAGTAGACTTATATTATACTCACCATTTCATACAGTAGACTTATATTATACTCTCCATTTCATACAGTAGATTTATATTATCCTCACCATTTCATACAGTAGACTTATTTATATTATACTCACCATTTCATACAGTAGACTTATATTATACTCTCCATTTTATACAGCAGACTTATATTATACCCTCCATTTCATACAGCTTTTTTTTTTACAACTTCATTTTCCTCTTTTTTGTTTTTGTCTTATATTTTAGCTCTCTCTACAGGGTGTGTTTGTTTACAGTCTCTAAGGGCGAAAGGAATGAATTATCTCCCTTGATTTTTGTGTATCCAAGAGGGGTTTCCGCGAAAACTTATTTTTAGATACGCAACGTCACTTCCGTAATGCGATGGCTAATTGAGGCCATAGATTCTACATTGTTGAGGCCTACGAAAGGCGAGACTTCACAGCCTGTGATTGGAGCCGGAAGCGGAGGGAAGATAACCTTCACTGCGATTTACGCCTTTACGGATCCGTAACTGTCTTCCTCAGTCTCTTTTCGTACTACAGTTGTTCTGTTTTTTTTTTTGTTTTTTTTTTATAATCAACTTCAAGCTTCTTCTTCTTCTTCTTCTTCTTCTTCTTCTTCTTCTTCTTCTTCTTCTTCTTCTTCTTCTTCTTATTATTATCGTGAGAGTTTTAAGAGTTACTGGTGCTGTTAAATAGCAGTGAATGTTATCTCCCCTTCACTTCTGCTTCAGCGTGCTACAAGAAAAATATGGAGATAAAACAGGTATTTTAAAAGAGCTGTGATGAGGTAAGACAGTTTGAAGAATGTAAAATATAGATAAAACCAGTCAAAAAGAAACTCAAGTTGTTGTTTTTCCTCTGGCTTTTCCTTGTTTTGCCTCACTGCGTTTTGTCAACAGGAAACACACGGAAAGCTTTCATTAATGTCTGAATGATTAAGGATACCCGGATGGCTAGCCCTAAATTCTAATTGATTAACTTAAGTGTAATCCTGTCCCTAACCCAGTGCAGTTCAACTAGATGACATCACTGGGCTGCTCCGTCTCATCTTTCAGGAGTTTTCACTGTTGCCCTCGAGATGATTCAAATGTTTGAAGGCCCCTTTCCTACCCACAGGCTGTGTCCTACCTTGACTTTTTTTACTGGGCGATCTGCTTACATGATGAGTTAGAATACAGACCCAGAGCAAGTGGGGCCGGGTAGCTCAGTTGGTAAGAGCGTCTTGCTAGTAACCGAAAGGTCGCTGGTTCGAATCCCGGATTGGTCAACGTGTGATCATATTATTTTGGCCGTGGCTGCTCGTACGGGACCGTACGACAAGAAAAAATTCTATTCGTACGGCACCCTACGAAACGCCCTTGCTTATAAATTATGGGAACCCCCTCTATAATTCCATGTAATTCAATCACTTGTAGACGGACCGCTAGCCCTAACCCTAACCCGTTTCGAGCGGTATATGTGTAGCACTGCCTTACCCTACCCGTCGAGGCAGTGCCTTACCCTACCCGTCGTTCCCAGATCCTTTTTTTGGGAGCCGCCTTGGATCCGAGAACCGAGCCGGGTTCCCGGATCCAAAGGCCGGGTCCTCAGATAACCGTAGGGAAAACTGTTAACCGGTTATGTAGGAACATTTTATAAGCCTATATATATTCCACAAACTCTTTAACTTTTGCTAAAAATTCATCATAGCTACAGAAAGTTTCGCCGCGCTAAAAGCGCAGCGTGCTGTTGGCAGCCATTTTGACTTTTCTCACCAAGGCCCGTAACCGAGATTTCCCAAGTACCGCAACCGAACCGAGATTTCCCGTACGAATAGAATTTTTTCTTGTCGTACGGTCCCGTACGAGCAGCCACTTCGTATTATTTTCCCCTTTACCAACAACTGGCCCGCTGGTGTCAGTATAAATCGGTCCAGTAGTCACCTATATGCGAAAGTGTCGTGTGACTATAATCTACAAACAACAAGACCCAGAGTACTCATTCGTAGGCCTCGCTACAATACGCATACAGATACTCTATCCCAAGGTGTTAAACTTTACATAAAATTCCATTTTAGCCACTACCCCCAAACAAACGCCTTTCCAAACTTTTGTGCTCCTTTCCAATCTAAAAGTAAAACGCATTGTGCCGACACAATTAATCACGAACTCATAGCAACACATTTCTATCACTTAAAACGATGTCAGATCCAAATTCACTGCAAATTTATTCCAAAAAGCGCAGCCACAAATGCAGTTCAGAGTTCCTTCGACCATGTTAAAATGTACTATGTAGACAGGCTTCCTACAAAACTGGCCAGGGGCTAATAAACGTGGGCGACTTTCTATGAGAGGGTACAAAATAGCATGTATTTTCGACCTGTCACGGTGCAAGATAGTTTTGTAGGGAATTGTCTTCATTTAACATTGGCGAAGAAGCTCGGAACTGCATTTGCTGTTGCATTTTTGAATAAATATATGCAGTGAATTTGGAGATTACATTGTTTTTAGCAATTCAAATGTGTTGCAATGAGTTTGTGATTTGTCAGCCACTCCGTTTTAGCTTGGAATGGACACAAAAAGTAGCAAAAGCCGTTGTTTGGGGGCAGTGGCTGAAATGCCTTAAGTTAAAGAGAACCACCTTGGTAGATAGAGGAAGAGAGAGTATGAAGTTATAAAGACTAAAGAAGGGACTTAAGAACCTGTGGTCCGAATGTCTTTCTCGATCCTTCTCTCCTTTTTCATTTATTTGAGGACCCTTGTTCATCTGGATTGTGTGCTTTGCACAGAATGACGTTGCAAAGGATAAATTACCATCGGTAAAGAAGAAAAAAAAAGTTATTGCAGACTATATTTTGGTTTTAATTTATCGTTACTCTTTGTGTAGGTGCTTCACTCAGATTAGAATGCACAAGGTAAAATAAACAGTTGCTGGAGCCTTGCGTTGAAGTAAAAGGTTAACATCTTGAGGTGGTTAACAAAAGGGTGGGGTGGAGTGGGGAGGGTGTGTGAGGGAGGAAGGGGAGTGGGTAAAGTTCACCACCTCAAGATTTTAAAGCTTTCCCAAGAGTAAGGTGTGCTTTTACAGCCAATTTTATTTATAAAATGTGTGTTTTTTTTTTCCTTTTCTTCAGAATGATCTAATTCTGAGTAAGCTTACTTGAGGCTCAAACATGGCTACTGGTGGTGCGAGTGGAGCGGGTGCTGGACCTCCTGGTTCCTCCAATTCTGCACAACAGCAGCTGATGCAGAAATTCAAACACTACGACAAGCTCAAGTTCCCATACTGTGACGAGGACAGCAAGTATGAAAAACTGGCAAAGATTGGCCAGGGCACTTTTGGGTGAGCTGTTTTGGTTTGTTGATGTTGATTGAATGAAATGAACAGCGGTGTAGTAAGCTATACACTTTTAGTGATAATTTTATCTTTAAAAAGAGAAAATGGCCAAGCTTGGCATGAAATATAGCCTCGACAAATTTCTACCCAATGAAAGGAATTTTTTAGGGGTGATTTGAAGCAAACAAGCTAAATTTGGGGGACAAAATTAAATAGCAGGTTAGCTACGTAGATCTATAATTGCCATATATTTTTTGGGACTGTTTTCAGCGAAGTGTTCAAGGCTCGATGCAAAAAGTCCAAGAGGATTGTGGCCATGAAAAAGGTCCTGATGGACAACGAAAAGGAAGGGGTAAGTATTGTTGCTGCCCTGCTTCACAATATCATGGCTAATCTCTGGCTTAATTTACTGGTTGTTCTGTCACCCTCAATCCTTCCATTGGAGAGATACGCTAGCATTCCCAGTCATGCACATTTTGGAAGGGAATGTGTCAGATATTTCAGGCAAAGGTACAAGCTTTGTTGTTTTGATCAGAAACAATGGCATAGGCAAGAAAGTGTTCTAAGGCTGCTGGTCTTAAAATTGTAATCACGTTGTTAAGCACTTCAGTTGGATCAGTGGGCTCCTCGGGCGTTGTGAGTTAGATCCTTTATCGGCCAGCGTCTTGAGCTGAAAAGGCACTAAATAAAAATATAAAAAAATAAACAATTAAAGATCTTGACTTCAGCCAACTATTTTGTGCCTGATGTATTTTAGTGGCCTGCAGCTGTTTGAAGTGGTAAGTGCGCTATATATGAACAATCCAATCCAATCCAATCCTGAACTTGGTGCGTACAAGGAACACTGACAAGTGGTGAGTAATAATGGCTGTTGTTGTGAAGGTTGAATCCTTTCAGCCATTCCACTTTACCTTGATAACACATTCGCCAGTGATTTGTGGTCCGCAGAAAAAAAAAAAAAAGATGAACGCACACATGCCAAAAAAAAACAAGTGCATATTTGTTTCAGTTTCCCATCACTGCTGTGCGAGAGATCAAAATCCTGCAGCTTCTAAACCATGAGAACGTGGTGGATCTGATGGAGATTGTGGCCTCCAAAGGTTGGTGACAGTACACAGTACAAAGCTAGCTTCTATCCGGCATCCCTGTACACAGGCATACATGAATAGGAGTACTTCCTAAATAGCTGTCAACCTGTATTTTGTACCGCTTTTCAGGGGAAGCAACTCTCATTGACCTACTTTCGGTTTATTTAGGATAGCTGTCAACATGTATTGTGTACCGCACTTCAGGGGAAGCAACTCTACTTTCGGTTTATTTAGGGATAATGCCTATTAGGCATCCACTGTGAGGAACATTTTCACCCACAATCAAATACCGTGTATGCACACAGATTTACAAAAAGTGCAAGTCTGGTGTGCACGAGTGTTTCCGTACTCTTGTTCTCTTGACCCTCAGACATTATTATGCTTGGAGACATTTTGTTTTACGTTCAAATGATAGATGAATGGTAGACAAGAAATTTGTGTTAAATAAAGCAGACAGGCCTTTGGAAACAGGACTGCTATAATCAGGTGTCCAAATCTTCCGCAGAGCCATGAAAATCTGCGTAAAGTAATACATTTTGGGAATTATTTTGTTTAAAGTCAGGTGTTTGGACCCCTGTATAATAATAGCACTTAGGGTTTATTGGATTGATATGAAGAATCTAGCTACCCTCTTCCATTGCCAGTGTTTTCAGTTCATGTAGCCATAGCTGAGTGTGGTTATTTGAAATAGATGAAAATATGCGTTACTTTCAGGACTTTTTTTTTCGGATAACGATATTCCATTTTAACTCAAGTGTGTAGTGTGTCTGTGTACTTGCCCAAAGTGTACAATATTTGCCAGATTTCTGTGAATCTGTGTGAGAGTTGTTCAGTAGTCACCTGTAAGCGAACTGCATGGGGTCCTGGAGTGGGCGTATTTCCCCCAAACAGTCGTTGAAGGACAAAGCGTTGAAGGTACATGAAGCGAATGGAAGTAAGAGCAATGGGGCAACAGGCAGGGCTTTTGCAACTCTTCTTTGCTTCCATCACTGCTGGTCCTTCGATAACAATGGCAAAACAGACTTTAGGCACAGGCACCACACCGCCACTAGTTATGGTCTGATCCTCAGTGAAACTCACAGGAATTAAAACATACTCATTGTCCTCATTGTCCCCATTCCACCCTAGTAATCGGTTGTCAAATTCCATTACTTGAACCAGACTATAAGCTGTTGATTCACTTTGATGATGTAATATGTGTATGCTGACCTCATTTTCAATTTACTGTGATGGTGTGAGATGTGTGCGCACACTTTATTTTCGAGGAAGCGAGACAGAATGTATTCTCTTTGTGAAAATAAAGCAGAGAACTTTGGACTGATAGTTGGCTTATGAGCTTTGGAAGGAAGGGGCTAGCAGGGGTAGACAGTGGGCCAACCATTACGTCTGCATGCCTGGACTTTAAACCTTGATGTAGTCTGTCGGAAGATTTGCTCAAATCATTCTCAGGCCCCACACTTTTATTCTTAAGGATGCACAAGTCACATATTGTTTTTAAAACGCTGGCACAATCCCTGTTTGTTACATGAAAGTTGTTTCATGTGTCTGAACCAGACTTACTAGGGTTGTGTATCCTGAAAGATTTTCACATATTTCAATGTTGGATGATATCAACTCACAGGGTGACCGTAGCCAAAGTATTTATTATTTTGTTGTTTATGGAACCATTACCAGAAGAAAAAAAGTTAATGATAACACGGCACAAAGTCGACTTGGAGTATACCTAGGTTCTAACAAGAATATCAGGAGATTAGTTTTTTATCTGTGCTGTAATTTTAATGAAAAAAAGGTCTACTGATTATTTACAGCGACTCCATACAATCGCTACAAGAGTACCTTTTACCTGGTGTTTGAGTTTTGCGAGCATGACCTTGCTGGGTTGCTAAGCAACAAGGCAGTGACCTTCAACTTGGCAGAGATCAAGCAGGTGATGAAACAGCTGCTGAATGGACTGTACTTCATCCACAGCAATAAGATCCTGCATCGCGACATGAAGGCAGCGAACATCCTCATCACCAAACAAGGAATTCTCAAGTTGGCAGATTTTGGCTTGGCTCGAGCATTCAGCTACAATGCCAGTGCGTAGAGCTCAAACTCTTGTCTTTCCACTTTTCTACCTTTAGCGATTGTTGTCCATGTTCTTTCGTATAAAAAATTATCAATATCCTCCTAAAGGGGTTCTTTCATATATACTTTTATCTATACAAAATTATATGAGCTTTGTTTTATTACACGTTTTTTTGGGTTTTTTTTTTTTTGCGGTCAAGGTCCTAACAAAATAAACGCTACAAATTGTTGTGAGTCCTCCTCTTCTTTGTTGTGTTATCTTTTGTCTACCGCATGTTGTGTTTGGAGTGAAACTCAAAATGCCTAATTGCGGACACCATATCTTAGCAGTCCCCTGGACCCTATAAACTTTGATTATCTGTCTATGTAATTGACCACTCTGTGCTAAGAAGACAGGAGCACAGCCTTCTTGGCATTAAGATCCTGTTAACAACAGAAAAAGTATATTCTTTGAAGCTTGTTATTATACTATACCGTTGTTTTACCTCAGATAAACCCAACCGCTACACCAACCGTGTGGTAACACTATGGTACCGACCACCTGAACTTTTGCTGGGTGAGCGCGACTACAACACTGCCATCGACCAATGGGGCGCTGGCTGCATCATGGCGGAGATGTGGACACGAAATCCCATCATGCAGGGTGGCACAGAACAACACCAGTTGGTCTTGATCCAGCAGCTTTGTGGCTCCATCACTCCAGAGGTTAGACATTGCGTTTGACTCCTGTACAGGCAGCATGAGACTTTATGTGCTCAAGCATGTCGTGAACCGATCAGACACAAGTACACGCACAGGCACACACATATAAACATGCACTCACACAAGCGCTCCTGATCGGCCAGACGTCCTTCAGTTGCTGAGACGAGAAAAGAATGGACGTACAAACACGTACAATATGTAATAAATAACAAAGATTTATGATCACTATTCCAATCATACTTTATTCATGCAACCAAACCAACTAACATTGATGACGCACGCTAAACTCAATCAAAGTGATGGGATGAAAACAATGAACAATCACAATGGCATCAACATGAATATAGAGATAAAGTCTCAAGGAGGAGGGAGAATGAAAGGGAATAGGCAGTAGATGGGAACGAGAACACCTATTGGGAGAGATAAGGTTCGATCCGGATCCACGTGGTAAGATGGTCGGAACCAGCCCCTTGCCTTGAACTTGTCACTTCTGGTATCAGCAAGTGTCACGCACGTCGTCAGGAAGAAAGACCACGCATGTTGGTCGTCACCAAGAAAGGAGTAGACGATGACTTGGATGAAGACAAGCGACCACGTAGAAACCATGTCACAATGAAGAGCAGATGTGAAGTAAGTAGAGTGAAGAAACCACGTCACAATGAAGAGCAGAGGTGAAGTAAGTAGAGTGAAGAAACCACGTCACAATGAAGAGCAGAGGTGAAGTAAGAGTGAAGAAACCATGTCACAATGAAGAGCAGAGGTGACGTAAGTAGAGTGAAGAAACCACCTCACAATGAAGAGCAGAGGTGAAGTAAGTAGAGTGAAGAAACCACGTCACAATGAAGAGCAGAGGTGAAGTAAGTAGAGTGAAGAAAGGTATAATACGCCTGCAACAGTTAATGCATCCGAGGTAATCGCAGTCTATCCTGGATGTATCCAACGTTACCACTATTCTCCATCTCATTCCTCCCCTCTCTCCATCTAACTTGGATGTTCCTTTTAGCTCTGTGCACACTAACTATAGTCTTTCATGATGGCACTAGCCAACTACACACAAATTCCACCAAAATCGTCACCATACATATTCAATTGACATCAATATAATATCCGCACATTATTATAACCACAAGATGAAAATAGAATACGTGAAGATGAAATAGAACAATGTACTGTATGAAGGATGACTAAATAACTGTCATATGCATTCACGCCTGTACTCAACACCACCCACGCTTACTATCACAGCCACGCCACCACATAGCGCAGAGGTGCCAACCAGTACGGATTGACCGTATTTAATTCTGGCGAAATGAAATAAATACGGAAATACGGTAGCTTTAATAAAAATACGGAGGAGAAGTTGCCGATCGTTTATCCCTTTACCGGGCGTAGCGACCGAAAGCGGCCGATATCTAAACAGGCAAAACGCCCAAAAGCGTCCGTATCAACCACTGGTTATATTCTCGCGTTGTTGGAAAATTTGCGAGATTTCTGGCAATTGACTTCCGGTTTATTCTGTTGTGAAAACAATCGACTGCATTTCCACAAGTTTTATTTGATGCGTTTGTTTTTTCGATTTAAAAAAAATGTGTGTGAGTGTCTAAAATGGATGATTTGGATTCTTCGACTGATTAAGGAGAGTTTACAGGCTTCCATTTATCAGACATTAACTCTTAGTCTCATATAGCAAAACAGCACGTTGATCTTCTCCTTCATGTAAGGATTTGACAAAAACAAGCCAAAAATAGGTGCATGTGTTTAAAATGCTATATCTACTAAACGGTTGGTCAGAGCTTCATGGGACTTAGTCAGTGTGTAGATAATTGGTAACTATGCAAGTATTGAGTAAGCTTTAGTTCTGTCAGTGTCATCTGTCTGTGTTACCTGCTATTTTACCTGTGATTATAGGTAATTTCACAACCAATTTTTCGGATGATGAAAGGTCCGATCTGTAGTCGGAAAGATCGCTAGTGTGCACGCTAGACACTTACAAATCACTCTAATTTTTATTCCCTAACTGATCAGCCCTTTCATCTACTAATTGCTGCCACAACTGCTCATATCATGTAGACTCATTGTCGAAATCAGATTCTGCCATTTTTAGAGTATCACCGCTCTCGAAAACGCGACCAAAAACTAAACAAAAACTTTGATTAAAACGTGTTGTTGACACAACTGCAGTTGACAGGAAGGAAGTACACTGCTTTTAGAATCAGCTAGTGCGCATGCGCAATTGGAACTGGTTTCCGTTAAGCGGGAGAGAGGTGCTAAAAGTAGACGGTAACTAGGCGCGCTTTACCGCGCTTCATGAGCCGTGACGAACCGCGCTTTACCGCGCTTCATGAGACTAAGAGTTAAAGTGAGAGAAATAGACTTTTAAGTCGGAGGAAGAGATCGGTACTGACATTAGTGTCAGTAGTATGCATGCATCCAATCTTTCAGATGGTCAGGGAAGTAAAGAAGAGGAGGAGGCTTGTTTGGACTTTTTAAAACTTTGTTTTTGTAAACACATGGAGTAATAACAAACAAAACATAACAAGAGAAGCATAAAAAGGTAGATAATCAAAAAAAATTTATTTCTGTTCATTTTGCATTTTATTTAAATCTATGCACTAATACCTAAGAGTAAGATGTGGTGTTTTTACTAACGTACCTCGAAATATATCTAAAATTATAAAATGTCTTGCCTGTTTAGAGCTAAAAAATAGACAGACGTGTGCCTGTTTACAGCTAAAAAATAGACAGATGTGTGCCCAGTAAAGGGTTATCTTTGCCAGCGGTGCTTCTGTACCGGTTTCTGGTCTCATAATAGTACTCCTGCACTCACTGAACGTCGCTGTGTTCAACAAGCTGATTTTCATGGGGATTTTAGAGTAAAACAAGTGTGATGTTCAACAAGCTGATTTTCATCGTAATTTTAGAGGACTGAAAATAGCCTGTTTCAGAGGGTAGCCTGTCGTAATTGTATCGTGTCATTGGCTGGGTTTTGCGAGAAAAAAACAACTGAAAAGTGTTAAAAAATACTGACAAACGGGTCCGGAAATACTGACAAGAAGATTAGGGGGTTGGCACCTCTGATAGCGCAACCTCACAACCATGTGCGCACAGCACAGAGTCGCCAACAAAATAAAATGTAAGTTTTCACGTACCCAAAACATCTTATGGAGTGCAAGAACCACCACCGAGTTGCCTCGCCACGGTGCTGGAGATTGACACAGTACTAATGACCTACACACTTCCATTCCCAGCAGTACTTCTAGTCCAACTGACTTCTAGCACAAGTGATGTTGTCACACGAACTCACATGCCAACAAGGCAACAGTCACAAACTAGACTTTCAACACGCTCATTGGAATAAAGTAGGCTACTTTTTTTTAGCTTTACCGCTCATCCCCAAAATGGCTATGTTCAAAGTCCAACAAAGTTAGTCTCAAAGACAACTTAATCTTCTAACAATGCTGCCAACTGTCGGCCACTAAACACACACTGTCACTGCTTATTCAGCCCTGTCAGTTTCCAAGACACTCAAAAAAAAAAGGTCTTTCCTTTGTGAAACTCTTAGCCTGCAGTGCACATATTAAAAAACTATTACTATATTTCATCCTGCTCTCTCTTGTCCTCGGAAGGTTATAATCCTTGCTCACCTTTCGCTACAGCCACGTGCACCCACTGATATTAACCTTCCACCTTTCATCCATTCTCTCACCTGTACTTTATCCATACTATCTGAGACAACATACTTCTCACCGCGCAACAAAGGAAAATTATACTTGTTCTCAATATATGCAAACCTATGTAAAACGAATGCTAACCACCCAATAATGTTTAGAAAAATACACGTCTTTCTGTCTGCAAGTCCACTTGTTTGATGGAAAATTTCATCCATAATCATTTCAAAATCAAAACACCCCCTGACTGATTCAGCTGTTTTTCAGTGCAATGGAAGCAACCATTTTTGTGTATGCTTAGAATGTGTGCAGGCAGCCAGTATTTGATATCCATAATCTAAAGTTTTATTGTCTTTCTATCAATTATTATCTTTTGTATAGACTGCCATCTATTGTTATCTTTATCTATTGTTATTATCTTGTGTATAGACCGCCATTTATTGTTAATATCTTGTGTATAGACTGCCATCTATTGTTAATATCTTGTGTATAGACTGCCAAAACACTGCGGTAAACACTTTTCAGTGTAGTCACTAGGTTTGTTTTTTATATTGATGCTTGTCTTTGTATTTTAAGTGGAAAAGGTAGTGTGCAAATACATCAACATGATTTTATAGCCCACTCAGTCAGTACATTGGAGGTATCAGATGCTAAATTGGTCCTTAGGGAGTGAGTTAATCTTTGTGTCAAATAAACTTTCAGATTAATGCTTGTGAACGTTCAGGCATGAGGTGCAGACAAGTTAGTTTTACTTTTCAGTAAAGATTTTGTGAAACAAACTGTGTATTGATTACAGTTTGAGAATAACTCACTTCAAATTTTGTGAATGCATTCTGTGCCACTAAAGCTAACTGTTATATTAGACTTCGTAGGTGGCTTATAAAAAAAAAAAGTTTATCGTAGCCCAATGAACCGTTCTTTTTACCACTTTTGTTTTGTTTTTTTCAAAACAGGTGTGGCCTGAGGTGACTAAGCTAGAAATGTACCACCAACTCGACCTGCCCAAGAACCTGCCTCGCAAAGTGAAAGATCGCCTGCGCTTCTACATCAAGGCATGTCCCAAAGCAAAGAGTTTAGTAGCGATGTAGATATGTGTGTTTGTGTGTGTGGTTGAATCCTTTAACCCATATTTTACCTATAAGACCTGTCAAACAGGCTGTGTGGGTCATAAGCTCACTGTGAAAACCAAGGGTAAAGTCAGCTGATTTTGAAGTGGCTGCGATAGTTGCTCAAATGTTTGTTCTCATTACCTGATCAAGAAAATACAAAGGGCTATTCACAGTGTATGTATGAATAAAAAAAAATATTATTTTACTATAGGAATCATTTTGCAGAACTTGAATTTTCAGATAGCCATATTATATGCAACTCAATTTCATCAAGATTTTTCACAAAGATATGCGTATCCATTAATAAGAATCCATTTTTTTTTCTATTACAAAAAAACAGCATTGAAAAGTATTATGCCAATAAGGAGCTAAGCTATTTTTTCCGATAATTATAGACTTCCCAATGCGCATGCATTTGAAAACGAAAGTCGGGGCAGTGCATCTCAGCAATCTTTTAATGAGACTGCATACCAGTGTTATCCACTACATCCGGAATTTGTCAAAGCATCCTTCTTGCTGCAAAATAATACACAGTTGAAAGCTTTTTTGTCAAGCTCATTTTTCTGTAACAGCTCAGAACTCCACCCCATAGAGATCCCGAAATCAACAAAGATTGAACAATCCTTCGGAAAGTCAATTCTGTTCACTTTCAACACAAATGTATAACTTAATTATCATAATATAAGTCAATTTGTTGCATGATTATGCTCATGCAGCATTTTTCTTTTAATTCACTAGTTTATTTCTCCCCAAAATCACATTATCCATCGCTATTTACTCCCAACACTGCTGGGCTAATCCGCAATAGAGTGATTCTGTTAATCAGAGCATCTCGCAACTTACCGTTTATTCCACTGTCTTTTTGACAGCCAACCAGAAGCAGGATTACAAAACCTAGCAACCAATAAAAAGATGGATAACTAGGCTTTCCAATGATATAACACGAGATATCTTTTGTTATAGAATTCCTTGGGGTTGCCTTGAAATACACCACTTTTGTAACGACGTGCATAATCTTGTCCATATAGGCTAGCGAGTAATTGACATAAAAGCATCTCTACTCGCCTGCATATATTTAGTAAGATAAGGGTTAACAGCAATTCCTATAAATCTGAAGCTATTAGGCTTCAAAAAGGGTTGGTGTTGTTCTGTCTACCGTTGTAGCATGAGTGTCGATGAGACAAAAAAAAAAGGCCGGTTCTCTATTTAGCTGGCTACTGACAGTACATAATTACTTCACTGGACCTACCGACAGCCCAGCCGTAAAGCCACTAGTTGGAGGCAGTGAATGGCAAAATCAAAATTATTCTGTTGTTGTTGAGATTGAACAAAGAGGTATTTGAATAACTGGACTTAATATATTTTATCCGATTTTTCACCGTCGTTCTCTCTGCTTGACAGGACAATTGGGCCTTGGATCTCTTAGACAAGCTGCTGGCCTTGGACCCAGCTAAGCGCATTAGCTCAGACGAGGCGCTGAACCACGACTTCTTCTGGGAGGAGCCCGCACCCATTGCCCTCACACAGATGTTGTCTCGCCACAGCACGTCCATGTTTGAGTACCTGGCGCCTCCGAGACGCCAAAACCATCACGTTCAGCACCCACCACCTCCTAGGCCCGTGGCTCCTGGCGCCCCTCCTGCTACCAACCGTCAAGGGGACCATTTTGTGGAAAGAACTTACTGATAATAGGGTCGCGATGTCCCAGTGGGAAAATCGAAGGATGCACAATTGGACGAGAAAGATGGGTAAACATGTTGATAGCAATTCGTATCGCAGCTTAACCTAACAAAGGCTGAATGATTGAAGTCCTGAGTGAACAGAGGGAGAGAGAGGCAGTGTTCAACAGTGGTTTGAATCACAGCCTAGTCTTTCAGTAACATGACCTTGACACTCAGGAAGCATAGTGCCCCTACAAAGTGAAACTAGCCCCTCAATTGACAGAAAACCATCAAAGGAAAAGAAAATGTGACAAAAATTCTGTCAATACAAAATTTTAACTTTTTGAAAATATTTTTCTTTGTGAGATTCGCAATTTTCAACCCCGTTGCGAGCCAGTTGCAGAATTTAGTTTTATTTGACCGGAAAAGGAAAATCAGCCCTTACTGTCAGTGACTTTAAACATCGTGGGATTCCCGATTGTTTCGCACGCCATTGCGATCGACTCGAACGCACCTTTTGTTTTGTGTGTTTTGACGAGCGCCGCAGCCAGTGAAATGCTTTAGTCATTCAAGATGCCAGTTGTCAAAGAAAACACATCCACTGATTTATTCGAAGCTGGTCTAGCCAACAAATGGCGATGAAACTGTTTATGAAAAAGACGAAAACGACTTGCCATTTCGAACTTGATAATTGTGGGCAGTGATTGAAATGATATGAAGAGAAGTTAAGATGGAACAGAACACTGGAGGCTTAAGATTTTAACATTGAGCTGACTGAAAACTCCTGATAAGTAAAAGTTATTTTGACCTTCAAGGTATTGGGGCATTGCTTGGATCATGCTATTGGATTGTGGATGCATGGTTCAGGGGCTCATTACGTTAAACTTAGAATGCGCCATTACAATGGCACCATGTTGTGGCAAAGTGTGGGTATTTGGGGGCTGGAGGGATGGTGAGGTGGGGGAGGAGGGTAGGAGAATATCTTTTTTGCCTGATCCAAACAAGTTGAATTTTACTCTCAAAATATACCAGATTGCACAGATTTTAATGTCATTAAATTTTTTTTAATCAAACTGAAACACGGAACTGGGCATGTTTGAATCGTAGCCGGTAAACTGGATGCAAGAAGCAGTGTTCAGCGTGGCGATGCAGTTGATGGTAAAGGCGTGAAAAACGCATGGAGGTGGGAATGGATGGAAAAAAAGTGAGTAATGAACAACTGGGACAATATTTGAGGAATATTTTTACAGTGTGCTAGTCGGACTGAGGTTTTGGAAGAGTATACCAAGAGCGCTAAATACAAGACACCTCAAATACCTGTTCAAAGAAACTGCGGCCACAAACAAACCAATCTCCAAACTCTTCAAACATACCAACTAAACCATTGAAGATTTGGGTTGTGCATCAGGATGAATGAAGATTTTTAAAACTAAATTTGGACTTTATTGGTCCATCTGCCATATTGCCAATGAGTGGAATAGACTTTAAACTTCAGACATGTTAACATTCTCTCATTCTACCTTTTTATCCAAACCGAGTCATTTTCAGTGACTTGGTGATACTACATTTGTATGCATTTTCTTTCTTTTGTCTACAGCACATTGTATCAATTTTGGATTAAAACTCAACATGAGTAGTTGGGTGAGGCCCTATATAACTTAAAACTCTGTGCTAAGCAGACAAGAGCACAGCTGTGCATGCGAAGCGAAGCAGAGCTGTGTAATGTTACTGCAAATGGATGTTTTAGTATAGTATTGTTTGTATGTGTGTGTGTGTTTGCTTGTACTTGTATTAGCTACAGTGAAATGTTTATGCGTTTAATACGTTTTCATTCGTTCATTCAATCATTCATGTGCCCTAGGAGATTGTTTCAGCGTTTCTACAAGCCTCACAAGTCTGGTATCACGTGTTTGAAATATTGATCTTAAAATCAGGTGTTTGCGTGAAACCAAAGAATATGGTTATACTACAAAGAAGAATCATAACACGATTCTATGCGAAACAAGTGACGTCAATGACACCACGGTGACACCAAACATAAGTAATTAACAGGCAGAATGTATTTTAATTGGTGATATCGTGGCTTTGATGTGGCCATGTCACAAGATCAAATGGACTATCCAAAATAATCTTACAGGGGACAGTACAAGGTGGGAGGAAGAGAGACAGACAGAAGAAGAGGTGGAAAGATAACATTGTAGAGTGGACAGGCCTGAGATTGAGTGATGCCCTAAGAGAGGCAGAAAACAGAGAAATGCAGAGAATTGATTGCCAAATCATCAGTGGTGCCCCCACGGTTCACAAGACTACTGGATAGGTGAGATGGTGAAGGTGATGGTGGCTTTATTCTGCCATATGGCACTAGTATTTGCCTTTTTCTGCCTGTTAATTTCTTATGTTTATTATTTAAGATATTTATATTTCCTTTAATACAGTTTTTTTTAAACCTGAATTTCGAAAAATTGAGGTGTATACTCTAGCTACGTCTCCAGCGCCTCACACCACCTCAATGCCTATGTGAGCAGCACTGTTTAGTGCCTCCACATTTTGCTTGCTGCGGGCTATTTATAGCTTGCCTGCATCCTCCCTTGCAGGGGGCCGGGTAGCTCAGTTGGTAGAGCGTCTTACTAGTAACCGAAAGGTACCTGGTTCGAATCCCGGATTGGCCAATGTGTGACCATATTATTTTCCCCTTACCATCAACTGGTTCGCTGTTGTCAGAATAATGTGACCAGTAGTCGCCTATACGCTTCGGTGTCGTGTGACTATAATCTACAGTTACATTTTACATTTTCCCTTCCAGTGAAAGGAAAGGAAAGGAAGCATCGGCGAAGCTATTTATAGCTAGCCTGGCTGATCTAACCTCGAAACTAAAAAGCTTTGGTTGAGTTGCTGTGGCCTCCTAATTTTATGACCTTGTAAACATGATCCGTGTGAGGTGCCATGAAGCTGATGTCATCTGTGTTGTATTGCTGTCCTGTCCAACGGTCCTGATACAACTCTAAAGAATTAAATGGACCTTAAGCAATGTACAAACAAACAAACTGTGGGGCGGACTATAACAACAACAAGCGTTAGAGAAAATAAAAAAAAGTAATCATACAAAAACAACAAAGAAAACCAAACCAAAGGAAACAATAACATATTTACAAATTGAACTGAATTTGACAATAATTGGTTGGTTGGTTGGTTGGTTGTTTTAATTACATCTTTTCCACCAAAGATGATAAGACAATTGAGACTATTGATAAGACAATTGACAATAATTATGATTATGCAAAGCAGTGTTACATTTTCACAAGTTCCCTTTTGTTCAATTAACAACCAACGCTCTTTAGCCCACTAATCATTATTCAATGGGGGATATTAATTTATGAATACAATTTAGCACTCTGGCATGCTGCAATAGTTTTGTTTTATGATTCAGTCACCAACAGCACAAACTTGAATATCAGAAAAAAAAACTCTTGTTGTATGAATAAAAAAATAAGTAGAATTGAACTTGTTTTCATTCACCATTTTCATGTAAATTGTAAGCTCTATATCACAATGTTGACGAAAAACAAATGTGCAAAAATACCAGCATTATTGCAGGGAGTCATTTTCCTACACATTACACAGTAATTTTGTTGACAAATATGGTCAGGATTCATCAGAAACACGGCGATACAGTCGAGCAATAACGTCTGTATTTATATGTTGCTATGTGGTCTGTTTACCTCCCTTGACCTGCTCCGCAGCTCAGCCGCTTGACGGCGGTGCTCTTAAAAACGTCTTTACTTTTTATATAGGGAAAGCCTCGGATGATTCTTATTTGTAGTATACCCGTATTCTTTGGTGAAACTGTAAAGTTGTGTTGAAATGTTGATTTTAAATTCATGTGTTTGTGTGAAACTGTAGTTGTGTTGGAATGTTGATTTTAAATTCAGGTGTTTGTGTGAAACTGTAGTTGTGTTGGAATGTTGATTTTAAATTCATGTGTTTGTGTGAAACTGTAGTTGTGTTGGAATGTTGATTTTAAATTTATGTGTTTGTGTGAAACTGTAGTTGTGTTGGAATGTGGATTTTAAATTCATGTGTTTGTGTGAAACTGTAGTTGTGTTGAAATGTTGATTTTAAATTCATGTGTTTGTGTGAAACTGTAGTTGTGTTGGAATGTTGATTTTAAATTCATGTGTTTGTGTGAAACTGTAGTTGTGATGGAATGTGGATTTTAAATTCATGTGTTTGTGTGAAACTGTAGTTGTGTTGGAATGTTAATTTTAAATTCAGGCGTTTGTGTGAAACTGTAGTTGTGTTGGAATGTTGATTTTGAAATCAGGTGTTTGTGTAAAACTGTAAAGGTGATTGTGTTAATATGTTGAAAATAAACTCAAGTAAAATCTGCACAGTTGTTTTCTACTTGTTTGTTTGCGGACCTGGTATGTTGTGTTTTCTATCTCGGTCATGGGTAGCTATTGTTCTGTTTGTGGATGTGTAATGCCTGTGTTTGTTTGCTGGCCTGGTATGTTGTGTTTTCTATCTTGGTCATGTGTGGCTATTCTGTTTGTGGATGTGTAATGCCTGTGTTTGTTTGCTGGCCTGGTATGGTGTGTTTTCTATCTCGGTCATGTGTAGCTATTGTTCTGTTTGTGGATGTGTAATGCCTGTGTTTGTTTGCTGACCTGCTATGCTGTGTTTTCTATCTCGGTCATGTGTAAGCTATTCTGTTTGTGGATGTGTAATGCCTGTGTTTGATTGCTGGCTTGGTATGGTGTATTTTCTATCTCGGTCATGTGTGGCTATTGTTCTGTTTGTGGACGTGTAATGCCTGTGTTTGTGCATGCTCCACAAAAATTAATTCTTCATCTAGTTTAAATTAGTTACACAGTCAGTTGGTGGATTCAGAAAATGAATAATTTTGTTCGAGATCAGAGAATTAAACTGTATAGAATTGCAATCTGAAAAAGGGATAACTCAATCTGTCAACCAGACAACATACACCGGTGTTTGAAGGCAACCTCCGGACCACAAACCAACACAAAATTTTTTTTTAAAATAAATGAAACAATTGCACGTCACATTTCCAATGCACCCAGCTGTGAACGGGATCTGTTGACAACCAGGGAAGATAAAGTAGCGAGGGAGAGGATATAGGCTCCACCCTCATTAAGCTGTCCTAGAGAAAAGAGAGGTCCCAAATTCCTCTCTTCCCAACAATCGAAAGACTACAGGAAGACCTTTACCTATTATTATTATTATTACTACAAAAATCTTGAATGGCAAATAGAAAGCACAAGGAATACATTTCAAGCAATGCTGTGCAGCTCATTACGAATATTACTACTACTACTACTCACTGAACTAAATAGATCAGTGACTACTACTAGAAAATTCATTACTATTATTATGATCATAATCATCATTATTATCATGCATCACTATTTTTAACGTGTGAGATATATGTGCGCTATATAAATCGATTTATTATTATTATAATTACTATTATTATAATTATATTGTTAATGGTGGGGGTGGGGGGAATGAGAGTGCTATTTTTAGAAATGCACGCCTTCTTCTTCTTCTTCGTAATACTGTGGATACCCCGTATTCGAGGAAAATGATTCCACAAGTGCATGCTAGGTGTGTTCTTGTTACTGGCACTCACCCGTCTAGCACATGAGCGTCAGGATCTTTAAAGTCCGTTATGATGGAATGTATACAACACCATGCCCCGGCCAGCTGCAGATGGGCTCGAACCCGGGACCTTCAGATCTGCAAGTCAAAACTCTACCATTAGGCCACCGTGCTTCCTTCATTGCTTTTCGCAATCTTTCGCAGTTTACATTAATAACAACAACAAAAATTAGACATGTTATTTGTTGTTGCAATAGTTACTAATTGCAATTCATAATTATAGAGAATACAAAGGCAGAAAAAAAAAAATCTAAAAAAATTGGAGAAGTCCAATTCAACTTTTACAAGTTCAAGGTCTTGCCTTAATCTTGAGATGTTGATTGGCTGTTTCCGATACCGGAAGTGTCACGAATAAAGAAAACCGAAAGTTGTATCAAAGAGCTTAAATCCGTAATAAGCTCTTTGGTTGTATTTCAACTTTGCTAATTTGTGGTTACAGCGCTAACTTTAAAATAATTTAATCGAAAAGTATGCTGGAGACAATTATTAGAAAGAATTGTCATCGTCTCTCTACTTTTTTCTTCTGCGGCAGGTAAAGAAAGGGTACAGCCACGGTACAGCGAATCATAGACCATAAATAACTTGTGGTCTATGAGCGAATGTAGTTTTCCGGAAGATCATTCAACACGTGCTTTTACATTTCTTTTCGGGTGCGACCGCTTTGTCAGTTTTTCCTACCCTGACACAGCGGCTAGCGCGAAAGCAATTTTGCCTAAGGTACCTTTATTTTTACCATTTTTTGGTGGTTTGTTTGATTTCATCAGCCCTCCAAGTAGGGCCTATACACTAAGTGCGCTTAATTCATGTTTTGGGGGTGATCTTTGATAGTGCATGAGTTAGGATATATTTGTGAATGAACGCTTTGTGGACGGTAATCACTGAGTGGATCCTGTCCTTTTCTTTAGGACGTAAAACACCGTTTTATTACTATTGGCTTGTAGAATGAGAGATCCTTGGATAAAATGTTTGATTTGTCTGTGTGTATGTACGGTAGCTATTGCATATGATATATTTTATCTCAGTATCATATGCATCACAGTAATGGTCATTGGACATGGACATGTAGCACTCGACACATCAGACTGTATTCACTCTTGTTCACAATATTGCTTGCATCACACGGTGTTACCACTGAAACGTGCACGATAGTTACACATAGTTTGTTTTGCAAAGCATGCATACAATGATAGCGTTCGTGCTATTGAAAGAAAAGCTTTGCATAATGTCGTTTGTTTTCCTTTGTCGATATTGTTGTAGAGTTTAGAACTTTTGGGAAGTACCTGTTTAACCAACCACGGAAAATTCGAGACAGATCTAGCGATGGCTATAGTCTGTTCTTCGATAAAAGTTCGATTCAAACAATTCTTATGTGTGGATTTGAATACTGGGTGTAACGAATTGCCGATCAATCATCCGTGCCATTCAATCATCCGTGCCTTTCAAGATTAAAACACTAATGTTAATTTTGATTGGGAAGATTCTGATAGATATTTCGGGTTTCGTAATTCCTGAGTACGCACTCATCACTCGACAATATATATATTTTAAACGGTTAACACGTGTCTCGCGCTTTTAAATAAGTAAGCTCTGCTAGAGAAATCTTAGTCTCGCAGGTAAATACTATTTTATGTTATTTTGTCAGATAAAGGATGACGTTGATAAGTGTAAAGTTGATAATATTTGTTCATTATTGTAGGATAAGTGTATCAGGGGCGGATCAAGGAGTAAGATAGGGAGGAACCAGAGGGGGTCCAAATTGTGCCCAGGATCCAGACCCCGGTGGTGTCCAGGGGCCGGGAACATCTCGTTACTCCCCCGTATCACTACTCCCCCGGCTCGTTACTCCTCCAGCTCGTTATTTTGAACAAAGTTCGACCTATTTCGTCGCCTATAGGAGACGAACTAGGTAAACTTTTTAGAAAAGGGTTCGGGTAAGGGTTGGTTGCAGAGCTATCCCTAACCCTTTTCTCTACAAAAATCACTTTCCGATTCCTACATTCTTAAAATAACGAGCTGGGGGAGTAACGAGCCGGGGGAGTAGTGATACGGGGGAGTGACGAGCTGACCCCCCAGGGACGAAGGTCTTGTCTGGAAAGGGGGTGGGGGTGGGGGTCTGAAGATAATGTAACACCTGGAAGTTAATATTATGATTAATGAACATACACGCTTACGTGTATCATCCGCTGGCACATTCAAACATGTGTTGGTCCTGATTTGGCTAGGAAGAGTCCGCTGGACCTAAATCAATAATCATGTAATGTTATTAATACAGGTGGTGTAAAAGCGAGCACGTGTTCTGGTTTGGTATTTCATGTTTTGTTTTCGTGTTATTTCTTTCTTCTGTAAAGCGCTATGAGCTCTAGTGAGGAAGAGCGCTGTACAAATGGTTATTATTATTATTATTATTATTATTATTATTATTATTATTATTATTATTATTATTATTATTATTATTAATCACCGGTGTCATTTTTGCAAAAAATACACGCACAACCATACTGCAACATTGCTGAGGAAAGAGTGAAGAAGAAACGCCATAGAAACTAGAGAGAGAGAGAGTGAGAGAGAGAGAGAGAGAGAGAGAGAGAGAGAGAGAGAGAGAGAGAGAGAGAGAGAGAGAGAGAGAGAGAGAGAGAGAGAGAGAGAGAGAGAGATTGATTTACCCAAATCTAAATTTATTTATAATTATGTTAGTTTGACGGATTAATTAATTTATCTCTCTTTGTTATATACCTTTTTTTTTCTTTAAAAAAAAAAATTGTAAGAGCGTATATTTTGCACCAGAACATCTCGTTCTATGCCGGTGTAACAGGCCGGAATATACCCCTGGCTACTTTATACCCTGGGTATAATGTAGCATAGGCGGGTTTAACCCCCTGGGTATAGATCAGCCTAGGCCAGGTCATACCCCTCGCGCCCGGAGTATACCCCCACCTAAAGAGATTTCACTCATGGGTTTGTTGTACATGACCGTTTGCGTGACCAACTCTCAGGTAACAGCCTTTTGCTTGCGTGTAAAAAAAACCTGAGAGAACTCAGCTAACAGCCTTTATCTTGCGTGTAAAAAAAAAAAGAAATAAAAAAAACACCCCAAAAAAACCTAACCCTAACCCTATCTATCTATCTATCTATCTATCTATCTATCTATCTATCTATCTATCTATCTATCTATCTATCTATCTATCTATCTATCTATCTATCTATCTATTACAACACATAAATTAAAGAGTAACGTGAAGGATAAGGTCTTCCGTAGTGGGGGGGGGGGGAGGGAGTTATAATGGGCAGGAGAGGGTTAAATGAGCCTAGGCCAGATAATACCCAGGGGTATAGTCTGGGCTAGGCCAGTTTATACGGGGGCATAGTCTGGGCTAGGCCAGTTTATACCCTGGGCATACTTGAGGCGGGGTATAATCTGGCCTGCTACACCTGTAGTTGAATTTCTTCTTGGTGTAGGTCTTGAGAGGTAGGCCTACATTTTCTATTGTGAAGCATCGAGCTTAAAGCGGATCATATCTAAGCTCAACTGACACATTAAAATAAAAATTCGTGACCTAATTCTACAGTGTCTTACGTAAGCTGACGTCATCAAAATTAAAAATAGGCCTACTTGTCGAGAGGACAGAACAACGTTTATGCAGAACTCAATATTGATCCTGTACAGCCGACAAATAACAAAATGCCGTCATTTGAAAATCATGCAAAAGGTTAAACGAGTGAAAAACTGTTTTATCGCAGAAATGACACCAGTTTGGAATAAGCGCACTACTACTATACTACTACTACTACTACTACTACTACTACTACTACTACTACTACTACTACTACTACTACTACTAGGCATTGGCAGTCCTATCCTATCCTATCCTAATCCGTAACTCAGAGGTCGTAGGGGCACCACAGATGATCGTTTAACCAGCATACTCCATCTTTCCCTGTCCTCAGCAACCCTGATTGTTTCGCTCGGTGTCCATTGTTGACCCGGGCGACGACCGATCCGGTATGGAGTAAATGGTTTTATTCATCATGCAGTGTGTCTTGGGCAAGATAATAATAATAATATAATAACGGATTTTTATATAGCGGGTACTCCAGCCTATGACCAGACTCACCACGCTTTACATAGTCATTACATATAAGTACATGCACTCGATAAAACATCGCTTTCGCTACAATACACCAAAAGACAAAACAGTAAGGGTACAAATTATTTACACTTATGTACACAAATTACAATTTACAACTATGTACACAAATGACAGAAAAGACAATTTATAGAATAGCAAAATCATATTCACAGCTATTTATATGCCCGGTTAGGCCCAGGAGGAAAAACAGTATAAATATGTACAGCCGTGTATACACTTACGGATCAGACAGAGACAAAGAGGAGAGAATGGCAGCGGGATACAGATCATTCTGAATAGTGAAGTTTGAAGAGGTGGGTTTTGAGGGCCTTTTTGAATGCTTGTGTTGATTGTATGTTGCGGATATGGGAGGGAAGGGAGTTCCACTGCTTAGGTGCGGAGTAAGCGAATGCACGTTGGCCGTATGTCTTAGTGCGGGTGACGGGAACCTTGAGTGTGCGAGTGTCGGCAGAAGATCTTAAAGTGCGTGAAGGGGAGTAGACAGACAGTAGATCAGCAAGGTAGGAGGGACAAGAATCTGTGAAGAAGTTGTGACAGAGAACAGAGAGTTTGTACTCTATGCGTGCTTGCACAGGAAGCCAGTGAAGGGAATGTAGTAGAGGTGTGATGTGATCGCGTTTCTTAGCTCGGAATACTAGTCTAGCTGCTGAGTTCTGAACCTTTTGTAGCTTGTCAATGATGTGTTTTGGGGAGCCAGCGAGGAGAGAGTTGCAATAGTCAAGACGAGAAAGGACGAGAGCGCAGACTAGGGTTTTGGTGGCAGTGAGCGTAAGATAGTGGCGAAAGGAGCTGATTTGGCGTATGGCCGTGTATGCAGAGCGACAGATGTTGGAGATGTGGTTGTTGAGGGACAGGTCATCGGAGAGAATGTAGCCGAGATTTCTTGCTGAGGATGAGAACTGAATGTTTGTTGTCCCTACCGTAAGCGATGTTGGGAGAGGCGGGAGTGAGGAGGAGGTGTTGTGCTTGTGAATGAGGAGGGCTTCGGTTTTGTCGTCATTAAGCTTAAGCTTGTTGCGTGTCATCCATGACTTAATGTCTGTGATGCAGTTCTCCAAAGTCTGAACAGTGGAATTAATGAGAGAGGGGGCTGTGGATTTATAAAGTTGTGTGTCGTCTGCAAATGACTGACTCTCAACAGCATGCTTTCTAAGCAGGAGAAGCAGTGGCTTGGTGTACAGAGTGAATAACACCGGCCCTAAAACGGAACCCTGAGGCACGCCGCACACCAAGTCTGCTGTGCTGGAGAAACAGCCATCGACAGTGACTGCTTGTGATCTGTCGGAAAGATATGAGTGGAACCAAGCCAGGACCGAGCCGGAGATTCCAAAGTAGTGTTGAATAGTGTTAAAGAGAATGTGGTGGTCGACTGTGTCAAAAGCGGCTGAGAGGTCTAGTAAGGTGAGAACGGAGACGTTACCATTATCTAAGGCCAGCAACAGATCGTTGGTTACCTTTAGGAGGGCTGTCTCAGTGCTGTGGAAGGGTCGGTAGGCAGACTGGTTGGGGCAAAGTAAAGCGTTATCATATAGGTAGGCAAACAGTTGTTTGAGAACAATTTTTTCTATGACTTTGGACAGGAAGGAGAGGTTTGAAACAGGTCTATAGTTCTTTAGATTATTTTTGTCTAAACTTGGCTTTTTAAGGAAGGGTTTGATGACAGCCGTTTTGAGCACAGACGGAACAACACCAGAGGACAGACTCTCGTTGATAATGTGGGTAATGGTCGGGAGTAGAGGGTCAAGATTCTCAATCAACATGGGGGTAGGAATGGGGTCAAGAGAGCAAGATGTTGGTTTTGAGCTTAAGATGACTTTCTTGACTTCTTGCTCTGTTACTGGTTGAAAAACTTCCATTTTTGCGGTAGTGAGGGAAGGTGAGAATGGGTTAATGAGTGGGATCTCCTGGCTGTCAAGAGCGTCCCTTATGTCAGCCACTTTCTGTGTGAAATAATTACAAAATACATCTGGTAGCTGACATGGTGGATGCGTGGATGGGAGTGATGTTGCATTGCTCTTACCCCTTAGCTGATTGCAAATGTTGAACAACTGTTTACAAGTTTCGCTGCTGCTAATTCTGTCGCTAAAGTACCGGGTTTTGGCAGTCTGGACTATTTTAGTGACCCGTTTTTTGCAGCGGTAAAAATCTGCTTGCTGACTTCTAAACCCGATTTAAGCCACTTTTTCTCTGCTTTGCGTCGGTGTTTCTTCGCCTCGGAGAGCTCGTCCTTGATAGACTCGTACCAGGGTGCTGAGCGTGTTGCCTTGACCTTTTTCTGGGCCACGGGGGCGTGCCGATCAAGCACCGCATGAAGTGTACTATTCAGCTGATCCACAGTGGGGCAGAGTTCTGGGGTCACTTTAGCGGTAAGCTCTTGCTTGAAAGCATCCCTATCCATGGTACGCAGGCTGCGAGCCTCCCTGAACATGGGGGGAAGAGGGGGGGCTGCGACGTTTACTTCGCACACGACACAGAAATGGTCAGATGTTAATTCCTGGGTGACTGAAGTTGATCTAACCACATTATCTTGAGGCCTATGCATAACCCAATCTATGATGTGACCACGGCTGTGGGTGGGTTCTGTGACTGACTGAGAAAGACTAAACTGATCTAAAAGTTCAATCATTTTTGCGGTGGAAGGTTGCTGGGGTTGGTCAAAGTGAAAGTTAATGTCTCCTAAAACTATGTATGTTCCTGACAGTGTGTTGCAATAATCGAGCAGGACTGGAAGTTCTTGGTGAAAAATTGCATCAGTTAATTTATTCTTCTTGCTTGGAAAGGTGCGATATATACATATGAAGTGAATGTTCTGCTGTGGGACGGACAAACTGAGGTGAACAACTTCAAAGGACGAGTGAGTGAATGCGAAGTCTGTGATGAAGCCAAGGTGACGGGACAGACTGTTTCTGTAAATGATAGCGAGGCCTCCACCACGATTTGAGCGAGGTAACGAACATACAGAATAGCCAGAAGGGGTTAAATCAGAGCATTTACCCTCGTCACCAGTCTGCCGAAACCAGGTTTCTTGTATGAACATGATGTCAGTCTGCGTGTCTGAGATGAATTCACGCAAAGCCGTACGTTTTTCGTTAGGACCCAATGACTGAGCGTTGAATGATGCAACGCGTAAAGGGCTGTGGCTATCGAGGTGTGAAGATAGTGGTTGAGGGGAGAGGTTGATGTGAATGAGATTTTCTGTGTTACAGCGATGATTCTCAGGCCTAGTGGTACACTCATTGTGTGACGTAATATGTAGCGTGGGGTCAGTGTTGGAAAGCATAGGCGATCTGTTTGAAAGGACAACAGGGATAGACGAGATGTTTTGTTTACGTTTGCCTCCCCGACTAGTCCGTTTTCTGGGCAAATGACGGCCGATCGATAACTCTTTTAATCGGAACACAAGGTCGGGAGCAAGCTGTGAACATTTCGACTTCAATGACAATAGCTTATCGCGTGTGTAGCTTGTGGATGGAATTTCGGAACACAATGGCGGACTACGTGGGTGCGAGATCGCACAATGAGCGAAGCGAAAAAAACGATAGAGTGAACAAACGAACATAAAAAGAGAGGCAAAGCAACGCTACACTTACTTGAGGATCCATGAGACAACAATTACACAATACAAAACTCACAACAAGACACAGTAAACACCGCAAAATCACAAAATTCAGTAGAGCTCGGGTCGTACACAGCCTGTTAGCGTCAACCGGAAGACCTGGCAGGGTCCAATCCTCTCCAGGCTGTTGGCCACAGCCGATATCCACGAATACAATGTGGCTCGCCTTGGCCCCGAGCACGTGGTCGTTGAACCTGTAGTAACGTGAGGTTCCTCCGTCCTGGCCGGTGACTTCTGTGTAGAGGCTTTCGCCCAGTGATGCCGTGCTGACATCACCCCTGTTAGTCGCCTCTTACGACACGTCGGGAAACGTTGGGTCTATTCTAATCAGTGCCCGAACCCATAGGGCATTTAGATGTGGCGTTTCTTATTATTTCTTATGTTTAACGTGCTTTTATCTCATGTTTTAATATTGTTAAAATATGTATCCTTGCGAAAGTATGTGTGTATATGCATGTGAGCGTTAAGAACAGACTTTAGTTTGGGCACTTTAGAGAATTTATTATTATTATTATTATTATTATTATTATTATTATTATTATTATTATTATTATTATTATTATTATTATTATTATTGTTGTTGTTGTTGTTGTTGTTGTTGTTGTTGTACCCCCGTTGGGGTGCCGGGGGTTTCAATATAAATAGTATCCCCACTTTCTGGAAATTTAGTGCTTTAAATTCCCACTGTCGCTGTCTTTCTCATTTGCTCTTTCTCAGTCCTGCTCTGTTCTATCAATCTGCTATACTATCTTCTTCTTCGCTAGACCAGTCACCTACCTTTTTTCTTCAAAACTCTTCCGGGACAAGACTCCTTGTTTGTGTATGAGGTCTGTTGGATCAGCTTGGGAATATTGGACGCTTTCTGCCAGGTGGTCACTAGGGCTTCCTATGATGTTATTATTTAGCAATGTAGGCATTTTATATGTACATGTTGTGTTGATAATTTATAATGATGTTTGTATTCTATTTTGTTTTTGTAAACGGGGGTTCGATAAATTAGAGTGCAGCCTCAGCGTCCCCTGCGTGGGATGTCTTTATTGTAAAGTGACTGGCTGGTGGAGGGCATTCAGTTTTCCCACTAGGGTTGTTTCGGCAGATCTTTTATGCGGATTGGGGGTTGTCCGGCCCTGATTTGGCTCGGAAGAGTCCGCTGGACCTAAAGCAACAATTATGTAATGTAATGTAATGTTGTTGTTGTTGTTATCTTGTAATGTCGAATTTTCCGTCAATGGTGAACAAATAATTCTAGAAAGATCTCAACATTGCCACAACAGGACTGACGGAAACAAAACATTATGCAAAGCTTTCCTTGTAACAACATAGACCCACATCAAAGGTAAATAAAGAATAAATGTAATCACTGCACGCCTAGTGCACGTCTCGATCGTAACAGTATTTGTGCATGTGGTCATTCATCTCTCTCTCTCTCTCACTCCCTCCCATCTCTCTCTCTCTCTCTCTCTCTCTCTCTCTCTCTCTCTCTTTCTCTCTCTCTCTCTCTCTCTCTCTCTCTCTCTCTCTCTCTCTCTCTCTCTCTCTCTCTCTCTTACAGTAGATTTGTTAAGTCAGGAGTTTCATGAAATCACGTCAATTTTCAGTGATGTTATGAATAGGGCCCTCATGGATTTCATGAATTCACTAAATCGTTGTATTAATTAATATTGTATAAAGTTCTCGATTTCTTGCTTGCTTTATCTCTCTGTCAGTCAACATACACACACAAATACACACACACGCCACACAAAAAACAAACAAACTGTTATTTGTATACAGATTTAAAACATATGTATTAGGTATTTCAGATTTCTGCCTCTCTTTTGCCCCATCTCTCTTTTCTTCCAACACTCAGTTCTTGTTGTAGTCTTGGAAGTAGCAAGAACACAAAGTTGTTTAAAGTTACTTGTTTCGACAAAAAAATCAGATCCACAATTACATTTTTTTAAAATCCCTGTCCACCTCATTTTGAGGTTTTTGTGACGGCGGATCTCAAACTAACTTCCGGCGGATCTCAAACTAACTTCGACGCCACCAGCAGTTGCCAGATTTTCTGTCAAAAGTCTTTCAGTAACCAAGTCAAATTGGTTTCTGCTAACATGCCCTTTCAATATCAGTTTGTAGGCCTACTGGTCTGTTCTCACTGTCATGACTGCAAACAATTGCAAGTAGATTTCTGGGATCACCTCTTCCCCGATCTACAAGTGGTACTGGGATTGTGAGAGTGTCCCCAACACGGGCTATTGGAAGCACCAGCCTTCTGCGCTTAACCATGTCGTCTGTCTGCTTAGCATGGCAAATTCTCACTTTAGCCCGAACTGATGCATGAGACGATGCCGATGATTGAGGCGGTGCGGACCGTTGAAGCGATGCAGGATGGTTCTTATGTTGACAGTTGATACCATTAGTAAAGATAAAATATAGGTATATTGCAGATTATATTTTCCTTTCAACTTCTCGTTACTGTTTGTGTGTATTGTAGGTGCTTCACTCGGATTAGAATGCACACGATAAAATGGACAACTGCTGGAGCCTTGAAGTAAAATGTTAAAATTTGTAACATCTTCAGGTTACATTACATTACATGATTAATTATTGCTTTAGGTCCAGCGGACTCTTCCGAGCCAAATTAGGACCGGATCTTCAGGTGGTGAAAACAAAAGAGGATACAGTTTTCCATCTCAAGATTTTAACGCTTTTCTAAGAGATGACCTTTTCTCAGCCAGTTGTTTTAAAACTTGGTGCTTTCTTCTTCTTCAGAATGGTCTAATTCTGAGTGCCTGAGATTCAAACATGGCTACTGGTGATGCGAATGGAGCAGGTGCTGGACCTCTTGGCTCCGCAAATTCTGAGCTACAGCAGCTGATGCAGAAATTCAAACACTACGACAAGCTCAAGTTCCCATACTGTGACGAGGACAGCAAGTATGAAAAACTGGCAAAGATTGGCCAGGGCACATTTGGGTGAGCTGTTCTGGTTTGTGGATGTTGATTGAATGAAATGAAAAGCAGTTTAGTACGATGTACACATTCAGTGATATTTTATCTTTAAAAAGAGGAAGTGGTCAAACTAGGCATACAAATATGCGCTCGAAAATTTCTAGCCGGTCACCGGAAAATTTGGCTCACACGCATAGCAATGTGAGTCTATGTACTAACCCATATTTTTTTCATCAGATTTTTTTTAAAACCTGTGCGAGACAAGTCCTAAATAGTCCAAAAATGAAATTAAAAAATTGTCCGTCCGTCCATCTGTCGGTTATCCAAACTTTAAAGTGGCAAAGTACTCGGAACCTATTTCGTCTATCACAACCAAACTGGTACGATAGTATACATCCATGAGACCTTAAACATGATCAGTGAATGAATGACTTCACTTTCAAGGTTAATGTCACATGATCAACAAATGTTAATCAAACAATTACAATTTTTCTCATAAGTTAACCATTTCCTTAAGTTGTTTATACTGAACTCATAATCCTTTAATGCATGATAGATACCAATGGTACACACATACTTTGCAAATTTGGTCAACCTTGCTCCAAGGTCAAGGTCACTGGAGCTGTCCGAAGTCGGTTAGTATAGGTACTTTGGAGTAACCTTGATCCTAAACTATGAGAGATATAAGGTCCAAACTTGTATTTTTAGATAATGGATTGGTCTTTCATATATGTTCCGATTTGCGATCTTGAAGATCAAGGTCATTTTAGGCCGTACAAAAACATTTTAAAAAAAATATCAATGACCCATAGCATGCATCAACTTTAGGTTATACATACTTGAGCATCAGAAGTTACGTGAAGATCAAGGTCATCCAAGATCAAGGTCACTAAAGGTCAAGGACACCCCAAGGTCACTGTTTTTGGCGTAATGCAATTTCTGCTATAGTTTATTTGATCGTATATGAGTGTATTTGGAACCGGAGGTCAAGGTCATCTCAAGTTTAAGAACATCAAAAGATCAAAGTTGGTATTAGTATTACTTTGCATTTTAATGCCACCGTTTCTGGTTAGTATTTTATTTTTTTATTTTCCACTCATTTTCATATAGAATATTGCGAGTTCCATAAGGAGCATGTGAGTCATATGTGCTTTGCCCTTCTAGTTTAGGGGTGAAATGAAGCCAAAAAGCTAAATTTTGGGGAGAAAATTGAATAGCTGGTTAGCTATGTAGATATATAATTGCCAACATTATAATAATAATAATATATATATTTGTGGGACTATTTTCAGCGAAGTATTCAAGGCTCGATGCAAAACAACTCATAGGATTGTGGCCATGAAAAAGGTCCTGATGGAAAACGAAAAGGAAGGGGCAAGTATTGTTGCTGCCCTGCTTCACAATATCATTGCTAATCTCTGGTTTGTTTACTGGCTGTTCTGTCACCCTCAGTCCTTTAGTTGAGGAGATACGTTGGCATTCCCAGATATTTCAGGGATACGTTTAATTTATGGCAAATGCTTTTCAGGCAGTGTCAGTGTTGTAAGGTTGCTAGTCTTAAAATTATAATCACGTTGTCAAGCCCTTCGGCTGGACCTGTGGGTGCCTCAAGCGGCTTAAGTTAGATCCTGTATCGGCCAGCGCCTTGAGCAGCTCTTGAGCTAGAAAGGCGCAATATATAAAAAAAACAAAACGATTAATTAAAGATCTCGGCCAAATATTTTGTGTATGGGTGTTATAATGCGGATTTGTATGTTTACATATATTATATTAAATGTTTATTGTTATTGTTCGGGGGTTCTTACTAATTGTGAAAGTGCTGCACAATGTTAAATCTAGTACTTAATTTTAGTGTTTGCCTGCTGGTAGGTGTCGCTATCACTCGGCCCACACACTCTCGCATTTATCCTTAAAACATCTTAAAACACATTGATCCAAGTTTTTAACTTAGTACCGAAAACTTGTGTACAAGGTATGTATACAATGTTGGATAAACAATATAATATTTATAAATTTCAAATCGATTAGGATAGTGAGTTGATCAGACCCAATCCCAAACAATTCCCGGAGCAGAATAGAGAAGACAAACACAAGTCAAATCCGCTCTGGTGTCATCTGTGGCACTGTGTTGTACAAATGATATAAAATAACAGGCTTATCAGTCTGAGGCACCAAACGGAGTGACGTGACCGCCTGCTCTCAGGTATTCCAGTATCGTTACGTCATCGTCGCCTCCAAGGGGACCCAGTCCTCGTCAACGATAAAACGGCAGAATCTTTTTTCTTCAAGCTTGTTCGGCCACCTGAACCAAGAAGCGCTGGAAAGTTCATTTCCATGATAAGTCTTTGTACATACATTCATTTCTATTTTCTTAGATGTACGCATACACATTGGAAAAGCCATGAATACCTGCATCATCCCTCACAGCAAAGCACCAATAATAATAATTACTATTAATTATTATGTTTTACTTTTTAGAATATTTATAAACCAAACAGTTGAAATACTTGAATAGATTTAAAATATTGCCTGCTCCGGGATCTAAAGACTTCACCTATCAAGTTATCTTTTACATTGAAATACTTCTGAACAAATACATTCACACTCATTCATCTAACATGAACGACAATGTAAAGTTATAAGCTAAACAGTTTATAACATTTTACTGTAATAGATATTTTACTAAAACAATAAAAGAATAATTACCTCTATAAGCTCGTCACACTAATAAATGGAGAGAACCAGTAGCAAAAGCACATGATAGAAATATAAATATTAAAACCATATCCCTGGCAGCAATTAGAAAGGTATTTATGCAAGTTCCTGCTTGGGCTGCTCAAACTTTCAGCTCACTGTATTCAAAGAGTTTTAGTATATTAAAAATAATAAACTCTTTGCTGTATTTCCTGAGTTTAGCCTCGTGTCGAGATCAGGAAATTCTCAACTTTTACGACTACGCAATAATCCAACTGAAATATTTACAGCGTAGAGGCCTAGGCCTATAACCCCGACAGCTCAACTGTTATGCTATCTATAAATGCTCTTGAACAAAATTACATGAGAGGACGCTTCCTCACAAAGATGGATTTCAGTGGCCCAGCTCTTTGAAGTGGTATGTGCACTATATAAGAACAATCCAATACAATCCTGAACTTGGTGTGTACAAATTGAATACTGAAGAAGTGGCGACCAGTAATGACTATTGTTGTGAAGGTTGAAATCCTTCAGCCATTCTGCTTTACCTCGTTGATAAATTCGCCAGTTATTTGTGATCCGCAGAAAAATAAATAAAACCAAAGCAATATGATTTTAAAAACGAGTGGACATTTGTTTCAGTTTCCCATCACTGCTTTGCGTGAGATCAAAATCCTGCAGGTTCTACACCATGAGAACGTGGTGGATCTGATGGAGATTGTGGCCTCTAAAGGTTGGTGACAGTACACAGTACAACACTAGCATCTACCGGGCATCCCTGTACAATCAGTTTACAAAAAAACTGAGTCTCAGTCTGGTGTGCACGTGTGTTTCCGTACTCTTGTTCTCTTGACCACTAAGCATTTTCACGCTCGGAGACATTGTTTTTAAACGTTCAAATGATAGAAGACGAAGAGATTTGTGTTAAACATTTACGTAGACAGACCTTACAGGGCCGCTATAATGATAGCACCTAGAGTTTATGGGGTTGATATGAAGAATCTGTCTCACCTCTTCCATTGCCAGTGTTTTCAGTTCACGAAGCCATAGCTGAGTGTGGTTATTTGACATAGATGAACCCCCGTTGGGGTGCCGGGGGTTTCAGTATAAATAGTATCCCCACTTTCTGGAAATTTAGTGCTTTATATTCCCACTGTCGCTGTCTTTCTCATTTGCTCTTTCTCATTCCTGTTCTATCAATCTGCTATACTATCTTCTTCTTCGCTAGACCAGTCACCTACCTTTTTTCTTGAAAACTCTTCCGGACAAAACTCCTTATTTGTGTATGAGGTCTGTTGGATCAGCTTGGGAATATTGGACGCTTTCTGCCAAGTGGTCGCTAGGGCTTCCTATGATGTTATTATTTAGCAATGCAGGCATTTTATATGTATGTGTTTTGTTGATAATTTATAATGATGTTTGTATTCTATTTTGTTTTTTGTAAACGGGGGTTCGATAAATTAGAGTACAGCCTCAGCATCCTCTGCGTGGGATGTCTTTATTGTAAAGTGACTTGCTGGTGGAGAGCTTTCAGTTTTACCACTAGGGTTGTTTCAGCAGATCTTTTATGCGGATCAGGGGTTGTCCGGTCCTGATTTGGCTCGGAAGAGTCCGCTGGACCTAAAGCAATAATGATGTAATGATGATGTAATGACATAGATGAAAGTCTGTGTTACTTATTTTGACGACCTTTTTCAGATAACGACAGTCCATTTTGACTCGCGTGTGTATCATGAGTCTGTGTACTTGCCCAAAATGTAAAACTTAACCAGATTTCTGTGACTGTGTGAGAGTTGTTAGTATTCTACGCACAGGCGCTTGTATCTGGACACGCGAGCGCCTATGCCTGTGACGCGTCTCCCTTTGGTTTTCTATCTGTGATTCTACGGTTGATCGCGTTTACACCTTTTCTAAGTATTTGACGCTTTTAATAGTCCTATCCTGTCCTATCCTATCCTATCCTATCCCGTAAATCGAAGGGCGTTGGGGTACCACAGATGATCTTTAACCAGCGTACTCCTGCTTTCTTTGTTCTCAGCAAACCTCATGGCTTCGTTCAATGTCAAGCCAGTCTATTCTCAAATGTTGTCCTCCCACTTCTTTTTATGTCTCCCTCTTCTTCTGCCTCATTGCACCGTGCCTTGCAGGATGGTCTTTGCAATGCCTGATGTTCTGGTGACGTGGCCATACCATCGGGGTTTTCGTTTCTTCACCACTGTGAGCAAGTCATCGCGTTGTCCAATGGCTTGTGTGATGGTCTGTCGGACTTCGTTGTTGATGTGCTGGGTATAGGAAATGCCCAAAAGTCTTCTGTAGCACCTCATCTCCATGCTTTGTATTCTTCGTTATAGTCCACGCATGCTTTTTGTTTTAATTGAAGCAACGCATAGGGCTTTTGCAACTCTTGTTTGTCTCCATCACTGCTGGTCCTTCGATGGAAAGGCAAAACAGAATTTCGGACACGCTCCGCGCTGCCACTAAATTATGATCTGATCCCCAGCGAAACTCACAGGAATGAAAACATATTCCCCGTAGGGGTCGGTCGTTTCCATTCCACCCTAATACTCGGTTGTCAAATTCTATAATGAGAACCAGACTAGTACAAGCTGTTGATTCACTTTGATGATGGGAGATGTGTACGCTGACCTCACTGTTGACAGTTGATGGCAGATGCGCACGCTTGTGTCTTTCTCAAGGAAGCGAGACCGGATGTTATTCACGTTGGTGAAAATAAAGCCAAGAACTTTAGCCTCATATTTGGCGCATGCGCGTGGGAAGGAAAGGGCTAGCAGTGGTGAAGCGGACCAACCAATTACGTCTGCATGCCTGGACTTTAAAACGAAAGATTTGAATTTTGAAAATAGATCTGTAACTTTTTTTTCAAATCGTTGTTCTGTTACGCTGAATTTTTCAGGCCCCACGCATTTTTTTCACAAATTGCATAAGTCGGACGTGGTTTTTAAAGAGCTACCGCAATCTCTTTGACCTGAAAGTTGTTTCACGTATCTGAACCAAACTTACTATGGTGATGCATCCTGAAAGATTTACAGATTTTTCAATGTTGGATGCTTTCACTCCAAGGCAAATATCAACTCACAGGGTAACAAAATATTACTGTAGTATTTATTATTTTGCTGTATACGAAACCATTATCAGAAAAAAATAAGTTAATGACAACACATTACAAGAGTCGAATTAGAGTATACTTTCGTTCTAGCCAGAATGTCAGGAGATTTGTTTTTCATCTGCGCTGTAATTTAATTTTACCGTTTGTTACAGCGACTCCATACAATCGTTACCAGAGTACCTTCTACCTGGTGTTTGAGTTTTGCGAGCATGACCTTGCTGGGTTGCTAAGCAACAAGGCAGTGACCTTTATCTTGGCAGAGATCAAGCAGGTGATGAAACAGCTGCTGAATGGACTGTACTTCATCCACAGCAATAAGATCCTGCATCGCGACATGAAGGCAGCGAACATCCTCATCACCAAGCAAGGAATTCTCAAGTTGGCCGATTTTGGCCTGGCTCGAGCATTCAGCTACAATGCCAGTGAGTAGAGCTCAAACTCTTGTCTTTCCACTTTTCTACCTTTAGCGGTTGTCTTCATAACAATAGTAATAATAATAATAATAATAATAATAATAATAATAATAATAATAATAATAATAATAATAATAATAAGGCAATTTATCTAGCGCTTTTTCCTTCAGCATTCACACACCAAAGAAGGAAATCATGACGATACAACAATTATTTTTTTAAAAAAAGGGATGCGTCGAGCAGAAAAAGATGAAAAACAAAATATATCCATGCTGGCAGATGTGAGATGGTAGAAACCATGCGCAACAGACCATTGTTGTGGAATTTGGTTAATGAGCAAAGAAAGACGAGAAGAGATTAGTTTTTAGGTTTTGTTTGAAGGAGGGGATTAAGGGTTTGCTGCGGAGAGAAAATAGGAGTTGATTCCAAGCAGATAGTCCAAAAAGGAGCGGGATCAGGCAGAAACAAGTTTGGTTCGAGGGACTCGCAGAGTGGGAGGATCAAAAGCTGAGTGGAGGTTGCTTGATGGTCTCCCCTAAACGCTTAATGTGTCCGGGGACGTAAATTTTACAGATGGATGATGTCTGAAAGGTAGGAAGGAGCAGAACCGTTGATGCACTTGCAGCAGAGAAGGTTAATTTTGTAGAGTATTCTGTGTGAGACGGGAAACCAGTGAACCGAGAAGAGCAGTGGGATGATGTGATTAGACCTTTTCTTTTTTAAGATCAGGTGAACTCCAGAATTTCAACGCGTTGAAGGAGGTGGATGGATGATGCAGGCAAACCAGAAATAAGTGAGTTGCAGTAGTCCAGTCGTGAAAGAGTGACAGATATAATGAGCTATTTTTTGGCATCAGTGGTGTTGTACTTACGAATAAGGCCAATACGGCGAAAATGAAAGAAACATGACTGACAGGTTTTCTGAATGAAGTTATGTATTGAAAGAGTTTCGTCAATGGTGACACCAAAGATTTTTTACGTAAGTAGAAAGGGGCATTGTGCTATGTCCAAGAAAAATTGAATCAGTAGAGACAGAAGAAAGCTTTTGTTTGGTTCCATTGAGTATGAACTCGGTCTTGTCAGCGAGGAGTTGAAGTTTGTTGGCAGTCGTCCAGTTTTGTATGTCAGTGAAACAGTCCTGTGAAGAAGGTGTGCCAGATTTTCAAAGGGAGTCACTGTCGTGAAGTTGACTATCGTCAGCGTAAAAGTGATGATTGATGTGGTGATTTTTGTTGATGTCAGAGAGAGCGGAAGAACACAGAGTGAAAAGAACTGGGCCAAGAACAGAGCCTTGAGGTACACCAAAGGTAAGTAGGACTGGAGAAGAATTGGCACTATTCACGGAGACTGTATAAAACATGTCAGAAAGATATGAAGTGAACCCGTTGTTTTTGTTCTTTGATAAAAAAAAGGTCTGAATATACATCTGTATCGCAGTGTTTAGTGTCTGCTTTATCTATTCCAAATTCTATGTGCTTTGTTTATTACATTTTTATTTCTTTGCTGTCAAATTCCTAACAAAATAAACACTTCAAATTTAAATTGTTGTGAGTCCTCCTCTTCTTTGTTCTGTTATCTTTTGTCTTACCGCATGTTGTGTCAAGTTTGGAGTCCAACTCAAAATGCCTAGTTGCTGATGCCATATCTTAGCAGTTTCCTATAAACATCTATCTATCTATCTATCTATCTATCTATCTATCTATCTATCTTATCTTATCTTATCTTATCTTATCTTATCTTATCTTATCTTATCTTATCTTATCTTATCTTATCTTATCTTATCTTATCTTATCTTATCTTATCTTATCTTATCTTATCTTATCTTATCTTATCTTATCTTATCTTATCTTATCTTATCTTATCTTATCTTATCTTATCTTATCTAATCTAATCTAATCTAATCTAATCTAATCTAATCTAATCTAATCTAATCTAATCTAATCTAATCTAATCTAATCTAATCTAATCTAATCTAATCTAATCTAATCTAATCTAATCTATCTATCTATCTATCTATCTATCTATCTATCTATCTATCTATCTATCTATCTATGTAACTTACCACTCTGTGCGAAGAAGACAAGAAACGGCGTTCTTAGCTTTAAGATCCTATTAAAAACAGAAAAAAGTATATTCTTTTAACCTTATTATTATATTGTACCGTTGTTTTGCCTCAGATAAACCCAACCGTTACACCAATCGTGTGGTGACACTTTGGTACCGACCACCGGAGCTTTTGCTGGGTGAGCGAGACTACGCCACAGCCATCGACCTGTGGGGCGCTGGCTGCATCATGGCGGAGATGTGGACACGAAACCCCGTCATGCAGGGTGGCAAAGAACAACACCAGTTAGTCTTGATCCAGCAGCTTTGTGGCTCCATCACTCCAGAGGTTAGATCTCGGTTTTGACTCCTATACATGTAGCATGGGATTTCATGTGCTCATGCAAAATTCTACCATTTTCTCAGTATATGCAAACGTATGTAATACGAATGCTAACCATCAATAATGTCCAGAAAAATACACGTCTTTTTGTTTGTAAGTTCACCTCTCTGAAAGAAAATTTCGTCCACAATCATTTCAAAATCAAAACGCCAGCCTAACTGATGCTAAGCTAGGGAAGCGTCCACTTTTTGTGTATGCTTAGGATGTGCTCAGTTTCAGCCGTTATTTGACATAAACAATCTAAAGTGTTATTTCCTTTTGTATAGACCACCGTCTATTGTTAATATCTTGTGTATAGACCACCCTCTATTGTTAATATCACCCCTTGGGGTCATGAGCAATCTTGCCACTGTAGATTGTTCTAACCTATAAAGGGAAAAGTGAAAGCCCCAGTTGAAAACCTGTCTTTCCTTTATAGGCATGACCGATTCACTGCGGCAACAGTACCCCCGTTGGAGTGCCGGGGGTTTCAGTATAAATAGTATCCCCACTTTCTGGAAATTTAGTGCTTTAAATTTCCACTGTCGCTGTCTTCCTCATTTGCTCTTTCCCATTCCTGCTCTGTCCTATCACTCTGCTATACTATCTTCTTCTTCGCTAGATCAATAACCTACCTTTTTTCTTGAAAACTCTTCCTGGACAAGACTCCTTGTTTGTGTATGAGGTCTGTTGGATCAGCTTGGGAGTATTGGACGCTTTCTGCCGGGTGGACACTAGGGCTTCCTATGATGTTATTATTTAGCAATATAGGCATTTTATATGTATGTGTTTTGTTGATAATTTATAATGATGTTTGTATTCTATTTTGTTTTTGTAACCGGGGGTTCGATTAGTTGGGGTAAAGCCTCAGCCGTCCCCTGCGTGGGATGTCTTTATTGTAAAGTGACTGGCCGGTGGAGGGCATTCAATTTTCCCACAAGGGTTGTTTCAGCAGATCTTTTATGCGGATCGGGGGTTGTCCGGTCCTGATTTGGCTCGGAAGAGTCCGCTGGACCTAAAGCAACAATCAATCAATCAATCAATCAATCAATCAATTGTTAATATCTTGTGTATAGACCGCCGTCTATTGTTAATATCTTGTGTATAGACCGACGTCTATTGTTAATATCCTGTGTATAGACCACCGTCTATTGTTAATATCTGAAGCGTTTCTTGACCATGATGTTGTCTATTTGGTTGTGATGCTCCACGCCGGGACTGTGCCATGTCCATCGTCTGGAGTTTTTGTGGAGACCAAGCGTGTTTGCCAGTACCAGATTGTTGTATCTGGCAAACTCCAAGAGTCTCAGACCCCTGTCATTTGTCTCGTTGTTGCAGTGGGGTCCACATGTGTTTCCCCAGTTGTGGTGCGCATCTTGGCCAACCTTGGCATTCCAGTCGCCTTGCACTATGACTTTGTCCTTCTTCGGCACTTGGTCAAGGACCGCCTGTAGATTTTCATAAAAATCCTCCACTTTGTTGTCGTCATAGTCTGATGTTGGGGCATAGGCCTGGATGATGGTGATGTTGAAAGGGGCTGCTCTCAGGCGGATGGTAATGAGTCTACTGGAGACTGGGCGGCAACCCATGACAGTGGCTAGAATGTTCTTGTGGACCAAGAATCCAACGCCGTGTTCGTGCCTGTCATCTCTACCGCTGAAATAGAGCTTGTGGCCTTTGTCGGTCGTTGTATCACCTAGGCCTTTCCAGCGCAGTTCGCTGATGCCTAGAACGTTCCGTCGATAGTGGTCCAACTCGTGGGCCAGTTCTTCTAGTTTTCCTTCTGCAGTTAGGGTCCTGACATTCCAGGTTCCTATGACGATGTTGTTTCTCGTGCGGATCCTGCTAAATTGTCCATCAGTAGCATACTTAACACCTCCGTCCTGGTGGCCAACGGAAGGCGCGGTCCTTGATCCGGGCGACGACCGATCCGGTATGGAATTAGTGGATTGTGTCATCATGTAGTGTGTCTTGGGCAAAAAAGACCTGGCGGTGCCCAATCCTCTCCAGGCTGTTGGCCACAGCCGAAATCCACGAATACAGTGTGGCTCGCCTTGGCCCTGAGCACGTGGTAGTTGAACCTGTAGTAACGTGAGGTTCCTCCGCCCTGGCCAGTGACTTCTGTGTAGAAGACTTTCGCCCAGTGATGCCGTGCTAACATCACCCCTGTTAGTCGCCTCTTACGACACGCCGGGAAACGTTGGGTCTATTCTATTTAATGCCCGAACCCACAGGGCAACCTGCCACTTGTTAACAGTAAATATCACACATTTATTTCCTCTACTCTATACAAAATCTTCTGCTCACTATACTAACTTAAATGTCCAAATTTCACTTCGAATAGTTCGCTCCTTGATAGGTCTATGCAGCTACTGTCTCATCATTGGGCTAATAGTGCTTTCTGTCCTGCTGTTCAATTTTCTGGAAGAGTGGACTATCGCACAGTCCTTCTAGAGCAGTTTTGGTGCACGGTTTGAAGTGACTTAACTCTCTTGTAGATGAGCGGTGTTGTGGTGGTGTCTTCTCCTGGTTGGTAGACTATAGGGCTGTCGTAGCTCAGTGCTAGATGCTCCACTGCAGGCCGAATGTCAGGGGTGACTCTCAGTGGTCTATCACCTGCATCGGACCAACGAGCCTGCTCGTCTGCACAAATAAGACGAGTTTCTGCAACACCTTGTATACTAAGGGTGTGCAGAGCGTCTAACTGATGGCAGAAATAGCACTCAGTGATCGCTCCACTAATACAAACAATGGACGATCGTTTTCCTAAGTCCGTGGTCCACTGGAATCTCCAACATACTTCCTATACATATACATACATCATGGCTAAACTAAACACATGAAGAAGTAATTAACAATATACACATTCTCCGGTACAGCCACTGGTCTGCATTATTACACATAGGAGAAACAATCGTTGGGTAGTGGGTCTGCCTCATGGTGCCGGAACCGGTCGGGTTCGCCACGTGGTCAAGCAAAGTTTCACTAATATTCACAATGATAAAACATGGCAAAACTTCACAAACATAATCCAATAATATTATCAATAATCGCGGTGAAACAAAAGATCGATCATTTACCTTTTTGACAATGTGAGGCTGTGGCTATACTGTCGCGAATGATTATTACCCGTCACCTGCTAGTCTTCAGTTAGCGAGATCTTTCAGAGCGTTGCTCCTTCTCGTGTGAAGTTCAGACAATGTAGGACTCTACCTAGCTTTGTGCTCGGCCAAAGCCCGCGAAAACCTAGTCATACCTGCTTGCGAAACATGGACCCTCACAGCAGATCTCCAACGAAGAATACAAAGCATGGAGATGAGGTGCTACAGAAGACTTCTGGGCATTTCCTATACCCAGCACATCACCAACGACGAAGTCCGACAGACCATCACACAAGCCATTGGACAACACGATGACCTGCTCACAGTGGTGAAAAAACGGAAACTCCGATGGTATGGCCACGTCACCAGATCATCAGGTCTTGCAAAGACCATCCTGCAATGCACAGTGCAAGGAGGTAGAAGAAGAGGGAGACCGAAAAAGAGGTGGGAGGACAACATTTGAGAATGGACTGGTTTGACACTGAGCGAAACAATCAGGGTTGCTGAGGACAGGAACAGATGGAGTACGCTGGTTAAACGATCACCTGTGGTGCCCCTACGACCTCCGAGTTATGGGATAGGATAGGATAGGATAGGCCAGTAACTTATTGTGTCTAACTGTTATATTAAACTTTAGGGAATAATTCATTGTATTGTAATATGTTTTATCTATTTCATGTTTAATCACAGTAAGAGGTAGTTTGTGTCTGTACATCGTCAGGCCATCGTATGTTGCTTTTAAAAAAAAGTTTGATTGTAGCCCAATGAACAGTTCTTCTTACCACTTGTTTTTTTTTTTTGTTGTTTTTTTTTACAACAGGTGTGGCCTGACGTGACCAAGCTAGAAATGTACCACCAACTCGACCTGCCCAAGAATCTGCCTCGAAAAGTGAAAGATCGCCTTAGCTTCTACGTCAAGGTATGTCCCAACGCAATGAAAATTGTAGTGATGTAGATATGTGTGTGTGTCGGGTTGAATCTCTATATCCGAAGCTGTTAGGCTTTATAAAAGGGTTGGCATTGTTCCGTCTACCATTGTAGCACGAATGTTGGTGAGACAGGAAAAGCTGGTTCTCTATTTAGCTGGCTCCTGACAGTAGATATTTGCCTCACTCGCTTGTGCCCTACCCACAGCCCAGCTGAAGAGCCACTAGATGGAGACAGTGAATGGCAAGAGTCAAAATTACTATGTAGAAATGAGTAAATGAGCTAAATAAAAATGAACTCAGAAACTATCTGCCCTCCTCTCTCTCTCTCTCTCTCTCTCTCTCTCTCTCTCTCTCTCTCTCTCTCTCTCTCTCTCTCTCTCTCTCTCTCTCTCTCCCTACCTCCCCTCTCTCTATCCTCTAAACAAAATTACTCTGTTAGTTGTTGTTGTTGTTGTTGTTGAGATCGAGCAAGGAGGTATTTAAAAAAACCGTGGACTTGAATATAACATTTTATCCCATTTTCACTGTCATTCTCTCTGCTTGACAGGACTATTGGGCCTTGGACCTCTTGGACAAGCTGCTGGTCTTGGACCCAGCTAAACGCATTAGCGCGGACGAGGCGCTGAACCACGACTTCTTCTGGGAGGAGCCTGCACCCATTGCCCTCACACAGATGTTGTCTCGCCACAGCACGTCCATGTTTGAGTACCTGGCGCCTCCGAGACGCCAAAACCACCACGTTCAGCACCCGCCACCTCCTAGGCCCGTGGCTCCTGGCGCCCCTCCTGCTGGCAACCGTCAAGGGGACCATTTTGTGGAAAGAACTTACTGATAATAGGGGGCGCGCTGTCCCAATGGGAAAATCTGAAGGATTGAACAATTGGACAGTACGTGAATATGTTATTAAGAGAGATGGGTAAACATGTGGATAGCAATTCGTATCGCAACGTAGCCTAATGGAGATTGAGCGATTGAAGTCTAAGTGAACAGAGAGAGAGAGAGAGAGAGAGAGAGAGAGAGAGAGAGAGAGAGAGGGGGGGGGGGAGAGGGAGAGAGAGACAGAGAGAGAGGGAGGGAGAGAGAGACAGAGAGAGAGTTAGTTCAACAGTGGTTTGAATCACAGCTAGTCTTTCCATAACTTGATCCTGAAACTGGAGAAATATAGCGCCCCAACTACTTTGCACGAGAGTACAAACTGAGGTTCAGTCTGCCCTTGCAGGCGTTCCATCACCTACTCAGATGATAGACCCCACCGCCGTAGTACTAGTGGTGGACAAGATAAAAGTGGCCATGTATGATTGCTCTGGTGGTTCATTGTTGATTTCAGCACCTTACCTCTCTTCCCTGGGATGGTGACCTCTGTCTGCCGTATCGACAATGAGTGGTACAGACTTTAAACTTCAGACATGTTCACATTCTCTCAGTCTTACTTTTTATAAAGACCAGTCATTTTCAGTGGCTCGGTTACACATTTCCTTATCTTTTGTCTATAGCACGTTGTGTCAGTTTTGGATTAAAACTCAACATGAGTAGTTGGGTGATGCCGTATATCATTTAAAACTGTGCTATGCAGGCAAGAGCACAGCCGTGAATGTTAAGCGAAGCAGAGCTGTTTAATGCTTATGGATTTTTTTGGTATAGTATTGTGTGCATGTGTGTGCGTTTGCTTGTAGTTGCTTTAGCTACGGTGAAATGTTTATGCACTTAATACATTTTGATTCGTTCATTCATTCATCTTTGGCAGGGACTATGACTTGGTGTCCTACGAGATCGTTTCAGTGTTTCCACAAGCCTCACAAGTCTAGAATCACGTGTTTCAAATATTGATTTTGAAATCAGGTGTTTGCGTGAAACTGTAAAAGTTGCTTGAAATGTTGAAAATATATCCAAGTAAAACCTGTATAGTTGTTTTCTAGTTGGTTGTTTGTTGGCCTGACACGCTGCGTTTTCTGTCTCGCGCTTTGTGGTTATTGTTCTGTGTTTGTGGCTATTGTTCTATGTGTGTGGTTATTATTCTGTTTGTGTGGCTATTGTTCTGTGTGTGTGGCTATTGTTCTGTGTGCGTGGCTATAGTTCTGTGTGCGTGGCTATTGTTCTGTGTTTGTGGCTATTGTTCTGTGTTTATGGTTAGTGTTCTATGTTTGTGGTTATTGTTCTGTATTTGTGGTTATTGTTCTATGTTTGTGGTTATTGTTCTGTATACCCCTTGGGGTCATGAGCAATCTTGTCACTGTAGATTGTTCTAACCTATAAAGGGAAAAGTGAAAGCCCCAGTTGAAAACCTGTCTTGCCTTTGTAGGCATGACAGGTTCACTGCGGCAACAGTACCCCCGTTGGAGTGCCGGGGGTTTCAGTATAAATAGTATCCCCACTTTATGGAAATTTAGTGCTTTAAATTCCCACTGTCGCTATCTTCCTCATTTACTCTTTCCCATTCCTGCTCTGTCCTATCACTCTGCTATACTATCTTCTTCTTCGCTAGATCAATGACCTACCTTTTCTCTTGAAAACTCTTCCTGGACAAGACTCCTTGTTTGTGTATGAGGTCTGTTGGATCAGCTTGGGAGTGTTGGACGCTTTCTGCTGGGTGGTCACTAGGGCTTCCTATGATGTTAGTATTTAGCACTATAGGCATTTTATATGTATGTGTTTTGTTGATAATTTATAATGATGGTTGTATTCTATTTTGTTTTTGTAACCGGGGGTTCGCGTAGTTGAGGTAAACCCTCAGCCGTCCCCCGCGTGGGATGTCTTTATTGTAAAGTGACTGGCCGGTGGAGGGCATTCAATTTTCCCACTAGGGTTGGTTCAGCGGATCTTTTATGCGGATCAGGGGTTGTCCGGTCCTGATTTGGCTCGGAGGAGTCCGCTGGACCTAAAGCAACAATCAATCATTGTTCTGTATTTGTGGTTATTGTTCTATGTTTGTGCTTATTGTTGTATGTTTGTGGTTGTTGTTCTGTATTTGTGGTTATTGTTCTATGTTTGTGGTTATTGTTGTATGTTTGTGGTTATTGTTCTATGTTTGTGGTTATTGTTCTATGTTTGTGGTTGTTGTTCTGTATTTGTGGTTATTGTTCTATGTTTGTGGTTATTGTTGTATGTTTGTGGTTATTGTTCTATGTTTGTGGTTATTGTTCTATGTTTGTGGTTATTGTTCTATGTTTGTGGTTATTGTTCTGTATTTGTGGTTAGTGTTCTATGATTGTGGTTATTGTTCTATGATTGTGGTTATTGTTCTATGATTGTGGTTATTGTTCTATGTTTGTGGTTATTGTTCTGTATTTGTGGTTATTGTTCTATGTTTGTGGTTATTGTTCTGTATTTGTGGTTGTTGTTCTATGTTTGTGGTTATTGTTCTATGATTGTGGTTATTGTTCTATGTTTGTGGTTATTGTTCTATGTTTGTGGTTATTGTTCTGTATTTGTGGTTATTGTTCTATGTTTGTGGTTATTGTTCTATGTTTGTGGTTATTGTTCTGTATTTGTGGTTATTGTTCTATGTTTGTGGTTATTGTTCTATGTTTGTGGTTATTGTTCTGTATTTGTGGTTATTGTTCTATGTTTGTGGTTATTGTTCTGTATTTGTGGTTATTGTTCTATGTTTGTGGTTATTGTTCTATGATTGTGGTTATTGTTCTATGATTGTGGTTATTGTTCTATGATTGTGGTTATTGTTCTATGTTTGTGGTTATTGTTCTGTATTTGTGGTTATTGTTCTATGTTTGTGGTTATTGTTCTATGATTGTGGTTATTGTTCTATGTTTGTGGTTATTGTTCTATGTTTGTGGCTAGTGTTCTGTAATTGTGGTTATTGTTCTGTATTTGTGGTTATTGTTCTGTATTTGTGGTTATTGTTCTGTAATTGTGGTTATTGTTCTGTATTTGTGGTTATTGTTCTGTATTTGTGGTTATTGTTCTGTATTTGTGGTTATTGTTCTGTATTTGTGGTTATTGTTCTGTATTTGTGGTTATTGTTCTGTATTTGTGGTTATTGTTCTGTAATTGTGGTTATTGTTCTGTATTTGTGGTTATTGTTCTGTATTTGTGGTTATTGTTCTGTATTTGTGGTTATTGTTCTATGTTTGTGGTTATTGTTTTGTATGTGTGGTTATTGTTCTATGTTTGTGGTTATTGTTCTGTATTTGTGGTTATTGTTCTATGTTTGTGGTTATTGTTCTGTATTTGTGGTTATTGTTCTATGTTTGTGGTTATTGTTTTGTATTTGTGGTTATTGTTCTATGTTTGTGGTTATTGTTCTGTATTTGTGGTTATTGTTCTATGTTTGTGGTTATTGTTCTGTATTTGTGGTTATTGTTCTATGTTTGTGGTTATTGTTTTGTATTTGTGGTTATTGTTCTATGTTTGTGGTTATTGTTCTATGTTTGTGGCTAGTGTTCTGTGTTTGTGGTTATTATTCTGTTTGTGTGGCTATTGTTCTGTGTGTGTGGTTATTGTTCTGCTTGTGGCTAGTGTTCTGTGTTTGTGGTTATTGTTCTATGTTTGTGGTTATTGTTCTGTGTTTGTGTCTAGTGTTCTGTGTTTGTGGCTAGTGTTCTGTGTGTGGTTATTGTTCTATGTTTGTGGCTAGTGTTCTGTGTTTGTGGTTTATGTTCTATGTTTGTGGCTAGTGTTCTGTGTTTGTGGATATTGTTCTGTGTGTGTGGTTATTGTTCTATGTTTGTGTCTAGTGTTCTGTGTTTGTGGCTAGTGTTCTGAGATTGTGGCTAGTGTTCTGTGTTTGTGGTTATTGTTCTATGTTTGTGGCTAGTGTTCTGTGTTTGTGGTTATTGTTCTATGTTTGTGGCTAGTTTTCTGTGTTTGTGGATATTGTTCTGTGTGTGTGGTTATAGTTCTATGTTTGTGGCAAGTGTTCTGTGTTTGTGGCTATTGTTCTGTGTATGTGGTTATTGTTCTATGTTTGTGGCTAGTGTTCTGTGTTTGTGGTTATTGTTCTATGTTTGTGGCTAGTGTTCTGTGTTTGTGGTTATTGTTCTATGTTTGTGGCTAGTGTTCTGTGTTTGTGGATATTGTTCTATGTTTGTGGCTAGTGTTCTGTATTTGTGGTTATTGTTCTATGTTTGTGGTTATTGTTCTATGTTTGTGGCTAGTGTTCTGTGTTTGTGGTTATTGTTCTATGTTTGTGGCTAGTGTATTGTGTTTGTGGATATTGTTCTATGTTTGTGGCTAGTGTTCTGTGTTTGTGGTTATTGTTCTATGTTTGTGGCTAGTGTTCTGTGTTTGTGGTTATTGTTCTATGTTTGTGGCTAGTGTTCTGTGTTTGTGGTTATTGTTCTATGTTTGTGGTTATTGTTCTGTATTTGTGGTTATTGTTCTATGTTTGTGGTTATTGTTCTGTATTTGTGGTTATTGTTCTATGTTTGTGGTCATTGTTCTATGTTTGTGGTTATTGTTCTATGTTTGTGGCTAGTGTTCTGTGTTTGTGGTTATTATTCTGTTTGTGTGGCTATTGTTCTGTGTTTGTGGTTATTGTTGTGTTTGTGGCTATTGTTCTATGTTTGTGGCTATTGTTCTATGTTTGTGGTTATTGTTCTGTGTTTGTGGCTATTGTTCTGTGTGTGTGGTTGTTCTATGTTTGTGGCTAGTGTTCTGTGTTTGTGGTTATTGTTCTATGTTTGGGGTTATTGTTCTGTGTTTGTGTCTAGTGTTCTGTGTTTGTGGCTAGTGTTCTGTTTGTGGTTATTGTTCTATGTTTGTGGCTAGTGTTCTGTGTTTGTGGTTATTGTTGTATGTTTGTGGCTATTGTTCTGTGTTTGTGGATATTGTTCTGTGTGTGTGGTTATTGTTCTATGTTTGTGGCTAGTGTTCTGTGTTTGTGGCTAGTGTTCTGAGTTTGTGGCTAGTGTTCTGTGTTTGTGGTTATTGTTCTATGTTTGTGGCTAGTGTTCTGTGTTTGTGGTTATTGTTCTATGTTTGTGGCTAGTATTCTGTGTTTGTGGCTATTGTTCTGTGTGTGTGGTTATTGTTCTATGTTTGTGGCTAGTGTTCTGTGTTTGTGGTTATTGTTCTATGTTTGTGGCTAGTGTTCTGTGTTTGTGGTTATTGTTCTATGTTTGTGGCTATTGTTCTGTGTTTGTGCATATTGTTCTATGTTTGTGGCTAGTGTTCTGTATTTGTGGTTATTGTTCTGTTTGTGGTTATTGTTCTATGTTTGTGGCTAGTGTTCTGTGTTTGTGGTTATTGTTCTATGTTTGTGGCTAGTGTGTTGTGTTTGTGGATATTGTTCTATGTTTGTGGCTAGTGTTCTGTGTTTGTGGTTATTGTTCTATGTTTGTGGCTAGTGTTCTGTGTTTGTGGTTATTGTTCTATGTTTGTGGCTAGTGTTCTGTGTTTGTGGATATTGTTCTATGTTTGTGGCTATTGTTCTGTGTTTGTGGTTATTGTTCTGTGTTTGTGGCTAGTGTTTTGTGTTTGTGGATATTGTTCTATGTTTGTAGCTAGTGTTTGTAACTGTGTAATGCGTGTGTGCATGCTGAAATAAAATTAATTCATAGTCTAGTTGAAATTAGTTACAGAGTCCATTGGTGGATTCATAAAATAAATTCAGTTAGAGATACAAGAATTAAAATGTATGTTACAAATGCAATTTAAAAAAGCGCTTACTCAATCTGTGAATCGGACAAAAACAGCAAACACTTTTGCTAAGAACTACACATTTTCACTTTATTAAAATTTTTTCAAATAAACCGTCATGGACTGATACAGAGATTTGCACTTTGCTATGTTTACTCTCTTCAAGTGGAGCCGGAAGGACATCATCACGAGATCGTGATCACTTCCGATGTCTGCTTCCATGCAAGTGCATGTCTTGCCAATGTTGATGCTTGATCTGAAGCGTTTCTTGACCATGATGTAGTCAATCTGGTTGTGATGCTCCCCGCTAAGAATGTGCCATGTCCATCGTCTGGATATTTTGTGGAGACCAAGCGTGTTTGCCAGTATCAGATTGTTGTATCTGGCAAACTCCAAGAGTTTCTGACCTTAGTCATTTGTCTCGCTGTTGCAGTGGGGTCCACATGTGTCTCCCCAGTTGTGGTTTTATTTTTATTTTTAATATATCTTTGAACAGTTGAAGAATAATCAATAAATGGTTGAATATGTCCAAAATAGAATAGTTTACGAGGCTGTAGATTTAAGTAATGTTTAATCCTTGATAATTGATTAAAGTTCTCCTGAAAATATTTCTACTAATATTTACAATATGTTGCAGCCAAGACGTTAATTTCACGCCAAACAGTGTATTGCATTGTACTTCTTCAACTGTTTTGTTGCAAAGCTTTAAGGGAGGTAGTTTCATAAAAGAACTTTGCCTTTTCGGTCTAGTTGTAATTAACATGGATTTAGTTTTGTCTTGATTAAGCCTCATGCGATTAAATTCAGCCCATTCCTGTCGTTCATTTGCCCCTACTTGTAAAGAGGAGGCTAAATTTCGTATTTCTGTATCCTTGGAGTGTAATGTGGTGTCATCAGCAAAGAGTTCACAAGAAGTAGAAATATGAAGGGGAAGATCATTTATATAGACAGAAAATAATAAAGGCCCTAAGAACGATCCTTTAGGTACTCCAGTACCTCAAACTGATTTTTGGTTATTAATGAAAACGCACTGCTCTCTGTCAGAAATGAAAGATTTTAAAGATCAATAGATATAAAGCTAAAATACCATATAATTGCAATTTTTGTAATAGGAGGTCATGGTCATTTGAATCAAATGCTTTTGCGAAGTCAACGAATAATGCTCCGGAAAATGTGTGCTTATTAATATTATTAAGCCATTGTTCTACCATAGATGTAAGAGTTGTATGACAGGAATGCTTAGCTCTGAATCCAGATTGATTTTCATGTTACAGGTTGTTTTTTGTGAAATGGTCTAGAATATGATTTGTTAATGTGTTTTTCAAGCGATTTAGATATGATAAAAAGAATTGAAATGGGTCTATAATTTGATAAGTCAGACTTATCACCAGACTTAAAAATCGGAATAACTTTAGCTTGTTTAAACATGATAGGAAAACATGATTTGTTAATCCATAAATTGTATATATAGGTTAAAGTTTCAGTAATAAGCGGAGCAAACAAATTCAGTTGACAAAAAGGGAATCTAGGTTTTTAATGTTTTTGGATCGAGTCCGTGCGATGTAATGCGTGCGTGCACAGACTAGATCTCGGTTTATACTCTCATCGGAATGAGTAGGAGCGCAGTGCTTCAGTTGTTATCCTTCCCCACCCCTCCCCCCAACGCCGTTACTGTCGTTTGAACCCTTGCCTGTACATTTCTGACATTCGAGTACACGGCGTAAACAACTGAGCTAATTAACGGTACAGTCAGCATAGGGGGTAGAGCAATCTCCAACATTCGTTTTGCGGATGACATTGATGGAGAGGCTGGAGAGGAACAAGAACTTGAACAGCTGGTGCAGAGGCTTGACACCACCTCCAGAGCCTATGGAATGGAATTAAGTGCAGAGAAGACCAAACTGATGACCAACAACACCAATGGCATCAACATGGACATCAAAGTCCAATATGCCAATCCCTCAACGCAGTGCATAGCTTCAAATATTCAGGAGTCATTGTATCAGACAATGGGCCCCGACAGGAAGTCCTCTCCAGGATTGCACAAACAACTGCTGCCCTGGCAAGGTTGAAGCCCATTTGGAAAGACAGGACCATCAGTCTACATTCCAAGGTAAGGCTGCTGCGCTCCCTTGTCATCTCCATCTTCCTATACGCTTGCGAAACATGGAACCTCACAGCAGTTCTACAACGAAGAATACAAAGCATGGAAATGAGGTGCTACAAAATACTTCTGGGCATTTCCTATACGCAGCACATCACCAACTCCGACAGACCATCACACAACGTCACAAGCCATTGGACAACACAATGACCTGTTCACAGTGGCCACGTCACCAGATCATCAGGCCGTTCAAAGACCATCCTGCAAGGCCCAGTGCAAGGAGGTAGAAGAAGAGGGAGACCGAAAAAGAGGTGGGAGGACAACACTTGAGAATGGACTGGCTTGACACTGAGCGAAGCCATGAGGGTTGCTGAGGAAAGAGAAAGATGGTGTACGCTGCGCTGGTTTGACGATAATCTGTGGTGCCCCAACGACCTCAGAGTTACGGGATAGGATATGAACTGCACTCCCCACATGGAGCATAATGAGTGGTGTCAAGGTAATAACTATCATTGAAGAGCCTGAAGCGCTAATGATCAAAAAGAGGTAGATTGAAATACCGTGATGTATGCTCTCCTCGTTCACTAAATGCGTACCTTGCTAAGAAAGCTGGCAACTCGGAGTTACGGATCCGTAAACTAAGCTACAAAAATCGAGTGCATAAACAAGAGTCGATGACGTCGATTTGTTGCTAAACATCGCAGAACGCTGATAGGTAGGTTGTTGGTTTTGGGGTACCATCTTTTTGCAATCGATTATTTAACATACATGTGAGAATTTTGGATAGTTTATGTGGCATTGATTTAATGATCATTCGTAAAGAAACTTTATTAACTGCAATTATACTATCTGATCTGAAATGCAAGATTTAAGAAATTCAGTTTACTTTACTTTCACTTGCTACAATGAGTGATGACTGATGGAAAAAAAAAATAAAAAAAAGTATGGTAGATGAACTTTCAGGAATATTTTGGGGCAGTCATTAAGATAATTCAGTCATACTCATCCACTGCATTATACAGCCCACAGAAAATATATTCGTTAGTAATCCAAGTCAAAAGTTCTTAGAATAGGTCTGGTCAAAAACTATAAATTATATATATTTATTTTTATAGTACATGAATGAATATTGCATCGAACAGGACAAGATTGAAGGTGCTATATATATAGCAAGTATAATTTTGTTTTATTCAGTTTGCATTTGACTGGTGGGTGAGGGGTGTCATGACATTTTCGAATTTAATGAAGGTCGTTATGCTTTTGTTCATTAGGATCCTGTGGTAATCCTGGTACTAAAGGATAAAGTATACAATGTATTCCACAATTTAATTTCACATACAGGGTCCAGTGTGCTGCAGATATTGCACTTTGCACTGGTAATCACCGTTTAAATTTCCAACGCTCTGAGACCCAAGCAGAGGAAACGGAAGGTAATCGCTACAAATCTGGAACTACATAGACTGACCGACATTATTGTCAGTGCTGGGCTTGGTGACCAATGACCTAAAACGTGGAACCCAAGCTACCAGAATCTGACTGGCTATTTTTACCTGATTGTGGAAGGAGAGTCTTGAGACGAAAGTATCATGCTGCATAGCGGAGTGTTGCTTATGGCAGTGCCTATGGTGGCTTTGCTGGCTGCAGCGCTGTACATTTACCACAAGTCTCAGCCACAGTCCCATGGACCCGAGGGACCTACGATGAACAGGGAGCCTTGGGGAACTGGTAGGTTTCATATTCAAGGGTACTGACAGCACTCACTTTGGTCACCAAATGCGAGGAAACATTAGCTCAAACAACCTTGAACGTGAAGATCTTGACTCTTTTTTACAATTACGAATACACCTATGAATTTGAATACTTTATTATCTCAGCAGAGAAATTCCATCGTGGTACCAACATAGTACATACAATGATTTTAAAAATTCAGAATATAAACGCAGAGAAAGACTTCGTTTTGGAACAACATAATATATTATATATAATTTGATACTCATCCCTCCACCTTTTTAAAAATTTAGAATAATAATAATGATAATACTAATAGTAATAATAATAACAATAATAATTGAATTAATTTACAAATTCAGGCTTCTCTCTCGCAGGAAGTCAAGTCGAGTCAAGAAATTTTTATTCCACAAAAACAAGGGAACATTTTTGTGTCACAGTGCATAAGTGGCAAAAGATAATAATACAACAAGACAATATAACACCCCTCTCCTCAGTACAATAGCAAGCTAAATACAACCTCTCTTTCTCCTGAACATATATACACAAACATATTCATTTTGGCTGAATCACCGTCTCAGTGCGCATAGAGCATGAACACACTACGTACATGGATTTTTGGCACCTTACAAGATCACATCATCATCATCATAGAGTATTCCAATGTCAATAAACTCTGTTAGTGAAGAACATTTTTCTCAAATTAATGTTACAACAATATTACGCTGTTTAAAAGTCTTACCTTCTGAATCTCTGATTTTACCAAAGTGCAGTGTTAAGAATAACTCGGGTCCAGGTCATCAATTTTATAAAAAATCTAGGTTGTTTGAATTCTGACACCTGCATCTAGGTTTGTTTCAACGTTGACATAGGCATCTACTTTTGTTTCCAGGGATACAAAGCAGATCAACTTCAGCACGGCGTCGCCGCAACCGACTGGGGAACAACGGCAATGAAGGACAGTCTTCGCCAGAGTCCCCAGATTCTGGCTTCGCTGAGGAGGATCACTGTGAAATCTGTTTTGAGGACATGAGTACCTTGACCAAGGTGCAGTTGTACCCATGCAAGCACAGCGACATATGTCAGACCTGCGTCAACAAACTGTTGATCTCCAACCAACGACAGTGTCCCTTCTGCCGTGCTAGGATTGATGGATTTGTTGAAGCTGAATCCGGTACTCTCTATGGATGAATTATGCAGTACTATTAACGAACCAAAGACAGTGGACAGGAGAAAATTACTGGTTAGTCGGATGCTTTACAGTTTCCCAACCGGTACAGTTTGATAGAATCTTTTTAACTCACAAAACATTCCCCCCCCCCCCCCCCCCCCCCCCCTCTTTGCCTCCTTCGCATATTTATATTTGTTATTCTGGCATTGCTGAGAATAAATAGAAGTTCTTTTGTGGCATTCTTTATAACTACATTAACCACATTTGTGAGAATAGATCATTACTTCACTCGTGTTAAAAATACCATTTTTTAGGGACCCCTTTGCTAAATACAGTTTTGACCAACTTTTGAGATTCCCTTGCTAAATCAGTCAAAGGTTTGAATTGATTTTGAGACTGCTGTGATGCTAAAATATTTATCAACTGTGCTGTCAAATGCTGAGCAAAACTTGGGCAGGTTTGAAAGTAAACTGCCAGATACTGTTTTGTGATCGACCCTGAAATTTCATTTATCTCGAACCAGTCAATTTTTTAAGCGATAATGCATAATTTATCTGTGATGGTCATTGATGTCATCCATGTGTCCTTCTTTGTTTACAACGTCCAAGCTAAATTTTGGAAGTGTACGTCAAGACCAAGTCCAACCAGACAGTTCGTGCATTGCCAGTGGCCGCTCCTAACCTTCTTCCCCCCCTCCTTCCACCTCTCTCTCCTCCCCTACCCCCCACTCTGGCACCCCTAACAACCCATTCCCTTCCGGTGTGAAAGCACAATCTATCTATAGTATGTTTTAGTATCAAGTATTGTACAACTCCAATCCACTCCAACCTACTTGTGATACATCTTTCCACCCACTTTAAATGCGTATCCCTATTTTGTTATTTCCAGTCTTCATCATTTTTTTTTAAATTTTTTTTTAAATTTATTTTTTATTTTCTATGCAATATACTCCAATATCTTGATCAGAAACTTCAACATTTTTGCAGCGCTTTTTAAAATTTGTGTGCATGAAACTAGTCTTTGCTTGGTTTCTAGGTGAGCATAACAACTATTATAAACACTATGTATAGCTTGTTTGCATGCATGTTGAGCGGCACACTTTTGTTCTTTGAAGTACTCATAAATAAATACTGCATTTTTGAAACAGTGCCTTATAAAGAGACTTAGAGGTCCAAGTTCGTTTTTTTTTGTTTAACTGAATAAACTCAAGTATTGTGACTTGTGTAGATGTGTGTGTTATGGACATGCGCAATGAGTATCTGAAGTCTTGTGGGTGAAATTGTGAAGTTTTTAAATTGTGGAGTTTGTCTTCGAACAGTCGGAGTATCCACAGTATCATGAAGAAGAAGAAGAAAAACCAATTGTGAATCTGACTCTGCATGCCTGTGTATATACAGTATATTAAGGTTGTGTCAGCATGTGCATGTTTACCGTGAGCTTACTGTTTGGTGACATATTGTCCTAAATGTTTCTATAATATATAATGTTGCTGTCTAGGAAAATCCATAGACTTTGATTTTGAATTTTTTGTGTGGATACTTTATTGTCCATTTTTATCAGGAAATTCTGGGCCCCCTCCCCTGGGGAAGGCGTAGTCGCAGCCTGTGGCGCGCCCAAGCGCAATCTACCTAATATTAGATGTGTTTTTGAAATTTTGCTGGGGGAGCAAACCGGAGTACCTGGAGATAACCCCCTAGACATTGCCCGAGTCAAAAGTAATAATATTCGAACAAAAATAAAATACAGATGCTAGATCGATACCCAACCTGTCAGGCGCCATTAGTTTTTGGCCTGTGGACAAGGCAAGCCAGTCCTATCTTAGACCACTTAACCACAACGCTCGCTTTTTTTTTTTTTTTTTTTTTTCACCCTGCAACGTACATTTCTCCATCCATTGTTAGTCGCTCAATGTGAGATGAGGAAAAGTAAAAAAATAACAGGAAAGATAAAGTCACTGTCAGGTTGGGAGCAAGGGGATGCAGATGGACAGCAGAGTTGAGAGAGGTGCTTGGTTCACACAATAAAGTCACTTCCATGTAAACAAGCCAGTCATCAGTCTTCAGACAGGTCTATATCCGTGGGATTCAGTAGGATTATTTAAATGTAACCATTGTCATTCAATCTTGTTGGCGTTGTGCTAGTAATGCCCTGTAACTATAGTTGATTTGGTCATTTCAATATGTTTGTATGAACCCATATTTATTTTTGTATTTTATTTTAACCCTTACCCTGGTATGGTTACCCAACGTTCATTAAGGAAAGGAAAGGTCCTCTGTTTAATTATTTGAAAACATTGTACAGGGTGTTCCAAAAGTCTTGGGCACATTTGAAGTCCCCATGTCTCAATTATTATGACTGGTAGAAAGATAAAAGTTGTGCCATTTTAAAACTAATTACATTAAGTTTTTTGTAAAGCTGTTGATTTTTTTAATTTCTTTTGAGACCCATTAATTAATGGCGTTCACTCAACCAGAAAATGCTGGGACGCGTTTGGCAAGAATTTGACAATCGGCTTGATGTGTGTCGTGTGACCAATGGTGCTCACATTGAACATATTTGAACATTCCATGTAAAAATTGAGATTACAAGCTTTCTGAATTTACCAGATGCGTTTTTATATCTGTAATAGAGTGACTTATGTTTACAATGGCGCCCAACGTTGATGTCCACCTACAGAAGACCTTGGCAAGTTCTGGCAGCGACTGACTCATCGCATCGAGACGACGCTTATCAGCAGGGGGAAGACAGTCGCACCGCTCACCGTCCTTATGCCAACGCCGGCCAAGAAACAACGTGGAAGGAAGCCCAAGCATCAGCAGATCCAGTGGACTTGGGGCGAGGAACAGAACCAGGCGTTCGAGCGACTGAAGATGGCTTTGTCCACACCGCCGATCCTTGGTTACGCCGACTACACGAAGCTCTTTGAGCTACATACCGACGCCTCGCGGACGGCACTTGGGGCTGTGTTATACCAGGAAAGCGGAGGACTCAAGCGCGTGATAGCCTACGCCAGCAGAGCTTTGGGGAAGGCCGAACGCAACTACCCGGCACACAAGCTTGAATTTCTCGCGCTGAAGTGGGCCGTTACTGATAAGTTCAAGGACTATTTGTACGGGTCGAAGTTTACCGTCTTTACCGACAACAACCCGTTGACGTATGTCCTTTCCACGGCGAAGCTTGATGCCACGGGACATCGATGGCTGGCAGCGTTGGCGGCATTTGACTTCTCGATCAAGTACAAACCCGGACACCAGAACACAGATGCCGACATCCTTTCTCGGCTTCCGCACAGCCCTGAGGTGCCAAACGAAGAAGAGATTGCGGCTGAGTCGGTGCACACCATCTGTGGAGCGACGACCTGTCCGGCGATCGAGACCCTGAGCTTGTCTGCTGCTGCCGTCGACGTCCTAGCCGATCCCGACGAGAGAGACATCGCCGATTTCTCTGTCATTGACTGGAGGAGAGCACAGAACAGCGATCCCGTCCTAGGCATGTGGATGACCTTCGTACGCAACAAGAGACGTCCACGCAGCCACGACTTTCCAAGTACCCCAGAACACTTCGCCATGTGCAAGAATTTTGACAGTTTCCGCTTTCAGCGAGGTGTTCTCTACAAGGAAGTTACCGAAGACGGCGAGAAAATGACGCAGCTTGTACTCCCTTCGGCCTTTGTCAAGCGCGCCCTTCAAGGTCTCCATGACGACGTGGGACATCCTGGTCGAGACAGAACCATGGCGCTGGTCAGAGAACGCTTCTGGTGGCCTGGTATGGCGAAGCAAGTGGAGACCTGGTGCAAGCAGTGCCATCGTTGCTTGAGAAGGAAGTCTGCCACGAACACAGCGCCGCTTGTCAGCATCACCACCACGCAGCCGTTGGAGTTGGTCTGCATGGATTACCTGACAGTGGAAACTTCGTCCGGCGGATACCAGCACATGCTTGTGATCACCGACCACTTCACACGCTACGCACAAGCGATCCCTACCAGGAACCAGACAGCCCGAGCTACAGCTGAAGCTCTCTTCAAGAACTTCGTTGTCCACTACGGATTTCCGAAGAGGCTTCACTCGGACCAAGGAGCGAACTTTGAAAGCAAAGTTATCCAGGAGCTTTGCAGTGTCGCCAGCATAGAGAAGTCCCGCACCACTCCCTACCATCCCATGGGCAACGGAATGACAGAACGGTTCAACCGCACGCTGTTGTCCATGCTTGGGACCCTGGAACCGGAGAGGAAGACTCACTGGCACAAGCACGTGGCATCGCTTGTCCATGCGTACAACTGCACCAGGCATGACAGCACCGGCTTTTCCCCGTACTACCTGATGTTCGGACGCCAGCCACGACTGCCAGTTGATCTCGTATTTGGCCTGAATCGAACACCCGATTCCGGGGACCAGACTGTTTATGCCCAGGACCTGAAGAAAAGATTGCAAGCGGCGTACAGAATCGCCACGAAAGCAGCCGACGATGCACGCCAAAGACAGAAGACTTCCTACGACCTGAGAACTAGAGGTGCAGTTCTTCAGGACGGTGACCGAGTGCTTGTCCGCATCCTGGCCTTTGACGGCAAACACAAGCTCGCCGATCGTTGGCAAGAAGAGGTCTACATCGTCGAGAAGCAACCCAACCCAGACATCCCTGTGTATGTTGTGGCACAGGAGAGTGACAGGAAGACCAGAAAGACCCTCCACCGGAACCATCTTCTGCCCATTGGAAGTGTTCCTACAGAGAGTCGAGACCTGCCTGTCGACACCGTAGCAGAGCCAGAACAACAGAGAAGACCACCACCTGTACCCCCCGAGGAAGAGAAGAAACAGTTGGAGGAAGTTGTACGAACTCCCTCCCGAGAAGACCCAGTTCCAGCGGCAAACTGCAGTGACGATGAAGAAGAAGTGCTGCAGATTGGCATCATCGACGAGACCGCTGCTGGACCCAGAGTTGAGGAGAAAACGGTGACACTCACCGTGGAAGTTGAAGGGGCCCAGCAGTCGGAGGAAGACGCAGACTTGCAGACACAGGATGACGATCCAGCGGTGTCTGTGGCTGCCAGTGACATGGAACCCGATGGTGACGACCGTCAACCCTTGGACAGTGATGGGGAAGGGAACCATGACACTGAAGAAGAACGTGAAGTCGTTCAAGAACAACAAGAACGACAGGAGCCAAGAAGATCTGGCCGAGACCGACGTCAGCCCGATCGGCTGATGTATGGGCAGTTTGCCATGACCGACCAAACCCGACTTCTTAGAACAGAGACTTGCTTTGTTGGCACAACTTGTCACTAGTGGAACTATGTCGATGAATCCTAACAGTTTATTGGCAAAAGCTGTGGAATCCGTTATTCCTCGCTAAGCTTTTGTACATAACACCAGACATTGTCATTTGAATTTTGTAAACATTTTTTTTGCATAAAATATGTCATTTTTCTCTCCTAAAATATTTCTGAATTAAATGTTGAGGACAACATTTTTGCAAGGAGGGGTGTATGTAATAGAGTGACTGTTTATGATAAATTTTGTTGTGCAATTCTTATCAAACATACTGTATTAAAGATTGATGTATACGTACCTTTTTATATTACATTTCTTTATCCCTATTTTATCAGACATGGTTATAATTACTTTTTCTGTATAATTGTATTTGTGATTCGTTTTCATTATCAAATACGGAAAATACGTGGTTTAAAATATTATTCTTAGTTTTGATTGGCTGAACTAGTCGGACCAGGAAAAATCACATTGACTGATTTCATTTATAATAATATAATAAGTTTTCTGTATTTTTCATAATTGTAAAGCAGAGATTATTTTTCATGAACATAATTCTGATTTTGGAAATATTATCATAGAGGAAGTTGTCAGTCTTTTCGTAGCCTTAGTGCTCGCAGCATCTCAGTCAGTCAGCCAGTCAGTTTTGTCAGCCTGTGTGTATTATAGGGTGTGATAGTTTTGAAGTTATCTATAGTTACTTTTTCAAGTTCAAGTTTGTGTTATATTCTTTGGACCTGTTTCACACTGAATCGGGTCGACTCTTTCACTATCTGGACTCTTTCACTAAGCAATAAATTCCTTGCCTGAACTTACACCAAACGCCTGGTCTTCGTGGACATATGAAACCCACTTGTGTGTGTGTGAATGACATTTCCTTTCTACCACCACACCCACACACCCAGTTTACAATGGGTGAAGTCTGGGCTCCCAGTGTGTGTTTCATAGGATGTGATAGTTTTGAAGTTAGTTGTTACTTTTTCAAGTTCAAGTTTGTGTTATATTCTTTGGACCTGTTTCACACTGAATCGGTACGTTGAATATTTTCTTGTTTTTGAATATTGCATTGATTGTGAACTTTGCATTTATTTTCTGGTTTTATATTTATATCACGTTTGTAAATATATTTCTATATCTTTTGGTGAACTCGACTTGCTTCGAAATACATTTTCGGAAATATGTAGTGATTTGAAGAAAAGGATTTTCATAAGTCATCATTATTCTAAAATATAATGTATTATTCTTTTTGTTTAAGATTTATCATGTTTGATATATTATCGATAATTTATTATTGATGATGATGATTATGATGATGATGATGATGATGATGTATTTTCATCATGTAGTAAAACGTCGAGTTTATTTATTAAGCCATTATTTATTATAACCTTCAACAGTTTAACCCATTTAATTTTCTTTTTGGTACATTTTGCATATAACTTATAATTGTGAACTCTAATTTTGAGTCACCGGAAATGACCCCGGAAGTGACCTACCGGATGTTTTGATTATTACATCATATAAACATCATGTGTGTTTATAGTTCTCATATATTGTTTACAATTGATTATGTTGTTTAATATTTTGTTTACTACTTTTATAAACATTTAAAGATTATAGATACCTATATTTATGAGGCCCATTATTTGTTTTCAGGGTCGACTTTTTCACTATCTGGACTCTTTCACTAAGCAATAAATTCCTTGCCGAACTTACACCAAACGCCTGGTCTTCGTGGACATATGAAACCCACTTGTGTGTGTGTGAACGACATTTCCTTTCTACCACCACACCCACACACCCAGTTTACATATCCTTAATAGTTTCGGAAATATTCAATGTCAAAATGTGCCCAAGACTTTTGGAACACCCTGTATAATGGTCTTCAACAAGTTACAATCCATGTTGAGGTTGGTCTTCGTGGAATGTGCTGATGAAAAGGCAGCCATTTGTTTCAGGGTAAAAGTAAAATAACTGCTATAAGCAGAACCAAATGAATTGTATAGCTCAACTGTTATTCTGACAACCAGCTGAAGGTGGACAAAATGATGTGTGTGGACAAAATAATGTGTGTGGACAAAATGACGTGGCACTATTTTGTCGTTCTTATAAGCTCAAAAGCGCTTTTCCAGCTCAAGAGCTGCTCAAGGCGCTGGTTGACAAGGATATAACTCAAAGAGGCCCGAGGCGCCCACTTGCAACCTTTGGTGCATAGTCCGACGCCCAGACAACATTGTTAAACCCAGTTAGATATGTACATGTGTAGAAAATGCACAATATGTGATAAATATATTTTTTTTCTTGAACTGTTAACATGCCATGCTAGGCTAAGAATGTTGATGTGACGCTCTTTGGGTATTTTCTGGATTAGAGACTAAGGCCAATTTTTTAATATTTTTTAACAGAGAATAGGTCATGGCCAGCCTTTGAGGCATAGCACAAGCACCGTAAACTGGCAGTATCCCATTATGTAAAAAAACCCTTTACCATTTAGAAGCCACTTTTCTTATAGGTAGATACCTTTCACCATTGAGAAGCTGCTTTTGTTTGGGCACTGCTGTCGGCGCGGCGATGGAATTAAAGTTTGCGACAAATTTCTGGTAATATCCACATAAACCTAGAAATGATTGCACATCATTTTGTTTGTCAGGCGCAGTGCATTGTTCATTTTCGCGACGTTCTTGTCTTCATGAAGAAGACTGCCGTGTCTGAGCATGTGACCGAGAAATTCTATCTCTTCGAATCCTAACAGGCACTTTGTTGGGCGGGCGGCGAGTCCAGTTTCGGTAAGGCGCTGTAGAAGCGTAGAGAGAAGTTGTAAGTGGTCCTCCCAGGTGTGCGTTGCGATTAAGATACGGTCCATAAAGTGATGGAGTTCTTTATGTTGGAAGTTTGCATTTTATAATTTCTTTGGAAGAATTTTGACTGCGATTAATTGAATTCAGGTCCCTACCCCTTATGCCTTGGGTTGGTTATCCCCGTCTGCCATAGCGCCAATGGTGGCTGTAGACGTTAAACCTCAATGTTTATTCATAAACTTTACGGATTTGAATGCGAGTGAGATTGAAAGAGGACTAGGTCGAGGCAGACAATTACATTTATAAAAGTTTTTTCATCATTGTGATATTTTAAAAAAATTGTTTTGGCTGAAGTTAGGGCTGAGTGACGTGAATATTTTGTGATAGATGTTTTCTAAATTTAATTGTAATAAAGTTTCATTTTGGTAGCTGTAATAATTGAGCCCTGTGGGTTCGGTTCGGGCACTGAATAGAATAGACCCAACATTTCGAGGCGTGTTGTAAGAGGCGACTAACAGGGGTGATGTCAGCACGGCATCACTGGGCGAAAGTCTTCTACACACAAGTCACCAGCCATGACGGAGGAACCTCATGTTACTACAGGACCAGGTTTAACGACCACGTGCTCGGGGCCAAGGCAAGCCACACTGTATTCGTGGATATCAGCTGTGGCTAACAGCCTGGAGGGGCCCTGCCAGGTCTTTCTTGCCCAAGACACACTGCATTATGAATAGAACCATTCACTCCATACCGGATCGGTCGTTGCCCGGGTCACCATGACCGCGCCTTCCGTTGGCCACCAGGACGGAGGTGATATGTGTGCTACTGATGGACAACTCAGCAAGATCCGCACCAGAATCAACATCGTCATAGGAACCTGGAATGTCAGGACCATAACTGCGGATTGAAAATTAGAAGAACTGGCCCACGAGCTGGACCACTATCGATGGAACATTTTTAGGTATCAGCGAACTGCGCTGGAAAGGTCTAGGTGAAACAACGACCCACAAAGGCCACAAGCTTTATTTCAGTGGTAGAGATGACAGGCACCCACACGGCGTTTGATTCTTGATCCACAAGAACATTCTAGCCACTGTCATGGGTTGCGCCCAGTCTCCAGTAGACTCATTACCATCCGTCTGAGAGCATCCCCTTTGAACATCACCATCATCCAGGCCTATGCCCCAACATCAGACTATGACGACAGCGAAGTGGAGGATTTCTATGATCTACAGGCTGTCCTTGACCAAGTGCCAAAGAAGGACATAGTCATAGTGGAAGGCGACTGGAATGCCAAGGTTGGCCAAGATGCACACCACAACTGGGGAGACACATGTGGACCCCACGGCAACAACGAGACAAATGACAGGCGAGGAGTCTGACACTCTTGGAGTTTGCCAGATACAACAATCTGATACTGGCAAACACGCATGGTCTCCACAAAAAATCCAGACGATGGACATGGCACAGTCCCAGCGGGGAGCATAACAACCAGATCGACTACATCATCTCTTCAGATCAAGCATCAACATTGGCAGGACACGCACTTTTCCAGGAGCAGACATTGGAAGTGACCACGATCTCGTGATGATGCCTTTCTGGCTTCACTTGAAGAGAGTAAACACAGCAAAGTGCACTAGACTGAAGTTCGACCTGGACAAACTGCAAGACCCGAAAGTGGCAGAAATATTTCAGGCCACAATTTGAGGGAAATTTGCACCAGTGCTCATTTTGGGAGCTGGTGAAGTAGATGTCAACACCATGACCACCATCTTCAACTCAGCTGTGACAGATGCCACCACTGAGATCCTTGGCAAGCACCGGCCAAAGAAGAAGCCGTGGAACACATCCAAACATTTGGATCTGTGTTATAAACGAAGAGAGATGAAAAAGAAAAAGAACACCTCAAAAGGAGCTGATGCCTACCCAAAAATCAACAATGGCATCCGAAAAGACATGCGCACAGCAAAGGAGAACTAGATAGAAGATCAATGCCAGGAAATAGAGAACAGTCTGAACAAGAACAACAGCAAGAAGGCCTATCAGACTGTGAAGCGGCTGACAAGTGTTAAACAACCCAAGGTCTCCACGATCCAAAGTAAGTCTGGCATATGCCTTACAGAAGAACAAGAAGTCTTGGACAGATGGACAGAGTACTGCTGTGACCTTTACAACCACACACCAAACGAAGACCCATCAGTTCTAACATGTCCCGAGAACAGAGAAGAAGAAATCCTCCCAATTCTCCGAGAAGAAGTTGAGGCAGCAGTGCAATCGCTGAAGAAAGGGAAGTCAGCGTGAGTGCACAACATACAAACGGAATTGCTTCAAGCAGGAGGAGAAGCGATGATTGACGCACTACTCACCATTATCTGTAACAAGATCTGGCAGAGTGGGGAGTGGCCTACACTATGGACCCAGTCGCTTGTCATCACTCTTCCAAAAAAAGATAACTTTCAGGAGTGTGAAAATAACGGCACATTCAGCCTCATCAGCCATCCCAGCAAGGTCCTTCTGAAAATAATACTCAGCAGGCTGAAACCCCAAGCTGAACATATAGCTGAAGAACAAGCAGGATTCAGGGCAGGGCGAAGTTCCAGTGAACAGATTTTGAACATCAGAATAATCTGCGATAAATACCTACAGCACTAACAACATCTATATCATGTGTTCATAGACTCCAAGAAGGCGTTTGTCCGAGTCTGGCATGCAGCTCTGTGGGCAACCTGATTTATTGATTGATTTATTATTGCTTTAGGTCCAGCGGACTCTTCCGAGCCAAATCAGGACCGGACAACCCCCGATCCGCATAAAAGATCTGCCGAAACAACCCTAGTGGGAAAATTGAATGCCCTCCACCGGCCAGTCACTTTACAATAAAGACATCCCACGCGGGGGACGGCTGAGGGTTGACCTCAACTACGCGAACACCCCGGTTACAAAAACAAAATAGAATACAAACATCATTATAAATCAGCAATAAAACACATACATATAAAATGCCTATAGTGCTAAATAGTACAATCATAGGAAGCCCTAGTGACCACCCGGCAGAAAGCGTCCAACACTCCCAAGCTGATCCAACAGACCCCATACACAAACAGGGAGTTTTGTCCAGGAAGAGTTTTCAAGAAAAAAGGTAGGTCATTGATCTAGCGAAGAAGAAGATAGTATAGCAGAGTGAAGGACAGAGCAGGAATAGGAAAGAGTAAATGAGGAAGACAGCGACAGTGGGAATTTAAAGCACTAAATTTCCATAAAGTGGGGATACTATTTATACTGAAAACCCCCGGCACTCCAACGGGGGTACTGTTGCCGCAGTGAATCTGTCTTGCCTATAAAGGCAAGACAGGTTTTCAACTGTGGCTTTCACTTTTCCCTTTATAGGTTTGAACAATCTACAGTGGCAAGATTGCTCATGAGAGTGTACAACATCAGCCCTAAAATTCTTGAAGTCATCAAAAGCCTGTATGACCTGCTCACAGTGGTGAAGAAACGGAAACTCCGATGGTATGACCACGTCACCAGATCATCGGGCCTTGCAAAGACCATCCTGCAAGGCACAATGCAAGGAGGTAGAAGAAGAGGGAAACCGAAAAAGAGGTGGGAGGACAACATTCGAGAATGGACCGGTTTGACACTGAGCGCAGCCATTAGGGTTGCTGAGGACAGAGAAAGATGGAGTACGCTGGTTAAACGATCATCTTTGGTGCCCCTACGACCTCCGAGTTACGGGATAGGATAGGATAGGATAGGAGTAATAATTGTGAATTTTAATATTAATGCTTCTAAACGTCTGCTTCGACACATGTGTGAGAATTTATTATTTGGATACTTTATTTTGTGTGTGAAGGTTGGTAATATTAATTTTGTTGGAAGTTTGCATTGTATCATTTCTTTGGAAGAATTATGACTATCAGTAATTGATAGAATAAATATTAGTTATTCAGACTTTAAATTCTGATGCAATAATATTTGTTTAAACTGCTTTATATATTCAATATTGCCAATGAAAGAACCCGTCATAAACTAAGTTAAAAATTCAAAGAAGGTGTTATGTGAATTAATTGTTTTCTATAGCTGAGTTATTCAGTTTCCATTGTTTGGTGTTGTCCAGTGTCTTGAGGTTTGTAATTTATTCTGTTCTTAATCTATTTTCCTTGTCGGTGCGTTTGGGACCGAATGCAGCTTCCGAACCTACAAGTCGGATAGCGGTGCTCGTGATCTTGCGCATTACAAAGCTGTAATAAAACCAGTTCATAATAAATTTGGTTACATTTAATGAAATAATTTAATGGTCATGAGAACATCTTCTTGACAACTGGCGAGTATGCCAAGACCGTTTCCTATCCTTTTTTTTTCTTTTTTCTTTTGTTTTTTTTTTAAATGAAAAGTAAACTTCCCCTTTTGAGGGTCCGTTTTTGTTTTTTTGACCGTGGAAAGTGTGATGTCACAGGCAGCATGTTATATAATATTATTTTTTTGCGCCTGTGCCATTAGTGATTCTTTGGTGATAGTTTATGATAGGAGTTGATAGGGGGATGAAATATCAGGTATTGCTCAGTAGTAACCTGGTACCTATAGCTTTATTTATAATTAGGTATACGGTCTCATGTGATCGATAACGTATATTACGTGGAACTGCCGATAGTTGGGGGGCGTATATATTGACGGGTAAAGCTCATAAACGTATGGATTAGAATGCGAGTGAGATTAAAGAGGACTAGGTCGAGGCAGATCAGTTACACTTATAGACGTTTTTCATCATTGTGATATTTTTCTAAATCGTTTTGGCTGAAGTTAGGGCAGAGTGACGTGAATATTTTGTGATAGGTGTTTTCTAAATTTAATTGTAATAGAGTTTCATTTTGGTAGCTAGAGAAATAATTGTGAATTTTAATATTAATGCTTCGAAACGTCTGTTTCGACACGTGTGTGAGAATTTATTATTTGGATACTTTATTTTGTGTGTGAAGGTTGGTAATATTACTTTTGTTGGAAGTTGGCATTTTATAATTTCTTTGGAAGAATTATGACTATCAGTAATTGATAGAATAAATATTAGTTATTCAGACTTTAAATTTTGATGCAATAATATTTGTTTAAACTGCTTTATATGTTCTATATTGCGAATCAAAGAATCCATCGTAAACTAAGTTAAAAACTCAAAGAAGGTGTTGTGTGAATTAATTGTTTTCTATAGCTTACTTATTCACTGTTTCCATTGTTTGGTGTTGTCCAGTATGTTGAAGTTTCTAATTTATTCTGTTCTTAATCTATTTTCCTTGTCGGTGCGCTTGGGACCGGATGCGGCTTCCGAACCTATAAGTCGGATAGTGGTGCTCGTGATCTTGCGCATTACAAAGCTGTAATAAAACCAATTCACAATAAATTTGGTTACATTTCATGAAATAATGTAATGGTCATGGGAACATCTTCTTGACACATTTAACTGATGGGTGAGGGGTGCCATGACATTTTCGAATTTAATGACGGTCGTTAGTCTTTTCTTCATTACGATCCTGTGGTAATGCCGGTAAAGGATGAAGCATACAATTTATTCCACAATTTAATTTCACATTCAGGGTCCAGTGTGCTGCAGATATTGCACTGGTAATCACCGTTTAAATTTCCAACGCTCTGAGACCCAGGCAGAGGAAACGGAAGGTAATCGCTACAAATCTGGCACTACGTAGACCGACCGATCCTATTGGCAGTGCTGGACTGGTGACCAATGACCTAAAACGTTGTGCAAACCAAGCTACAAGAATCTGACTGGCTATTTTTACCTGATTGTGGAAGGAGAGTCTTGAGACGAAAGTACCATGCTGCATAGCGGAGTGTTGCTTATTGCAGTGCCTATGATGGCCTTGCTGGTCGCAGCGCTGTACATTTACCACAAGTCTCAGCCACAGTCCCATGGACCCAAGGGACCCAAGTTGAACAGGGAAATTGGTAGGTTTTTAATTCTTACTCAGTGGTACTGTAAACACTCACTTTGGTCGCCACATGCGAAGAAAACATTAGCTCAAACAACTTTGAATGTGAAGATCTTGACTTTTAAAAAAATGTATGAATATGAATAATTTGTTATGTCTGCAGAAAACTTCTATCGTCCTGCCAACATAGTACATACAGTGATTTAACAAATTCAAAATACAAACGCATAGAAAGACTTTCTTTTGGAACAACATATATAATTTTTCTACTCATCCCTCCACCTTTTTTACAATTAATAATAATAAGAATAATAATTGAATTCATTTAAAAATTCACGCTTCTCTCTCGCAAGCTGAGGAAATGTCTCTGCAGCTTCCTTCTTGGCCTCCCGAAACTGTCTACGGTTGTAGTCGGCGTCCTTCCTGAATCGTTTCAACAGCGCGTTCCTAGTCAAAGTCCCGCGCTTGTTCAGGCGTCAGTCGAAGGTAGGTATCCCGGGCTACCCCTTGTAACAAAGGCGCTAGCCTAACCGCCCCTACCTCCCTTCTCCAACCCTGAATCTCGGCTACTCTCTCAAACATCTGCAAGTACGCTTCTACGTCTTCTCTCTCCTCCAAGGGTTTCAGCTTAACGGAATAGTTTGCCCCTCTCTCTCGAGCCCTATTCTCTCTTTCTCTCTGATCAGCTCTGTCTTCCTCTCTAGCTCTTCGTTCTTCGTCCAGCCTCATCTCTAGCATCCTTCTTTCGTCTTCCTTAGCTGCTCTCTCATCTCTCTTCTCTTCTTATAATCTACGTTCCAACCGACGCCGGTCTTCCCTCTCAGCTTCTAATCTAGCCTCTAGGCGTCTACGATCTTCTTCTCCCTCTTCTCTTCTTCCTTCTCTCTCTGCTCTTCTTCACTCCTCTCTTCTTCCCGTTCTCTTCTCAACTCACTCACGACGTAGTGCGCCAACGCCCCATCTCTAAAGCCTAGACTTTCCCCAATCTGCCTAAATCTCTCGCTATCGCTGAGCTCGACCTCAACCTTGCCCCGTGCACTGGGTGATTTAGCATACATTTTAGGCATAGTCAATTGGTTACTCACTGCGGAAGCCTCCTCAAGTAACCCCGTCACCGAGCCCTCATAGTCCGATTGCTGGTCGTCCAGTTCCGTCTCAGTTCGGGCTCTGACCTCGCGACGCTTGGCGGCTCGGGCAACTCGCGTGGCCAGGGTGAGAGAGAAAATGAAAACAGATTAGTATACACACAACAAATAACACTTAACTGATACAAACACTTAACGGAACGAATACGCAACACAACAGTCACAGGAGCCGAGGAATCGTTCACCGTCGTACCCCTAAAGGCGAGCAAGTGAACCCTGCAACCCAATTCCCCGTTAATGCTTACACTCCAAGTGTGATCTCTAGTGCAACACCCCCCACACTCCCGCCAACCGCCCGCTGCATACCCTTTCAACACTTAACAACACAAGCACACAACATACACATCTGGCACTACCCTAACAAAATAAAATGAGTCTATCCTACTTCTGACACCAAATATGTCGCGTCACCCGAGCAGGATCTGCGACGTTCAGCCCAAACAACGAGTGGTAGGAATAGAAACTCAAACAAAAAAACTAACACAAAATGCCAGATGAACAATCACACACTTTTATTCAACAATGCCACACACACACACAGGATATGGGATACTAAACCACCCTCAACCCCTATCAAGACCCCCAACCCAGTATTCAACGTAATACCGCGGTTAAATACTCAAGTGAAGAAAGTAATTTACACTAGATATGTTTTTAGGTGTGTGAATGCGAGTCTGTATGTGTGTGGATGCGGTGTAGTTGAGATCCTGTAGCTGTTGGAACGTCTCGTCCGAAGCAATGGTAGGTCCGGCGGTGATGGAGGTCACTCCCCAGCACAGGCGCCGACAACAAAAGTGGACGTAATGGTGGTGGCGGTGAGCCCAAGCAACATCCACACCCCTCAGCGGCAAGGGTAGAGGTCTCAACGCTGACGTCACCCGTCACAGGGGTACTGCAGAGCCACGTAGGTGTCGCAGAATTACACCAGTAATAGGGCGGGACAGTAATAATAATAATAATAACGGATTTTTATATAGCGGGTACTCCAGCCTATGACCAGACTCACCATGCTTTACATAGTCGTTACATATAAAATTAATACATGCACTCGATGAAACATCACTTTTGCTACAATACACCAAAAGACGGGACAGTAAAGGTACAGACTATTTACAACTATGTACATAAATTACAAAAAAGACAAAAATATACTATTTACAGCTATGTACACAAATGACAAAAAAGACAGAAAATAGAATAGCAAAATAGAATAGCAAAAACCTATTCACAGCTATCTATATGCCCGGTTAGGCCCAGGAAGAAAAACAGTATAAATATTTACAGCCGTTTATACACTTACGGATCAGACATAGACAAAAGATGAGAGAATGGCAGCGGGATACAAATCAATCTGAATAATGCAGTTTGAAGAGGTGGGTTTTGAGGGCCTTTTTGAATGCTTGTTGTAAAGGGTTCTTGTTGTGTGTCCGAAGGAGTGTATGTATAAACAACACACAAGCACAACAACAGTACACAGTTCACGCCAAATGTTTGGTTTCTACTGATTCGCTATTGCTCTTCTGATCCATGTTACAATCGCCAGCCTACAACCGCTATTCTTCACGTGACTCATCCTCTATCTTATTATTGGACAATTTCCTTAACATCACGTGACAATAAATAAAAATAGGCCTATACTAAAACACGTCACATCTCTCTTTTTTTTTTCTTTAAAATTTTTTTTTAATCTAATTATATAGTACACAAATAAAATGAAACATGTAGTAAACCATAATTAAAACACCGCTGCATAAAACAGTTGACATGCTTATCAATCTGCATAATTGAAAGTTACAACGTTTCAAAAGCAACTAAAACTAACTATTAAATTTTAAGTCTGGACAGATGCCTACCTACCCTTCTTGTGTGTGTTTTTTTTTTCTATGAGGTGTCATAGTCATTCAGATAAGTTGGACGTTTGATTGGTCTTCCTCTGGATGTACATTTAGGTGATTGTGTGACTGTATTGTCAGTGATGGCAGGTGGATGTGTGAGTGCATTGCCAGTAATTAGCTGGCTTTCATTAGATGTCTCTGATCCTTGAGAACTATGTGCTTCAGGGGATTCCTGCACTGTCATCCGTGTATCCAGTGCATGTCCTCTATTGCTGTAATTTTGCTCAGGCTGAAAGTTGCATGTATTTGCATGTGTGTCTACAGCAGCTTTATGTGCTACAGTTTGTTGTGTCTTGCCTATGAAAGGGTAGAAATTGTTTCCGTTCTGTGTTGCTGATCTTTGTTGCGTTTCGTCTTGATCGTTGGTTGTTTCTGTTTTTCTGATGTGTCTTCTGTTGCGTCTGTATTCTTGCCCATTTTCAGTGCGAAGCTTGTAAGACCTTACATCTACCTGGTGTTCGACTTTTGCTTTTACCCACTTATTGTCCATTTTTACTCTGACAGACTGACATGGTTTGAGAGTCTCTAACTCAGCTGCACCCTTGTTGTAGTACCTAGCCTGGTTGAACTTTCGCTTTATAAGTTTTTCGTGAACATCTTCACAAGCATGTGGCTGTAGTAGTGTTTTTGCGATGGGAATTCTCGTGTTTGTTCTGCGACTGAACAATCTTTGACAAGGGGATGTTTGCATGGTTTCTGAAGGAATGTTCCTTAGTTCCAGTAGCGCAAGAAATGGATCTGTTTTGCTTTCGAACGCCTTCTTCATCATGTTTTTTGGCTTGTTTTACCGCATTTTCGGCTTTGCCATTTGACTGTGGATACAGGGGTGAGCTAGTGATATGTTCAAAATGCCAACTTTGTGCAAACTCACGGAACATGTGAGAATTGAAAGGCGGACCATTGTCTGTAATGAGCTTGTCTGGAATGCCATGCCTGGCCAAGTGCGCCTTGATTTTCCTAATGACCTCATCTGCCGTCTTTTTGCAGAGGCGATCCACCTCAAAGAAATCGGAGTAGTAATCCACCAGGACAACGTATGAATTTCCATTGAACTCCATGAGGTCACAGCCAAGCATTTGCCAAGGTCTTTCCGGTATCTCATGTGAAATCATGGGCTATTTCGGTTGGCTTCTTTGGTAGATCTGACAAGTTTGGCAGCGCTTGACCAGCGTCTCCAAGTCAGTATACATCCGGGGCCAATAGACCACATCTCTGGCCCGTCTTATTGTTGCATCCATCCCCGTGTGCGCTTGATGCAATAAAGCCATCACCTTAGCCCGCATTGCTATTGGCACAACCACTCGCTCTCCCTTGAAAATCACTCCATTTTGCATTGATAACTCCTCTTTGAAAGGAAAATATGCCTGAATGCTGAACGGAACTGCCCGTCTTTCATCTGGCCAGCCTTTTTGAATGTAATGTGCAAGCATCGTCAAATCGCCATCCTGCATTGTCGCTTCCTGCATCTCTACCAAGCGCGCTTCCGAAACAGAAATGTGTGCTGCCATATTGATGCTCTCCACCTCTTTTTCTACCTTAGTCTGGAAAATGTCCTCTTTCTCAAATCGTCCTTTGCCTGTGGAGCCTGGTTTCACTGCTCTGCTTAAAGCATCCGCCAAGAACATTTCTGATCCCTTCTTGTAGACCACTTCATACTCGTATTTCTGAGTCTTCATCAGCATACGCTGCAATCTCTTTGGAGCAGACAACAGGCTCTTTTTGTGAATTGGCAGTAGTGGCTTGTGATCTGTCTCAACAACGACATGTCGTCCATACACATAGCGCTCAAACCTTTCTAATCCGAACACAATTGCCAGCATCTCCTTTTCAATCTGTGCATAATTTCTCTCCGTTTCCGTCAGTGCCCTCGACGCATACTGCACAGGTTGTCCGTCTGCCAACAAACACGCGCCAAGACCAAACTCCGACGCATCGCACTGGACTTTGATATCAGCCTCTGGATCAAAATATCGCAACACTGGTGGTTCAGAGAGAATGCGCTTGATGTCTTCGAGAGCCTTCCCGTGAACATCATTGTCCCACCGAAAATGGCTGGTCTTTTTCACAAGCTGCCGCAATGGGGTAGCTATCTCTGACAGGTGCGGACAAAACTTCTGTAGATATCCCACCATGCCAAGTATTCTCTGTACACCTGCTTTGTCCTCCGGTGGCTGCATCGCTTTGACAGCATCCACTTTCTTGGGGTCTGCTTTCAGCCCATCTCTTGAAATGATGTGCCCCAAGTACGCAATCTCAGTTTTCTTGTACTCAATTTTGTCCGAGTTCAACTTAATACCCTTGGATTGACATCTTTTCAGCAACTCTTGCAAGTTCCGGTCATGGTCCTCAGACGCTTCTGCGTCATTGTTGCCTTTGCTCCAAACAATTATGTCATCGTGCACCGCGAACATGCCTGTTAAACCCTGCAACGCTGCATCCATGCGCCTCTGAAACTCCTCAGGCGCCACTGATACCCCAAACAGCATCCGAGTCCATCTGTACTTTCCGAATGGAGTTTCAAAAGTAGTCAGGTAGCTGCTCTCTTCATCCAACCTCACATGCCAAAATCCGTTTCTCGCGTCCAGATGAGTGAAAAATCTGGCCCCTTTCAGCTCCTCAAGAACATCATCAATTGTGCGCATAGGATAATCATTGCGTTTTAATGCCTTGTTGAGCGGTTTTGGATCAATGCACAATCGCACAGTGCCATTCGGTTTCATTGTAACAACCAGACTGCTAATCCAACTAGTAGGTGTATCGACAGGAGTAATCACTCCTAACTTCAGCAAGCGCTCCAGCTCTGCTTTCACCTTTTCACGTACCGGCGGAGGCCACCTGCGACATGGGAGCTTCACGGGTGAAACCGTTGGATCCAACTCAAAATGAAGCTCACCCTCCAATTCACCCAACTCGCCTTGAAATACAGTGCGACCTTGTTCCATCTGCTCACACACAGAAACAGCTGCAATGTTTTCTTTCCTGACAGTTACCAACTCCATGTACTGCACCGCTCGACAGCTTAGGATTGAGCGCAATCTGCCATCCACAATCATGAATCTAACTTTGTAGGTCTTTTGTGTTTTAGGGTTTAGTACCGACAAAATTATCTCACCCCGTGGTGCGATTACAGTTTTGTTGTACATGATCAGACGTCTGTCGCTTTTTTTAAGTTTCTTTAGCCTTGCGTCTCCTGTGACTGCAATGTATGTGTCGGTGGACATGCTGTTGACTGTTGCACCTGTGTCTAACTGAAAAGAAACCGTAGTGCCTTCTATTACCATCTGTGCATGAATAGATCTGTCATCATTTGCAATTATCATCGAAACATGTGCTTGCTTCATGTCATCATCATCATCATCATCATCATCATCATCATCATCATCATCATCATCATCATCATCATCATCATCATCCTCATCCTCATCCTGTTCATCAACTGACAACGCATAGTCTTGTTCATCATCACTGCCACAATCTGCCATCTTGTGTGTATGCACTCCTGCAAAAGAAGCAACATAATCAATATTGTCAGATTTAGATCCAATTTGCATCCCAACACTGGCACAGTCACCGATTTCATGCACGGACAGTTTTTGTCTGCAGACTTCAGCGAAATGGTTCAGTTTTCCACATTGTCTACACTTGTGTCCGCTGGCAGGGCAATTTCGCCATCCCTTTGCGTGGAAACGCCCACAATAACCACAACTGTGTGGCTGCATCGTTTGCTGGTTACCTCGTGGTCGTTGATCCAGCTGCGGCTACTGTGCCTTCATTTGCTGCTGCTGTTGTCTCACCTGCTGCTGTTGTCTCATCATCGATTGCTGCATTCGCTGCGGGTGTGTTGCTCTGTTTTGAATCTTTGAGTAGTGAATTTCATCCGCTGAAGAGCTCATTCCCTTCAATTGCGCAAGCGTTGAATCGTGAATCTTGCATATATCAATGCATTTAGCAAGATTCAGGTCTACTTCTTCCAGGAGCTTTCGCCGTAGATCATCAGAGGAGATCCCCGCCACTATTCTGTCCCGAATGAGGCGATCTTCCATCGTTCCGAAATGACAGTTTTTTGCCAAATGACGTAATGACGTCATATCGTCACGCTCATAAGATAATTGCCTAACTCATTTTTCATAGTTTCGAGATAAACGATAAAAACATGTTATTTTTTAAACTGAAAATTCTTTAAAGATTTTTTTGCATATATCTTCACAGAATGAAGTTGCCAATGTATGTTGAAGCCAGTTTTGATAAATGTGTGTTCGTTTGCCTGGAAACTGATTTAGGCAGAATGAGCACTAGCAAAAGCTGAGATAGGCAAGAAGTGAAACTTCAGATAGGCATAAGAAAGTTTTTAAAAGACAAAAACACAAGATAGGCAATATTGAATTTTTTTTTCATTTAATCAATAACATAAAGATAAACAAAAAACTTCATGTACTTGCAATGTCAACGGTAAAACATGACAAGCCTAAAGAAACAACACATAGTTTTTTCATAAACCTACACATCTTCTATGCGCTTGCAAACAAAATGTCAATAGAAAGAATCCTATTTAATTTAATGTGATCTAACAAACTGTGATCTACTTGCAGCAGTGATGTATTACTTTCCTAGCCTATTCCTGTCCTATCCCGTAACTCGGAGGTCGTAGGAGCACCACAGATGATCGTTTAACCAGCGTACTTCATCTTTCCCTGTCTTCAGCAACCCTCATGGTTTCGTTCAGTGTCCAACCAGTCTTTTCTCGAATGTTGTCCTCCCACCTCTTTTTCGGTCTCCCTCTTCTTCTACCTCCTTGCACTGTGCCTTGCAGGATAGTCTTTGCAAGACCTGATGATTTGGTGACGTGGCCATGCCATCGGAGTTTCCGTTTTTTTACCACTGTGAGCAGGCATTGTGTTGTCCAATGGCTTGTGTGATGGTCTGTCGGACTTCGTCGTTGGTGATGTGCTGGTGTAGGAAATGCCCAGAAGTCTTCTGTAGCACCTCATCTCCATGCTTTGTATTCTTCGTTGTAGATCTGCTGTGAGTGTCCATGTCTCGCAAGCGTATAGGAAGATGGAGATGACAAGAGAGCGCAGCAGTCTTACTTTGGAATGTAAACTGATGGTCCTGTCTTTCCAAATTGGCTTCAATCTCACCAGGGCAGCAGTTGTTTTAGCGATCCTGGAGAGGACTTCCTGTCGGGAGCCATTATCTATTACTTTGTACTTGACTAAAGGCATCATAGAACACATCCTCTCCTCATAAAAAGACATAATACACAGACACATCTTCTGTGTGCTTGCAAAATAAAAAAAATTAAACACAAATAATTATTGTTAATGTGGTCCAAACTAAAGATGCAGTAAAGTGTATACTTGACTGTTGGCATCTTATCACACTTCCCATTCCCTTACTTTTACCCTTGTAAAATGTTATTCGTTTATTTACTTAACTCAAAGCGTCATGGAACACTCGCTCTCCTCTTAAAGGTATTTATTAAACTTGCTTAATTAACTTCTGATCCATACAAAAGGTAATTCCCTTGCAGCAGTGAAGTATTACTTTGTACTTGACTCAATGCATCATAGAGCACTCCCTCTCCCCCCCCCTTCTATCTGCACCCAGGCATAGAAAGTCTTTTCCGGACTGGACGTCTGTGTGCTTTGTAGAGGTCTATTCAGGGCTGCCATTTCCATCTTAGTGTGAAATGGAACGTTTCAAGTTCTTACAAGACACTAATATCTATTCCACTTGACCGGGGCTAAACCATGTTAGACGCTCAACGTGAAGCACATGCAACATTTTTATTTCACATAAAGTGGCAATAACTTCCTCGGGGTGATCTTCCAGTCGTGGCAAAGTTTGAAGTTGCAAATGGGTAAGCGGTAGTTGAGCTAAGCAGCTCAAGTCTGAGAGGGAAAAGCTCGAATTCCCACTGACCCTAAACACTTTGATTCCTACTTCCTGCCCATGCACTTGTCTCTTGGACAACTCTTCCGGGACAAAACTACTAAATTGTGTGTGAGGTCTGTTGGATCAGCTTGGGAATATTGGATGCTTTCTGCCAAATGGTCACTGGGGCTTCCTATGATATTATTTGGCAATGTAGGCATTTTATATGTATGGGTTTTGTTGATATTGTATAATGATGCTTGTATTCTATTTTGTTTTGTAAACGGAGGTTCGATAAATTAGAGTACAGCCTCAGCGTCCCCTGCGTGGGATGTCTTTATTGTAAAGTGACCGGCTGGTAGATTGCCTTCAGTGTTACCACTAGGGTTGTTTCGGCAGATCTTTTAACCGGATCAGGGGTGAGTCCTCTTTCACTTCTCGGGTCCTGATTTGGCTCGGAAGAGTCTGCTGGACCTAAAGCAATAACCATGTAATGTAATGTAATGTCGTCTTCCTCACTTGACGAGGAGGACTCAGGCTGGTAGCTTCCCGCGCTTCATCGTCACGGTCGTGGGGATCTATAGACACACACATATACAGACGCATCTATAAATAAATATGCTCAATATTTTATGTAATATAAAACGAGAACAATGGTTAGCAATGCTAAATGGTAAATAGCCAAGTATTTTAACTTTATTTAACGTTTTTTTACAGTCAGTCTGCCGTTTAAGACAAAATGCCTATCTCAGCTCTGTCTTAATTTGCAAATTGCCGATATCAATCGCTTCACATTGAAGATGATGCTTGGAACAGCATTCATAGCCATTTTCCTACAACACCTAAGAATAACAAGTTATAAAATTGATTACTTACCTTCGTCTTCTGATTGAAGTATGTTTTTCAACATCTCTGTTGCTTTTTCAGCCAAAATTTGTTCAATGCGTCTGGGCGCCGCCATATTGGCTGCAAAATGCCTATGTCAGGAATGAGATAGGCAATTTGGCATACGAAGCTGTGGCGACCGTTACTATTTAGATAGAGACTTGTACTCTCTAGCACAGATGGCTTGTCTTCCCAGGGCTTTGTTTTTACCCCTACTGCACAACTGCCTAAGTCTGAGTTAGGCATTTATGTTATGAGCGTGACGATATATTGTTCTAGAGTCTCATGTTCTTCCTGCCTACGGGCATTGAATCGGTAGGATTCATAGGCTTCGTTAGTGCGTCGGACGAAATAATCGTTGAACTTTTGCAGCACTTTGTTGATGTCTTCATGCTCTCCAGGTTCGGCAAACTGGAAAGCATCATGAAGTTCAGCGGCCTCTTCACCCGCAACTGCGAGAAAGACGGCTGTTCGGAACTGCGGGCTCTCTTCACTGAGACGCGTTGCCACTTCGTAGTTTCGCCACTGGCGTTCAAATCTTTTCCATGCTTGTTCCAAATTTTCTCTGGATGCTGTTTCCGACAGTTTGAGTTTCGAAGGGGCTGGAATGCCCGTCGCAGTAAATTTCCGTTGACGATCGCCATTCAGATTCGGTGCGACGTTCTGTTCAGCGTGTGCTTCTTGCTCTTGCTGATCTCCACTTCTAGACGCCATGTAAAGGGTTCTTGTTGTGTGTCCGAAGGAGTGTACAACACACAAGCACAACAACAGTACACAGTTCACGCCAAATGTTTGGTTTCTACTGATTCGCTATTGCTCTTCTGATCCATGTTACAATCGCCAGCCTACAACCGCTATTCTTCACGTGACTCATCCTCTATCTTATTATTGGACAATTTCCTTAACATCACGTGACAATAAATAAAAATAGGCCTATACTAAAACACGTCACACTTGTGTTGATTGTATGTTGCGGATATGGGAGGGAAGGGAATTCCACTGCTTAGGTGCGGAGTAAGCGAATGCACGTTGGCCGTATGTCTTAGTGCGGGTGACGGGAACCTTGAGTGTGCGAGTGTCAGCAGAATATCTTAAAGTGCGTGAAGGGGAGTAGACAGACAGTAGATCAGCAAGGTAGGAAGGACAAGAATCTGTGAAGAGGTTGTGACAGAGAACAGAGAGTTTGTACTCTATGCGTGCTTGCACAGGAAGCCAGTGAAGGGAATGTAGTAGAGGTGTGATGTGATCGCGTTTCTTAGCTCGGAATACTAGTCAAGCTGCTGAGTTCTGAACCTTTTGTAGTTTGTCAATGATGTGTTTCGGGGAGCCAGCAAGGAGAGAGTTGCAATAGTCAAGACGAGAAGGGACGAGAGCGCAGACTAGGGTTTTGGTGGCAGGGACTGTAAGATAGTGGCGAAAGGAGCTGATTTGGCGTATGGCCGTGTATGCAGAGCGACAGACGTTAGAGATGTGGTTGTTGAGGGACAGGTCATCGGAGAGAATGTAGCCGAGATTTCTTGCTGAGGATGAGAACTGAATGTTTGTTGTCCCTACTGTAAGCGATGTTGGGAGGGGCGAGAGTGAGGAGGAGGTGTTGTGCTTGTGAATGAGGAGGGCTTCGGTTTTATCGTCATTAAGCTTAAGCTTGTTGAGTGTCATCCATGACTTGATGTCTGTGATGCAGTTCTCCAAAGTCTGAACAGTGGAATTAATGAGAGAGGGGGCGGTGGATTTTTACAGTTGTGTGTCGTCTGCAAATGACTGACTCTCAACAGCATGCTTTCTAAGCAGGAGAAGCAGTGGCTTGGTGTACAGAGTGAATAACACCGGCCCTCAAACGGAACCCTGAGGCACGCCGCACACCAAGTCTGCTGTGCTGGAGAAACAGCCATCGACAGTGACTGCTTGTGATCTGTCGGAAAGATATGAGTGGAACCAAGCCAGGACCGAGCCAGAGATTCCAAAGTAGTGTTGAAGAGTGTTAAAGAGAATGTGATGGTCGACTGTGTCAAAGGCGGCTGAGAGGTGTAATAAGGTGAGAACGGAGACGTTACCATTATCTAAGGCAAGCAACAGATCATTGGTTACCTTTAGGAGGGCTGTCTCAGTGCTGTGGAAGGGTCGGTAGGCAGACTGGTTGGGGCAAAGTAAAGCGTTATCATATAGGTAGGCAAACAGTTGTTTGAGAACAATTTTTTCTATGACTTTGGACAGGAAGGAGAGGTTTGAAACAGGTCTATAGTTCTTTAGATTATTTTTGTCTAAACTTGGCTTTTTAAGGAGGGGTTTGATGACAGCCGCTTTGAGCACAGACGGAACAACACCAGAGGACAGACTCTCGTTGATAATGTGGGTAATGGTCGGGAGTAGAGGGTCAAGATTCTCTATCAACATGGGGGTAGGAATGGGGTTGAGAGAGCAAGATGTTGGTTTTGAGCTTAAGATGACTTTCTTGACTTCTTGCTCTGTTATTGGTTGAAAAACTTCCATCTTTGCGGTGGTGAGGGAAGGTGAGAATGGGCTAATGAGTGGGATCTCATGGCTATCAAGAGCGGCCCTTATGTCAGCCACTTTCTGTGTGAAATAATTACAAAATACATCTGGGAGCTGACATGCTGGATGTGTGGATGGGAGTGATGTTGCATTGCTCTTACCCCTTAGCTGATTGCAAATGTCAAACAACTGTTTACAAGTTTCGCTGCTGCTAATTCTGTCGCTAAAGTACCGGGTTTTGGCAGTCTGGACTATTTTAGTGACCCGTTTTTTTGCAGCGGTGAAAATCTGCTTGCTGACTTCTAAACCCGATTTGAGCCACTTTTTCTCAGCTTTGCGTCGGTGTTTCTTCGCCTCGGAGAGCTCGCCCGTAATAGACTCGTACCAGGGTGCTGAGCGAGTTGCCTTGACCTTTTTCTGGGCCACGGGAGCGTGCCGATCAAGCACCGCCTGAAGTGTACTATTCAGCTGATCCACAGTGGGGCACAGTTCTGGGGTCACTTTAGCGGTAAGCTCTTGCTTGAAAGCATCCCTATCCATGGTACGCAGGCTGCGAGCCTTCCTGAACATGGGGGGATGAGGGGGGGGCTGCGACACTTAGTTCGCACATGACACAGAAATGGTCAGATGTTAATTCCTGGGTGACTGAAGTTGATCTAACAACATTATCCTGAGGCCTATGCATAACCCAATCTATGATGTGACCACGTCTGTGGGTGGGTTCTGTGACTGACTGAGAAAGACTAAACTGATCTAAAAGTTCAATCATTTTTGCGGTGGAAGGTTGCTGGGGTTGGTCAAAGTGAAAGTTAATGTCTCCTAAAACTATGTATGTTCCTGACAGTGTGTTGCAATAATCAAGCAGGACTGGAAATTCTTGGTGGAAAATTGCTTCAGTTAATTTATTTTTCTTGCTTGGAAAGGTGCGATATATGCATATGAAGTGAATGTTCTGCTGTGGAACGGACAGGCTAAGTTGAACAACTTCAAAGGACGAGTGAGTGAAAGCGAAGTCTGTAATGAAGCCAAGGTGACGGGACAGACTGTTTCTGTAAATGATAGCGAGTCCACCACCGCGATTTGAGCGAGGCAGCGAGGATACAGAGTAGCCAGAAGGGGTTAAATCAGAGCATTTACCCTCGTCGCCAGTCTGCCGAAACCAAGTTTTTTGAATGAACATTATGTCAGTCTGCTTGTGTGAGATGAATTCTTGCAGAGCGGTACGTTTTTCAATGGGACCTAGTGATTGAGCATTGAATGATGCAATGCGTAGGCCTAGAGGGCTATGGCTATCGAGGTGTGAATATAGAGGTTGAGGGGAGAGGTTGATGTGAATGAGATTGTCTGTGTTACAGCGATGAGTCTCAGGCCTAGTGGTACACTGTGTGTGTGATGCAACGTGAAGCGTGGGGTCGGAGTTGGAAAGCAAAGGCGATCTGTGTGTAAGGACAACAGGGATAGACGAGATGTTTTGTTTTCGTTTGCCTCCACGACTAGTCCGTTTTCTGGGCAAATGACGGCCGATCGAGAACTCTTTTAATCGGAACACAAGGTCGGGAGCGAGCTGCGTGCGTTTGGACTTCAATGACAGTAGCTTATCGCGTGTGTAGCTTGTGGGTGGGATGCCGGAACAAGATGGCGGACTACGTGAGTGCAAGAAAGCACAGTGAACGTAGCGAAAAAAAGAGTAACCAAACGAACATAAAAAGAGAAGCAAAGCAACGCTACACTTACTTGAGGATCCATGAGACAACAATTACACAATACAAAACTCACAACAAAACACACTAAACACCGCAAAATCACAAAATTCAACAGAGCTCGGGTCGGTACAACCTGTTGGCGTCAACCGGAAACTCCCTTTAGTGGTACCAGTAGATGAAACAGGAGAAAATTACATTCGAAGCCCAATCCCTTAGGTCCTCGGCTTGTGGCACAACGACACACGTATACTGCACAACACGACACTATGCAACACACCACAGTACAGCACAGTACAATACACTGGTTATTAGTCTGAGAGTTCAAATCCGTTTCTGGCTAATGCTAGCTATGGCTGGGACTTCTCAATACTGACGAAGTACTTGAGCATTAGCAGGTGCCCAATAGAGGGCCACACAGCTTTAGAACGGGACTCTACACCTATATCACAACAATAGATGGCAGTCACAGTCCTCCCACTACAGACCTTGTAACATCCTTGTCCCGACGAGGGCAACAAGACCTTGGGTGGTTCGAAACACTTCGAATAAAGACCCTTACAGAAGCCGTAATCTAACCTGACACACAGTCACAACGCTACTTCTGTCAAAAGACTGTCTGCTTGCAAACGCAACCAAAATGACTCTGCTAACTAAATCACATACCAGCACACAAGACAAACTCGAGTTGAGCTCAGTAACCCCTTTTCCTAATTCAGCATATGCCCTTTTCCGCGTTATGCACGTGCAACCACATATACTTTACACTTTCATACGCAGTAAAAGAAACTGCTGATATCTATGTACACTGTATATTAGAGATGTGCAACTATGCACAATATATACCGTCTCTAGCACGTGTTGAAAACTCGTGTCGTCACAATAATTATCAACATTATACAAAGCTTCTTCTAGCAACAACGCAAAATCAAATCAAAAGTAAATACACTCTGTTATTGTATGCTTTGCAAAACAAAACGATCGGATCTATATCAAATGTAACATGAGTTATATCCTGTATCGGCCAGCGCCTTGAGTCGCCAAGTACGGCGAAATATGTGCGCTATACAAATCCTCAATAATAATTTAAAAAAAATAACTTTGACGCACACCGATTGTTGTTCTGAACCAGTTTCCGATGGCGCTGTTGTGGAGGACTGCACTAGTAGCCTTGTCATACAGGCTTTTGATGACTTCAATAATTTTAGGACAGATGTTGTACACTCCCATGGTTACCCACAGAGCTGCATACCAGACTCGGTCAAACACTTTCTTGAAGTCTACAAACACATGATATAGATGTTGTTGGTGCTGTAGGTATTTCTTGCAGATTACTCTGAGGTTGAAAATCTATTCAGTGGTACTTCGCCATGTCCATCGTATGGATTTTTTGTGAAGACCAAGCGTGTTTGCCAGTATCAGATAGTTGTATCTGGCAAACTCCAAGAGTCTCAGACCCATGTCATTTGTCTCGTTGTTGCAGTGGGGTCCACATGTGTCTCCCCAGTTGTGGTGCGCATCTTGGCCAACCTTGGCATTCCAGTCACCTTCGTTATGACTATGTCCTTCTTTGGCACTTGGTCAAGGACAGCATGTAAATGTTCATAGAAATTCTCCACTTCGCTGTCGTCATAGCCTGATGTTGGGGCATAGGCCTGGATGATGGTGATTTTGAAATGGGCTGCTCTCAGACGGATGGTAATGGCGGCAACCCATGACAGTGGCTAGAATGTCTATGTGGACCAAGAATCCGACGCCGAAATCATGCCTGTCATCTCTCCCGCTGAAATAAAGCTTGTGGCTTTAGTCAGTCGTTGTTTCACCTTAGACTTTCCAGCGCAGTTCGCTGATACTTAAGATGTTTCATCGATAGTGGTCCAGCTCGTGGGCCAGTTCTTCTAATTTTCCATCCGCAGTTAGGGTCCTGACATGCCAGGTTCCTATGACGATGTTGTCTCTCGTGCGGATCTTGCTAAATTGTCCATCAGTAGCACACTTATCACCTCCGTTCTGGTGGCCAACGGAAGGCGCGGTCCTTGATGACCCGGGCGACGAACGATCCGGTATAGAATGAATGGTTCTTTTGATCATATGGTGTGTAGTGGGCAAGAAAGACCTGGCAGGGCCCAATCCTCTCCAGGCGAGCCACACCACACATTCATTTGTTATTACATCCAAATGGTTTTAAAGCTATTTATGCGCTGTGCTGTTTTTATTGCTAGTGTTAGAGCATTCCAATTTCAAGAAAGTCTGTTAGTGAAGAACATTTCTCTCAAATTAGTGTTAGCCATATTGTGCTGTTTAAAAATCTTAACGTCTAAATCCCTGGTTTTATCAAAGTGCAGTGTTAAAAAAAAATCAGGTCCATGTCATACATTTTTTTAATTAAAAATCTAGGTTTGTTTGAATTCTGACACCTGCATCTAGGTTTGTTTCAATTTTGACATAGATATCTACTTTTGTATAAGATCAACTTCAGCACGGCCTCGCCCCAAGCGACTGAAGAACAACGGCGATGAAGGACAGTCTTCACCGGAGTCCACAAATATTGGCTTCACTGAGGAGGATCTTTGTCAAATCTGTTGTGAGGACATGAGCACCTTGACCAAGGTGCAATTATACCCATGCAAGCACAGCGACATTTGTCAGACCTGCGTCAACAAACTGTTGATCTCCGACCAACACCAGTGTCCCTTCTGCCGTGCTAGGATTGATGGATTTGTGGAACTCGAATCCGGTACTCTCTATGGACGGAGAGCAAAAGCAGTCGCCGAGGTGTTGGGTGCTACGGCGGCTGTCGCTGCGGTGTTGGGTGCTACAGCGGCTCTGTATTAGCGCGGTGGTCCGACAGTCGTGGCAGGACTGTTTGTGAGGGTGGCAGCCTCACTAGCGCTACAGGAGGCGTTCAGACCGACCGGTTGCGCTGTCTTCTTCGTCGGATGACTCCCGCTTTTCTTGCCATGGGGCACAGCGGTCGAGAATGTCAAGGGTTTCTGAAGACGGAGCGGCTTGCTTCCGGGAGGAGATTCCGATACGATACTCCACACAAACTTCAAACTTCACTTTCTTTGGGTACAGCTCCTTCGACTGGGTGACGGAAGGACTGCGGCGAATGCGCGCCTCGTCGCCTGTTTGACCGTCTCGCTTTCCCTGGCAGCTGTTTAATCTTTCACTGCACTCGGGCGACATTGGGACATCTGTGGAGAGTGGCGATCTTCGGACTGCAGTTGCACGCAACGCCAGCATTTCCCAGTGTTCGCCTGCACTTTCCTCTTGGCATGGCTCAGTGCCACACCTCTTCGCCCCCCCTACGCTGCGACGTCGGCGATCTTTCTACCCTGCGCGCCTGTTCATTTTGACATTCTACTCAACGAGCGACCTGTTCATAACGGTCCTTTCAACCTGCGACCTATCCACAACGGTCATCATCTTCGATTACTACCCTCATCGGGAAATCTCCTTCCACCTGTCATCGTGATGTCCCATATACGCGAAAGTGTCCGGGGACGTTAATCTAACCAACGAACGTACTCTCTATGCAGTACTATTAACGAACCAAAGACAGTGGACAGGAGAAAATTACTGAAAATATTTTTATCAACTGCGCTGTGAAATGCTGAACAACACTTGGGCTGGATTTAAAGTAACTGCCAGATACTGTTTTGTGATTGGTCCTGAAATTTCATTTATCCCGAACCAATCAACTTTTTAAGCGATTATGCATAATTTATCTGTGATGGTCATCGATTTCCCTCTGTCCTTCTTTGTTTACAACGTCCAAGCTAAATTTTGGACGTGTACTCGTACGTCAAGACCAAGTCAAACTGACAGTGTGAGCATTGCTAGAGGCCGCTCCTAACCTTTTTTTTTTCTACCCTCTCCCCAACACTACCCCCCACTCTTGCACCCCTAACAACCCATTCCCTTCAGGTGTGAGAGCACAATCTACCTATAGTATGTTTTAGTATCAAGTATTGTACAACTCCAATCCACTCCAACCTACTTGTGATACATCTTTCCCCCCAACTTTACATGTGTATCCCTATTTTGTTATTTCCACGGTCTTCTTTTTTTTTTCTTAAAAAAAAAAAAGACACTTTCTATGCAATATACTCCAATATCTTGATCAGAAACTTCAACATTTTTGCAGCACGTTTTGAAATTTGTGTGCGTGAAACATAGTCTTTGCTTGGTTTCTTGGTGCGCATAACAACAATATTATATACACTATAGCTTGTTTGCATGCATGTTGAGCGGCACACTTTTGTTTTTGAAGTACTCATAAATTCTGCTTTTTTGAAACAGTGCCTTGAGGTCCAAGTTCGTTTTGTTGTTTTGTTTTACTGAATAAACTCAAGTATTGTGTAGATGTGTATGTTATGGACATGCGCAATGAGTTTCTGAAGTTTCGTGGGCGAATTTGTGGAGTTTTTAAATTGTGGAGTTTGTCTTCAAACAAATGAAGAAAAAGAAAACCAATTGTGAATCTGACTCTGCATGCCCGTGTATACCCAGTATATTAGGGTTGTGTCCGCATGTGCATGTTTACCGTGAGCTTACTGTTTGGTGACAAATGGTCCTAAATATTTATATAATATATAATGTTGCTGTTTAAGAACCATTTTGATTTTTTTGTTTGGATATTCGATACTTTATTGTCCATTTTTATCGGGAAATTCTGGGCCGCCTCCCCTGAGGAAGGCGTTGGCGCAGCCTGTGGCGCGCCCAAACCCAACCCACCTAATATTAGTTGTGTTTTTGAAATTTTGCTGGGGGAGCAAACCGGTGTACCTGGAGAAAACTACCCGAGACATTGCCCGAATCGGAATTAAATAATATTCGGAGAAACATAGCACCCAGATGCTAAATTGATTCCCCCACCGGTCAGGCGCCATTGGTTTCTGGCCTGTGGACAAGGCAAGTCAGTCCCGCTTTAGACCACTCAACCACAACACTCGCTTATTTTGGGTATTTGTTTTCACCTTATAACATGCATTTCTCCAACCATAGTTGATTGCTTAATGTGAGATGAGGGAAATAAAATCAGGGAAGATAAAGTCCAGGTTGGGAGCGGGGGGATGGAGATGGAAGTGAGATGCTTGGTTCTCTGAATAAAAGTCACTTCCATGTAAACAAGCCAGTCATCAGTCTTCAGACAGGTCTATATCAGTGGGATTCAGTAGGATTATCTAAATGTAACCATTGTCATTAAATCTTGTTGGCGTTGTGCTAGTAATGCCCTGTAACTATGGTATGAATTGATTATTTTAATACGTTTGTATGAACCCACATTTATTTTTGTATCCTTACCCTGGTATGATTACCCAACGTTCATTAAGGAAAGAAATGGTTCTCTGTTCAATTATTTGAAAATATTGTATAATGGTCTTCAACAAGTTACAATCCGTGTTCAGGTTGGTCTTCGTGGAATGTGGATGAAAAAGAAGCCATTTGTTTCATGGTAAAAGTAAAATAACTGCCATAAGCAGAGCCAAATGAATTGTATAGCTCAACTGTTATTCTGACAACCAGCTGAAGGTGGACAAAATGATGTGTGCAGACAAAATGACGTGGCACTATTTTGTGGTTCTTTTAAGCTCAAAAGCGCTTCTCCAGCTCAAGAGCTGCTCAAGGCGGTGACTGATACAGGATCTAACTCCAAGAGGCCCGAGGCGCCCACTTGCAACCTTTGGTGCATAGTCTGACGCCCAGACAATATTGTTAAACCCAGTGAGATATGTACAAGTGTAGAAAATGCACAATATGTGATAAATATGTTGAACTGTTAATATGCTAGGTAAAAAATGTTGATGTGACGATCTCTGGGTATTTTCTGGATTAGAGGCTAAGGCCAATATTTTAAAAATTATTTTTTAACACAGAATTGGTCATAACCAGCCTTTGAGGCATATTAAAAAGCACCGTAAACTGACAGTATCCCATTACGTAAATAACGTTTTACCATTTAGAAGCTACTTTTCTTGTAGGTAGATACCTTTCACCATTGAGAAGCTGCTTTTGTCTGGGCACTGCTGTTAGTTTTTATTTAATGAAGTTCCAGGAAGGCTCCAACATCTGAACTCCGGTACAAAATATGGTTCTCTGTGAGTGTTACTCCTGTCCTTTATAAGGGAGAAATGGAAGGTGTTGGGAAGTAGGTGGAATGTCAAACATCCGTTTTAGAGTACACACTCCAACTCTCAGAGCTGCTGAAGAATTCTTTATGTAGTTTGATACACATATATTTAAAGTTTTATTATATTCCAGTTTTATTCTATTTCATCAGGGCTGTTACTATTCAGGGTTCACAGTCACTGCATTGTCCATCTGCTCAGATCTTAGCTGTGGTATGTTGTCAGTATAGCTTAAATATGGTTTCTTAGTTTTTTCCCTGACTCTTAGTACACACTTGTTTAGACAGTGATGCTGATGGCGAAGATCTAAAGGAGCAAGGTAGGATTCGGCTTGTAGTTCACGGGGGTTTATGTATGTGTAGGATAGAATTAATGCAAATGAGGTTGTATTTTAGTGTCCAAACTCTTGTAACGTTTTACTTGCTGAATGGTCGTATGAGTTTTAAAAAAACATTAAATTATTTTTTTTGTATTATTTGGGTGCTGTGCAACTTATTTATCTATGCCGGTGCTTTGTATAGAACTGTTCTTTTTATGGAAGGTACAACATTTCTTGTTAACGCAATTGTTATTTTTAGGTAAAAAAAAAAAAAAGGTAAAGGTAGTCCCATAGCCTTGTGGCCGTAGGGGAGCGTGATGTTGGAGATCACACTTATCTTGGGCCAGCGTAATGAGGGTGATGCCCAACTCTCTCCCTCGCTGCTTTACCTTCCCCACCCTCAAGAGAGTAGGTACTCAATCACAGTTGAGTCAACTGGGGGCGTTGTTATTTGTCGCTTCACGCCTTAGCGGTCACCCATCCAAGTGCTAACCGCACCGGACGGTGCTTCACTTTCGACACAGTAGCGAGTGCTCCAACCACTGCACTATCCGACCCTTGAATAAAGTAAATTTGAGTTGCAGTAGTGTAGTTTCTTTGTTATTCAGATACATTGTTACTTTGTGATGTGTGAATCCTGTGGAGGGTGAGGGGAAGGGGGATGGGGGGGGGAGTTTAATCTTCAAGTTTGAATGTATGATGACTAAAAATTGCGAGAAGCATTATCAGTATATTGTGCATGAATTAATTTGGGTGTGTTGACCACATGTTCATTCCTTTCGTTTTAATAGAAGAAGAATTTGTCTGAAATTTCATTTTTAAAATATACATATGTTTGTTTTAAAAAAAGATAGTGTTTCCGAACGCTGGATAATCATGTAGAACTGATAACTGTGCAGTTTTCCCAATGAAGGTTTCCACATCAATGTTGGCAGCTCAACACTGCCGTATACTGTGAAGGTAAGGTGACAGTGTTTGTGGGCTTTAGGCCAGTGTGATACTGTTAACGTTGACAGCTCAACACTGCCGTATACTGTGAAGGTACGGTGACGGTGTTTGTGGGCTTTAGGCCAGTGTGATACTGTTAACGTTGAACACAGGTTTTCAGTGGAAACAGTGAGTTATAACTCCTGTTGTTTATTTTATGTTTTCAAATGTTGTTCAGCACAATTTTTACCATATATATACCAAACCGAGTTGTGTCAATGTTATTGTCAATAATTGTACGTAGCAAGAACATTTTCCTTTCGGTTGCTTTTGAACAATAAAGATTCGAAATTCTAATGAAATAAAAAATAGTTTATGTATCTAGTACATTGTACATTATTTATGTGGCTGAAATGTTCATTTTGGGAAATGGGGGTTGGTTTTACCTACTTTGCGATCACATGGAATCAATTCTTGGCTGCAAACTGATTTGTGTGTTTTATTTTCATTTGATTCAATGGATTTAAAACTCTTACCATCCTTGCCCACAACCTAATTTGTTTGTGTTAATTAATACGGAACCCCTTGGGGTCATGAGCAATCTTGCCACTGTAGATTGTTCTAACCTATAAAGGGAAAAGTGAAAGCCCCAATTGAAAACCTGTCTTTCCTTTGTAGGAATGACATATTCACTGCGGCAACAGTACCCCAGTTGGAGTGCCGGGGGTTTCAGTATAAAAAGTATCCCCACTTTATGGAAATTTAGTGCTTTAAATTCCCACTGTCGCTGTCTTCCTCATTTACTCTTTCCCATTCCTGCTCTGTCCTATCACTCTGCTATACTAATGTATCTTCTTCTTCGCTAGATCAATGACCTACCTTTTTTCTTGAAAACTCTTCCTGGACAAGACTCCTTGTTTGTGTATGAGGTCTGTTGGATCAGCTTGGGAGTGTTGGACGCTTTCTGCCGGGTGGTCACTAGGGCTTCCTATGATGTATTACTTAACAATATAGGCATTTTATATGTATATGTTTTGTTGATAATTTATAATGATGTTTGTATTCTATTTTGTTTTTGTAACCGGGGGTTCGAGTAGTTGGGGTAAAGCCTCAGCCGTCCCCTGCGTGGGATGTCTTTATTGTAAAGTGACTGGCCGGTGGAGGGCATTCAATTTTCCCACTAGGGTTGTTTCAGCAGATCTTTTATGCGGATCGGGGGTTGTCCGGTCCTGATTTGGCTCGGAAGAGTCCGCTGGACCTAAAGCAACAATCAATCAATCAATCAATTAATACGAAGTTATAGAATAATGAAAATGTTAGAAAGCAGTGTTTGACGAAGCTTAAAATGTTACGCGGAATAATAATTGAAAGCATTGTGTGTGTGTATACATGCGTAGTAACATTTTCATTTTATGGAATAAAGATTAAATAAATTAAATTAAATGGACTAATAGCTTAATAATTGTGAAAATATGTGTTACTGTGCAGACAGTGTGATTGCATACAAGGTCTTAGCACAAAGATACCCCGCCAGCTAAAAAAAGAAATACAATCTTTCTGTTGCACTTGCTCTCACACACTCTCATACACAAATACAAATTCACAAAACAAGCTTGTAATATATGGTGGAATTTAAAGCACACGCAAAACAAGTGCATGTGAAATGAAAAATTGCTATCTGTATTGAAAAGTCACATTCGCTGATGTAGTTAAATAAACATAACTTAAAAAAACTTCAAACCTAATTTACATTGAAACATGCACTTCAAACTTAACTTACATTTCATCCTAATTTACTATACACACTTCAAACGTAACTTACACAAACACTTCAAACCTAATTTACATACACTTCAAACTTCACTTACGCTTCATACCTAATTTACGCACTCTTTAAACTTACATGCAGTAATCAAACCTAACTTACACATACTTAAAACCTAACACACTTCCAACTACACACACTTCAAACTGACACGCACTAATCAAACCTATGTGAACTTTCAAAATTAACTTCAAAATACACACACTTTAAAAACTATATTGCACATACTGTACTTTGAAATACACTCGAAGTGCAAAAATAACAGTCGCAGACAAATACATAAAAAGTCGTACATCCGACATTTTAATGCTTCACCCATCCAATGTTGCCCACTGCGAAAGCTAGACCTTGACAGCAGAATTGGAAAAAAAACAACATTCCCGGCATTAAAAAATGATATGCCACCACAGGTTGCTGCAAATCGCCTGCCATAAACGCAAGATCAATGATCATGTCAAGAACCTGGCCAAGTCACTTGCGGGCCCTCAAGAACCACTCCTTGTCATTGTGAAGAGGATGAAGCCGGCATGGTTGGGTCACGTCACGCGGCAAGACACTACCCCACAAAAAAAACAAAACATCCAGCTAGGAACGGCAACACGAAGGCAGGCACAGAGGACGACCATGAAAGGGCTGGACAGACGATGTCTAAACATAGACGGCGCTGGTCATGCATCGCCTCCTGACAACAGCTGCAGACATGCCGAAGTGAAACAAAACTCTCTGCGTCAGCGTCCCTCATTTCTTCCCAGCGGCCTGACTGCCTGCCGGACTGACAGATTGGATGGATGAGTGAATGGATGGCAAGGATCTAAACGGCGGATGACGACTCAATGTACTGCTGTCATAGTCCACGTTTGATTGCATTTCTGCCTCCGAGATGGCCGATGTGGTTTTCGAGAAGTTCGATGTGACGGCTGACGTGGCCTCCGATTCCTCTATAGCCCGAAGTACACGTTCCTCCTCTTCAACGTCTGCCACAATCTTGCTCAGCCGTTTTAAACTTGACCTGCAAAACAATAGAAAGACAAAGAAGGTGTGACTCCTTTTGGAACTTGCAATATTTAACATTAAAATGAGCGCCCAGAAAGAAAAAAAGAAACGGTGGTAATTAAAATGCATAGTGTGATCTTTCTATGCTCTTGACCTTGAGATGACCTTGATCTCCGGGTCAAAATACACTCATGTGCTATCAAGTAAAGGAATTATGCAAAAAAAAAAAAACATGTCAAGGACAGCAAAAGTTGTATTATGCAAAAAACATAACAAAAACAAAACGGTGACCTGGGATGACCTTGAACTTCAGTGAAATTGACCTCGGGATGACCTTGACCTTCAGAATTATGTGACCTCTCATTGTTACGTTTGCGACGCGCACGATAGTACGTGTGAGACGCGCACGATAGATACGATCGTTTTGTTTTGCAAAGCATTCAATAACAGAGTGTATTTACCTTTGATTTGATTTTGTTGTTAGAAGAAGCTTGGTATAATGTTGATAATTTTCGTTGGTCGATATTATTGGAGAATTTTATAGGATTGCTTGTTTATTATAGATCGAAGCGTCTAGATAGATCTATTGGTAGCTGAGAAATTCTTGGACCCTTAAAAAAAAGTTGTATGACGTAAGACAGTGATAACGAACTTTATCCTTATTGGTTATAATTGCGTCACGCTGGAATCTTCGAAGGTTCTCTAGAGTACAGAGAAACTATATATGTTCACACTGTTTGAGCGAGAAAGTGGAAAAAGCGATTGTATACAGTTGTCGATGTATGCTGAATAAAGTTGGAAAACTTCATACGACGACTCCTGCCTTGTTGCTGAGTGAACAGGTTGCGTGGATAAACGAATCTGGGTTACACTTATCAGGATTCATGCATCGGGGCTGAATCAACTACTGATAAAAACCAACAACGAGTGTAACATTCATGCATATCTGATCAAATAACCCCATGTTGTGGCATTCTATGGGTTAAATAAACAGTCATTCCACTGTACCATGACCTATTTTTTGTATGTTTTTGCAAAGCCTACAATGACAGTAACCTTCAAGATCAATGCCTGCGGGACTGACAGATTGGATGGATGAATGGATGGATGGCAAGGATCTATACGGCGGATGTGACGACACGAGGTTTCAATGCACGATAATAGTAGTTGTGCTGTAGTTGCATATCGTGCAGAGTTGCACATCTCTAGCGTTACAATGTACAAAGTTTTGTTTAAGCATTCTTTACTGCAAGCTAAGTATGTGTGGGTTTCACGTGGGTTACGCAAAGCGCATAATGCATAGTCGGGGAGATTGGGATACTGAGCGGAACTCGAGACCTTGTACTGTGAGCCGGGTAGATTTTAGCCCAGCAGAGTCAGGTTGGTAGCTATTGGAAGCAGACGTTTTATGGACGAAAAGTGACTTTGAGACTGTGTTATCTTAGGATAAAGGAGAGTCAGTTTTCGTAAGGGCTGTGTATCGTGTGATTCGAACCACCCAAAGTCTTGTGCCCTCGTCAGGACAAGAATGACCAGAAAACAGTAACGGAAAGATTATTACAGCCACTTATTCAGGATAATAAGTGTAGAGTATCTTCTTAAGGGTGTGTGTCCTTCGATTAGGAACCTCCCAAGGCTCAGTGACTTCGCAAGTACTAAGATGCTCCAAGTGTAAATCATAGCAATAGCACGTTAACGAACTTTATACTCTCACGGATAACCATTTGTGGTGTACTGTTTGTGTTGTGGTGTGGTGTATGTGTATCGTGTTTCACAGGCCAAGAACTTAAAGGTGAGTGTGAACCCAGTAATTCTATTCTTTAGTGGCTAGGCACTCCGAGCTTGCGTACGTGAATGAATGATGGTGAATGAGGGGAAAAGGGAGAAATTTTGCTAATAGTATTTTTTATATGATTTGTATATGATTTTCGTGGTGAAATATGTAGAATGAATAATGTTGTTGATGTTGTTGCTAAAATGGGGTCAAGGGGTGATGATGAAATAAGTATGTTAAAATGAGAGAGAGAGAGAGAGAGGGGGGGGGGGGGTTAATGAATATGAGGGAAGGATGACGTTGTATTATAGCATGCCAGAGAGGGATAATTGTGAATGAAGGGAGATAATATACTATAACGTGGAGAGGGATGATGAAGGTGAGAATGAAGATAAATTAGGATTGTTTGACTGGAAATGCGATTATATTTGTAAGGTATATTTGTGTATAAACAACTATGTTTATGAAAGAAATATAAATTTAGAATTGAGAATCGCATTGAATCGTTTACATGCACATATAAACAGGTCAAGATGGCGGACGGCGGAAGTAGATATTTGTTTGTGTAATGTTGACCTTCTGTATGAAATAGATTAGTAAGACAATTTAATTGTTGACCAGATTGGGCCTACTTTTACTTCTACTACTACACCCACTGTACTGCCATACTACTTGTTTACTTCTGTTGACTCCACCTGAAGTATCTGTGGGGCTACTGTTTGTACTCCTCCATGCTGGTCGAGAGTGCTGTCTGAGGGACTGTGGGATTCATCGCCGCCTGTACACTTCGTGTGCTTCGGACGACAGAGGGATCACTGCCTGGGCGTTTGCATACCACACCCTAGTTCTTCTCAGTCATACTTGCATACACTCACATAAACACACTTCATCGCCTGGATTCTGTGCAGTATACTTTATTATCTGAGCGTAGTTTCTTCCTCTTATTTTGAGACTAGAAGAACAACGAAGCTTAACGTCCTATTGCATCAGCGTTAAGGACGATCACCACGTCGCCACCCTGACAATAATGATTATCATCATCATATTTACATAGTTAAAGACAGGAGGTCTATGAAAAAAAAACAGTGCTTTAGTAAGCCAGCCAACCTAGACTAATTTTCATCAAGCTTTTTGCTGGCTAGTGACTTAGCTTGTAATTAAATCTATTTGTTGCTTGATTCATTCACTGTTGCCAATTGTTTGTTGTTATATATTATAATTGTTACATATTGTTGTGGGACATTTCTTGTATACAGTTCTGGGGTTTTCAGTTTAGACAAGGGAGGTAATTGTTCAGTAAATATTGGGTTGTGGGTCTTGATAGGGGTTGAGGGTGGTTTAGATATCCCATTGTCCCGTGTGTGTGCATTTGTTGTTGAATAAAAGAGTGTGATTGTTCACCTGGCATTTGTGTTAGTTTCTTTTGTTTAAGTTTGTGTCCCCCCACTCGCTGTTTGAACTGAACGCTCACGGCACCCATTAGGGTGACGTGGCAGCGAATGACGACTCAATGTACTGCTATCATAGTCCACGTTCGATTCCATTTCTGCCTTCGAGATGGCCGATGTGATTTCCGATAAGTCCGATGTGACGGCTGAGGTGGCCTCCGATTCCTCTATAGCCCGAAGTACACGTTCCTCCTCTTCAACGTCTGCCACAATCTTGCTCAGCCTTTTTAAACTTGACCTGCAAAACAATCGAAAGATAAAGAAGGTGTGACTCCTTTTGGAACTTGCAATATTTAACATTAAAATGAGTGCCCAGAAAGAAAAACAGAAACGGTGGTAATTAAAATGCATAGTGTGATCTTTCTATGCTCTTGACCTTGAGATGACCTTGATCTCCGGGTCAAAATACACTCATGTGCTATCAAGTAAAGGACAGCAGAAGTTGTATTATGCAAAACAAAAAAAAAACAACAACAAAAACAAAACGGTGACCTGGGATGACCTTCAACTTCAGTGACATTACCTTTGGATGACCTTGACCTTCAGAATTACGTGACCTCTCATGCATATCTGATCAAAAAACCCTATGTTGTTGAATTCTATGGGTTAAATAAACAGCCATTCCACTGTACGATGACCTTTTTTTTTTTAAAATGTTTCTGCAAAGCCTACAATGACAGTAACCTTCAAGATCAACGCAAAAACGAAAGAATTATGAGAGATCAATCTATCATCTCTAAAAAAAACCAACCAGTTTGGACTTTATATCTCTCATATTTAGGGTCAAGATCACTTCAAAGTAACTATACTAACCGAATTTGGACAGCTCCAGTGACCTTGACCTTAGAGTGAGATTGACCAAATGTGTATAGTAGTCTGTGTGTGTTTCACTGATAACTATCATGCATCAAAGAATCATAATATTAATATCCTAGAAAAAACAAAATTTGTTTTAAAAATTGTTATTTTTGACTAACATTTGTTGACCCTGTGATCTTGACCTTGAAGTGAATTCATTCATTCACTGATCATGTATGAGGTCTCATGGGCATACATATCATCTTACCAAGTTTACTTGTGTTAGTTATAGGTACTTGAGATATTAATCCACTTGCAAGTTTTGCACAGGCAGACGGCGCCATTTTTGGACTACTTAGGACTCATCTCGCATAAATTTGCAAAAATCTGGACTTCTTTTTTTGGAGGGGTGAGGAAGATGAGGGGAAGAGGGAGAGGAGATGGAGCGAAGGGGTGGGGTGGTGAGCACGTAGACTCACTTTGATATGCATGTCAATTAAAAAGTTCCACTTTTGCTCCCATGTAAACACATAGGCCTAATTATAGTATTTCTCATAGATAGGTTCATTGTGAATAAAGGACGAGCTTATCAAGGATTTGTGTGTATGTGTGTGTGTGTGGGTGTGGGGGGGGGTGTGTGGGTGTGGGTGTGTGTGTTTGTGTGTAACAATGAATTTTGTAAAAATGAAATTAAAAAGAAAACACACCACACACACGAAACCATGTTGCAAGACGCACTGCAAATTACTGGAATAATTACCTATCAGCCTCAATTAAACATTGTAATTTTTTTAAAAATAAATTTAAGGCTTTGTTTTCCTCAGAAACGCTGAGTCCCTGCTCAAATAATCAGCAGTGCATATTTTAAAAGTCTCAATATAACTGGAGCAAAACAGAAAACTGCTAGCATTCAAAATGTACAATAACAAGAACCGGGTACATAAACCCAAACAACGTTAGATGAGATAAACAGCAAAACAAAACGAAACCGACCAATGCAACACTGCTAAGACCTACCAAGCACTACATAAATTATGCTTTTTCATTTGGAAGAGAGAGGGAGAGAGAGAGAAAGAGAGAGGAGGAAGAAAAAGAGACATTTTGAAGAGAGAGAGAGAGAGAGAGAGAGAGAGAGAGAGAGAGAGAGAGAGAGAGAGAGAGAGAGAGAGAGAGAGGAAGCCACAAGGAGAGAGCCACAGGGAGCGAGACGGACATGGAGACAGGGAGTGACACAGAGAGGGAGTTGGATAGACGGAGAAGGATGAAAGGGAGCGACACAGAGAGGGAGTTGGATAGACGGACATGGAGACACTGACAGGGAGGGACACAGAGGGAGTTGGATAGACGGACATGGATACAGGGAGTGACACGGGGAGGGAGTTGGATAGACGGACATGGAGACAGAGCGACACAGAGAGGGAGTTGGATAGACGGACATGGAGACAGGGAGCGACACAGAGAGGGAGTTGGATAGACGGACATGGAGACAGGGAGTGACACGGGGAGGGAGTTGGATAGACGGACATGGAGACAGAGCGACACAGAGAGGGAGTTGGATAGACGGACATGGAGACAGGGAGCGACACAGAGAGGGAGTTGGATAGACGGACATGGATACAGGGAGTGACACGGGGAGGGAGTTGGATAGACGGACATGGAGACAGAGCGACACAGAGAGGGAGTTGGATAGACGGACATGGATACAGGGAGCGACACAGAGAGGGAGTTGGATAGTCGGACATGGAGACAGGGAGCGACACAGAGAGGGAGTTGTATAGACGGACATGGAGACAGGGAGCGACACAGAGAGGGAGTTGGATAGACGGACATGGAGACAGGGAGCGACACAGAGAGGGAGTTGGATAGACGGACAAGGAGACAGGGAGCGA